>CM070721.1:50013501-50613501 GCA_036346275.1 Otatea glauca
ATGACCCTTTTATTGTATGCCCTTGCAACTCTGATCTTGTTCTTTTAAGCCGATCAAGCGTGAACAAGCGTAACTCCGCTAACTCATCCAAGTATCCGATCATTAAGTCATTGTAATCTTGAGCCGACAAACCATTCATCTCGCTATTCAGATCGACTCAATGTTGATTTCCACAGGTAAAACGGCTTCTTGTCCATACACCAATTGGTAAGGTGAAAGTTTTGTCGTTCCGTGATAAGATAACCGATAGGCCCAAAGTGACTCCGATAGAGTCGAATGCCACTTCCTTGGCTTCTCATCAATTTTCCTTTTGATCAACTTGATTAGTGTTTTATTAGACGACTCGGCCTGTCCATTAGCCTGAGCGTAATATGGTGACGAGTTTAACAATTTGATTCCTAGACTTGTGGAGTAACCTTGAAATTCGTTAGACATGAATACCGTACCTTGATCGATCGCGATTGTTTGTGGTATTCCAAACCGATGGACGATATGTTCATTCACAAAACTAATCGCCTCAACACTGGTCACCTTCTTAAGTGGGATAGCTTCAACCCACTTTGAAAAGTAATCGGTTGCGGCCAAAATAAATTTGTGGCCTTTACTCGAAGCAGGAAATATTTGGCCGATTATGTCTATTCCCCAACCTCTGAACGGCCAAGGTTTGACAATTGGATGTAAAGTCGATGCTGGTGCTAATTGTATGTTGCCAAACTTTTGACATGTCTGACATCCTTTCTAATATTTGAAGCAATCTTCTAGCATCGTCGGCCAAAAATAACTCGTCCGTCGAGCATCCATTTCATCTTATGTGCCGATTGATGAGAACCACAAATGCCTTCGTGCACTTCACCCATCGCCACTCGTGCTTCTTGACTTCAAGACATCTTAACAACAAGCCCTCCATAGTCCGATAATCAAGATATCGTCCATAACAACGTACTCAATGCTTGTTGCCAGTATCCTTCGTTCCGTCGGCTTAGATGGGTCGACTAGATAATCTTTGATCTGCGTTCTCCAATCGGCAATATTTGCGCACATGATCGCTTTGCTCACTAGTTCGGTCTCGACTTTGGTCAAAATCCTTATATCCACGATGCTTGCCGAGCTAAAGCATTAGCCCTATCGTTCATTTCACGAGGAATATGACCGATAGAAAATGAAGTAAAAGAGCTGATAATCTCTAAACATTGTTCTAAATATTTCAGTAGCATTTCATCCCGACATTGATATTCTCCCTTTATCTGCTGTACTACCAATAGTGAATCACCATATGCCTCAACAGCTCTTACTCCAATATTTTCTAACAACAGTAAGCCTTTGAGTAACGCTTCGTACTCGGCCTGGTTGTTGGAGCATCGGCTATTTAGCCGAAATGCAAATTCAAAGCTATGTCCTTTGGGTGAAGTGAGTACGATACCGATACCATCACCTTCCCCACATACTGATCCGTCAAAGAACAGTTGCCATGGTGCTACCAAGACTAGGTTTGCTCTGTGTCATGTCCTGTTATAAAATCGGCTAGGGCTTGTCCTTTGACTGCTTTGGCCGATTCGTATGATAAGTCGAACTCGACCAAGGCATAAGCCCATTTGCCAAGTCGACCTCGCAGAATTGGAGCCGACAATATATATTTTATAACATCGGTTTTGCAGATGACCTTACAAGCCGATGCTAATATGTAGTACCTCAGCTTTGTGCACGAGAAGTACAAGGATAAACATAGTTTTTCAATAAAAGGGTACCTGACTTCTGCGTCCCAAAGAATCGTCGGCAAATAAAAGATAACCCTCTCTTTACCATGCACTTCTTGTGCCAAAACGGCTCCAATAGTATCTTCTTCGGCCGAGACATATAATCTGAAAGGAATCCCTTTTTGCGGTGCAGCCAAAACTAGAGGGTTGGACAAATACCTTTTGACTTCGTTGAAAGCTTTCTGCTGATCGGCTCCCCATATAAATTCTTCATTGTCCTTCAACTTCAGTAATGGAGTAAAGGCACGAATTCTACCAGAGAGGTTCGAGATGAACCGACGGAGATAGTTAATTTTGCCGATCAACTTTTGTAATTCATTTTTGCGTCGGTGGTTCAAGATATTGGCTATGGCCTTGACCCTCGTTTGGTGACTTGATTCCTCTTTCATGTACCATAAAGCCTAAAACGCCCGGTACCGACGCCTAACGCACACTTGTAAGGATTCATCTTCAAACCGTGCGATCTTATGTTTTTAAACACCCTCTCTAAGTCGGCCAGATGTTGGAAATCTGCTGCAGATTTTACCACTACATCATCAATATAAATTTCGACAATGTGGCCGATTAAATCGTGAAAGATCAGATTCATTGCCCGCTGATACGTTGCTCCAGCGTTTTTCAAGCCGAAAGTCATTCGCCCACTCGAGCAGTCCTATTGCACGGGACATCGAAAGCTTTGTTTTGGTATATCGGCTTCCGCCATGAGTATCTGGTTATACCCGGCGTTACCATCTAGAAAACTTATGATTTTATTCCCTGATGCAGCATCGATAAGCATGTCGGCTATAGGCATCGGGTATTCATCTTTTGGCGTCGCTTTGTTTAAATCTCTAAAGTCGACGCATACTCGAAGTTTTCCATTCTTCTTCATGACTGGAACGATGTTTGAAACCCACTCCACGTATCGGCAAGGCCTGATAAACTTTGCTTCCAACAATCGTTCAATCTCTTCTTTTATAACCTGGTACAAGGCTGGATTAAAACGCCTGGGATACTGTTTAAACGGCCGATAGCCCGATTTTATAGGTAGCCGATGTTCCACCAGTTGACGGCTTAATCCGGGCATCTCATGATACTCCCACGCGAAACAATCCTTATAATTTCTAAGTATTTTTACTAGCTTTTCCTTGTACTTTACATCTAAACTTGCACTAATAAAAGTTGATCTTTTCCTATCCCCGCTACCTATATCGACTTCTTCAAGCAAATCGGTGGATGTGAACCCTTGACCTAACTTTTCAATTTCTTCAAAATCTTCTATGGCTTCGTAGCTATCCGTTGTTTGCCGATAGCTTTGCATTTTGTCCTGTAGCGCCTTCAATGTTTTTCTTGTCCCCATCGGCGCAACACTTCGTTTGCCCGATCAAAGGTGTCAGGCATGACACTGATCGGCATAAGTCCAGATTTGCTTACGCATATGAAATCGCGATCGTCCAAATACCTTACGATATCTGACCGGCTTCTTCGTGTTGCCAATTCGCGCGGAGCTAGCCATGGCGATGTGCGCCGATGTATCGGCTGTAACGACCTCGACTTCTTCTCCGTTCCATTGAACGAGCGCTTGATGCATGGTCGATGGGATACAGCAGTTTGCATGAATCCAATCCCGTCCGAGAAGCACAATGTAATTTCCTTTGGCATCAATTACAAAGAACGGCTGTCGGCAAGGTCTTGCTACCGACGATCGACTCTGTGACCATGACACCTTTGCTACGTAGGGTCGCTTTGTGAAGTCATTCGAACCATGTTAGTTTTGATTAAGTCTTCGTCGGACTTACCCAATTTTTACATGTTGTGTATGGCATTAGATTCACTTTGTGGCGCCTCAGTCTACCAAAGATCCTTGATATCGGCTTGCCATTTATATATCCTTTCAGTCTGAGGTTTCAGATGCGGTGATCGTCTTTGGGTTTCTCAAAGATGGCGCTCTGCACTCGAAGCATAAGCGAGCAAGCGCCTCTTTGGCCGATTCAGTTCTGACTTTGAACTCGGCCGGCAATGTGAACACCATGTTGACATCCATGGGAGGTGTGTCATCCCGAATCATGGGAGAATCTAAGTCGTCAGCCGATTCGAAATCTTCTTCGGCTTGCTCTTTTCTTCTCCACTCTTTCTTGGCGCATCTCATTGGATGAAGTTCATTAAACACTTCGTCTCTCTCTTTCTCGGCATCGACTTCACGAATTTCTTATGTCCTTAGCCTCTGAAGCCGTCGTCGTTGTGATTTGCTCAGGCCTGATGGGCACCACCTGGGTTTAGGTTCCACCGGCTTTCGTATCTGGCCAGCCAAGTCTCCTTGATCAGAACTGGTCTTGTGTGTCTTGGCTTGACTTTGTTCTTGATTCGGTTTAGATAATCTTTCATGGACCGGCCTTCTGTGACTTTTGTCTTGCTCTCTAATCGCCCGGATAGCCTATGTCCGGCGATTGTGTTGGCTAATCGTCTCGAGGATAATGTTCCATCGGCGGTATCTGGTGATGGCAACGCTACTCTCCTCTCAGCAAATTGCCAAAGGACACTTTCTATGTGCCCTCTCCTCGTTCTCATGCGGTACAAATTATCCGACCGGTGGGTATGATGCGATGGTCGGTGTTCATCCTTTCATACTTCTCCATTAATTGTGAGAACGTTGGACCAAACCTTTTAGCGGGCCGTCTAGATGGAGATTTCTACGCTTTGTACCATTTACCCACCGGGACTCCTTGGGTTTGATGGTCCTTGAATTTTTCCTTCTCGATCGGCTTCTATTTGTAAGGAACCGATGGTAATTTTCGATGTCGGCGCCGTCCGAGCTTGATTGTATGTCGACTTGTCGATCTTTTTCTCGCTTGTCTTGCATCGGCTCTTTCCTTTAGCCGAGCAATGTACCATATTGATAGGAAGCGGATCGACATCTACCCGCATGGTCGGCTCATCGGCAAACTTCAACCGACCATCTTCAATAGCAGACTGGATCTGTTGACGGAAGATATTGCAGTCATTAGTGTTATGTGAATAAGAATGATGCCACTTGCAATACCTGCGTTTTTGATCTCATCGGCGACGGTATCACATGTCCCTCCCAATCGTATTATCTTTTCTTGCGTAGTAAATCAAAAATACGATCGCACTTGGAAACATCGAAAGAGTATTTGACCTCCGATTTGTTCCTAGTCGGCTTAAGCCAAGAAACGGACTAAGGATTTCTTGGATCCTTTTACCCATTCGGCTATGTTTATTTACGCTTCCTCGTCTTCCGACGAATCACTAGGACAATATTCAACCATATTGACCTTAGCCTTATCCTTTTCTTTGTTGTTACTATTTTTAAATCTACCATTAAACACCTTATTGTCGATGAATCGGCTTTCTTGAGCCGATCGCGATGCAATAAGTGGCTAAAATCGATGAATTCACTGCCCACGAATTTCTCCCTAAGAGGAGGATCAAACCTTGAAATGCTAAATCGGCGAGTTGATTGTCGGTGTAACGTAACGCTAAAACACGATTCTGATTTCTCTAAACCTTTTGATGTAATCATTCGATTCTCTGAACTTTTGGCGATGAAACTCGGATCTGAAATTCTTAATTCTAAACGCGAAAAGAAGTATTCATGGAATCGGCTTTTCAAATCGTTCCATAAATGGACCGAATTCGGAGGTAAACAAGTGAACCAAGTAAATCTTGCCCAGATAAAATAACGGAAATAACCTAATTTTTAACCCGTCGAACCGGGCGCTTCACGCATTGTGCAATAAAGCGTCCAACATGCTCCGGGTAGTGATAGAATCATCCCGGAGAATTTGGCAAAGTCCGGGACTCAAAATTATGAGGGTAAGGCATGCGATCTATGTAATCGAGTACGGCTTTCTATAGCGATCACTTTTCTTTTGGTTGTATGCCAAACCGATCCCTCAAAGCGGTGCAGATCGATCGGTCCAATTAGCATTATCGGCCCGCACAAGAGGCCCTTGATAATGTCGATCATAATCGCATCTCGCCCCGAGTGCAAGCTCGGGTTGCCAATATGTCGTCGCGTCGGCATTCGATTATCTTGATCGTGCGATTATGCCTAATTTGTGGTTCCGCACCGGGATAAATGGTTCGAGTGCGTTACTACCTGTGGACCCGGGTTTCTAAGCGGGGTAGGCTCTTGGGATATCTCTCGAGCCAATCGGCTGTGAAACCGATTGGGGAAAAGCGTAAAAAGGAGCCGACGGTGGTAGATTGATGGATGGATCATACTTAGCGGCGTCGGTATAGGCGTGGTAATGGCTCACCCCACTTGACCGAGGATCCCTAGGCAATATGACCGTAGGTTGTGTGGGCATCATCGTGGGAGGTGAGGTCATAGCCGATGGTTTAGGATCGGCTGGTGTGCTCTGCGTGTTTTGTGATACTGAAAAAACAGGATAATTTGGCAGAGCTTGTGTGGGTCATGCAGACTTCCTGACGAGGCTAACTCCTGGGCTATAGATTTAATGCTATTTGCTATCATCGGCTTAAGAGTCGTTACCAGAGTCGATGATTGGTTTATTAAAGCATGGTGCACAGATTGGTTAATCATAGCCGATAATTCGGCTGGCGGTAGATATCGACTTACGCTTCTGCCGCACTGTGTCTCCCGAGTATTGACCGTCGGCAGGGCGGATTTTTGTGTAACGCCACGTCTAGTCTTTTGGTAGCAATTTAGCATCATCTCTTCTAACGCGGCTTTCCGATCTTCAATCTCTTGACGTTGTTCTGCAGTTAAATCGTCCATTGTTGGGACGATTATAGCTTCTGTGTTGAGATCAGATGGCGGAATCGACTTCCCCGATGTAGACATTGTCCCACCGGACGTGCCAAGAGTGTGTTGGCGTCAAAAACTTGATGTAGGGTTTACGGCAAAGACACACCGCATTTAACACCGGGTTTAGAGCGTGCGGTCGATTTGACTGTGTCGACAAGGTAAAAAAACAATAAAATTCAAACAAAGCCGATCGTTAAGATCAATCGGCTTAAACTCGATCAGCTTAAAGCCGATCAAGGTCAAGGGATAAATCTAACTAGCCGATTAAGGCTAATCAGAAGGTAAAGGTAGATTGATTCTGAAGAAGGCGATGCGCAACAAAATCAGAATAAATCGAACACTGGGTGTAATTGACGAAGATTAACAATCGGCGATCGCAACTTTATTGATCAAAATCGATTACAAAGGCTAAATTACAAGAACTACTCTAATCGACGGAAAAAGGCGAAAAGTAAAAGTCGGTTGATTGTATTGTGTTGGATCCTTTTAGCATTCGCTTTGGTCCTTCTTTTATACCCTCGGTCGATAGTGTTCTGTTACAACACGCTTCAAGTCCGTATCCGTATCGGCCTTATCTCTGAACGGTTGTTTCCCTAAAAAATCTCGCAGTCACCAAATATCTCGGATTCTTTCCAATCCTCGGTTAATTTTCGTATCTTTGAGTCTATTGCCTGATCCGATAAACTTGCCTATTTTTGGTGCAAACACTCCCCCGTTCGTTCGGGTTCTCCACTCCCACGTATGCGCTCCACCGCGCGGGGGAGGAGGAACGCGGAAGCAGACTGTTTGCACCAAATTTTGGTAAGTACAGTCAAAATCGGCAATAAAGTCAACATACGACAAATAAACGGCAGTTCAGGAAGATTTTGAAGATTATTTGTAACGAAAAATATATCTAAGGAAAAGCTATCCAGAATAAGGCCGATTCGGATCAGATTCTGCAATCGTATTGTAACCGAACACTATCGGCCGACGGGTATAAAAGAAGAACCAAAGCAAGCTGCAGGGGCATAAACGATCAACCATCAAACAATTCAATACAAGTCTTTACTTTTCTGTCAACTAGGAGTAGTCTCTGTAATTTAGATCTCTTTTGTAATCGATCTTGATCAATAAAGTTGCGCATCGCCGATTGTTAATCTTTTTCAATTACACCCTAGGTTTGATTTATTCTAATTTTGTTGCGCATCGCCTTCTTCAGAATTGATCTACCTTTATCCTCTGATTAGCTTTAATCGGCTAATTAGACTTACCTTGTTACTTTGATCTTAATCGGCTTCAAGCTGATTGGGTCTAAGCCGATTGATCGTTACGATCGGCTTTTGAGTAAATTTTATATTTTACCTTGTCTTTCTGAGTCAAATCGACCGCACGCTCTTGAACTGTGTTAAATGCGGTGTCTTCTTGTCAAAAACCCTACTTCAAGTTTTTGACGTCAACACACTCTTGGCATGCCTGGTGGGACCCAATGTCTTCTTCGGGAAAATCGATTCCGCCGTCCGATCTCAATACAGAGGCCATAATCGTCCCAACGATGGACGATTTGATGCCAGAACAACGCGAGGAGATTGAGGTTCGGAAGGCCGCGCTGGAAGAGATGATGCTAAGTTGCTATCAGAAAACTAGATGCGGCTCACTCAAAAATCCGTCCTGCCGACGGTCAACGCGTCTGGGAGATGCGGTGTGTAGCGAGCGTAAGCCGATATCTGCTGCTCAAGCGAATTATCGGCTATGATTAATCAGTCTGTGCACCACGCTTTGATAAACCAATCATCGGCTCTCGTGACAACGCTTAAGCCGATGATAGCAAATAGCGTTAAATCTATAGCTCAGGAGTTAGCCTCGTCAGAAAGTCTGCTCGACCCATTGCAAGCTCTGCCAAATTATCCTGTTTTCTCAGTATCACAAAACACGCGGAGCACAACGGCCGATCCTAAACCATCGGCTGTAACTTCACCCCCCACCATGATGCCAACACAACCCACGATCATATTGCCTAGGGACCCTCGGTCAAGTGGAGTAAGTCATTATCACACCTACACCGACGCTGCTAATTTAGACGCATCGACCAATTTGCCGCCGTCGGCTCCGTTCTATGTTTTTCCCCAATCGATTTCACAGCCGATTGGCTCTGAGAGATTCCCACAAGAACCCACCCTGCTAAGAAACCCAGTTCCACACAGGGTAGTAACATACTCTGAGCCGTTTGTTCCAGTGCCGGAAACTCAAACCAGGCATAATCGACACGATCAGCAAGGTCGTATGTCGACGACGCAGCATAATTGGCAACCCGAGCTTGCACTCGGGGGGCAGAACGCCGATTATGACAGATATTATCAAGGGCCTGCTATGGCCGATAATGCTAATTGGGCTGATCGATCTCTGCGCTTTGAGGACCAATTCGGCATACAACCAAAAGGAAGGTTATCGGCTATAGAAAGTCAGATCCGATTACATAGATGGCATGCCCTACCCTCATAACTTCGAGTTCGGACCGCCAAATTTTCTAGGATGATTCTATCACCACCCGAACACGTTGGGCGCTTTATCGCGCAATGCGGTGAAGCGGCCCGATCCGACGAGCTTAAAATTAGACTATTCCGTTGTCTGCATGCGGGGCAGCGTTTACTTGGTTCACTTGCTTGCCTCCGAATTGGTCCATTTATGGAGCGATTTGGAAAGTCGATTTCATGAATACTTCTTTCAGGTGTTTGGAGCTCGGGATTTGGATCTAAGTTACAGCGCCAAAAGTTTGGGGAATCGGTAACGGATTACGTCAAGAGATTTAGAGAAATTAGGAATCGGTGTTTTAGCGTCACATTGCGTGACAACCAACTTGCCGATTTTGCATTTCAAGGTTTGATTCCGCCGCTTAGGGAGAAATTCGGAGGACAAGAATTCACCGACCTTAGCCACTTATTGCATCGCGTATCGGCTCAAGAAAGCCGATTCACTGACAATAAAGTGTTCAAAGACAGATTTAAAAATAGCAATAACAAAGAAAAGGACAAGGCTAAAGTCAATATGGTTGAGTATTGTCCAAGTGACTCATCGGAAGACGAGGAAGCAGAAATAAACATAGCCGAATGGGTAAAAGGATCCAAAAAGTCCTTAGTCTGTTCTTGGCTTAAGCCGACTAGGAACAAGTCGGAGGTTAAGTACTCTTTCGATGTTTCTAAGTGCGATCGTATTTTTGATTTACTTCTACAGGAAAAGATAATACGATTGCCAGAGGGGCATGTGATACCGTCGCTCGACGAGATTAAGAAACGCAGGTATTGCAAATGGCATCATTCTTATTCGCATAACACTAATGATTGCAATATCTTTCGGCAACAGATCCAATCTGCTATTGAGGATGATCGGTTGAAATTTGCTGATGAGCCGACCATGCAAGTTGATGTTGATCCGTTTCCCATCAACATGGTTCAGTGTTCGGCTAAGGGAAAAGAGCCGATGCCTGACGGGCCAAAAGGGGATCGACAAGTCAACATCCAGTCAAGTTCAAACGGCGATCAAACACTACAGATCACAATCGGCTCTTTACAAATAGAAGCCGATTGAGAAGGAAAAAACTCAAGAACCATTAAACCCAAGGGGAATCCTCAGGTGGGAAAATGGTACAAAGTAGAAAAGTCTCCATTAAGGCAGCCAGCGAAAAGGTCAGGACCAACGTTCTCACAATTAATGGAGAAATACGAAAGGATGAACAACCGACCACGGTATAATACCCGCCGGTCGGATAATTTGTACCACACTGAGAATGTGGAGAGGGCACATAGAAGGTGTCCATTTTGGCAGTTTTGCTGGGAAAGAGGAGTAGCGTTGCCATCACCATACACCTGCCCGATGGAACATTATCCCCAAGACGATTGCTCAAGGCAATCGGCCAGAGATAGGCTATCTGGGCCGATTAGAGAGCAAGGCAGAAGTGACAGAAGGCCTGTCCACGAGAGAATATCCAAACCAGATCAAGAACCGAGCCAAATCAAGACACACAAGCCCAGTTCTAATCAAGAAGATTTGGCTGGTCAAATACGGAAGTCGGTGAAGCCCAAACCCAGGTGGTGTCCATCTGGCCTGAGCAGATCACAACGACGACGGCTTCAGAGGCTAAGGACGCAAGAAATCCGTGAAGCCGATGCCGAAAAACAGAGAGACGAAACGTTTAATGAACTTCGACCAATCAAATGTGTCAAGAAAGAGTGGAGAAGAAAAGAACAAGCCGAAGAAGATTTCGAATCGGCTGATGACTTGGATTCTCCCATGATTCGGGATGACACCCCTCCCATGGATATTAACATGGTGTTCACGTTGCCGGCTGAGTTCAAAATCAGAAACGAATCGACCGAAAAAGCGGTTGCTCAGTTGTGTTACGCGTGCAGTGCCATATTCGAAACCTAAAGATGATCATCGGCATCCAAGCCATTGTATCTAAAAGGATATATGAATGGCAAGCCGATATCAAGAATGCTGGTAGACGGAGGGGCCACAGTGAACCTGATGCCGTACACGACATGCAAGAAACTGGGTTAGTCTGATGAAACTAACATGGTTCTAAACGACTTCACAGGCGACCCCACGGAGGCAAAGGGTGTCATGGTCATAGAGCTAACTGTCGGTAGCAAGACCTTGCCGACGCCGTTCTTTATGTCGATGCCAAAGGAAACTACGTCGCTTTGCTCGGTCGAGTTGGATTCATGCCAACCATCGTATTCCGTCGACCATGCATCAAGCGCTTATGCGATGGAGCGGAGAAGAAGTCGAAGTCGTCATAGCCGACACATCGGCCCATATCGCCATGGCTAGCTCTGACGCGAATTGGCAACACGAAGAAGCTGGCTGCATATCGGGTAAAGGCGCCGACGATCGTGATTTCATCTGTAAGCAAATCGGATTCATGCGATCGAGTGTCAAGCGGGCACTTTTGATCGGGCAAATGAAGTGTTACGCCGATGGGGACAAGAAAAGCACTAAAGGGGTTACGAGGATAAAATGCAAAGCTATCGGCAAACAACGGATAACTATGAACCCATAAAAGACTTTGAAGAAATTGAAAAGTTAGGTCAAGGTTTTACATCCACCGATTTGCTTGAAGAAGTAGATATAGGTAGCGGTGATAGAAAAGACCAACTTTTGTTAGTGCAAGTTTAGATGTAAAGTACAAAGAAAAAGCGATAAAATCCTTAGAAATTATAAGGATTGTTTTGCTTGGGAATATCATGAGATGCGGATTAAGCCGTCACCGTGGTGGAACATCGGCTACCTATAAAATCAAAGCTATCGGCCGTTTAAGCAATATCCTAGGAGTTTCAATTCGGCCTTGTACCAAATTATAAAGAAGAGATAGAACTGTTGTTGGAAGCAAAATTTATCGAGCCTTGCCGATATGCGGAGTGGGTTTCCAACATAGTTCTGTTATGAAGAAAAATGGAAAGCTTGAGTATCGTTGACTTTAGAGATTTGAACAAGGCGACGCCAAAAGATGAATATCCGATGCCAATAGCCAATATGCTCATCGATGCTGCGTCAGGGAACAAGATCATAAGTTTTCTGGATGTTAATGCCGGGTATAACCAGATACTCATGGCAGAAGCCGATATACCGAAGACAGCTTTCAGATGTCCTGGTGCAATAGGATTGTTCGAGTGGACGGTGATGACTTTCGGCTTGAAGAACGCCGGAGCAACATATCGTGAGCAATGAATCTGATCTTTCATGACTTAATCGGCCACATTGTCAAAATTTATATTGATGACATAGTAGTAAAATCTGCAGAAGATTTGCAGCACTTGGCCGACTTAGAAAGAGTTTTTAAGAACATAAGATCGCACGGCCTAAAGATGAATCCTTTCAAGTGCGCGTTCAGCGTGTCGGCTGGACAGTTTCTGGGCTTCATTGTGCATGAAAGGGGAATTGAAGTCAGTCAAACGAGGGTCAGACCTATAGCCAATACCAAACCACCGACATGCAAGAATGAGTTACAAAAGTTGATCGGCAAAATTAACTATCTACGTCGGTTCATCTCAAACCTCTCTGGAAAGATTTGTGCTTTTACTCCGTTGCTAAAATTAAAGGACAATGAAGAATTTATATGGGGAGCCAATCAGCAGAAGGCTTTCGATGAAATTAAAAGGTATTTGTCCAACCCTCCAGTTTTGGCTGCGCCTCAAAAAGGGGTTCCTTTCAGACTATATGTCTCGGCTGAAGAAGATACTATTGGAGCTGTTTTGGCACAAGAGGTGCAAGGTAAAGAAAGGGTTATCTTTTATTTAAGCCGACGGTTGCTAGACATAGAAATCAGGTACCCTTTTATCGAAAAATTATGTTTATCTTTGTACTTCTCGTGCACGAAGTTAAGGCATTACATATTAGCATCGGCTTGCAAAGTGATCTGCAAAACCGATGTTATAAAATATATATTGTCAGCTCCTATTCTACGAGATTGTCGGGACCCGAATATGCAAATCCAGACCCTCTGTGTATACCGCACTAGTCCAGGATCACGCTAGTGCACACAGGCTCAACATTAGTAAATATCACAATCATACGTAGCGGAAATATTATGAAAGACATCATACATTAAATATTACTAGTTATATGACCTCATGGTCAACTTACATGACTATGCCTCGCAAGGCTGAATAACACGTTAAATCTGCGGAATGAAAACGTAAGCGACCCTCGGTATACCACAGTAACTGACACAGGCTTGCGCCTAAACATTCGTCTCCTCTGAAATCTTTCCTCCAGCATTGATGTAGACTCTTCAACTGGTGATGTTATTGTTGGCAAGGGTGAGTACTTAAAGCACTCAACAAGTTGTGCACAGAATGCAGTTCTATGTAACTATATGCAAGGCTTATTCCAATGGATAGGCTCTCATGGCTATTTTGCAACAAAGCAGCATTTACGAACAAATACAATAAATAGATTTCAAAGACTCTAAAACAAATAACAATAATAGATAGATTCAACATTTCTTAAGTAAACCAAGTTTTCCAATTCTAAATCAAATTCCATCTTCCATATGGCAATCCTGCCATCCCAACCAAGTTGTCCATTTAATTAAGCTAACCCTTAACTGTAATTCCCGAGCATTGCTCAATACCGCGAGCACGGCTATCCGAATAGTTTCACACTCTGCAGAGGTTATGCACTTTACCCCCATGACATGATCGTCTCTTGGTGCCTTCCGGGTTAACACACTTCCTTTGGTGTGTCGACGGAGAGATCATAACAAAGCCTTTACAATGCTCTGGCTTAATCCAGTACTACCTGCTAGGGTTTCAACACTGGTGGGTCTGAAAACCACAACCAGGGCCCCCCTCTTGCGCCATGTGAATTACTCCATAACTCGGGAACTCACACCGACCAAGATAGTACCAAAATTAAGACATTGCAAAATTAATCAGCTAGGTTGGCCCATACCAGACATGTGGTTGCATGATTGACTCAGGTCAAAGGCTTGCAAGGTTAAGTCCTTAGAGTGATCAAGGCAAGACATCCACATACCCTCTGCCCATCGGGCCCACCTTGGCATCCTCGCCCCTTGTCACTTGCCCCAATCTAAATGATTATCACCCAAGTTGATTACCAAGCACCACGTGCCATCAACAATTCAACATCGTTGCGTGACATGACTCGCCACAACAACTCAATCTCATCGTGTGATTCCACATGACACACAAGTTCATAACATTGTTCCATATTCCATTAATCAAGATTAATTATCAATGATTCCAACACATGTGATGACGTGGCATGGCTAAGCAACTAATACGGACTAACCATCCGATGTTGATTATAATTACTAACCAACTATATTGAACCAATCTAGGGTGACAATGGATCATGGCATACAAATGACAAGGTAGGGTATAAATCAATCTGGTATATTAGCTAAGCCCAATTTAATTTGAAACAATTGTATAATTGAAATATATGCAATAGGGTAAAACAATTATAGCAATTTTATAAACATGGGTTCAACATGATCAAAGCACAACTTGCCTTATAAAAGCCCTTGTTCTTGTTCTGAACCTTGGTCTTGGGTCGGCGAATCTTCCTCCGAAGCGTCGCACAATTCAACGTCTACGCGTACCGAAGGAGAAAAACAAATAAATACCAAAACAGAGAGCAAATGAACTCCAAAAATCAATTAAAATTTACCATTAAATATACCTCAATTTTATAAATTTTTAGAAATTTGAATCACTCAAATCCGAGTTAAGATGCAAAAGTTATAGCCTTTTGAAGTTTGAATAAATACTGAAAATATATAAATTAGGAAATTCGAAATAAACCGAATTATCTTTATATTGAAAAAGGCTTTTATTGCGCAAGCATGACGTCAGCCCTTAACCCAACGAACGAGATCTTTGCCACGCTGCTCGGTCCATGGATCGGGTCCATGAACTTCACCGTCCACGTACACGGTGCACGCTTCGTCTTGGACCAGCGACGACGGGGCGGCGCTAAAGCCGACTCAACGCCACCGCGACGCACACGCGGCAGCCACACAACTGCCACGTCAGCCGACAGTGTGACGAGGCAACCACGTGTTGACGAAGCATCAGCCCACGTCACCCGACGGTGCGCGCAAACCTAGGGTCATCGCCGGCGGCTACAGGGGGTACCTACAGATTCGCCTCGACGAGATGAACACGATGACGCGAGGGGTCTTGAGTTTTGCGCACAGAAACAATGGTGGCGACTTCTTCTTCTCCGGCGGCGGTGACGTCCATGGCTCCCCTCGGTTCCGACGATCCCTAGTGAATCCGGCGTGCGCACGAGATGCCTCTTGCGTCGACGAACCCGAAGACACTTGATGGCTCGGACGGATCTTCACCCGCGACGAATTGACGACGAGCTCTCTTCGGCGACGCACGATCTAAGCCTCAAATTACGACGAAACGGCTCCACTCCAGGGCTAAAAACCTAGCGGAAGAACTCACCAGGTCGTGGCGCACTAGATGCACACCTTAAATACCTGGAAGAGTCCTAGGTTCGGACGTCCATCCTTGGAGTCCGCGCTCCAAACGACGGCGGCGTGGGGCAGAGTCCCGCTCGGAGAAGACAACCCGGGAGCCACCACGCGTCCGCGATGGACGGTCTTGATCACGAACGACGCAGCGTCATCTCAGCCTTCAACGAAAACCTGATCCAACGGATAAAATTAGGGCTAGGGTTTTTATCGCGGTAAATTTGGGTGGCCATTGGGCGAATCGGACGCCTGATGAAAAATGGGCCAAGCTCAAGCGAATCTGGCTGCGGCGGACACTATTCTAAGGAATTTTCTCGAGTTTTTCTTTTAAAATAACCCTGGAAATTAGTTTAATTACTTTTGGGCAAAAATAATACCAGGACAAATCCAAGAAAATTCTCAAAAATACTTTGAGACATTTTGAACTCAAATAAAATATTTTTAGCAAAACTTTATTTTAACTTTGCATAAATTTAAATAATTTTCAACAAAAGACCAATATACTTAATTCAAAGTTAATTCAAATAAATCCAGAAAAATCAAAATAAATTCTAAAGAAATCATAAAATGCACAAATAACCAATAAAGTAATATTTAAGCAAATTTTGGGATATTACAAACCTTCCCCCCTTAACAGAATCTCGACCCCGAGATTCAGGGCTAACTAAAGAATAGGTTTGGGAATTCTGACTTCAATTCGTCTTCACTCTCCCAAATTGCTTCACTTTCGGAATGATTACTCCACTGAACTCTGCAAAAGCGAAAAGACTTGTTCCTGGTCTTGCGTTCCATAACATCCAAAATTCTGACTGGTTGCTCCTTGTAAGTCAAATCTTCCTGCAGCTCTATTGCGTCCAACAGGGTTTGTTCTGCTGGCACTCTGAGACATTTCTTAAACTGTGACACATATAACACATCATGCACTCCTGCCATTGACTACAGTAACTCCATCTGATAAGCAACCTCTCCTTGACGGCTCAAAATCTTGAACGGACCAACATATCTTGATGCAAGCTTCCCCTTAGCGTGAAACCTTTCGACACCTTTAAGAGGGCGAACTCTGAGATACACAAAATCATCTGACTCGAATCTCAAATCTTGACGATGGTCATCAGCGTAGCTCTTTTTCCTTAACTGAGCTACCTTCGACCTCTCTCTAATCATAGCAACTCGCTCTTCGGCTTCCTTGAGAATATCATGTCCAATACCATACGATATCTTGTCTCACTCCAATTCAACGGAGTACGACAGGCACGTCCATACAACGCCTCGACAGTGACATCTGCACGCTAGCTTGATAACTATTATTGTAACTGAATTCTGCATACGGCAAACATTTATTCCAAGATGTAGCATAAGCTAATGCACAAGCTCTCAACATATCACTTCTGGATTCTCGACCATTCTCAACGCTAGGTATCTCATTACTGATTTGCCTCTTACTTCCACTCAGAGCTCTGCACCGGCTGTAACACACTTGCTGATCTATGATGCATTACTTTTATTCTTTAACACACATCACACAAAGCGATATTTTCAGCAACTTCACGCTTCATTTTAGTCTATCAAATCCCTTCCTTAAGACCTTGATATATCTTAACACCTTTTTGGAGGAATTGAATACTTTAGAACCATTAACTGCTTCTAGAATCAACTGCTTAAGCTCTTTCTTGTTCGATACATAGATTCAACCTTTAGACTGTGTGGTTCCTTGGTCATCCACGGTAAAATCCTCAGTTAAGCCTTCATCCTTCCGACCCACTCTGATCTGATCTTCAAGCATTGGCTTAACTTCCAAAGCAGCTATAAATCCTTGTGAAACCACTTCTAATTTCAACTTTTGAAACTCCTTGCACAATTTCGATTGATCACTTGATATTGGTGTATTGGCACTATGGCCTTTACGACTTAAGACATTGGATACCATATTAGCCTTACCAAGATGATAACAGTTCCCAGCCTTATAATACTTAATCAACTCCAACCATCCTCTTCGTTCTATATTAAGGTCTGCACTTCGAACTCTTATGGTCTGTACATATCTCCAACAATATAATGGCGCAATGACTACAAGGCATGCACTACGGCAAAGAATTTCCAATTCATGCGTAGCATAGTTCTCTTCATGTGGCTTCAATCGTCGGCGACGCAGGCAACCACTTTGCCTTTCTGCATTAACACACATCCAAGATCTTGTTTTGAGACGTCACGGTATATATCAAAACTGTTCTGCACGTCTGGCAGCACTAAGACAGGTGCTATCGTCAAACGTTTCCTCAATCACATAAAACTCTTTTTGCATTGCGGCGTCCATGCATACTTCTTCTCCTAATTGCCTAAGCGTTCTCGGTTGCTCCCACATAACATCGCTTGTGGTTGGATCCACAATAACTCCTTTAGCAGTCATCTTATGGCAAGAAATTTCACTTTCTCCTTCCAAAAGTCACATTTGCTAAACTTAGCATACAACCATTGGTCTAGCAACCCTTCCAAAACTAATCTCAACCGTTCTGCATACTTTCCTTTTGACTTGAAGTAAACAAAGACATCGTATCCAAACATCATAACAGCTTGACTAAATTCTCCCATGGAACTCCATTCGTCATGTTCATAAATTCTGTAATGGCATTGATCATTCTAGCAGACACAACTGTAAACTCTTACTGTCCATACTGCGTAGAAAACTCTGACCTAAGAACATTCTCTGCACGAATTCTTCACTGATGATAACTCGATCGAAAATCTATTTTTGAGAAAACTCCAGCTCCTCTTAACTGATCAAATAATCATTGATTTTGGTCGACGGGTACTTATTCTTTAATCGCCACTTCTTTAAATGCCCGATGGTCGGTACACATCCTTAAGCTCCTATCTTTCAAACAGAACAGGCGCTCCCTAAGGTGACAATTTTGTTCTGACGGAACACTTTTCTAGCAACCCTTCGATCTGCTTTTCATCTCAACTAGCTCATTTGTAGAAATTCAATGAGGTTTCTTTACTTCGGGCGCTGTACCAGGCACTAACTCAATAACAAACTTGATCTCTCGATCTGGTGGCACACCAAGAGGATTCTCAAGAAACACCTTTGGATATTCCCTAACAACTGGCACATCTTCAAAGCTGACAACTTCCACGCTATTGACCTTCTGCCGACCAACATGAACCGTAGTCGTTTGAAATTCCATTTTCCCGCTTTCAGAGCTTTTAGCTGACACAATTCTTTGACCAAACTCGGGATGACCTTATGTTGGATGACTAAACCATTGCTAGAGTAGCATCTCGGTCCGTATCAATATGATCCACTAGGAACTTTTCTCTAACAAAAAGTAGCTTAACTCCATAACATTCTAGGTAAGGTCAAGCAATACTGTACTTCCTGACAACGACAATTCCTCCGGCCTGTCAAGCTTTATAAACACCACTGAACTGATCATTCTTGCACACGCAACATCTTTAGGTGAACCATTGACACAGGTGAATACTCTGGGAACATCTGGCCCTTTAATCACCATCAATGCTCTTATCCCAACACTTCACATTCCAACATCTCAGCCATCTTTACTTTATTTCTTTAAGCAAGGAAATCCTTACATGGAATTCGTCACTAGTCACCTTTCCTTTACAAACGAGGATATGACACTTGCATAGGGTAAAATAATTGATCTAAACTTCCTCGATTGACGTTGGCGCTGAAGTTTTGACTAGAACAGAATTGAGATTGACTTGCACTGGTGCGATCACTTCCTTATGAGGGCAATTGTTAGCAAAATGCCCAGGCTTGTTGCAGGTGTAACAAAGCTTAGGTCCACCTCTCTTTCTTGAGCATGCGTCGACTAAGGTAGCGTCTTCATTCCGACGCCTCTTCTTCAACTGATTCTCCGTACAAACTTCTCTTGCGACTTTACTGCTCACTCTTGGCGTCATGAACTTGACTGAGGTAACTTCTGGAACATCCATGGCCGTAGACAATGACTGTCTTCTCTGAGGGCATCGATTAGCATAATGGCCTTCCTTGTGGCAGTTGTAACACACCCGTGTTCGCTGTTGTGCAGCTACAGGTACCTTGTTGTCTTCTTGTTGCGTCAGAACTGGTTGCTTCATAGGGCATTCACTAGCCCAATGACCTTCTTCATCGCACAGGAAACATGCTGTTGGTGACTGCCAATTACTTCTTTCTTGATGAGGGTCAACAGGATTAAGGTATTGTGTCCTTAGCTCTTTGAGCGGCACCACTTTTGTAGCTGACATTCCGCCTCTTCTTGATGACTCTTGAGCAACTACGGCTCGAAGATTCCTTTGCTGATGCTGAATTATAGCAGTAACTATTGGATCCAAGGGACATTGAGCTGGAACATGATCTCGACCTTCACAAAGATAACATGTGATGTAACTCATAGGACACTCTCCAAAAGAATGGTTTCCTTCACAGCTAGAGCAATTGATCGCATGCTCGTCAGTGGTATATCCTATTTCTCCACAACGAATGCATGCACGATCCTCTGACTTGTTTGGTTGACAGCACTTTAGAGAGCAACGCTTAGATGTTGAACAAGGTGCAGGGATAGTATTCTGCTCCATATTTTCCGTGACCATACTGTCTCCCGGTGAGGCAAAGAGATTACGAAAAGCAATAACAAATTCACTCCAAGTGATATTCCGCAGGGCTTCAGGAACAGCACAATATTTCTTCCACCATTCTGCAGCAATTCCTTGCAACTGATAAGAAGCATACTTGACTTTCTCATCACCTTTACACTGAGCAATGAGCAGCTTCCTCTCAATGGTCTTGAGCCAAACATCCGCTTCCAAAGGTAACACATTTCCTGAAAACGTCGGCGGACGAGTCCTTATAAATTCTGATAACCTTGAGTACGAACAGAAATCATTGGTAGTAGCTTGGGACACCTTGTTGTCATTGGCTTGGCCAGTCACATTCTGCATCTGCTTCATCATTGCATGCATCAACTGAGTCTGAGCGGTCAAGAACTCTCTGAAACTCTGCATATCCATCTGTACTAACGGTTGGAGAACTGATCTGCTATTGAGGTCCCCACTGGATTGGTTTTCACCTCCACTGATTTTGTTGTTTCCCCAAGTCTGAACCATCTGCTTGATTGCTTCACTGGGTTAGGGAAGAGGGAAATAGCATAGGTAAGGAGCAGGAATCCTAAAGCAGGGGAGATAGGTTTAACCCAATAACTTAAGCAAAAAATATTAATAGCTTGGTATGGTCGCTTATATGAGCCTAAAAGCTCTGCAACACATACTGCACACTCAGCAATCAAGGAAGAACCAATTCAACCAATACACACAAAACTACCGCCTACATGGGTAACACTTCTATCTTAAGCAGACGCGACTCCCACACATGAGTCCCAACTGACTACTCGAAGCATAGGTCTTCTAGCTTTTGGAACACTTCATAGATCTACACCTTCCTTGAGCTCGATAATTCCCTCCTTCATGATTTCCAGGGTTGACAGCGAGCACTTGATGCTTTCTCTAAGGTATGGCACGTCAACTACCAAGACAACTCAGATAAGGTTTTTAACTCGATCCAGCAAGGGAGAGAGAAAGAAATTCAGCAGGGGAAAGAGAAAAATTCTGACGAGGAAAGGAATAGAAGAATAAGATAAGTCAAGAACATATTATTCTTCCAAGTTAATTCTTTTCTTTAGAAAATAATTTCGAAGTTCCTATAGAGACGACCAGACTATCTAGGGTTTCAGCAGAAGGCTTTCGATGAAATTAAAAGGTATTTGTCCAACCCTCCAGTTTTGGCTGCGCCTCAAAAAGGGGTTCCTTTCAGACTATATGTCTCGGCTGAAGAAGATACTATTGGAGCTGTTTTGGCACAAGAGGTGCATGGTAAAGAAAGGGTTATCTTTTATTTAAGCCGACGGTTGCTAGACATAGAAATCAGGTACCCTTTTATCGAAAAATTATGTTTATCTTTGTACTTCTCGTGCACGAAGTTAAGGCATTACATATTAGCATCGGCTTGCAAAGTGATCTACAAAACCGATGTTATAAAATATATATTGTCAGCTTCTATTCTACGAGGTTGTCGGGACCCGAATATGCAAATCCAGACCCTCTGTGTATACCGCACTAGTCCAGGATCACGCTAGTGCACACAGGCTCAACATTAGTAAATATCACAATCATACGTAGCAGAAATATTATGAAAGACATCATACATTAAATATTACTAGTTATATGACCTCATGGTCAACTTACATGACTATGCCTCGCAAGGCTGAATAACACGTTAAACTGCAGCGGAATGAAAACGTAGACAACCCTCAGTATACACAGGCAACTGACAAGGCTTGCGCCCTAAACATTCGTCTCCTCCTGAAATCTTTCCTCCAGCATTGATGTAGACTCTTCAACTGGTGATGTTATTGTTGGCAAGGGTGAGTACTTAAAGCACTCAACAAGTTGTGCACAGAATGCAGTTCTATGTAACTATATGCAAGGCTTATTCCAATGGATAGGCTCTCATGGCTATTTTGCAACAAAGCAGCATTTACGAACAAATACAATAAATAGATTGCAAAGACTCTAAAACAAATAACAATAATAGATAGATTCAACATTTCTCAAGTAAACCAAGTTTTCCAATCCTAAATCAAATTCCATCTTCCATATGGCAATCCTGCCATCCCAACCAAGTTGTCCATTTAATTAAGCTAACCCTTAACTGTAATTCCCGAGCATTGCTCAATACCGCGAGCACGGCTATCCGAATAGTTTCACACTCTGCAGAGGTTATGCACTTTACCCCCATGACATGATCGTCTCTTGGTGCCTTCCGGGTTAACACACTTCCTTTGGTGTGTCGACGGAGAGATCATAACAAAGCCTTTACAATGCTCGCTTAATCGAAGACTACCCGCTAGGGTTTCAACACCGTGGTCCGAAAACCACAACCGGGGCCCCCTCTTGCGCCATGTGAATTACTCCATAACTCGGAACTCACACCACCAAGATAGTACCAAAATTAAGACATTGCAAAATTAATCAGCTAGGCTGGCCCATACCAGACATGTGGTTGCATGATTGACTCAGGTCAAAGGCTTGCAAGGTTAAGTCCTTAGAGTGATCAAGGCAAGACATCCACATACCCTCTGCCCATCGGGCCCACCTTGGCATCCTCGCCCCTTGTCACTTGCCCCAATCTAAATGATTATCACCCAAGTTGATTACCATGCACCACGTGCCATCAACAATTCAACATCGTTATGACATGACTCGCCACAACAACTCAATCTCATCGTGTGATTCCACATGACACACAAGTTCATAACATTGTTCCATATTCCATTAATCAAGATTAATTATCAATGATTCCAACACATGTGATGACGTGGCATGGCTAAGCAACTAATACGGACTAACCATCCGATGTTGATTATAATTACTAACCAACTATATTGAACCAATCTAGGGTGACAATGGATCATGGCATACAAATGACAAGGTAGGGTATAAATCAATCTGGTATATTAGCTAAGCCCAATTTAATTTGAAACAATTGTATACTTGAAATATATGCAATAGGGTAAAACAATTATAGCAATTTTATAAACATGGGTTCAACATGATCAAAGCACAACTTGCCTTATAAAAGCCCTTGTTCTTGTTCTGAACCTTGGTCTTGGGTCGGCGAATCTTCCTCCGAAGCGTCGCACAATTCAACGTCTACGCGTACCGAAGGAGAAAAACAAATAAATACCAAAACAGAGAGCAAATGAACTCGAAAAATCAATTAAAATTCACCATTAAATATAAATCAATTTTATAAATTTTTAGAAATTTGAATCACTCAAATCCGAGTTAAGATGCAAAAGTTATAGCCTTTTGAAGTTTGAATAAATACTGAAAATACATAAATTAGGAAATTCGAAATAAACCGAATTATCTTTATATTGAAAAAGGCTTTTATTGCGCAAGCATGACGTCAGCCCTTGACCCAACGAACCAGATGCTGCCACGTGGCCTCGGTCCATGGACTGGGTCCATGAACTTCACCGGTCCACGGTACACCCGGTGCACGCGCGTCTTGGACCACTGACGTACGGGGCCAGCGCTAAGCTGACTCAGCGCCACCGCGACGCACACGCGGCAGCCACACAACTGCCACCTCAGCCAACAGTGTGACGAGGCAGCCACGTGTCGACGAAGCATCAGCCCACGTCACCCGACGGTGCGCAAAAACCTAGGGTCATCGCCGGCGGCTACAGGGGGTACCTACAGATTCGCCTCGACGAGATGAACACGATGACGCGAGGGGTCTTGAGTTTTGCGCACGGAAACAATGGTGGCGACTTCTTCTTCTCCGGCGGCGGTGACGTCCATGGCTCCCCTCGGTTCCGACGATTCCTGGTGAATCCGGCGTGCGCACGAGATGCCTCTTGCGTCGACGACCCGAAGACACTCTTGATGGCTCGGACGGATCTTCACCCGCGATGAATTGACAACGAGCTCTCTTCGGCGACGCACGATCTAAGCCTCAAATTACGACGAAACGGCTCCACCCCAGGGCTAAAAATCTAGCGGAAGAACTCACCAGGTCGCGGCGCACTAGATGCACGCCTTAAATACCCGGAAGAGTCCTAGGTTCGGACGTCCATCCTTGGAGTCCGCGCTCCAGACGACGGCGACGTGGGGCAGAGTCCCGCTCGGAGAAGACAACCCGGGAGCCACCACGCGTCCGCGATGGACGGTCTTCTCAGCCTTCAACGAAAACCCGATCCAACGGATAAAATTAGGGCTAGGGTTTTTATTGCGAGCTGGGCTGCGGTGGCCATTGGGCCGAATCGGGCCGCATAGAAAATGGGCCAAGCTCAAACAGAACTGGGCTGCGGCCCGACACTATTCTAAGGAATTTTCTCGAGTTTTTCTTTTAAAATAACCCTGGAAATTATTTTAATTACTTTTGGGCAAAAATAATACCAGGACAAATCCAAGAAAATTCTCAAAAATGCTTTGAGACATTCTGAACTCAAATAAAATATTTTTAGCAAAACTTTATTTTAACTTTGCATAAATTTAAATAATTTTCAACAAAAGACCAATATACTTAATTCAAAGTTAATTCAAATAAATCCAGAAAAATCAAAATAAATTCCAAAGAAATTATAAAATGCACAAATAACCAATAAAGTAATATTTAAGCAAATTTTGGGATGTTACAGAGGTCGATTTAGCAAATGGGCTTACGCCTTGGTCGAGTTCGACTTATCATATGAATCGGCCAAAGCAGTCAAAGGACAAGTCCTAACCGATTTTATAACAGGACATGACACAGCGGCAAACTTAGTCTCGGTCGCACCATAGCAGCTGTTCTTTGACGGATCAGTATGCAGGGAAGGTGATGGTATCGGCATTGTACTCACCACACCCAAAGGGCATAAGTTCGAATTTGCATTCCGGCTAAATAGCCGATGTTCAAACAACCAGGCCGAGTACGAAGCATTGCTCAAAGGCCTGCAATTGTTGGAAAATATTGGGGTCAGTGCTGTTGAGGCATATGGTGACTCACTGTTGGTTGTACAGCAAGTGAAAGGATTGTACCTATGTCGAGATGGAGTGTTACTGAAGTATTTAGAACAATGTTTAGAAATTATCGACTCTTTTATATCATTTCCTATCGGTCATGTTCCTCGAGAATTGAACGATAGAGCCAATGCTTTGGCTCAATAAGCATCAGGATATAAAGATTTTGGCCGAAGTCAGGAGACCGAACTGGTAGACAAAGCAGTCATGTGCACAGATATTGCCGATTGGAGAACGCAAATAAAAGATTATTTAGTTGATCCATCCAAGCCGACGGAACGAAAGATACGGCAGCAAGCGTTGAAATACGTTGTTATGAACGATATACTATATTATCGAACTATGGAAGGTTTGTTGTTAAGATGTCTTGGTACTGAAGAAGCGCGGGTAGCGATGGGTGAAGTACACGAAGGCATTTGTGGTTCTTATCAATCGGCGCATAAGATGAAATGGATGCTCAGACGGACATGTTATTTTTGGCCGACGATGCTAGAAGATTGTTTCAAGTATTATAAAGGATGTCAGACATGTCAGAAGTTTGGCAACGTACAACTAGCACCAGCATCGGCTTTACATCCGATTATCACACCGTGGCCGTTCAGGGGTTGGGGAATAGATATAATCGGCCAAATATTTCCTGCTTTGAGTAAAGGCCATAAGTTTATTTTGGCCGCAACTGATTACTTCTCAAAATGGGTCGAGGCTATACCACTTAAAAAGGTGACCAGTGTTGAGGCGATTAGTTTTGTGAATGAACATATCGTCCATCGGTTTGGAATACCGCAAACAATCACGACCGATCAAGGTACGGTGTTTATGTCCAACGAGTTTCAGAATTACGCAACGAGTCTAGGGATCAAACTGTTAAACTCTTCCCCATACTACGCTCAGGCTAATGGACAAGCCGAGTCGTCTAACAAAACACTAATCAAGTTGATCAAAAGAAAAATTGACGAGAAGCCAAGGAATTGGCATTCCACTCTATCGGAGTCACTTTGGGCCTATCGGCTATCCTACCACGGAGCGACGAAGCTTTCACCTTACCAATTGGTGTACGGACAAGAAGCCGTTCTACCCGTAGAGATCAACATTGAATCGATACGAACAGCCAGGCAAAACAGGTTGTCGGCTCAAGAATACAATGATTTAATGATCGACAACTTGGATGAGTTAGCAGAGTTACGTTTGTCTACGCTCGATCGGCTCGAGAAGAATAAGATCAGAGTTGCAAGGGCATATAATAAAAAATTCATGCCTAAATCTTTCGATCTAGCCGATTTAGTATGGAAAACAATATTGCCTGTTGGTTCGAAAGACAACCGATTTGGGAAATGGTCACCTACGTGGGAAGGGCCATACAAAATTAATCGGCTAGTTGGCGGAAACTCGTACTTACTAGAAACGCTAGAAGGTATGTATTGCCAAAAGCTATTAACGGGAAATACTTGAAGAAACACTACCCTAGCGTCTGGATCGGAGCCTAGTCGACCGAATATTGCGTTCAGAAAGCCAAGTTAACGCGATGCTGTTAATCGGCTAAAAGGAGCGAAGATTTGAAAGACGCATTTACCAGAAAGCATAAGTAAATCGGTTAAACAACCGATTAAACAAAAGTTACAAGCATTCAAAACATCTCCATATACCAAGTTTGACAATTAATAGTCTAAAACTGAATGCCCGACCCGTGGAGAGTCGCGCCCAGAGCCGATAAAGCGCCTGCAGCTTTTGCAATGACATCTTGAATTTCGTTGAGAAGATGTTCATCATCCTTTGCGTCCCCAGGCACTGGCTTCACCTTGGCCGACTGATCCGTCACACTTGCAACAGCTACGGCAATACCAATCTTTTGCTCTTTCAACTCCGACGCAGTTCTTTCCAGGACCTGTTGGCCTTCTCCGATTTGTTTATCGGTTTTGGCCAATTCTTCCAAAAGAAATTTCTTTGCATTTTCGAGCTTGGAGAGGGACCCCTTGATTGACTTCAGCTGAAGTGAACTGGCATCAAATTTCCGCTTTTTAGCCTTGGCATCAGCGACCAATTCATCCAAGAGCTTCTGGTCGGCTTCTTAGGCTTCTCGGTGTCGAATTCGGTCTTGAGCCACCTCCACCGCAGACTTCTTATCATCCGGATGGCATATGTTGAGCAGGGCTTGCATTGCTTCTGGAGGAAAGTCGGCTTCGACAGCGGCCATGGCATCTCTGATTGGCTGATTGTCAGATAGGATCTCCGATTGGGGCCGCATGACTAGATCAAAGAGCTTGTCAAGACGCTCCTTCATGCCCGGAGCAGAAGTAACAGCAGCCGATGCCACCTTCGACACTTCAAGGATCTTTCTGATCTCTGCATCATAATCATCAGTGGCCATAATCTCTGGGTCGTCGAGATCGGCCAAGGAGAATCCCAGCAGGTCAGTCGGATCCGATGGTTCTGGCAGGTTGGTGGTTGGAGCTGTTGAAGTTGGCAGTGGCGTGGGGATTGGCGTAGTAGATATGTTCGGAAGATCGGCTAAGATCTTTGCGACTTGAGTAGACTGCGTTGGCTAAAGGAGATAAGTATAGAGTAAGCAAGTGCGTCAAAATTTATTTCATTACGCAAGGTACGATCACCTACCTCCCCCGTAGCTGATATTGTCGGAGAATTCTCACCACTCTGCTCAAGAGGCTGGAGACCCTTTTGGCGGCAGCTTTAGTATATTTTCGCTTCTTCTCTGAATATTTGTCAGGCAAACGATCCTGTTAGCCAGGGATTAGTTTTATATAAGGAAGCCGACAATAAAACTTACTGGGTTGTTTTTGCTTCTCTAAGTCCGACAGAGATGGGCTCTGTATGCCCAAGGATCCCGATGCATAGCCGGTGACAGCGGCCGCTTGCGATTGTTTTTTGAGCTGCTTATCACCCGATGGAGCTGGAGTTGTTGCCTTCTACAAAAGGTAAAGACCAAGTCAGATACAAAATAAACTTCAGACAAACTTCAGAAGTTATGTTATGAAAGGTTTAGACTCTAAGCCGATACCTCGCTAGGAACGCCTACATTTGTGTTAGTATATCCTGATGATGAAGTATCGCTGCTAGAGTCAACATTAGATACTAGCGTCGGCTCCGGATGATTTGAAAAAAACTCAGTAATGATGTTAGACGGAGACTTTGACCGATACAAAGCCTCTGCAATAACTGACCACCACTTTGTATAACCTTCCGCCCGTCTGGTATTCAGAAAGAAGTGTGGCAAGGATTGAATCTGTAAGTCATCGGCCACTTCAAGGACGATTTCAGCAGATGTAGTACTGCGGACTCTGGCTCTTGGCACAAGCCGATCAAGGAGTTGGAAGCTTGGAATTATTTGGCCAAAACCGAGCTGCCTCGCATAAACCGATGGGTGATAAAACTCGTATGATGGCTGAAAAGTCCGATTCCTTGTATCAAGTCCAGCATGAAGGATGCAGGGGGAAATGAAAATTTTGTACAAATCGAGAGTCTCCGGAGGCATTGCAGAGCTGTCGGCTTCAAGTTTGAGAAATGAAGGCCATGAGAAATCGGCCACACCGCTATAACTGAAAAAGTCTCTTTGCCTCAAATCCGTATCACTCAGATTAAGGAAAAAGGATATATACTTTCTTGAATCGGCTTCTGTGATTGTCGTTTCATTGCTCGAACACATGATAAATCGTTCGCCAAACGATCGGCTTGCATGATATTGCGGGACAGCATTCTCAATGTTGTCTTCTCTTGGGAAGGCTGTGTCTTCAGTGGGTTCCAAATCAAACGGTCGACTAAAAAAGGAATACAGCCAGACTTGGATAAACCACAAAGGCCCACCTACATTACCCACAGTGAAATCAGCAAAACCTGTATACAGCCGACTCCTAATGATATGCATCATCTGATACACTGCTCCTAGAAATGTTTTCCCAAGTGCCAGCCGACGGCCTTCCACCAGTCCTTCAGCAATAGTTTGATATACTTGGGTTGGCCCTAATGAAGCACCACAGAACAAGAATCTGTCCAGCCAAAGATTAAGGAAAGCGACGTGCTCTTCGTCCGATACTAATCCAATCACTTTATTGTTATTTGCAATATACTTAGACCAGCCTTCGCCTTTTGATCGGATAAGCTTATGTTTGGGTTTAGCACTAAAGGCCGACACTTGTTCCCTGTCCGATTTTAGGCAGCAGAGTTGAGCAACATCCAGCAAAGTTGGGCCGACCATACCAGTGCGAAACATGAAAGCATTGAAAGTATCCGACCAAAAATAAAAGCCGTGGCCACTAAGGGCTCATTGGCCTCTGGATCGGCTAAACTTAAGGGAATGCACTCTACTATGCCCATCATCTCCCAAGACTCCCTTTTTTGGGCTGCTATCCGATTATACCAATTTTTCCACCCTTTGAGTGCAGTCGGCCAAGCCCTAAAACTTTTACTCCAACCCTCGATATTATACCCTCTAGCCGACAAAGGAAGGCGGGTCACTTCTTGCTCAATAACCGTAGCTGTCTCAAGACTTCCCAAGGGACCCAGAAAATATTGGTCATTACTATACGGGATCGGAATAAGTACCTGTGAGGGATCCATTCAGCCGATCTTGAACCACAAGCCGATTGAAGCAAAAAGCAATTGTGCTGACAGAAGGATGGCAAAAGGAAAGAGAGTCGATTATGGGTATCGCGAGAGCTCGAGTGCGTGAAGAATGACCAAGGTGAAGACCGCATTATATAGCGCGGTGAAAATTTTTGAAATGGCGGGAAGTGAATCTCAAAAGACAGGCAGTTAAAACGCACTACCTACATGTCAGAAATTTACGGCGCCATTAAAGCAGCGGTTATTGGCGAAAAGTTGACAAACTAACCGATGGAAAAAGCCGATATGTAACATTTTTGAAAGATGACAAGTCATCTCCCAAAATTGGGGGGCATATGTTTGCACCAAATTTTGGTAAGTACAGTCAAAATCGGCAACAAAGTCAACATACGACAAATAAACGGCAGTTCAGGAAGATTTTGAAGATTATTTGTAACGAAAAATATATCTAAGGAAAAGCTATCCAGAATAAGGCCGATTCGGATCAGATTCTGCAATCGTATTGTAACCGAACACTATCGGCCGACGGGTATAAAAGAAGAACCAAAGCAAGCTGCAGGGGCATCAACGATCAACCATCAAACAATTGAATACAAGTCTTTACTTTTCTATCAACTAGGAGTAGTCTCTGTAATTTAGATCTCTTTTGTAATCGATCTTGATCAATAAAGTTGTGCATCGCCGATTGTTGATCTTCTTCAATTACACCCCAGGTTTGATTTATTCTGATTTTGTTGCGCATCGCCTTCTTCAGAATTGATCTACCTTTATCCTCTGATTAGCTTTAATCGGCTAATTAGACTTACCTTGTTACTTTGATCTTAATCGGCTTCAAGCTGATTGGGTCTAAGCCGATTGATCGTTACGATCGGCTTTTGAGTAAATTTTATATTTTACCTTGTCGATTCTGAGTCAAATCGACCGCACGCTCTTGAACTGTGTTAAATGCGGTGTCTTCTTGTCGAAACCCTACTTCCAGTTTTTGACGTCAACACAGACATAAGTGATGAGCAGGCTGGGAACATATACGCCACATATCGAGACGATGGAGGCCAGAGTCTAGAACGCGTCATTTGTGTGTTCTTCCACAAAGAGAAAGCGCACCCATAAAAAAGTATGAAATGAATCCAACATGATATTACTATAAAAATTTGAAATCCTTTGATTTTCATCTATTAAAGAGCACTTAGGGTATGCTTGTTTTTACTGTGGATTCTAGATTATGGCCTCCAAAAAGAGAATAAAAAACAAATAGCTTGATTCAAGGAATCGATTCTCATAATCCAACCCACCCATATACACTAGAATTCACAATCCACTTCATAGGTGCATCTGTGGATTCTGAAGAATACAAATATGAGGATGCCACTGAAAGTTAATTACCCACCAAATGCCATCCCAGAATACAGAATCCAAAATTAGCTTCTCTACAGCCACATTTCTGAATTAGCTTTTGGAGAATACACAGCAAAAACAAACAGGCCCTTAAGCCCTTGAAGTACTTAGAAGATTTGTTTCAAATTGTTAAAGAACCAACCAGTCATACCGGCCCCACAGAGCCAACAAGGGTACTTCATGCGTTTTAAATATTCTTTGAGCACATGATTTTGCAAATACTTCATGCATCATAAATATTATTTGAGCACATGATTTTGCAAATACTTCATGCATCATAAATATTCTTTGAGCACATGATTTTGCAAATTCTTCATGCATCATAAATATTCTTTGAGCACATGCTTTTGAAAATACTTCATGCATCATAAATATTCTTTGAGCACATGATTTTGCAAATACTTCATGCATCATATAATGAGCCTCTAAGCACTTTTATCGACATCGAACAAGTGGCAATGACCTCTCTTAATAGTATGGCGCCTAATGTAGTAATCCGATCTTTTTTCTCCAAACTCCGAGATCGGCAAAAGGCTATGAAAAGTCCTTAAATTTTATACCTTAGCCATCTTGTCTTTGATGCTTGCTTTTCTTTTTCGCCAATTTTATGCTTCCATGTTCGTCGAAATTTGGACCATCCTATTATCAAAATGCTCAAATTGAAAATGTTAGTCCTTTAACCGCGATTGTCATTAATTTCCAAAACCAAATCGAATTAGGGGCCTAGATGCTTTCACCATGGTACAATAGTTGCGTCCACACCTTCACATACTCTCTTTATATAGCCTATCGGTAGAACCCTACATTAGGGGCCTAACCAAGGTGCAAAGTCCACTTGGCCAATTAGTGACGGATCCAATCCGAACCAGAGTATTCCAGACCATTAAGTGTGTGACCTTGCAGGTTCATGCATATTTGGCCATGGTCCGAAAACTCCTTTCGGCCCATAAGTCAGCAGCGGTGCTCTAGGAGGGTATAACGTATACAAAGATCATATCGAACGAATCTATATAGTGCTCATATACCGATCCCTTTGCCAAACGATACCAGATTAAAATTAAGGCGAGAAACGTGCTATCTTATGATAGCTCGATCCTTCACTCATTCTATAGCAGAATACTCTGTTACAATTGATTCCTCAATTACATATGGCATGGCCATACACTTCCTTAATCCAATCACATCGAGGGATCCAAAGATATCTCTCCTATTATATAGGAGGGGCAAATTCTATGTTGATTTCTCGCATTCCTCCATATTTTTTATAGCAACCCGAAAGCTACCTTTAGGGCTATCAAGTTACCGAATAGTGTTTGGCAACCCCTAAGTATAGTATTACACATGTCGAAAACCATGATAGTCTCAAGTTTATGGATACCACAACACTATGTATGAGACCAACTGATGACACTTAAAAATATAATAATTCTCGTAGTGTCTCATGGTAGGTCACTCCAACATGTGTCACATTATTGATTTGACATCCCTATATCCATAATCTATGAAACATGATCATCAATCAATACATGTGCTGACCTATAAATCACAATTATCCTACATAATGATATAAGGTCAGTGATAATTTAGAATAATATCAAAACATGAATAAGTAGTTTCGTGAATAAGTCACATACTTGTTAATCGATATTAATGATATTTATTCAAGGGACAAAATAATCATATTATTGCATAAACATAGACATGATATAGTCATCTTCATGATTGCCTCAAAGGCATATCACTAACAAGGCTGACAAGGTCACGACCTGCCGATCGCCCCTCCCCTCTCTTTGTTTTTTGCTTGGTACTTTCTATATATTTTGAACTAGGACCTTAGGAAGGAAAATAGGATATGACACTTTAAAGATTGAATATATTGCTTCAAATAAGATTAAGGAGGAGACAAGTTCAAGGAAGAATGCACACACATGGTTGGTTCCTATGAAAATACATGAGTTCCTCAACTCAAGGTGAAGTTGGAAATAAGTCACCTAAATTGGGATTCAAAAGGTATGCGCTGATAGTATATAGGTGATATTTTGCACAACAGGAATTGATGTTTGTCACACATTATTCATTCTCCAAATTACGTGCTTATAGATTCTACATGTTACTTTTGTGGACCATCTTTCGCACGCATGCAAGTTTTGTATATAGCAGGCTCAACTCTTTTAATTTCGAAAATAGTAGCCATTGCAAAAAAAATAAAAATACGACTGGCCGCGTAAATGGATAAATGCAAGATTGAAATCGAAGTAGATATTTCTTTATTATAAAATTGCCAGTTGCACTGACATCTATAAATATAGACTATAGAGGTACCTCGACTAGTCCAATCCTGTCTGCCGGCTACAATAACGGTGGTCGGACTACCCGCACGCACGCGCCAGGTAAGTCCACAGTACACACCTCTCAGTGAGCTTAGTTGCTGCTGCTGCTGCTGCTTCTTCTTCTTCTTGATTCGGGTTCCACACTCACGAGCGCTTCCATTCTGTTTTGATCTGTCGACCATACATGTTAAGCTTTTCCTTGGGCTCAAGTGGAAGTGCCGCGCGCTGACCTCACGAAATATCGATCGTTAATTAGCTCTTTATTTTCTCGCGGTTCATTCGTGGGCACCCCGCTCGTAGCCGTGATATGAGTGTCGTTTGTATGTTTAGCAGGCCTTCGTGCGCGTCCTTGCTAGCTATCCGATGCGTGTACCTGGGTTTTCGTGCTTTTTTTTCTGGAATCCTTGAGCTGGAATTCAGCTCGAGCGGCGCTGATGAGTCTGCAGGTTTTGTTGGTTGTGTTGATCGTTTTCCTTTCTGTGTTGTCACCTTACGTCTATTTTCACAAATACTGTGCACCCTTCAGTTTTGATTTGAGGAGCCAGCTCGTTGCTGAAGATCTCTTTCTGGGACGCAGTTTGTAAATTTGGCTATAATTTAATTAGTTTAAAATTAAGTTACATCTCGACTGAATCTTCATCGTCTAAACAAGCTGGGAGCTGAGGAACTTGACCCTACAAGGTCCCATATATTTGGATGGTTTTTTTCCTTTTCCTTTTTGGACAAGGAACTAGATCTTAGCAAGCTGAAATTTTGAATTGTGATGTTCAAGTGCTAAGCATTTTGGGTTGGTTGTATAGTTTTTCTCCCCCCATCGCTACAATGACGCCTGAAGCTCATAGAAGAAATTTTAGAGCACAACAAAAGAACAAAAAGGCTCACCTTCCAGTGTACTATTTTAATTCCCTTTTTCTTCTTCACATGAACACGACACGAGGGCACCAATCTGACAGATCCCTGTCATACTAGTCTCATTTCATGGCAAACAATAATATTGGCATGCTTTGCTCTTTATATTCTTCTTTTTGGATGACCTACTCAGGGAAAACATTATCGGCGATAAGAGTTCCGATAAACCCGATTTTCCTGTTTATCGGTGAGGTCCGGTAAAATTAATTATCGGTCAAATTTATCGAAATTTTTTGAATGCGCGCCTCCTGACGGCCTAAAATTGGTGCCCGGTCCGCCATCTATTCTCTCTCGGCCTCTCCCTTAGTCTCAATCAATATACTATGCATGTGTACATGAGCTTATATGATTTTTTATATTGAGCGTGTTAAGTATGTGCTATAAACGTGTGATATTATCTTATTTATCTATTATATATGTGTTATTTTTTTGTGTCAAATAGTTTGGATACAATCTACGTGATTTTCTAGACAAATTGAGCCAATTTTTTTTCCAAATTTTGACCGAAATTTTTTGTCTATCGCCGATAGAATTCTGATAAATCCGATAATCCTGTTTATCGCTGACCTCCGGTATTTTTCTGTTACCGGTAAGTAAAACCCTGGACCTACTACTCACAATAAGCTCGGTAAGATACATAACTGCAGGCAGGACGGATAGCCGGCAAATACGACGGCCATGACCGACGAGCGATGCCAAACGCAGGGCGGAGAGGGGCGTGCATCCTCCCAGCCGGTCACTGCAGAAGATCTACGAGTTGAGAACAACGCCGATGCTAGTACTGATTTCAAGCTCCCTTTCCTTCTGAGTACAATGGGACAGAACCAAGAAAATGGCTCATGCTTGGTTAATTTCTTGCAGCATTACGTTCGTCAGTTCCGCCGCCGTCCCGCAGGACGGAGAAGGCCGTCGCTCGCCGCCTGACGATGGCGCCGGAACCCCGTACACTCTCCCAGGTTTGTCAGGTCTCTCTCTACTCGCACGACGGCTTACGCCCCATGCAACCGACTGCCGTGACGGAACTCGTGAAACGAACGCGTCCGGATGAGACAAAAAAGTGAAGTGAGATTACGGATGGACGGATGTTTCAGCTGCTTAGCTTGCCTGGACGGTTGTGTTTGCGCTTTTCCAGTGACAGTTGGATCTGATGAATTTTCGATGTGGAACCGAGGCTTGTCAGTCACTTGAACAGAGTCAGTTTGCTGTACTAGAAATTTGGACCCGTGACAGTGGTTTGAATGGATCTTTTTTGCAGTCAGGACAGTGTGCGAATGAATCCGGTGACCTTGCCTTGTGTTGGTTGGTAGTAATACGGTCAGCAAACGAACGTGAGTGTTGGGGCTTAATTAGCCTCAGTTCAGCAGATGCCGTCCTTGTTATTTATGGACATTGACAAGGGACAAATCGAAATTTGACGATCATGCTAAAGATAAATCATCAACTCGTCGTGTGCACTGCACTTCGGTCGTTACAGTATATAACTTAACACTAAGACCGTGCTTGTTTGGGCTTTCTGACCAACTTAAAAGCTAAAAAATTAAAGCCTAAACAAATATATGGCTTTTTATTTGGGATTTTTTCAAAAACCATAAGTCTCCGTGTAACTAAAAGCCAAAAGTCATATGAGATATACTTTTTTTTAGCTTATTTAAGGTTGGTTTTAGACTAATGCTTCTGAAGTTTAAAATTACCTATCTCTACCACGTATAAAAGTTGATTGCTTTTAAGCTGTTTAAGCCCAAAAACTAGCTTTAAACTTTAAGCCAAAAAGCCAAAGCCTAAACAAACAAAGACTAAGATTACATTTGCTTTGGCTTTTTCTCTAACTTAAAAGCAAAACGCTCAAATTCAAAAATAGAGCTGGCTTTTTAATTGGATATTTTCAAAAGCCAAAAGCCTCCATATAACTAAATGATAGTAGCCCCAGAGAGGTGTCTTTCAAGTTATTGTGGGATAGTTTTATACCAATGCTATTAAAGTTAGGGTAAAATTACTTATCTCTACCATGTATAAAAGACACTAATCTCTTTATTGCTTTTAAGTTGCTTCAGCCAAAAGGTTTGGTTTAAGTTATAAGCCAAAAGGTGTAAAGCTCTGTTTATTTATACTTAGGCATTTTAGCTTATTGCTTAAAGCCAACTTTTTAGCATAAACAACTTAAAATGGTTCATTTTTATATATAGTAGACGTGGATAATTTTACTATAACTTCAATGATATTGGTCTAAAGTAAAAAAGACTAATCCTAACCAAACAAGGCATAAGAATCACGCGTGAGATGCATACTTAGGCTGTGTTTAGTACAGCTCCACTAGATCCGGATCTAGTGGAGCTGGGTATTCCTAACCCCATCAGATCTGTGGAGCTGGAGCTGTGGGTACATTAAAAGTGTTTAGATTGATCATCTTGTTTACATTTTAGACTAAAAATATAAATTTAATTCACTTTATTTTAGTCTATAAGTTTCAGATCTCAAGTGGAGCTGGGATTTGGAGCCCTACCAAACAGGGCCTAAACCTTGTGGAGAAGAACCTTAACATTCTTTTCAGGCCCAATAATGGCCTAACTCTCCTAGTTTCAGCAGAGTGGTTGACCAGGCCCACACACTCGGCCCAACAGGCAAATCCCAATTTGATTTACAGCGTGGACTAGATAGGCTTATGTTAATTCAAAAGTACGCCACGAAATATTAGTTGTATGTGTAATTATCTATCAGGTTGGGCCAGAGTAGTCTGGTCCTTTAAATTCGAATAAACTACAATGAACAGCCCAACTAAATAGCTGAAGGGGACATTGCCTCCTGCGAAGTAGCAGTATTTTTCCGAATATTCTAAAAAGGGGGAAATTTCTGAATTCTCCTCTCACGACGAAAGAAAGTGAAATTCCGAATTGAAATGCTCTCTTCTATTCTCTGTCGTGGTACAATAATTGCACTAACTGTTAGACACTGGTCTCTTTCGTGTTCAGGCAATATTGCACTGTTAAACACTGGCCTCGACTAAGCAAACACTATCTTCCAATATTGCAGGTCGAGGAGGGCTCTGCAACAGCAAGGAGGGAGACGGTGGAGGAACGCCGCAAAGACAAGACCAAGGCGAACCTCGAGGTCGGCGGCATTGCCGCTGTCTTCGGCTTCGCTGTGCTTTTGGCCTGGATCTGCCTTTCCAAGGAGGCCAAGCATCCGAGCAATACTCGCTTCACCGTCTCGCTGCTGCTCGCCTTTGCCACCGTATGCAGCGGCATGGCCCTCATGCTTCTCAGCATGTACATGCTCGGCCTCCCCGAGAGCCTCGTCTCCGGCGGCCAGCGCGTGGCCTCCAAGTGCCTGTTCGTCCTCTGCTCCGCGCTGTCCGGGCTTACGCTTGTTAGCCTCCTGGCGCTGCTACCGGGCAGGCTCTACATGTTCATTGGACTCGGCGTGGTTGCGGCGATAGCGCTGTTGGTTGCCGCGGTGCACTGGTACCGGAGGCGCCATGCCGGGGGAGGCGACGAGGCGGCGACGCACGAGGTGGACAACGAGGAGCTGGAGTCTGCATGCAAGACCACCTCTGGCGCAGGGAAAACATTATCGGCGATAAGAGTTTCGATAAACCCGATTTTCCTGTTTATCGGTGAGGTCCGGTAAAATTAATTATCGGTCAAATTTATCAAAAATTTTTGAATGCGTGCCTCCTGACGACCTAAAATTGGTGCCCGATCCGCCATCTATTCTCTCTCGGCCTCTCCCTTAGTCTCAATCAATATACTATACATGTGTACATGAGTTTATATGATTTTTTACATTGAGCGTGTTAAGTATGTGCTATAAACGTGTGATATTATCTTATTTATCTATTATATATGTGTTATTTTTTTGTGTCAAATAGTTTGGATACAATCTACGTGATTTTCTAGACAAATTGAGCCAATTTTTTTCCAAACTTTGACCGAAAAATTTTGTCTATCGCCGATAGAATTCCGATAAATCCGATAATCCTGTTTATCGCTGACCTCCGGTATTTTTCTGTTACCGGTAAGTAAAACCCTGCTCTGGCGTCACCAACTCAGCGTTCGGGGGTCTGGTTGGCGTCCAGTTCAGCGCGTCCAAGATGTCCGCCAGCGCCACAGGGGCTGTCTACGCCGTCATCTTCTTCATGTTCGCGACCGCAATCTTCGGCATGTTCGTGATGACGGTGTCGAAGAAGGTGCCGCAGATCACAAACCGGCGGTTCCTCGCTAGGGCGATCAGGCTCGCCAACGGCTTTTTGCTCTGCTCGCTGGCCTGCGCCGCGTTCGCAGCATCCTTCTTTGTCCTGGGAAGCCTCATTTTTGCGGCGTTCGCGCCGTTGGTTATTACAGCCGTTGTTTGCTTCGTCCTCCGGCATTGCATTGTCAGCCGTGGCAGTGCCGGCATGGACAATCAGGAGCATCAGGAGGACCGGATCAAGGCGATGGAAGACATGGCGAGCAAGGTGACAACGGCGACAATGGCAGCGATCATGAGCGTTCTGGGAGGGTCTCTCGGCGAGAAAGACCACCAGAAGATGGGGGCTATGGATGTCTTCATGGTTGTCTTGACCTCGGCATTCGTGTCCGGCTTCGGGTTCATGCTTCTCGCCGCCGTGCCGAGCTCGGCAAGGGCGCGCCTTGCTCCGGCCGCCAAGGTGCTCGCCTGGTCGTCCATGGCGTTGTTCGCAACCACTGCAGTTAGTATTTACGGTCTAGAGATTTTGAAGGCACATTAGAGGCCTAGTTTGGATGAGCCGCGTTGGGCTGAATGTAACATCCCAAAAATTCGTCTAAATATTATTTTATTGTCATTTATGTATTTTATATTTTTTTGAATTTATTCGGATTTTTCTGGATTTATTTGAATTAATTTTAAATTAAGTATATTGATCCTTTGTCCAAAACTATTTAAATTTATGCAAAGTTAAAATAAAGTTTTGCCAAAAAATATTTTATTTGAGTCCAGAATATCTCAAAGTAATTTTAAGAATTTTCTTGGAATTTTCCTGATTATTTTATTGCCTGAAACAAATCAAATGATTTTTCGTAATTATTTTAAATGAAAAATCCTTTAAAAGTCTCGTGAACAGTATCGGGCCGGGCCGCGAACTGTGCGGCCCAAGTCAGCCCGCGCGGCCCGTTAGTCGCCGAAACCCTAACCCTAATCTGCCGACCGTTGGATTGAGATCCAACGGCCCCGCTTTCGCCACGTCGCCTGTCGCCTGCAGCCGTCGGATGAAGGCCGCGTGGACGCTCCGGATGAAGCCGCGTCACCTCTCCGTATCGCTGCCGGAGTCCGCCGCCGCCACGACAACCGACTCCGATTTCTGCGCTGTGCACGCCTCCCTGTGCGCCTATTTAAAGCACCGACGAGGGCGCTGAAATCCCCACCTCGTACCGCGTGTTTTTCGCAACTCCCGAGCCCTGTGCCGCCGTCATCTATGCGTGGGAGCTCGCCGGAGTTGAAGGAGGTGGCCGCTGCGGTTTTTGCCCAAGAACGCCGCCGTTTTGCCGTCTCCGCCGTTCCAAGAGCCAGATCCGAGACCCCCGTGCCACGCCGCATCAGATCCGTGAAGCAGTGTCGCCGTTTCATCGCCGTTGCGCCGTCGTTGGAGTCATCATCTCCAAGTCCGGCGAAGAAGCGCCGCCGTGTCGCCATCGCTGTGTTAAAGCTTCGGGAGCCGTCAGATCTTCGGCGAAGGGTGAAGATCGTGCCACGTCGTCGCGCAAACAGTAAACCCCTCCGGTAAGCGTTAGCCGTTAGATCAGAGTGGGCGGTCGGGATCTAGCCACGTAGCTTTAGATCGGTAGCCGTCGGATGCGTTCTGTATGGTAGATTTCGCACCGCAGGGAGGGGCAAATCGGGTGCGGGCGCGTGTTGGCTCGCTCTGCGAAGCGCCGTGGACCGCGTCTACGGTGGACCAGAGGCAGTCCCGTGGACCGAGTCCATGGACCAGGGCCACGTGTCACGCGTCGGTTAGTCCAGGTCAGGGCTGACGTCAGCATGACGCAGTTAATCGGTTTTTCAATTTAAAAATAATTCGGTTAATTCTGATTTTCTAATTTCTGTAATTCCAGTATTTATTCAAACTTCAAAAGGCAATAACTTTTGCATCTTAACTCGGATTTGAGTGATTCAAATTTCTAAAAATTTGTAAAATTGAGATCTATTTAATGGTGAATTTTGATTGATTTTTGGAGTTCAATTGCTCTCTGTTTTGGTATTTATTTGCTTTTCTCCTTCGGTACGCGTAGACGTTGAATTGTGCGACGCTTCTGAGGAAGATCCAACAACTCAAGAGCAAGCTTCAGATCAAGATCAGGACCTATTCCAAGGCAAGTTGTGCTTTGATCATGTTGAACCCATGTTTGTAAAATTGCTTTAATTGTTTTACCCTATTGCATATTATTTCAAGTATATAGTTGTTTCAAATTAAATTGGGCTTAGCTATTATACCAAATTGATCTATACCCTACTTTGTCATCGTATGCCATGATCTATTGTCACCCTAGTTTGGTTCAATATAGTTGGTTAGTAATGATAATCAACATGGGATGGTTAGACCGTATTAGTTGCTTAGTCATGCCACGTCATCACATGTGTTGGAATCATTAATAATTAATCTTGATTAATTGAATATGGAACAATGTTATGAACTTGTGTGTCATGTGGGATCACACGATGAGATTGAGTTGTTTGTGGCGAGTCATGTCACGCAACGATGTTGAATTGTTGATGGCACGTGGTGCTTGGTAATCAACTTGGGTGATATTCACTTAGATTGGGGCAAGTGATAAGGTAGAGGGTATGTGGATGTCTTGCCTTGATCACTCTAAGGACTTAGCCTTGCAAGCCTTTGACCTGAGTCCATCATGCAACCACATGTCTGGTATGTGCCAGCCTAGCTGATTAATTTGCAATGTCTTAACTTTGGTACTATCTTGGTCGGTGTGAGTTCCCGAGTTATGGAGTAATTCACATGGCGCAAGAGGGGACCTCGGATGTGGTAACCAGCCCCACCAGTGTTGAAACCTTAGCGGGTGGTACCGGGTTAAGCCAGCGCATTGTAAAGGCTTTGTTATAATCACTCGCCTTGGTGGTGTTTGGTTGTATCGCATGGGTAAAGTGCATAACCTCTGCAGAGTGTGAAACTATTCGGATAGCCGTGCTCGCGGTATTGAGCAATGCTCGGGAATTACAGTTAAGGGTTAGCTTAATTAAATGGACAACTTGGTTGGGATGGCGGAATGCCATGTGGAAAATGGAATTTGATTTAGGATTGGAAACTGGTTTACTTCAGAACTGCTGAATCTATTTATTGTTATTTGTTTTACAGTCTTTACAATCTATTTATTGTATTTGTTTATAAATGCTGCTTATTGCAAAATAGCCATGATAGCGTATCCATTGGAATAAGCCTTGCATATAGTTACATAGAACTGCATTCTGTGCACAACTTGTTGAGTGCTTTAAGTACTCACCCTTGCCAACACCAATAATCAACAGTCGAAGAATCTACACATGTGTTGGAGGAGGAGTTCCAAGAGGACACGAGTCATTAGGTTCCAAGCCTTGTTTGTTGCCTGTGGTGAACCGATGAGTTATCTACGTTTTCTACTTTCCGCTGCTTAATTCTTAGCTTATATTTCCAGTCTTGTCCTGCGTGGCTTAATAATGTAAGTTGGTCATAAGATCATACATTGAGCTATAACAATAAACGAACTACTATTGCTATTATCGTTGAGTATGATGTGATATGTACCAATGTTGAGCTGTGTGCACTAGCGTTGATCCTGGGACTAGTGCGGTAAACACAGTGGGTTCGAATCAGTGGATTCGGGTCCTTACAGAGGTGGTATCAGAGCATCCTGACTGTAGGTCTTGGCCCTAGATAGTATGGAGAAGTCCGGGTTGTGCCCAAAACTATTTTCTAAAGGAAAAATTTAAATTTGACTAATAACACACTCTTGACTCATCCCATTCTCTACTTCTCGTCTAGCTGAATTTACCGTTTTACTGCTGGTCCGGATGGAGATCTTATTCAAAGTTCTTGTGGAGCAGATGCCGATCGTTCCGACCTTTGAGGAGTCAGCAGGTGGCTACGCCATGGAGCTGTGGAGGGTTCTTCAGACGCTTGGAGGATTCTATCGTCCGCTTTACCGAGGAGGCAGCTGGTCAGTTAATGGTGTGCACCGAGGATTTGTTTGCAAGTTGATTATTTACGCCCGGGAGAATGATGAAGCTAGCAGGCCGATCAGCATTTCTGAAAGGAGGTTCTCGTACGAGGTTGCGATTCAGGAGGTTGCCCGACTTGCTCTTCGCCGTGTCTGCCGCGACTATGCCAACGAGCTTCACGACTCAGTGTTCCGACTTCACCCTGATGTGCAAGCATGCCGACGCCGACGGATCGTGGGGAGCGAGTGTGCTACTGCAGTACATCTTGCTGAGTTCACCATCGCCCAGGAGGATCACTTGAGGGACACTGCGCAGGAGCTGGAGACAGTGTACGAGGCACTGAGGGTGGCTGAGCGAGAGCTTCAGAAGACTCGTGATGCCGCAGCCAAAGTCATCAGTGAGCTAGAGGAGGCCTTGTAGGTAGCCGAGGAGCTAGCGGACCAGGTCGTTCAGGAGCTGGACGAGGTCGCCGAAGAAGAAGAAGAAGACCCGGAGGAGCGTGAGTGGGAGCCTGAGGAGCCAGCAGAGGGTCACCAGGATAGGTTTGCTCCTATGCTAGTTCATCCGCCGGTGTATGCGTCGGATCAGTCTCAGCCAGGGTGGCTGGATGAGTGAGAGTCAGTCTTAGAGTTGTGTTGAGACTCGAGTGTTGAGTCGCGTCTTTAAGTTAGTCTTTACCTTTTAGTAGACATTAAGGTTTCGTGTTAGTTTGGTTCTTAATTATCTGCTGAGTGTGCAGTATGTGTTGCAAAGCCCTTAGGCAATGTAAGCAACCATACCAAGTATTAATAAAGATTGTCTAAGTCAGGGTTTAACTTGTTTCCCCCGCCTTAGAAACTCTTGCATCTTATCTATGCTACATCTATCTTTCCTAACCCAATAAGCAATCAAGCAGATGATGAACACCCGCAGTAACAACGGAACTTCAGGAAGTGGTCTGCGCTCAGGCAACAATCCCAACGAAGAAGCACCACCGCAACAAGCACCACCAGCGGATATGCAGAACTTGGGAGCTTTTCTTGTCGCACAGACTCAATTGATGCAGACCATGATGCAACAGATGACTAACATGGCTGCAAATAATAACAACCAAGTGAACTAGAACAACAATGGTGGGCCGCGGCCGTACTCCAAGCTGTCAGATTTTATGAGGACTCGGCCACCAACCTTTTCAGGAAATGCTAATCCCATGGAAGACGATGACTGGCTTAGGACCGTCGAGAGGAAGCTTCATATCACTCAATGTGAGGGCAATGAGAGGGTGCTCTACGCCTCTCATCAATTGGAAGGAACAGCCGCAGAATGGTGGGAGAATTACTGTGCCGCACATGGAGCCCCGCAGGAGATCACATGGGATGAGTTTACTACCGCTTTCCGCCAATATCATGTCCCAGAAGGAACGATGGACCTTAAAAAGGAAGAATCCAGGGCTCTGAAACAAGGAGGCCAGCCCGTGGCCGAATATCTGAACAAGTTTACTCAGTTAGCTCGCTATGCCCCTGAAGACGTAGCGACTGATAAAGCTAAGCGATCCGCTTCATGAAGGGACTAAATTCAGGACTGCAAGTAGGGCTGATCACCCACAATTTTCCAGACTTTCAGGAGTTGGTTAACAAGGCATTGATTCTGGAGGACAAGCGCAAAGAGCTGGGTGAAAACCGAAAGCGTTTGATGACTAATCAGGGTGGACATCCCAACCACCTGCGTCTGAGAATGTCACCGCAGCAGTTTACCAGATTCCAACCATCAGCTGTAAACAAGGCATCAACTCCTGCACCTCGCCCTACTAATTAGAACTTTCAGACGCCAGCACAGGGCAGTAATGCACCAGGAGGGAGTCAGCAGTCTGCAATCAAGAGATGCTATACATGCAATGAGCCAGGGCACTTCTCTAATAGGTGTCCACAGAGAGGAGGCGTCACGCCAGTTCGCTTTAACCTGGGAACAACACCTGCCAAGGCACCGGCTTTAGGAGGAACTCGTGCGCCAGGTCAAGCTAGAGCAACCTCTCAATCAACAGCGTGTGGTAGGATCAACCACATCACCGCAAATGGAGCTCAGGACGCTACAGACGTCGTGCTGGGTAAGTTTTTGGTTAACTCAGTACCTGCTACAGTTTTATTTGATTCTGGAGCTTCGCATTTGTTCTTTTCTCAAAGTTTTGCAACCAAGAATGGATTTAAAGTGGTGAGTCTTAAGAGTGTGCTGTTAGTCCAAGCCAAAAGATCTGAGCTTAGATCTAGCCTTGGGTGCTTGGGAGTTAAGTTGCTTATGGATGGGATAGAATTTCTAGCGAATCTTATCTTGTTAGATGCCCAATCCCTAGATGTTATCCTTGGAATGGATTGGCTGTCCAAACATAAGGCTGTTCTGGATTGTGGCCGAAGGATCGTAGCACTGGAAGGCCCCAGTGGCAAGAAGGTAGAATTTCAAGCAACCACAGTTCGTGATGGACAATTAGTGGTCAACAGCGTGCAAGCCATCAGTGTAGAGGAGGTGCTAGTAGTCAGAGAATACCCGGATGTGTTTCCAGAAGATTTACCAGGGATGCCGCCAAACCGCGATATCGAGTTTGTTATCGAGTTAGCACCAGGGACAACACCGATATCAAAAAGACCATATCGGATGCCTACCGATGAGTTAGTGGAAATGAAGAAGCAGATTGAGGAACTGCAAGAGAAAGGTTTCATTAGACCAGGTTCATCACCATGGGGAGCACCGGTTTTGTTTGTTCATAAGAAGGATGGGAGTCTTAGGATGTGTATCGACTACCGAGCACTCAATGAAGTAACGATCAAGAATAAGTATCCATTGCCCAGGATCGACGATTTATTTGATCAGTTAAGAGGAGCCGGAGTTTTCTCCAAAATAGATCTTCGTTCAGGATACCATTAGTTGAAGATTCGAGCGGCGGATGTGCCTAAGACTGCGTTTTCTACGCGCTATGGACACTATGAGTTCACAGTCATGTCATTTGGATTGACTAATGCCCCCGCATATTTCATGAACCTGATGAATAAGGTTTTCATGGAGTATTTGGATAAGTTTGTGGTAGTCTTTATAGACGATATCCTAGTTTTCTCGAAGATAGAGGAAGAGCATGCGGAACATTTAAGGATGGTTTTAGAGAGGCTGCGAGAACACCAGCTGTATGCTAAGTTTAGCAAGTGTGATTTTTGGAAGGAGAAGGTTGAATTCCTTGGTCATGTAATGACTACTAAAGGAGTTGCAGTTGACCCAAGCAAAGTGGACGCGGTGTTACATTGGGAGCAACCGAAGTCTGTTACTCATATCCGTAGTTTTCTGGGAATGGCGGGATACTACCGTCGGTTCATAGAAGGATTCTCGACGATTGCCAAACCCCTTACGCAGTTGTTGAAAAAAGAAAAGAAGTTTGCATGGACGCCTAAGTGCGAGAAAGGTTTTATGGAGCTAAAGAAGCGTTTGACAACAGCCCTCGTATTGGTGTTGCCAGATGTGCAGAATGGATTTGATATTTATTGCGATGCCTCAAAGCAAGGCCTGGGGTGCGTATTGATGCAGAGTAGCAAAGTTGTTGCTTATGCGTCAAGGCAGTTAAGGCCGCATGAGGCGAATTACCCGACGCATGATTTGGAATTAGCTGTTGTAGTGCATGCTTTGAAGATATGGCGTCATTATCTCATAGGAAATAGATGTGAGATATATACTGACCATAAGAGACTGAAATACATATTCACTCAAGCAGATCTTAATATGAGACAACGAAGGTGGCTAGAGTTAATTAAGGATTATAATGTGGGAATTCATTACCACCCTGGAAGAGCTAGTGTGGTAGCCGATGCTCTAAGTTGAAAGAGCCATAGTGCAAATGCGCTGTCAATGGATGATCAACCAGTGCTATGTAAGGAATTTCAGAAGTTAAAACTGGAAGTTGTTCCGCAAGGAAGTGTAGCTGCACTGGAAGTAAAGCCAACACTGGAGGATCAGATTAGAGAAGGCCAGAAAGATGATGAGAAAATCACTAAGATTAAGTTTAAGAAGGAGGAAGGCCTAGCCACAGATTTCACTCTAGATGAGCAAGGAACCATGTTCTTTAAAGGTCGAATTTGTGTACCGAATAAAAAGGAGCTGAAGCAACTGATTCTTGAGGAGGCTCACGATTCTACTCAATTCATCCGGGAAGTGCAAAAATGTAACAAGATTTGAGGGAGAGATTTTAGTGGCCTAATATGAAGCGTGAGGTGGCGGAGCATGTTGCTCTATGCGATGTATGTCAGAGAGTAAAAGCCATACATCAAAGACCAGCTGGTTTGCTGCAACTGCTGAAAATTCCTGAATGGAAGTGGGAGGAAATTGGTATGGACTTTATCACTGGTTTACCTTAAGACTCAGAGAGGTTATGACTCTATTTGGGTTATCGTGGATCGTTTGACCAAGGTCGCTCATTTTATCCCGGTAAATACCACCTACTCAGGAGATCGTTTAGCAGAGTTGTACATGTCAAGGATTGTATGTTTGCATGGAGTGCCCAAAAAGATTGTGTCAGACAGAGGTACCCAATTTACCTCAAGATTTTAGAACAAGTTGCATAAAGCAATGGGAACTCGCCTGAATTTCAGTACAGCATATCACCCGCAGATAGACGGTCAGATTGAAAGAGTAAATCAGATTTTAGAAGATATGTTGAGAGCTTGTGCTTTAGCTTATGCTACATCTTGGGATAAATGTCTACCATATGCAGAATTCAATTACAATAATAGTTATCAAGCTAGCTTACAGATTTCACCGTTTGAGGCATTGTATGGACGTGCCTGTCGTACTCCGTTAAATTGGAATGAAACGGGAGAGCGTTTGGTGTTTGGGCCGATATTCTCGAGGAAGCAGAAAATCAAGTTGCGATGATCCGAGAGAGGTTGAAGATAGCGCAGTCAAGGCAAAAGAGCTACGCTGACAACCGACACCGAGATTTGAGTTTCGAGCCAGAGGATTATGTGTATCTCAGGGTTACCCCTCTTAAGGGTGTTAAAAGGTTTCACGTTAAAGGAAAGCTTGCACCAAGATACGTTGGTCCGTTCAAAATTTTAAGCCATCGAGGAGAGGTAGCTTATCAGTTGGAATTGCCTCAGTCCTTAGCAGGAGTGCACGACGTGTTTAATGTGTCGCAGCTTAAGAAATGTCTCGAGTGCTGCAGAACAAACCCGTTGGATGCAATAGAGTCAGCAAGAAGATTTGACTTACAAGGAGCAACAATGTAATTTTGGATGTTATGGAGCGCAAGACTAGAAACAAGTCTATTCGCTTTGCGAGTTCATGGAGCAATCATTCAAAGCGAAGCAACCTGGGAGCGTGAAGAAGATTTGAAGTCAGAGTTTCCAAACCTATTCTCTAGTTAGTCCTGAATCTCGGGGTCAAGATTCTGTTAAGGGGGGAGGTTTGTAACATCCCAAAAATTCGTCCAAATATTATTTTATTGTCATTTGTGCATTTTATGTTTTTCTGGAATTTATTCAGATTTTTCTGGATTTATTTGAATTAATTTTAAATTAAGTATATTGGTCCTTTGTCCAAAACTATTTAAATTTATGCAAAATTAAAATAAATTTTTGCCAAAAATATTTTATTTGAGTCCAGAATATCTCAAAGTATTTTTGAGAATTTTCTTGGAATTTTCCTGATTATTTTATTGCCTGAAACAAATCAAATGATTTTCTGTAATTATTTTAAATGCAAAATTCTTTAAAAGTCTCGTGAACAGTACCGGGCCGGCCCGCGAACTGTGCGGCCCAAGTCAGCCCGCGCGGCCCGTTAGTCGTCGAAACCCTAACCCTAATCTGCCGACCGTTGGATTGAGATCCAACGACCCTGCTTTCGCCACGTCGCCTGTCGCCTGCAGCCGTCGGATGAAGGCCGCGTGGACGCTCCGGATGAAGCCGCGTCACCTCTCCGTATCGCCGCTGGAGTCCGCCGCCGTAGTCCGCCGTCGCCACGACAATTGACTCCGATTTCCGCGCTGCGCACGCCTCCCCGTTCGCCTATTTAAAGCACCGACGCGGGCGCTGAAATCCCCACCTCGTACCGCGTGTTTTCCGCAACTCCCGAGCCCTGTGCCACCGTCGTCTGTGCGTGGGAGCTCGTCGAAGTTGAAGGAGGTGGCCGCTGAAGTTTTTGCCCAAGAACGCCGTCGTTTCGCCGTCTCCGCCGTTCCAAGAGCCAGATCCGAGACCCCCGTGCCACGCCGCATCGGATCCGTGAAGCAGTGTCGCCGTTTCATCGCCGTTGCGCCGTCGTTGGAGTCATCGTCTCCAAGTCCGGCGAAGAAGCGCTGCCGTGCCGCCATCGCTGTGTTAAAGCTTCGGGAGCCGTCAGATCTTCGACGAAGGGTGAAGATCGTGCCACGTCGTCGCGTAAACAGTGAACCCCTTCGGTAAGCGTTAGCCGTTAGATCAGAGTGGACGGTCGGGATCTAGCCACGTAGCTTTAGATCGGTAGCCGTCGGATGCGTTCTGTACGGTAGATTTCGTGCCGCAGGGAGGGGCCAATCGGGTGCGGCCGTGTGTTGGCTCGCTCTGCGAAGCGCCGTGGACCGCGTCTGCGCTGGACCAGAGGCTGTCCCGTGGACCGAGTCCATGGACCAGGGCCACGTGTCACGAGTCGGTTAGTCCAGTCGGTGGCGTCGACATAGATGACGCAGTTAATCGGTTTTTCAATTTAAAAATAATTCGGTTAATTCTGATTTTCTAATTTCTGTAATTTCAGTATTTATTCAAACTTCAAACTTTTGCATCTTAACTCGGATTTGAGTTTCAAATTTCTAAAAATTTGTAAAATTGAGATCTATTTAATGGTGAATTTTAATTGATTTTTGGAGTTCAATTGCTCTCTGTTTTGGTATTTATTTGCTTTTCTCCTTCGGTACGCGTAGACGTTGAATTGTGCGACGCTTCTGAGGAAGATCCAACAACTCAAGAGCAAGCTCCAGATCAAGATCAGGACCTATTCCAAGGCAAGTTGTGCTTTGATCATGTTGAACCCATGTTTGTAAAATTGCTTTAATTGTTTTACCCTATTGCATATTATTTCAAGTATATAGTTGTTTCAAATTAAATTGGGCTTAGCTATTATACCAAATTGATCTATACCCTACTTTGTCATCGTATGCCATGATCTATTGTCACCCTAGTTTGGTTCAATATAGTTGGTTAGTAATGATAATCAACATGGGATGGTTAGACCGTATTAGTTGCTTAGTCATGCCACGTCATCACATGTGTTGGAATCATTAATAATTAATCTTGATTAATTGAATATGGAACAATGTTATGAACTTGTGTGTCATGTGGGATCACACGATGAGATTGAGTTGTTTGTGGCGAGTCATATCACGCAACGATGTTGAATTGTTGATGGCACGTGGTGCTTGGTAATCAACTTGGGTGATATTCACTTAGATTGGGGCAAGTGACAAGGGGCGAGTATGCCAAGGTGGGCCCGATGGGTAGAGGGTATGTGGATGTCTTGCCTTGATCACTCTAAGGACTTAGCCTTGCAAGCCTTTGACCTGAGTCCATTGTGCAACCACATGTCTGGTATGTGCCAGCCTAGCTGATTAATTTGCAATGTCTTAACTTTGGTACTATCTTGGTCGGTGTGAGTTCCCGAGTTATGGAGTAATTCACATGGCGCAAGAGGGGGACCCTGGATGTGGTAACCAGCCCCACCAGTGTTGAAACCTTAGCGGGTGGTACCGGGTTAAGCCAGCGCATTGTAAAGGCTTTGTTATAATCACTCGCCTTGGTGGTGTTTGGTTGTATCGCGTGGGTAAAGTGCATAACCTCTGCAGAGTGTGAAACTATTCGGATAGCCGTGCTCGCGGTATTGAGCAATGCTCGGGAATTACAGTTAAGGGTTAGCTTAATTAAATGGACAACTTGGTTGGGATGGCGGAATGCCATGTGAAAAATGGAATTTGATTTAGGATTAGAAACTGGTTTACTTCAGAACTGCTGAATCTATTTATTGTTATTTGTTTTACAGTCTTTACAATCTATTTATTGTATTTGTTTATAAATGCTGCTTATTGCAAAATAGCCATGATAGCGTATCCATTGGAATAAGCCTTGCATATAGTTACATAGAACTGCATTCTGTGCACAACTTGTTGAGTGCTTTAAGTACTCACCCTTGCCAACACCAATAATCAACAGTCGAAGAATCTACACCTGTGTTGGAGGAGGAGTTCCAAGAGGACGCGAGTCATTAGGGTCCAAGCCTTGTTGGTTGCCTGTGGTGAACCGATGAGCTATCTACGTTTTCTACTTTCCGCTGCTTAATTCTTAGCTTATATTTCCAGTCTTGCCCTGTGTGGCTTAATAATGTAAGTTGGTCATAAGATCATACATTTAGCTATAATAATAAACGAACTACTATTGCTATTATCGTTGAGTATGATGTGATATGTACCAATGTTGAGCTGTGTGCACTAGCGTTGATCCTAGGACTAGTGCGGTAAACACAGTGGGTTCGAATCAGTGGATTCGGGTCCTTACACTGAATGGGCTGGGATTTCAGCCACTCCAAACAAAGCCGAAATGGAATAAATATCATATATTAATTTACATGTATAGCTGTTGTATATAGTCTAACAAATTTGTAATTGCGATTTGCTATAGGCCGTGCTGCCACTATAGCATCATGCTGTCGCCTCTTTTTAGAGGATTGTTGTCACCTAGAGCCAGGGCCCGGCCCGAGAGGCCCAACTGGACTAGAGTAATGGGCCGGGCTGAAGATCGAAGAGACCCGGGCCGCCATCCCAGAAAATGCTCAGGTCCAGAGCTATCGTCTTTGTATGGTTGTGTTGCCTGGACGAGTATTTTACAGTGACGGTGTACTTTGAACGAAGCGCTTCAGTGCTTGGAAAATTTATATTGTTGCTGACAAGCTACTAGCTCTTATTTGTAAGAAAGAAATTGTTGTACAAGGACCCAAATTTCTTAACCAAAACGCAGTAGTTAACTTATAAACTACATGGACCGCGCAATGATGTGCTTACTTCGTTCATTTTATTTGATGTCATAGAATCCGTGCTATCAAACTTTATTTTGACCATCAACTGATTTAAAACTATTAAGATTGTGAAAGCATTTGGAGAAAACTCTCAATTGATTAGGAGTCATTGGCTTATATGGAGTACAGGGAGGTGAGTCTGGTTGGAAACCAGATCACGTACATACCAAATACAGCTGCACAACAGTTGGAAAGCTAATATCCTAAACATAGAAACTATCTCATGTGATTTGCATGGTCCTGTTTGGCTAACACCCCTTCGCAGTTGGAACGGGAGCGGGGCGGACGTTAAAACTGGAACAAAATTCTCGGAAAACAGCCGTAGGGATATCCTTGGTGAAGACATCGGCGTACTGCGAGGTTGTGGGCACATGGAGCACGCAGACCTCGTCGAGAGCCATGTGTAGGGGTGCAAATGGAGCGGATACGGACAGATTTCACTAATTCCGTATCCTATTCCATATTTTTTCTTGGATACAGACTCGGATACGGACAGTACCAGATTCGAATACGAATGCGGATTACCTCGGTCACGAATACGGAGCGAATACATATCGTTCCGAATACGGTTAGCTTCGGTTACGAATATGTAGTCGGATATTGCGTGAAAACAAAAACCATATATGTTGCATATATTAAGATCAATCAACCATACTATATCTCCAAAATACAACTACATTAGTACGTTAGGAAGTAGATTTAAGTACATCACTCGATAACAATGACTAGTTAAGCAAGTATACGACTGGGGCTAGTTAAGTCAGTAGTATATGGCAAATCATAACCCTCTCACCTTAAACAGTCCAAAATTCATTCTTCCATACTTGCTGAAACAGTGAAATCGATTACAGAGAAGAACAAAATAACACAACTGATCTTCACTTACTACTTAAGAAGAAAGTGTAGAATTGTTATCTGAGAATTGTCAGGCAGTAGTTATCCCAAATGTGCTTCCTGGAATGGAACAAACAGAAGTATTATGATAAAGGACACATAAGTCAATAAAATACATAAATCAGAGTTTGAGAATTTCTCATTATCCTTAACAATGAAAAATAGTGACAAAAAATGTTAAAAAAGTATGAACACCATGCAGTTTTCAACAATATTGTTGAAGGAATTTTTATTTCTTCTACCATTTCTGCACATAGCAAATGTCAGACAACAGATCGACGAAACAGAGTAGGACGTAGAAGATAGCTATTAGCTTTAGTAGCAAGGTTGCAAAATATGAGCTACCTAGGCGTATGCATGCATGAAAGACTTCGTTGTTAGATTCACCAGTAGCACTAGCACAGTATGATTGCCCATTTGTTTGTTTTTACTACCATTCTTCTGCGGATTGACTGTCTGTTAAAAAGTAGCATATAAAATAGCTATAAACAGTCGCTAATAGACAACCCTGCCAAATAATATCTACGTGTCATTTTAGCGATGGTCTGTAATGATTTTGTAACTAAATTTATCCTTAGCACATACTAGTAGCTCTCACTCTTTTTAGGCTATTTTCGTTCCTTCATATCCTTACAATAAGGCTATTTGTTGCACAATGCGATTATTCCTAATGGACACTCCTAACGCCCAATAAAAAAACATGCCCAATATTAGGAGGCTAAGAGCAGTTCATTGCTCCTACATGCTGCAACAATTTTCTACATTTTTTAAGCAAACATTTATATAGTGAAGCTGCTATATTCTAGTGCATTTCTAGCTAACTTGCACAAGTAATCCAAAACTACACTGAAACAACTGTATGCTATATATCGATTGATACAAAAAATAGTGTAAAGGAGCTCAAAATGAAAACAAAAACAAAGGCCAACTACAAATTGGCAATTAGCAAACCTCCTCGTTCATGTATGTAGTAACATATTCTTTATCCTCCATGTGCAAATCCAACTCATCAGCAAGTGATGCTATCTTCTCATTAGAACATGTAATTTGAAAATGTCATGGAGCTAGTAAACAAAAGTTGAAAGTGGTGTAAACTATGAACAGAATGACTTATTTTTACCTTTCCTAGAAGAAGATGCCCAATCCTTGGTACAAATTAGAGCCTCAACCACCTCAGGCTCTAGTCGACTACGAAATGGATCAACAACATGTCCACCAGCACTAAAAGCCTTCTCTGAACCAACAGTTGATACTTGAATAGATGACACATCACGGGCTAGTCGTGAGAGAATAGGAAATGTCCCTTGATGTGTGTTCCACCATAACAATATATCAAACCGTGCATCCTTACCACTAGGATCAACCCACCAAAATGGTTTTTCTTTCATGTATACCTCCAATTCATTTATACCACCATGTGTTGTCAAAGCTGCATCCTCATACAAAAATTGTTCAATGTCAAAGTCGGCACCACCAAGTGGCTGAGAAGGTCTTTCTTCGGGATTAGACTTTGATGTTTTAGGTGTGTTGGATTGGTAAGCTTCGAACAATTTTTTGACAACATCAATAAAGTGATTAACTTCATGGGCTGCCCTCTCATGATAAATCCTCACCATAAAATATTTAACTAGCCTTTTCTTGTATCTAGGATCAAGAAAGCACGCGACAGCAAGAGCTATGTTGGACTTGTCCCAATACTTGTCATATTTGGCTTTCATAGCCTTTGCCATAGAAGATATAGTAACATCAACACTATCACACCATTCTGCAAGTGCAATCTTGATCTCATAAAATTTTCACCAAAATAGGTTTGATGTTGGATATTGATTTCTAGAAAATATAAAGAGTAGCATCATTGAATTTTTGCAAACACTTGCATAGTAATTCTTCCATATCCCATTCTTCATATGTTGGAGCACACTTCTCATATTTACCCTTGTTTAAGTATAATAGCCTATCAAAAGCCCTCCTATAGTAAATAGCTTGTCCTAACATTTCATATGTGGAGTTCCACCTTGTAGGCACATCCAAAGGAAGACCAGATTTGGTGTCTAAATCATATTCTGATGCACACTTCTGGAATTCCTCCCATTGCAATGGAGAATTCTTCTCTATTGTAATAGTAGCTCTAATATTTTGAACCGACGATGCAATTAATTTCAAACCATCTTGGGCAACAAGGTTTAGTTTGTGGCATAAACATCTTACATGAAAAAAGGCCCCTTCACAAATCAAGGGAGAATGCTTATTAAGATCGGTCACAACTTCTCTAACACATTTATCATTGGAGGATGCATTGTCTGGAGTGAGAGCAAATAACTTCTTCTCAATGTTCATAGACATAACACCCTTGACAAATTCATTTGCTAGATTAGTTCCTGTATGGCTCCCTTTGACATGACTGAATTTGACTATTCTTTTTTGCATACGCCAATTATCATCAATCCAATGCACAGTGATGCACATATAGCCTTTATTTTGGTTAGATGTCCACATGTCCATAGTTGCAGAAAATAGACATGAAAGAGTTTTTAGTTGTTCATACAACTTCTTTTCATCCCCAAACATTTTCAATATATCTTTTCTAGTGGTTGTGCGAGACTTGAATGAAAAATCAGGACGTAGAGACTTAATGAAATCAATAAAGTACTCATGCTCAACCATAGCAAAGGGATATTCATGCATAACTATTGCCAAATAGAACTTCCTCAGGCTAGCTTCAGTATCATACCTATAAGTCTGAACAGTTACACTATTTCCTTCACCTTCACCCTTCTCTAATTGGAGTTGTTGCTGGCCTTGCTTTAAGGCGTGCTTGAATTCCAAATGATTCCACAAGGCCTTCGTGCCCCTTGAGGTTTCAGCTCGAGCTTTGTGAGGATATTTTTTGTATCTTGCCCAAATTTGTTTCTCCTCCCCACCACTTGTTGTCTTAGCCGTCAATGAGTACTTAGTGTAGTGTTCCCAAACTTTGGAGGTACACTTCTTTTGCTTCTTGAGAACAGGCTCAACTTCTTCGGTGAAAGTCTCAGCATCTACACCTCCCACGGTTGCGGTTGTCTCCGAGTCATATGCCACAAGTGCACTATCATTCGGTGGCGGTGGTGGTGGCGCTGACTGGCCTGTACCAACTGTTATGCCAACAGTAGCAGGGATGCTCCCGTGCTTCCACACATGATTGCACTTCCACTTGCAGCATCCATCTCAAGTTCTCAATGCCCTACATGTTACAAATAGCACCATGCTGCCGAACAGCAAAGAACTCTGAATTTGGAAGCACATCTTAAATTACAGAAGTAAAAGCTATTAATTGTTGAGAATTTAGAATGCTATGAATTTGAGTATAGTATAATGCTTTCCAGTTGATGCCACCCGTTGAATTACATTCTGTTTGAATTATGTCCTGGGGCTGGGATATATCAACTTCTGCCACATCTTAAATTACAGAAGTAAATGCTGGTTATAACAACTAATCTTCTAATTCAAGAAAAAAACCACGATTCGAGTCTGGTAACAACTAATCACAAACACGTCCTGAGAGAAGTAGCGTAGTAATATACACCCTCCATGACTCCATCCACAATACTGGCCATTATTTCATCCAATTAGTTCCCTATTCACCGAGAAAAACAATATAATTCGATACATGCATTGCGTTGCATTAATATGACTAGCTCTCTCCTAAATCTCTTCCCTTCACAGGAAGAATACATATGACAGTGCAACTAGATTTAATAAGGTCATTGGAAGCATACATGCCATATGATTTGAGGATAATTAATAAGGTCAAAACGGTAAACAAATCACAAATTTTAATGGTGTCATTGTCTAATATTACTGGTGTCATTGTCTCATTGAAGATGGACTCTTACTGTACAGTATACAGACAAAAACCGAAAGTATGAAACGCATGCAAAGTTCAAAGTTGTGTACAGTATAATGCTTGATGTGTATTAATGGATCTCGTATGCATCTCCTAAACAACCTACAAACATGTGTTAAGCAAATTTTCTCTTATATTTTGCCGAGTTCAGCTGTAACTGTCACTCTTTAAGAAGTATTATGCTGTTGAATATTCAGAATGCTATGACTTTTGTCATGTGTATTGATGCATCTCCTTATCAACCTATAACGCATGAAAGGCTTATTTGGGCGGCGATCTCATCGGATACGCTCGTGACAGCGCATATATAGCCAAGATGACGGCTACAAGAACTGCTCAACCGAAGGGACTCAGGGAGGCCGGATTGGGGGATCTTGGCTCTTACAGTCTTACCTCTTGGTGTTGCCGAGTTGGGGACGGCCAATCGGGTTGGCGACGGTGGGGACGGAACCGAGCTCGGAGGAGGCTGACCAGAGCGGGGACACGTCGACGTTGGGACACGACCGGGCCTGGAGGAGGCGGGAGATCTTCGCGGTGGCGGCCGGGAGATCTTTGCGGTGGCTCTGGAGTCTGGAGGGACGCGAAGGCGAAGCTGCTGGCCGGCGGCCGTGCAACTCAGACTCCGAGCAACGCGAGGGCGAGGCGGGGTGGTGGCCCGCCGGGCCACTCTGGAGGGACGCGAAGGCGATGCGGCTGGTCGGCGGTCACGCGACTCCGAGGCTCCGAGCGACGCAAGCACGAGGCAGGGCGGCGGGGCCGCTCTGCGTGACGAGAGATTGAGGGCCCCGCGGCGATGATTGGGGACTGGGGAAGTGGGGAACTAGGAATGGGGAGGCTGCGATGTGTGGGGAGCTGATGGGGATTGGCCGATTGGGGAGTCGGTCGGCACTGGCAGTCGGGTTACTCGGGTCGGGTAGCCAGGAATGAAGGGTTTCAAATCGGATAGGTAACCGGATAATAGCTGGATATATCCAAATAAATTTACGGTTATATCCGAATTTGACGGATAGTTTTGTTCCGAATCCGTTTCTGTATCCGAAAAAAACTATCCGAATCCGTATCCGATATCCGAAAAAATGGATATTCGAAATTACACTCTGAATAGTATCCGAATTTATACGGACGGACGGTCAGGAATTATCGGCTCCGTTTGCACCCCTAGCCACGCGTTCACGCACAAAGTGCAGATCGATCTCGATATGTTTCATCAACTGATTTTGGACGGGGTTAGTCGAGAGATAAATAGCACTAATATTGTCGCAAAACACAACAGTAGCGTGCTGAAGAGGGCGATGTAGTTCAGCTAGTAGTTGACGAAGCCAGCAGGACTCGGCAACAGCATTGGCGATGGCGCGGTACTCCCCTCAGCACTGGAGCGAGAGACCGTCTGCTGCCACTTCGACGACCACGAGACAAGATTGTCTCCAAGAAAGATCGCATAGCATGACGTCAATCTCCTTATGTCAGGGCAGCCAGCCTAATCTGCAACGGTGTATGCAGTGAGAGATGCCGACGAAGTACGATGAAGCTATAGACCGTGGTCGAGGGTGCCCTTGAGATAGCATAGAATCCGCTTGAGGAGGTTGGCATGAGGCTCACGAGGGTCATGCATGTGAAGGCATGCCTGTTGTGCCGTTTACGCGATGTCCGGTCGCGTAAAAGTGAGGTACTGGAGAGCGCCAGCAATGCTTTGGTAGTCAGTGGCACTGGCGACGGGAGGACCAGTAGAGGAAAGCTTGGCGCTTGTGTCGACCGGCGTGCTGCAGGGCTTGCAGTTGCTCATGTCGGCACGAGTCAGGATCTCCTCAGTGTACTGTCGTTGTGACATGAAGAAGCCGGAGTTGTTGCGTTGAACGGAGACACCGAGGAAGTAGTGGAGGGGCGCCCAAGTCCTTGAGGGAGAACTCGCGGATACGTCAGTCAATCACGCGGTTAAGGAGTGAAGTCGTCGAGGCTGTCAAGATGATGTCATCGACATATAGTAGTAGATACATCGTGTCAGGGCTGCTCCAGTAGACGAACAGCGACGGATCGGCCTTGGAGGTGATGAAGCCCAAGGACGCGAGGAAGTTGGCGATACAACTGAACCAGGCACGTGGAGCTTGTTTGAGGCCGTAGAGTGATCGGTTGAGGCGACAGACGTGCGTGGGGTGGGTGTTGTCGACGAAGCCTGATGGCTGCTGATAGTAGACGACCTCAGCAAGCATGCCGTTGAGGAAGGCATTGTTGATATCGAGCTGATGAACTGGCCAACCGTTGGAGAGTGCAAGGCTGAGGACGGTGCGCACGGTGGTCGATTTGACAACCGGAGAGAAGGTTTCGCCGAAGTCGACCCCAGGGCACTGAGAGAAACCCCGGAGCACCCACCGAGCCTTGTATTGATCCAAGGAGCCATCAGGCTTCAACTTGTGCCGAAAAATCCATTTACCTAAAACAATGTTAGCACCAGCCGGACGAGGAACAAGCTCCCATGTATTATTTGCGCGCAAAGCATCAAGCTTTAATACCATATTGAGTTGCATGTACTAGCCAGTTCATCAAAAGCTTAAGCTGATGATGAAAGGTGGGCAATTCGCTTATACTTCAACACTCCCTCTCACGTATAGGTTTTCTCAGGCTTAGGACGTGGAATAGAAGTGGGCGAAAATTATTTTTTTATTTACGCCAACCGGGTCTTGTACTCGAGACCTCTTGACTTTGATACCATGAAAGCATTTGGAGAAAACTCTCAATTGATTGATTAGGAGTCATTGGCTTATATGGAGTACAGGGAGGTGACACTACTACAGAAAGGCTTATAGTAGACGCCCCAATACAGACCGGTTTGAAAAAATCGTCTGTGCTAAAGAACATCACTGACGGTTCTATAGTGACACCGTCAGTGATATAATTACAGACGGTATTCTTCATGAACCTTCAGTGATATACATCCATATCACTGACGGTTTTATTTAAAAACCATCTGTGATATGATCTCAAACGGTTTTGAATACGAGCCGTCTGTGATAAGGTCATATCACAGATGGTTCTAACTACGAACCATCTGTGATATTACCTCAGACCACTATATAAATATATCGATTGAGGTTCGTAGCGCAGACTTATGTGTTTCGTCTCCCGCAAACCCTAGCGATTCTCGACCTCCTCCCTGGCGCTTCGGCCTCCTCCCCGCCGCTCGAGGGCACGTCTCAGATGGCATCTCCGGCGCCGCCGCTCAAGGACGCCGTTGGCGGCCTCGACCGTGACCCCTTCGTCGCCCTCATCGCGAGGTTCACCGTGAGTACTCCTTCATTTCCCTCCTCGCGAAACTGTGACCCCTTCGGCACCGTCCTCCTCCTTGTCGTCTCCTTCGTCGGCCGTCACATGGACGTCATCCTGTCCAACTCAATCGAATGGGTGGGTTGCTACCAGATTATTCTTTGATGATATATATTGAGTGTTTAATATTGATGTATGTTCTAAGATATACGGTTCTTGCATGGTTGTATTTGGTATTTGTATTGTGTGGATCACTATTCTCTACTAGTTTAAGGTTATTAAAACCCACTGATTCACAAGGTGCAACACAAGAGAATGCTGAATATTTTTGTGTATGCCACAAATATTATATACAAGAGTATGAAATAAAATTGTAAAAGCAAAATAATCTGGAAATACTGCTTTGAATTCTGGAGAAAAATGCATGCTGCAAGGATTGATACCATGTATCATTTGAAGGGTGACCATAGTATATCTTAGAACATACATGATTCGTGAAGATAAATATTTTTATACATGATTCCTGAAGATAAATATCTCTTAGAACATACACCTTTGCATTTGTCTTGTCAATTTCATATGGATTATGTATACTCATGTACTTGAAAATAGAGCCATGGAACCAATAGGTATATTTGTCGTTGTGTTTGATGATTGATCAAGAAAGAGGAGCTTGCTAAAGCATAGCTTTGTGTAAAACTGGTAGAATCGAAATTGAAACTAATTGACAAGTATCAAATAATTATTCGTAACATGCATTAAGCTATAATGATTATGTGACCATGTGTTGTTGATGTGAATATGTGATCATGTGAAGTACATATTGTGTGAAGTAATCACAGAGGCAATCACATGTTAAGTTTTGGATTAAAACCTTTGACATATGGGTTGTGAGAAAGATTATTACATTAGCCAATTGTCCCTGCTCGAAAAATAATAATGACGTGAAATCAAACTAGTTCAAGAATATAATTATTGTCGATCACCAAATTAATTTCTTGTAACTTCTCTTCTCCTCTTCACATGGCTACTATTGCACTTCTTTCTTACCTACTCCAATCTTACCTAATCCAAAACTATCTTTCTTACCTAATCCAATTCTTGACAGACGCTCATCTATGATCCTCTATTTTCCCTATACCCGAAGAAACTTCCATCATTAGTATACATTGTTGAAATGTTCTTATGCTTAGGTATTTACGCACGAAATTTACAAGGCACAACCAAGTTATAGATTTAGTAATTGAATATCTAAACTTCCTAGATGCATCGAGGCAGCGACTTGCGATCGGGATCGTCTTAAAATATGAAGTTTTGTAGCACTTTCATCTCTTTCTTATTATAATATTGATGGATTCTAAAGTAAAATCCATTTCATTCCAAAGTTCGTCCTGAAAGATGTCAGGCGCTGATTTATCGTTATCACTTTATCCTCATCTCCAAATGAGAATATCATTGGCAGCCATGCTTCTTGAACTATAGAGTTGATTAAGTCATCATATTGAGTTAATTAAATTATCGTATGGAGATACGATAATTTAATTAACTCAATATGATGACTTAATCAACTCTATAGTTCAAGAAGCAGATACGATAATTTAATTAACTCAATATGATAACTTAATCAACTCTATAGTTCAAGAAGCATGGCGGCCAATGATATTCTCATTCGGGGATGAGGATAAAGTGGAATCGATAAATCAGAGCTTAACAGCGTTCATGACGAACTGTAGAATGAAATGGATTTTACCTTAGAATCCATCAATATTATAATAAGAAAGAGATGAAAGTGCTACAAAACTTCATATTTTAAGACGATCTGATCGCAAGTCGTTGCCTCGATGCATCTAGGAAGTTTAGATATTCAATTACTAAATCTATAACTTGGTTGTGCTTTGTAAATTTCGTTGCAGAAATACCTAAGCAGAAGAACATTTCGAACAACAGATACTAATGATGGAAGTTTTACTAGAGGATCACAGACGGTTCTATTCATAAACCGTCTGTGATGTTGTATCACAGACGGTTCTATTTATAAACCGTCTGTGATGTTTCTGTATCACAGGCGGTTTTACTTGAACACCATCTGTGATGAGTACTCATCACAGACGGTTATAATGTAGAACCGCTTGTGATAAGAATTTTCACAGACAGTTCAAAAACCGTCTATGATGTACCCTTACATCACTGACACATTGTTAGTGACGGTTCATAAAACCGTCCGAGATGACGATTTTGAACCTTCTGAGATGATGTTTTCTGTAGTAGTGTGAGTCCGGTTGGAAACCAGATCACATACATACCTAATACAGTTGCACAACAGTTGGAAAGCTAATATCCTAAACATAGAAACTAATAGATAATTAATCGCGGCATGCCACGCTACGACCGTCGCTCCCCATGCAAGAAAATCGAGAAAACGTGCGATTGCCACTTTCCACGCGAGAAAATCGAGGAAACACGCGAAACGGTTGAAAGGATACAAACGTAATCGTGTTTTTTTCGCATTTATTCGGCGGAAAAGGACCTAAACGATTTTTTTACGAAAAAGGATCTAAACAGAACGCTAAAAAAACTGGAAAAAGGACCTAAACGTAGTATATATATTTTTTCTATAAAAGGACCTAACCATGTTTTTTTTCGAAAAAGGACCTAAACTTAATTTTGATTTTTCGAAGAAGGACCTGAGCACAACGCTTAAAAATACAAAAAGGACATAAACGTAACATATTTTTTTTCCCAAAAAAAGGACCTAACCGTGACATTTTTTCCAAAAGGAATTTAAATGTAATATTTTCAAAAAAGAACCCAAACGCAAATTTTTTCTCGCGGCTCGAGCTGAACCGCGAGCCGAGCCGGGACCCTCCCGGCTCAAGTGCACGGGAGGCCGCGAAACCTCCCAAATGTAATGGAGGTAGTATCTCCCGTGATTTGCATGGTCCTATTTGGCTAACAAAATGGGCTGGGATTTCCACCACTCCAAACTAAGACGAAATGGGCTGGATTTTTTTCGAGTCAAAGTTTTCATATTCAATTTTTTTTTATTTGAAACTTCTAAAGATAAATTTTTTTATGTTAGAGAGGAAGAAAATATGTGGGCGAAGAGAGAAAGGAACGCGGAATCATCGACATGAGGGAAGTGGGAGAGGTGGACGGAGCTAATGTGTACTCACTCTGTCCAAGTTTATAGGATGTATTTTTTTAATGTTCTTTTCCACAAAATGTACATTATATTATTTACATGTATGCATTGAATATAGTGCTTAGTGATAATAATTAGGAGTAATTTAGTCATTTTCAATATCTTCTTGATTTATATGCCAAGGATAAATATTTTTTGTGAAATTGGACGAAGGGAGTAATAAATATCATATATTAATTTACAAGTATAGCTATTGTATAGAGTTAGCAAATTTGTAATTGCGATTTGCAATAGGCCGTGCTACCACTATAGCATCATGCTGTCGCCACTTTTTAGAGGATTGGTGTCACCTACAGCCAGGCACTTTTGGCCCAGCCCGAGAGGCCTAGCTCGACTAGACTAATGGACCAGGCTGAAGGCTGAAGAGACCCGGTCGCCGTCGCAAAAAACCCTCAGGTCCAGTGCTACCGTCTTCGTGTGCTTGTGTTGCTTGGACGAGTATTTTATAGTGATGGTGTACTGTTCATCTAAATATCTCTATAGACTTATTTTTTTTATATAAATCTGACCTCATATGCCACCTCACATGCGCGAAAAAGACGGTAGAGGATACATATCACTTGCTGCGTTACGCTATCATAGCAGCATGCGGCACCGCATAGCACGGTTTGTGCAAGCTAGCGTGGGAGGGCCAGTCCTGCTGAGGCAGGCAGGAGTGGCGGCGTGGCAACTTGCTACCGCGGCAAGCCAGCGCGGAGCTTGCAGGCCTCTCCCGTGGCAGCCGACAAGGTGAAGGGGTTCTTTAGTAAGCATGGTGTCGCATTAGATGCTGCGCCAACTGATAAGCCTGGCGTCGTATTGCTTGATTTTGTGATATTCCCACCTCGATGGTTGGTGGTTGAAAACACTTTCCGCCCAGGTTTTAAAAAACCGCTCAAAATTCGAAATTCGAGAAAAATCGTTTGAAAATAGTCAGATACCGAAAGGTTAAGAAATAAAAAATTTTGAAAAAAGATTCAAAAACCGCGGTTTTTCACGAGAAACTGCTCAGTTTTCACTGAAAACCAACCGACCAATTGAATGTTCTTTAAAAACGGCTTTTAAGCAGTTTTGAATGGTTTTCGAGCGGTTTTCGATAGTTTTCAAGTGGTTTACGTTGCATAAATTTTTCTAAATTTTTTAATTAGACCGATTTACCGACTGGTTTTGAATCTCGAACCGCAGCGGTAAAATTGAAAACCGTGGTTTCCAAACGGTTTTCGTCGGTTTTTAAAACCCACTTCCGCCCTCCATACTATCATCGCAATTGCATGAGTGACTCCATGGGGTTAATCTACGGGATATACGAGGTAACATTGGTCTGACCACTCTTTAATCTCTGTAGCGAATGGAACCAGTCATGGTCCTATTTCTCAAGGATGATACAGAAATGAACATTCTGAACATGTGCAGGCTAAAGCCGATGGTTTTCTTCCTGGACACGAGTCTTCACAGTTAGTGAGTATATTTTGGACGTGTTCGTGGAATAACAAGATCAACATGCTTCAGGTTTGATATCAATTAATTCGTGGCGGGCAACAATCAGCCGTGGCCGTGCTGATGCCAATGAACCATGGAGGCTGAGTGGTACTCTGGCGTTCATGTTCGAGTCTGCACTAGGGTTATAAATTTTGTTTTCGGAACACGTCTCGGGGCGGCCGAAATCTGAAATTCTAGCGAGATTTCGGAATTTCGTCCAAAATTCAAAAACCAAATTTCTAATCTGGCATTTTGGCGGCCGGTAAAACTGAAATTCTGGTGAAATTGACCGAAATTTCGATCCTTTTTAACCCTCCTAAAATGGTCTTCCAAGGCTAGAAAAAAATTTGGAAAATTTTGAAAAAATCATGCAAGCATTAATCTACATTTTCTATCTGTTTGAATGCGAAATACTAAGTATTTGCACATAAAATACTCTAAATTTAGAAATTTCGACAGTTGAATCCGGTAAGCTGGACCCTCTTCCTACAAGTGGTGCACCGATTTAGACCTTCCCTTCCCTTGGGTTCATCATCACCCCCTCACTGGGACCAGCAACATCAGCAGGCGGTGCAATAAGTGTATTCACCGCAACATGAGCGATAGCTACATCTATGTTATCGGCAACGGCAGGTTCCTTCCTGGCATCACCACCATTGATGATGCTATCAATAGAGGAGGCAGCTATCTTAGCCGGCCTGCTTCTGCTTCATTATCATCTCCTTGTGACATTTGGAGCACATGTTCATGGTAGCCACAACGTTGAAGAAGCCACAGTTATTGATGCAAAGGATGGGGCCCTCCGGAGGCTAGCAACCGGTCTCCTTGTGTTCCATGGTTTGGTTAACTAAAAATCAGACACACCAGTCAGTCAATACTACAATTCTACAAGAGTAAACAAGGCTAACACATATGTACTCTAAACAATCTACGCACAGTTAATAAGTTGCAACTAGAGGTGGGCGTCGTGCCGTGCCGGGCCGCTATGGCATGACATGGGCCCGTCGGGATGCATGCCTAAACTGTGCCATGCCGCCATGGCCCGGCCGACCCGGCTTGCCTGCGGCGAGTCTAGGCACGTCCCTTTTGCGATTCGTGTTATGCTAGCCCAAACCTGGCCCATTTACACTATTGCAATAAGAAGAAAGGAACTAGAGATGTACAGAGCTAAGGCAGTGAACACAAATATTGGGAAAAATGAACTAAATTTTATTCATTTTTGAACAGGTACAAAGTTACTGATACGACCCTAATTAGCAACACTACTTTGCATCATATTTCGAAAGTGCAAATCAAGATGAACAATCAAAGTGGTGCTGTTTTGAATAAAAAAACAAAATTCAAGCATGTGGCCTAGGGGAGGTAAGGGAGGAAGGCTAAAGTAGGATGGTTGGAACCTTAAGACATGATAAGTATATTGTCCCGACAATACGTAAATCATATAGAGGCGACACATGTGCTACTTATGGATGCATAGGCTAGCCAAGGGCATGGCCGCATGGGCCAAGTGGCTATAACGACATGAGACAACCAAAGGTATGGCTAGATGGTCCGAGGCCACATGGGCCACATGGATATAGGGTATGTGGACTTGCACATGATTTAGAAAGAGAAAATGATAGCCCAAGTCATAGGAGAGAAGCAAGAAAAGAATCCAACTCAGTTTGGAAAAAAAAAGGAAAGAATTCAACTCGGATTGACAGCACATGCCGAATTAAAAAAGCCCATAACTTTCACGTCCAAGCTCAGAATATGATGTTCTTGGACTTTCCTGAAAGCTTACGAGATTATATTCATATCTTTCCATAGTGACACATTCGAATTTTGCTTCCTTCTATTTTTAATCTGGTTGACAAGTTTCAGCCTGCTAGTTGGCCGAATTTGAATTTTTAAAGTTATAATCTCTTTCTATCATTTAGAGTCTAAGTTGTATACATTTAGAAGATAAATTTTGGTTATTTTAGATATATTTTGACCATGCATTGTGCACCAATATAAGACCTAGAAGCATACCCCATTGTACACATTAGAATTGATATATTAAGTAAAACTCCAAAAAATCACCATAGTATTTAGTGACCATGATTGTGGTGTGTTCTTGAGTTGATTCTCATGAGTTGATAGAGAGAGAAAGAGAAAAAACATGTGCAAGTTGAAGACTCGTCGTTTTCAGATTGTGCCGAATAAAGCCATTGCAATTATATCTTTTTATATTGGTTTGCAAGTTATTGTGAGTGGTATCGTGAAAGATTGGATATCTTACCCGTCAATTAGCAACTCCCGCTAGTTGATCCGTATTAATTACTGCCTCGTTAAAAACCTTACACCCAGTGTGGGGTACCCTAGTACAGAGTGGCTTGGAGCACGTGCTCGGTATCAGTGAGCATGAACTCTTCAGTCTCTATTCTCTACCTTTTAGCATCTCCATTGTCTTTCCTTTCTTTGCATGCAAGGACCACAAAAGGCACAGGTTGTAGGGTGAGTTACAATATGATGCAATATCGTGGCAGATTGTCTTGTTGTGTGCCATGCTTGCTTTGGGCCCTTGGGCCTGTTTTGCGCTGTGCCAGCCCAAGCTCAGCCCATGCAAGCGTGCCGTATCTTATTGTCCATCGTGCCCGACCGTGAGGCTCGACACAGCCCATGTGCATGCATGTTGTGCCGTGCTTCAGCCGTGCTATGCCTGCTGAGCCATGGGTCGGTCCAAAAAAGCTGAGTCCAATGACCAGATCTGGTTGCAATAAAGTGTTCTATTTTGTGGTAAATATGGTCATACGATCTTCAAGCTATAATTTTGGTTGTGTAAAACATTTGTTACCTATGGTCTAAAACATGTTGTGGCCTAATGAATCCAAATCTAACAAAGTAAATTTAGTCCAAGAGCATCTTACAAAAAGGCTAATGGCAGCTTGGTGAAATACCAAACTGAAGGCACTAGCAACGCAACCTGCCCTATGTTAAGCCAAGTTTAACATAATTTGTAGATGTATTTTTTTGCAAAATTTTCACATGTATTCATCAGAAAAGGCATTACATTTCGTCATAAAAAAATTTAGTGCTAAATTTGGTTCTACAAATATGAAAATCGGATGAATTTGTGATCATTTGCCGCGTTAAGTGTGCGCCGAGCTGCCGAACCAACCTGCAGCGCACCCCAACCGTAGCAATTTGTTGGGCAGCTGTGCTGGCAAGATCACGATAAGTGACAGATATCAACTGTTAGGTCTTTCATGTTTGGAGAGGGAACTATTTTTGCAACACAGTTTGTATGGAAACTTTGTTTTTAGAAAGAAAACGTAGATGGGCTACTAAGTAAAATTTCCACTACTTTGAACGAAGCGGCTCAGTGCTTGGAGATTTTATATTGTTGCTCACAAGCTGCTAGCTCTAATTTGTAAAAAAGGAAGCTGTTCTAGAAGGACCAAAATTTCTTAACCAAAAGCCACTAGTTATCAACTTAGTGCTATAAACTACATGCCATGACCGCGCAATTACGTGCTTACTTCGTTCTTTTCTATTTGATGCTGTTGAATCCGGGCTATCGTACTTTCAAAAGTTTGATCACCAGCTGGTTTAAAACTATTAAGATTGACTATATGAAAATTGTACAATTAGATTTATCTTAAAAATACTGATTGACTATATGAAAATTGTACAGTTAGATTTATCTTAAAACTACTTTCATAATATTATAATTTTATTAGTATATCCTAGAAGTGATGATTTTTCTAGCTACTTGCTTCGTTTTTCTCAAATGTAACCCTCTTCTGAGTGAAATTGTAAATCTAGCCCCCTTACAACTTACTCCTACACTCTCCTACCGCGGGAGGCGGCCTCCTGCGCTTGCCGGCAGCGACAGGTCGCCTCCTACATCTGGCCGCCATGGTAGGCCGGCTTCTCTGTGCTCGCCTGCCTCCACTTCTAGCTCCCGGTTGTCGCGTCCGTCGGGTTCGACCTACTCCCACGCTCCCAGGGGACGGCACGCCGGCTCGGGGAGCGCGGGAGCATAGTGGGTAGGTGGGGGGGGGCTAGAAATGCAAATTCACTTAAAAGGCTAGATTTGGGAGGGGGGACGTGACAAAGAGCTACAAAATTCATCACTTCTATATCCTAATATAAAGTTAAAAAAATATTGATCAAAGTAGCACATTAAAGATCGTGAAAAAGAAAACGTAAGTAAACAATCACCGAGGGAGTACTAGAGTTTTTAATGGGTTGATTAGACGAGGGAAGTGGTCAGGTCAGTTGTGCACTTAATTATCCAATGGTGGCACATTGTCGAGTCACATTGTTGCAAGCTTTCAAAATTTGTTTTCGGATGTATCTCGGAGTGGTTAAAATCCAAAATTCTAGTGAGATTTTAGCATTTTAGGTGAAATTATGCCAAAATTCAAAAAAAAAATTTAAATCCAATATTTTTGAAGAATCCTAAACCGAAATTTCGGTCAAAAAATGGTCTCCCAAGACTAGAAAAATATGAAAAAAATCATACAAGCATTTATCTATATTGCTATATGTTTGAATGCAAAATACTAAGTATTTGTAGATAAAAGTTCCAAGTTAGAGTTTAGGGTTTAGACCGAAATCCAAATTAGTGTTTAGGATTTACGCCGAAATACATCATTTAAGATCGAAATCTAAGTTAGGGTTATATAATTTGTATATGTATTTTTTTGCAAATTTTTCAAATGTATTCATTATAAAAGGCTTTACAATTCGCCATAAAAACAATTGGTTCCAAATCTGGTCCATAAAACATGAAACCAGTTGAAAAACTATGCAAACCAGTCCAAAAAACCGAAACCTTGGTGAAATTTACCGAAATAACTATAACAAACCCTAATTTTTATTTTTTTATCTCGCCGAGATTTAGAATCTTGACTCGATCGGAATTTTCGAAATCTTGGTGAGATTTTGAACGCATTGTTGGAGCAAAGATGTCGGTTGAATATACCTCATGTTCGTCCGTCAAGCATATTGACTTCCCCCCTCCAGAAAAAACGATCATACAATGTGCCCCTGCGACGGGGCAGACGTGCCTGCCTCAAGCAAGTTAATGTGATTATTCCAAATTGACTATGGACCAACCTGCTGGAGTCCTCCCTTACTTCCTCTAATATTTTCTTTCACGTGATTCCGTCGTGTTTACCTATCTTGAATTCTTGATCGATGCTCCTAACGTTTCTATCGCTGTGTTTAGATGCTCTGGGCATATGGTATTCCCAAGCGTAGAATAAACTTGTTCGCTTGCCGGACGTTTTGTCAATCCTCTGCTGGGTCTTGGCAGTTGGCACACGTATGTTCGGTGTTTCTGATCCCATGACGAAAAAAACTGGATGTATCATTGCGGCTATACTTACGAACAAAACCACGCACTAGGACATGTACAATAAATTCACTTAAGCTTACTTTTTTATATTCATATCAGTTTTATCCAATATAGAAGAGTGAGAAAAGAGGATAAAAAAGAGAGCTGGTTATGCAAGAGCCAGCATGGTACGAAAAACAAGATAGATTAGTTATGTACAAGAGAGAAGAGATAATTATTACACAACATCTAAATACAATCCTTAGAGATTGTTATTGTACAAGTTAGCTTTATTGTTTATTCTAGGTAATATGAATAAAAGATAAAGTAAATAGTTCGACTTGTTATTTTACTTGCTCTCACAAAATAAATAGTTGATGAGTACTTATACCATGGGTACCCCAACGGCCCAGAGTGACGAACGGGCTGTCCCAAGCACGGCTCCGACCAAAGGCCCCACGGGGCCATGAAGGACGATCGACCCCGATCTAACGAGCTGCCCCAAACTCGTCCCCGACCCAATGAGGCGTCCGACCCCTGCAGGTCGGACTCCCCGCAATCTCCGACCAAGCTAAGGCGATCTCCGCCGAGAGCCAAGTAACGGGCCTCCACCGGCCATTAGCCACATGCCCTACGGACACGATAGCTCAGAGTGATTGTGCGAGGGCACGCGACTTCTTCCCGAGGTGGTAAGGAGATTGCCAAAGTCAAGCTCCGGTCTCATCGTCCAGACGCGCATGGCATGAGGACGCGCACCCTCCCGAGGCAACGTCAGCGCCTGACAGGCTTGCAGAGGGCAGGTGCGTTATTTCCCGGTGAAACGGCAAACTGCTCTGCTCAGTGAGTCCACCTACCCGGCGTGGGAGGAAGCAGACGCTGTCCAAACGACAAGACGAAGGACCAGAGCACCTAGCATAGATAACCTCACCCTTTCCTCTCCCAACTTCCCATGTAACCTACCCCCTCCGGCTATATAAAGGGAGGCAGGATCCTCTGGGAGGGGCGATGGACTCCCTCCTCTCGATCTTTACGAATAGGCTGTTCTTGCTCTCACGTTTTTGAGCCCTCAGCCCCCGCTTGTAAAAACTGTGCAGTCATCTGCACCTAAGACAATATAGCACCACCACACGAACCGGAGTAGGGACGTTCGGCCCGAACCAGTATACATCTTGGACTCCTGAGTCTAACCATTCAAGGAGAGGGAACACGCGGCCCCTTAGACTTAAAAATTCACTCGCCGGTGCTCGAAACGCCGATAGTTGGCGCACCAAGTAGGGGCCTTCGCACGTCTTTGTTGTCATCTCCGGATTCCCATTTGCTTCCTTGATGGCTTCCTTCACCCACGACGACATCTTCGCATCGAGGAGCTGGATCCGTTTCGGCTCCCTCGACTTCGTCGCCACTTCGGCGGGAGAGCTCATTATCGCCCCCGCCGCCCTTCGAGACCAGGCATCCGCTAGAAACCTGGACTCCATCTCCGGTGATCTTGGCAACCTTCGGCTCAAGGCTCCAGTGCGAACCCCAAGGCCGAAGCCCACCAAGCCCTGCGCCGTCTCTGGCAGCGACACCTGTGAGCTCGGGCGGGTGACCACCTCACCCCCTGTAGGCTCGCACCTCGTGGCAATGACCGGCTATATGCCGGCCTCTGTCCACGACTTGCTGGAGGACTCCTCCAGCCACGACTCCAGCTTCGACACGGAGCGCGTTGCCGGCGGGCCGCACTCTCGCGAGTGCAACATAGCGGGTGTGGTCGACCCAACCACAACCCCGCGACTATGGGAGTTCTCATCCAGCGCACCAGAGCGCAGGAAGAGGAATATTAGCGCAAGCGCGCTGAACGCACTCAAGCTCGCTGCGCCGAGCTCCAACGACAGCGTGAGGAACTCGAGGCCCGAAGGGTCGAGCTCGACAAACTCCAGGCTGACCTAGAGCAAAGTCAGCCAGAGCCTCCACTCGCGCGTGGCGCCGTGCGCGGACGCGGGAGTCAGGTACACCACCAGCTGGAGGAGGAATCCGACGGCCCTCCGTTCTTTCCCCACGCAAGCCAAAACGTGGCCGCAGCAGCAATGCTGCTCCGCGGCATTCCCAAGCCGGACGACCCGGAGGCCAAGGCGACGTACCAGAACCTCCGGGGGCTGGTAGAACGCGCTGTCGTGCAACACATGCAGGGCTCCGGCTCCCACTACTCGGGCGCCTCCTCTAGCCGCCCGAGCCGCACCGCCGCTCGGAACCGGCTGGGTCCGGCAAAGATGGCGGCTCAGCGCGAATAGCCCCAGGCCTCGCGCACCCCGGTGCACCAGCACCTTGGCAACGACTACGACGTTCGCGCCACCATCGAAGAGCAGAAAAAAGCGGCGGACGAAGCGGCCCGGTCACGGGTCGTAGACAGCGGTCTCTGAGACGATCGCAGCCCGAGCCCCGATGGTCCAGGACCACGGGCCTTCTGTCAGGGCTTCCGCTACGCGGATTTCCCTACCAAGTTCAGGGCACCGATCAACATAGCCAAGTACACTGGGGCGACGAACCCCGGTGTCTGGCTGGAAGATTACCGGCTCGCATTGCGGGCGGGAGGAGCTACGGATGACCTCTTCATCATCCAATACCTCCCCATCTACTTTGCGGACTCAGCTCGAGCCTGGCTCGAGTATTTGCCCACGAAGACGATCAAGAACTGGGCCGACTTGAAGAGCCTCTTCGTCGGAAACTTCCAGGGCACTTACAAGCGCCCCGAAAACTCCTGGGACTCAAGAGTCGCAGCGGCAATAGGAGAAACTCTCCGGGACTACATCCGACGCTTCTCCCGACAATACAATGAGCTCCCCGACATCTCCGACACCGATGTTGTCGGGGCGTTCATCTACGACACCTCCTGCAAGGCCTTGGTGCACAAGCTGGGCTGCGTCAAGCCCAGAACCACCAAGGAGCTCTTGGACATCGCCACCAACCACGCCTTTGGTGAAGAGGCTGTGGGGGCCATCTTCGAGAGATTGAAGGCCAAGCAAGAGCCCAGTGCTCAAGCCGGGTCCCCTTCCGACCGCTCCGACAAGCGGAAGCGGCAAGGGAAGCAAGGCCGAGAAGGCCGCCAGGTCGCGGCTGCCGACTACCCTGCAAAGCAGCAAGCAAGACAGGCTGTCCCGCCCGACCACTTCGAAAAGCTGATGGAGAGCCCGTGTCCGAACCACGGGTTCCCTTCAAGAACAAATACCGGGACTGCGAAGTCCTGAAGCACTTCCTCTTCAGCACCCCCCACCTCGCGGGGTAAAGGAAAGAAGCAAAGCCCAGCACCACGGGCCGAGGAAAATAGGGCTGACGCTAAGTTCCCAGAACTCGACAGCTGCCTGATGATCTTTGGTGGACCGGCATGCTACGCCGACAAGTGGCGGCTCAAGCTCGCCTTTCGTGAGGTCCACACGGCAACTCCCGCCGTCCCCCAATACCTTCGTTGGTTGGCATCTCCGATCACCTTCGACCGGACCGACCACCCCGACCACATTCCGCAGCTAGGGAGATATCCGCTGGTGGTCGACCCTATCGTGGGGACAAAGCGCCTGACTAAGGTGCTCATGGACGGCGGCAGCGGTCTCAACATCCTGTATGTTGAGACGCTTGACGCCATGGGGGTCCCCCGCTCGAGCCTCTAGTCGAGCAAGGCACCTTTCCACGGCATCATCCCGGGCGAGCAGGCCTACCCACTCGGGCACGTCGACCTGCCCATGACTTTCGGGGGACCGAACAACTTCCGCACCGAAACCCTCACCTTCGAGGTGGTGGATTTTCCCGGCTCCTACCACGCCGTCCTGGGGAGGCCGTGCTACGCCAAGTTCATGGTGGTTCCTAGCTACGCCTACTTCAAGCTGAAGATGCCTGGGCCACGGGGAGTAATCACCGTAGCCTCATCTTTTCAGCTTGCCTACAACTGCGAGCGAAGCAGTTGCGAGTTGGCATCGACAATAATCGCCTCAGCCGAACTCGCGAACCTCCGGGGGGAAACCTCCGAGTCCGCCCCCGACTCCGGCAAGTCGGGGCCTGGCTCCTTCAAGATCGTCGAGGATACGAAGGAGGTCACGATCGACCCCGAGGATCCAGCCAAGACCGTGTGGGTTGGAGCCACGCTTCCCGCCAAATAGGAAAGCGCGCTTGTCGACTTCCTCCGCACTAACCGAGACATTTTCGCATGGAGGCCCGCCGACATGCCAGGAATCCCAAGGGAAGTCGCCGAGCACTCCTTGAACGTCCGACCAGGCTCAAAACTGGTCGCCCAATGCCTGCGCCGTTTCGACGAAGAGAAGCGCAGGATCATAGGGAAGGAGATCGCCGAGCTTTTGGCCGCAGGGTTTGTGAAAGAAGTGCGCCACCCCGAGTGGCTGGCTAACCCTATCCTTGTAAAAAAGAAAAATGGGCAATGGAGAATGTGTGTCAACTACACGAGCCTGAACAAGTTGTGTCCCAAGGACCCGTTCCCTTTGCCCCGCATCGACCAAGTCGTTGATTCCACCGCGGGGTGTGAATCTTTGTCCTTCTTGGACGCTTACTCCGGCTATCACCAGATAGCGGTGAAGGAGTCCGACCAGCTTGCGACCTCCTACATCACCCCGTTCGGCTCGTTCTGTTTCTTAACGATGTCATTTGCTCTAAAAACGCGGGCGCTATATACTAGCGATGTATGCAAACGTGCTTCAGTGACCAGATTGGCCGTAACATCGAGGCGTACGTCGACGACAACGTCGTCAAAACTAGGAAGGCCGGTGACCTCATCTCCGACCTAGAGGAAACCTTTGCGAACCTCCGCCGGTACCGAATACGGCTTAACCCCGAGAAATGAGTCTTCGGGGTCCCCAAAGGAAAGCTACTCGGCTTCATCGTCTCCGAGCGTGGCATCGAAGCCAATCGGGAGAAGATCTCGGCGATCATGAAGATGGGCCCAGTCGGCAACCTGAAAGGGGTCCAAAAGCTAACTGGATGCCTCACAGCCTTAAGTCGTTTCGTGTCTCGCCTCGGCGAGCGTGGAATGCCGCTCTACAAGCTGCTCAAGAAATTCGATCAATTCCGCTGGACCCAGGAGGCTAAGGAAGCCCTCACCCGACTGAAGACTTTTCTGACCTCATCCCTGGTACTGGTCGCCCCAGCACCAGGAGAACCGCTGCTCCTCTACATTGCCGCTACGACCCAAGTCGTTAGTGCGGCCCTCGTCGTAGAACGAGCGGAAGAAGGCAATGTACTCAAGGTACAACGGCTTGTCTACTTCATCAGTGAAGTCCTGTCCGAGTCCAAAGCCCGGTACCCGCAGGTGCAGAAACTGCTCTATGTAGTGCTCATCACGAAGAGGAATTTGGTCCACTACTTCGACCGGCATCCCGTCACAGTGGTGACCACGTCACCGCTTGGCGAAATCGTCCACAACCGCGACGCCTCAGGAAGAATAGCCAATATGGGCGCTCGAGCTCAATGGCCATGACATATCGTACGTTCCCCGAACGGCGATCAAGTCGCAGGCCCTGGCTGACTTCGTCGCCGAATGGACCGAAGCCCAATTGCCACTGGCGCTTGAAGACCCTGAGTATTGGACAATGTACTTCGATGGGTCCTACACCAAGAACGGCGCGGGCGCGGGAGTCGTCATCGTTTCTCCGCTCGGGAACAAGCTCCAGTACGCCATTCGACTGCTCTTCGATGTGACCAACAACGTCGCCGAGTATGAGGCCCTCGTCAACGGTCTCCGGATCGCTGCCGACCTCGGTGCTCGCCGACTCAACGTCCACGGAGACTCCAAGCTTGTCATCGACCAAGTCATGAAAGCCGCGGAGCCCCGAGACGTCCGCATGGCCGCATACTATCGGGAAGTACGGAAGCTCGAGGAAAGGTTCAAGGGTTTCGAGCTCCACCATAGCTATAGACGCTACAATGGTGAGGTCGATTACCTAGCCAATCTCGCCTACGGAAGAGGTCTAGTCCCACCTGGGATCTTCGTTTGCGACCTTCGACAACCTTCCGTCCAACTGGACTCGGCAATTGAGCGGCCGTCCGACCTGTTCGATGTGACCACTTCGACTGCCGAGCGGTCGGACGTGGTATCACCCAGGTCGGGCCGCGACGTGCTGATGGTCGATTCCGACTGGAGGAAGCCCTTCGTTAACTGACTGACTGATGGATCGCTCCCCACCGTCTCGACCGAGGCACGCCGCCTCGCTCGACGGGCGAAATCTTTCGTCCTGGTCGGAGAAGACCTCTAAAAAAGGAGTCCCTCTGGAGTCCTCCAGAAATGCATTCTGGCCGACCAAGGGAGGCGGCTGCTGCTCGATATCCATGGTGGTGTCTATGGTCACCACGCTGCACCCCGGTCCCTAGTAGGAAAAGCCTTCCGACAAGGCTTGTACTGGCCGACCGCCGTGTCCGATACCAAGCAAATCGTTCGCACCTGCGAGGGATGCCAATTCTTCGCACGGCAAACGCATCTTTCAGCATAGGCCTTACAGACGATCCCCATCGCGTGGCCATTCACGGTCTGGGGACTCGATCTGGTCGAGCCCTTCAAAAAGGCGCCCGGGGGCTTTACCCACCTCCTTATCGCAGTGGACAAGTTCACCAAGTGGATAGAGGCCAAGCCAGTCGCCAGCATCACATCGATGCAGGCGGCCACTTTCCTCCGTGACATCGTTTTTCGGATCGGGGTCTCGAACTACATCATCACCGATAACGGCACGCAGTTCACGGGGAAGGAATTCCTCGAGTTCTGCGACGACTTCAACATCCGCGTCGATTGGGCAGCCGTGGCTCATCCGCGAACCAACGGCCAGGTCGAGCGGGCAAACGGCATGGTTCTCCAAGGGCTTAAGCCGCGAATCTTCAGTCGACTGAAGAAAATTGCAGGACGATGGGTGGTTGAGTTACCCTTCGTCCTCTGGAGCCTGCGGAGCACACCGACCCGGGCGACCGGGTTCACACCATTCTTCATGGTGTTCGGTACCGAAGCTGTCTTGCCGACCGATTTGCAATACGGTGCCCCAAGACTGCAAGCCTTTGACGAGGCACGGGGGCTCGTCTCGCAACAAGACGCCATCGACCAGCTCGATGAGGCGCGTGACGTGGCCATTCTGCGATCGGCCAAGTACCAGCAAGCATTGCGACGCTACCACAGTCGTCAGGTCCGAGGCCGGTCCTTCAACGTAGGTGACCTGGTCCTGCGCCAGGTTCAGTCCAGCAAAGACAGGCACAAGCTCTCACCGCCGTGGGAAGGCCCCTTCACCGTCGTGGAGGTTCTCCAACCTGGCACCTTCCGACTCAAGGACGCGGATGACAACGTCATCTCTAACGCGTGGAACATAGAAAAGTTAAGGCGATTCTATCCCTGAAACTCTTTCTCGTCCCTTGCTCTTTTTTAGCCTTCTACCGAGTACCCGGCCGCCGCATGGCGCTCGGGGGCCACCAGTTGGCACACTCGTGCGGGTCGCTTCCAGTCGACGCACTCACGCGGGTCGGTGACCCGACTGACCATGGGGGTCCTCCTAAAGCGGTAACCCTCTTGACCCAAGTACTATGGCCTACGCCCCAGCGGCTATGGCTGCTAAGTAGCGCTTTGCGAAAGAAGGAAGTGCCCACACGGAGCGACCCTTGGTCAGTCAGGAACTCTCCTTTCCCGCGCGAGCACAGCCAGTTCACGCACTCACACAGGTCGGTGACCCGACCAACCACGGGGTTCCTCCTAAAGTGGTAACCCGCTCGACCCAAGTGCTACGGCCTACGCCCCAGCGGCTACGGTTGCTAAGTAGCGCTTTTGCGGAAGAAGGAAGTGCCCACACGGAGCGACCCTTGGTCGGTCGGGAACACTCCTGTCCCGAGCAAGTGCGCATGAATGCTTCGTAGCCAAGTTCCTGTCCTCTTCGCGCTTCCCTCGTAGATGGTAACGCCCCGACCTACGCTTGACCAACCCTCGTGGTTTCTAGAGCTATGGTCGCCGAGCGTTCATCACAACAGGAAAGTACAAAAGACATATTGGAATTTGCCAACTTCAGTTTATTGCATACTAATGTTTCTTACATCGCAAAAAGAAAGAAAAGTATATTAAATTTTCTAACTTTCCTCCTATTCTCGGTGGAGGATGCTCTGGGGCGGTATCCGGTCAGCAATCACCCAGGCGTACGGTTCGACTTGGATCTCGAACCTGTCGATCTCCTCCTTGGTCTGATTCCCAGCGATCCCGCTGCTGACGGTGGCGAGGTTGATGCCATCAAAATGGGAGATAGTGCAGACGAGCGCCGAGGAGGCTCCAAGCATGACGCCCTCGCTCACCGAGCTATTGACGTGCTCGGGCACGCGAGCTAGCTCGGTGGCGAGCGAGCTCGGGCCCGGCACGATCCCAAGCACTCGGTCGCAGACATCCCGGCCGGCCTCTCAGACAGTCGTCAGCTCAACGACCAGCTCAGCCCGATCTCCCTCCGCCAGCTACTGCGACGTCAAGGCCACGTCGCGCGCCGCGATCGCCACGTCGCGCTCTTCCACCGCCGACCTCCGCGCCTCGACGGCGTCGCTAAAATTCTTCTGCAGTTCTGCAGACCAAAACAGCGTCAAGCAAGCACACCTCGCGTGCCGCGATCGCGAAGTTGACTACAAGAGTTGGGTTACTTACCAGTCGTGGAGTCCTTTAGAGCGCGGAGCTCCTCCTGGGTCCGCTCCTGTAGCGCCCTCACCGAAGCCAGCTCCTTCCGGGCGACGTCCCGCTCGGAACGCGCTTGTTCAGCACCCTTCTGGGCCGAGTCGCACTTGCCTTGGAGGCGGGATGCTTCCGACCGCGCGGTCTTCTCCGCGGCGATGGCAGTGTCCTTGGCGCTATTGGATCCCGCCAGGAGGGACTCCAGATCAGCTACCCTCGCCCTCAAGGATTGGCCTGTCTGACGCACATCGTACAAGACCCCGGCGACCTGGCTCAGCTCCTGGCGGACCCTCCCCGCCTCCTCCCGCTCGCGAGCCAACACCCCCAGAGCTTCACGAAGCTCGGGGCGCAGACGATCGCGCTCCTCCTCAGAGGCCACCCTTTGGCCGTCCAAGCGCCGGAGGAGCTCGGACTGGTCCTTTGAACGGGCCCACAAGCGCTGCGAAACACGAACGCCCCGTTAAGTTCACTGCAAAGCTCATCAAAGGCGGCAAAGATGGGAGTTTGTTTGGCTTACCGCACAGATCGGGATGATCCCCCCGCTGATTGCATCCAATACCTTGCTGGAGGAGTCGAGGGCGAGAGCCAACCCCTTGTGGATCTGGCCCATCTCAGCCTCGACCCCCCGAGCACTTTCCTGGAAAGACTCCCACTCCCCGCACACCGCTGGGTCGTCCTGTGCGGGAGACGGCCTCGCGAGCGGATCATCCCCCGGCCATGCCAACGAAGACGCGAGTGGCCGAGCGGACCCCCCTGGAGCGGCCCCGGCGACTTGTCCTTGCAGGGGGTCATCCGGCACCTCCCCCCGCGGCTCGGGACGATCGCCCCCGGCGCCTGGGCCACTCCCGCCGACGGGCTCCCGAGTGGCGGCAGCAGGATCCCCTCTGAGAGTCGGACCGCGCAGGCCGACGGCCTCCCTTGCGGTGGCGGCGGGAGCTCTTTCGTGCCCCCCTCGATCTCCGGGCGAGGCCCCGACTCACCGAGGGTCGTCGGACCTCCCCTGCACTCCGGCTCGGCCACCGGCGCCACGACTGAGTCGGCTCCGCCGGCGACTCATGCGCCGCCCACGGTGCCTCAACCCCGCCGCTCCGGCCCGGCGGTGCGCCTTCGCCGGCAGTTCCGGCTCGACCCGCGTCTCCTCGGCCCTCGCCGGCTGCGCGGACGGCGTCGGCCCTCCCGGGGCTCCAGCCGGGTGCACCGCCACTGCTACGACTGCCCCCGTGTAAGACCTGTATGCAACGATCAGTTAAAAGCTACTCAGACTGCTCTACTACAATGCGACTCGGGGACGTGGAGAGTACTTACAGCGTCGAGCCGGTGCGGGGCAACCGCGCCCTCTTCGCCGGCCTCCCTCACGGAGGCGAATCGCCCCTCCGCTTTCTCGACGGTGCCTCCGCCTGAGGCGTGACGGCGGCAGCGCCCGCGCAGGCACCCTCGTCCGGACCGCCTCCAGTCGACGGCCCAAGCTCCAGCCCACGGTATGGGTCATCACCTCCACCACTATCGTTGGAGGTCGACCCCAGACCGGCCGATTCAACGGCGGTCGTGTCGAAGACCTCCTCGCCGCGCGCTCTTTCTTCTTCTCCCTCCTCCTCTCCTCCTTCCGCCTTTTGCGCGTGGATTCGCGCTGCGCAGAATCCGCGCGGACCGCGGCCCTCAGCTCCTTCTCCCCCGGTAGCAACGCACGGGAGACCATCCCGGCAAGCCCCTGGAAATCACGGAGATACTAGTCAAACCAAGTGCGAAGGGCTGAAAAGGAAAAAGAGGAAGGGAAGAGATCTGCTCGAGTTACCAAGTCTGGGAGATTGCGTGCCGAGAATGGCTCGGGGTGGCCGCCCGCCGCCTCGGAGGTGCTGCCACCCATAACGGCAGACACCCATGCCCCCACCTCCAACGCGGAAAGCTCTGGTCTCGCCATCCTCATGGGATCAGACTCGCCCTCATATTGGAACATGGGGTGGATCCTGTCCATAAGGGGTTGCACGCGCATCTTCATGAACGCACGTACGACGACGTCGCTGGTTAGCCCTCGCTCCCGCTGGGCCTTGATCCGGTCGATGATCTCGGTTCGTCTCCTTCCGTTCGGTGCCCCAAGTCCACTGGGGCCCCGCCTCGGGAAGACGGCCGGTGAAGACCAGGGCATTGCCTCCCAGGTTCCGAACATAGAACCACTCGGAGTACCATCCCCGGTTTGACGACGGCAGCTTCACGTCAATGTAGTCTAATGCACGGCCGCCGCGCAGCTGGAAGGCCACACCGCCCATGGGCGCCGGGGCGTCCGTCGGCTTGTCCTTCCTTAGCCGAGCATGAAAGAAATGCCTCCAAAGCGCCCAGTGGGGATCGATCCCCAGGAAAGCCTCCCACAGCGTGATGAAGACTGCTATATGGAGCACACCGTTGGGTTTGAGATAGTGCACCTCCGCCTCGTAATAGTGTAGTAGCCCTCGGACAAATGAGTGCAGCGGGAGTCCAAAATCCCGCTCGAAGAATGAGGCGGGCACCACGATTTCGTCGTCCCCTGGCGAAGGGACGGCGACCCCCGTCGGCACACTCCACTTGGAGACATCCCGCGGGGGGAGGAACCCCTTCTTCTCAAGGCCAAGCGCAGGGCTAGGCCGAGCAAAGCACTCCGGCCACGACATCTTCAAGGCAAACAGCGAAAAGGTGAGAGAAGGGGAAGGTAGGGATCTCTTTTCTTCGACTCCCTCGCTCTGGTTTTCTCTTGTCGCAGGCAAGGACAGGAAAGCGAGGAAAGCAAAGGCAAGTGACCTGCACAAGCGTCCCCACGCCAGATTTATAGGAGCCGAACAGGCGCCGAGCCGAGCGGGCACCAGTCGAACAGACACCTTCTCGGGTGAAGCATCGCACGCCCTCGGCTGCCACGCCAGGCCCCCGGTAAACACAATGATTTCCAATTCCTCTCTATGCATTTAAGTCTGATAGGATTGCAGGAGACGCAAAGACACCATTTCGAGTAGCGCACCCTGTGGCCTCTTGGTCTCTGCCTTCGGGCTGCGTCGACAGCTCCGAGACGCGTGCGAGAGGCCTGCTGGGCCGCTGCGGCCCCCAAAGTGGGAAAAGAGCTCGATAGCTCACGCCCGGGGCCCAGTCAAAAGTTGCGGGCTCCAAAGGCACGATCCACCAAGTGGACTCAAGCCGCCCCAGCAGAAAATTGAGGAAGGGGCGAGGACAAGGCGAGCCCCCAGTGGGCCTCTAGTTGGGTCGGCGGACGACCCAATCGCCTTAACTCATGTCCGAGACCATACTTCACGCTCTCCCGCGGAACCCATCGATGGGTGACAGCCAGCTGTGCTCTGAGTCGGCGGACGGCCCAGAGTCCGATACGGGATCGAGTAAAGAAAGGTTTCTCATGGGTCTCCCTCAGTGGGCCAGACACCCTACGTTGGGATCGTCCACTTGGAAAGGTCCCCCTTGGGAGGGATCTCTAGGTCTCGCTCGGATCACACATTATTAGCTCCACGAGCATGGCGTTCAAACCGACGTGGGTAAACGCGCGTTCGCTCACCCCCTCCAGGTCCCACACCTGCGGACAGGGCGTACACGTGGGATAGATAGTGGCCTCTCCTCTTGCAGATGCCCTCACTAGATGAGGACTCGGGATGGACGCCCTCCGCCAAGCTGCGGCGTAAAATCAGCCCCGAGCAAAATTTGAGCAAGGGACGAGTACAAGGCGAGCCCCCAGTGGGCCTCTAGTTGGGTCGGCGGACGACCCAATCGCCTTAACTCGTGTCCGAGACCATACTTCACGCTCTCCCGCGGAACCCATCGATAGGTGACAGCCAGCTGTGCTTTGGGTCCGCGGACGGCCCAGAGTCCGATACGGGATCGAGTAAAGAAAGGTTTCTCATGGGTCGCCCCCAGAGGGCCGGACACCCTACGCTGGGATCGTCCGCTTGGAAAGATCCCCCTTGGGAGGGATCTCCAGGTCCCACTCGGATCACCCGTTATTAGCTCCACGAGCACGGCGTTCAAACCGACGCGGGTAAACGCGCGTTCGCTCACCCCCTCTAGCTACGACGCTAAACGACCACTCGGACACCAGAACCTCCCAAGAGGCATCTGGTTGTCTGCGCCGACCAAGGCACGTCCAGCTACGACGTTAAACGAGCACTTGGACACCGGAACCTCTCGAGAGGCATCTGGTCATCCGCGCCGACCAAGGCACGTCCAGCTACGATGTTAAATGAGCACTCGGACACCGGAACCTCCCGAGAGGCATCTGGTCGTTCGCGCCGACCAAGGCACATCCAGCTACAACGTTAAACGAGCACTCGGGCACCGAAACCTCCTAAGAGGCATCTGGTCGTCTGCGCCGACCAAGGCATGTCCAGCTACAACGTTAAACGAGCACTCGAACACCAGAACCTCCCGAGAGGCATCTGGTCGTCTGCATCAGGATGGCCGCGCTTAAGAGAAACGGCAGTGTACCAACTACTGACCCTCGGGGGCTCGAGTAGTCTGGGAAAGCGCCTAAAACGAAGTCATCACGCAGATACAGCGATCAAAGAGAAAGAGGAAATTTTATTATAGACCCCTCGGTTCGATCATTACATAATGCTATGAAAAAAACTAAGGTCTACGCCCGGCGCACGCGCCCGACTGCTTCGATGAGGGCGCTCGTCGCCTTGGATAGCCGTGGAACGACCTCAAGCAGCGTGTCGACGGCGATAGTATCGCGGGCCACGGCCTCCTCCTCCGCAAGTTCGGTCGTCACCCGGTCATAATCTGCCCAGTACTCAGCCCAGGGATCCTCCTCCTTCACCTCATCGTCATCACCGAATCTAAAAACCAGCGGATGCGACGAAGCCATCAAAAGGTTGCAAAGGAGGATTCTGGGCTGGGGACAACCGTTTAAGTGAGCGGTGATGTCCTTATATACCCGAATGAAGGAAGGCCAAATGACTCCTAGTAAATGCAAACGCGGGAAGACGAAACGTCCTTCGCCGGATTCCGAAGCGGCAGGGAAGACATACGGTCAAGACGTGCCAAACCATGCGCGACACGTGCAACGAAGCAATGAAAGGCTTCCGGCGGTAGAGCTACCCCGCTTGATCCTCGGCGATTGCGGATGCGCTCAACAACCCAGTGGAACCAACCGACCGAGCGGTCGGATCGGCCGACCAAGTCTGGTCGCCACACTCAACCATGTTTCGCCGACCAAGCTAAACCCCCGACCGTATCTAAACGAACTCGCTCAGGGGTTTGGGGGCTATTGACGAGTACTTATACCATGGATACCCTAACGGCCCGGAGTGACGAACGGGCTGCCCCAAGCCCGGCTCCGACCAAAGGCCCCGCGGGGCCACAAAGGATAATCGACCCTGACCTAACGAGCTGCCCCAAGCTCGTCCCCGACCCAATGAGGCGTTCGACCCCACGAGTCGGACTCCGCGATGTCCCACCAAGGAGGCGATCTCGCCGAGGGCTGCAAACGAGCCTCCACTGCCATTAGCCACGTGCTCTACGGACACGATAGCTCAAAGTGACTGTGCGGGGGAAGGTGGCTCCTTCCCGAGGTGGTAAGGAGATTGCCAAAGTCAAGCTCCGGTCTCATCGTCCAGACGTGCACGGCATGAGGACGCACTCCATCCCGAGGCAACGTCAGCGCCTAACAGGCTTGCAGAGGGCAGGTGCGTTATTTCCCGGTGAAACGGCAAATTGCTCTGTTCAGTGAGTCCACCTACCCGGCGTGGGAGGAAGCAGACGCTGTCCAAACGACAAGATGAAGGACCAGAGCTCCTAGCATAGATCACCTCGCCCTTTCCTCTCCCAACTTCCCATGTAACCTGCCCCCTCCGGCTATATAAAGGGAGGCAGGATCCTCTGAGAGGGGCAACGGACTCCCTCCTCTCGATCTTTACGAATAGGCTGTTCTTGCTCTCACGTTTTTGAGCCCTCAGCCCCCGCTTGTAAAAACTGTGCAGACATCTGCACCTAAGGCAATATAGCACCACCACACGAACTGGAGTAGGGACGGTCGGCCCGAACCAGTATACATCTTGGACTCCTGAGTCTAACCATTCAAGGAGAGGGAACGCGCGGCCCCTTAGACTTAAAAATTCACTCGCCGGTGCTCGAAACGCTGACAATAGTCATCCACCGAAAGTCATGGACACGCGTGCCAGTTGCTAGAGAGGTACGATAGTGGTGATGTGTCCTGTACGTACTTATAAATAGAAAATTGCTCTACACGGGGTTAAGAATGTTGTAAAACGTAGTCGTTTATCCACGATCAATCAATCACACGCCAACGAAATCACAAGAACAAGAACTGGAGCACACACAAGTTGGGGCCGGCAAAGTTCTCTTGCTTTATTAGATTGATTCTTGTACATGGGGGGATGCTCAATATATAAAGAAATTGGTAAGAGATAAGTTTGGATTCGCCCACACCTAAGAGATAGATTGTAACAGAAACGGTTACGGAAATCTTATCTCATAACACTCCCCCTTGGGCGAATACCGCGTAATGCACATGTCTCGTTAAAAACTCCACTCAAAAACCCAGTGGGAAAAAGGAGATGGAGAAAAGAGTACATTGCACTCGTACTTTATGTTGCACTAGTTGCCTCGTTAAAAACCTTCATGTGAGAAAACATCAGGAAAACTCACTAAGGGAAAAAGAGTACAACTTATAATCTTTTGGATTTATATTATGATCTTTAGGATCTCAATAAAGGTTATGATTAAAGGATTTACTCCCTCTGAACTTTGCATATCTATAAGTTTTCTCATTCCAATGCCTTTAACACATTTTTGAAATGTGGATTTAGGCAAGGACTTAGTGAATAAATCTGCAAGATTTTCACATGACTTAGTTTGCAGGATCTTTATCTCAACATTCTTCTGGAATTCGTGAGGATAAAATAACTTAGGAGCAATATGCTTTGTGATATTGCTCTTCACATAACCCATTTGCATTTGTGCAACACAAGCAGTATTATCTTCATAGATAATCATGGGGGTATCAACGGTGTTATGCCCACACGACTTCTAGATTTGGTTAATTACACGTCGTAGCCAAACACATTCACGTGAGGCTTCATATAGAGCTATGATTTCTGAGTGGTTGGTAGAAGTAGCTACCAAAGTATGTTTACAAGACCGCCAAGAAACGGCTGCACCACCACAAAGAAACACAAAACCAGTCTGTGATTTGGCACTGTGGGGATTAGACAGATAGCCAGCATCCATGTATCCCACCATAGTTAAGTCTTGGTTCTTCTGGAAAAATAATTCAAGATCTTGAGTACCTTGAAGGTATCTGAGTAAAGTCTTGACACCAGCCTAATGTCTTCTGGTTGGGGCTGCACTGTGTCTTGCTAGCAAATTTACTGCGAATGCAATATCAGGCCTTGTGCAATTCGTGAGATACATAAGCGCTCCAATGGCACTTAGATATGGGACTTCAGGTCCTAAGACTTCCTCATTTTTCATCCTTGGTCTGAAAGGGTCTTTATCCACTTCAAGGGATCTCACGACCATGGGGGGTTTTTAAAGGATGCGATTTATCCATATTAAACATTTCCAATACCTTCTGGGTATAGGAAGACTGGTGTACAAGGATTCCTTCTGGGAAATGCTCTAGCTGCAGGCCTAAGCAAAATTTGATTTTACCCAAATCTTTCATCTCAAACTCAGTCGTGAGGTAAGCACTTGCTTCCTTTATCTCCTCTGTGGTTCCGATGATATTTAGATCATCGACATATATTGATGATACAAAATGCATTCTGGGATTTCTTTATGAACACACAGGGACAATCATCATTATTCGAGTATCCCTTCTTTAGGAGGAACTCACTCAGCCAGTTATACCACATTCTCTCCGACTATTATAACCCGTATAGCGATCTCTGCAGTTTGACGCTATACATGTTGCGATTATTAGGATCGGGAACTTTGACTCCTTCAGCGACTCTCATATAAATGTCTGTATCCAATGACCCATATAAATATGCGGTCACTACATCCATCAACTGCATTTTTAAATTTAAGCCAACTACCATTGATATTAAATATCGGAACGTTATTCCACTCATTATAGGAGAATAGGTTTCATCGTAATCAATGCCGGGTCTCTGCGTGAACCCTTGTGCTACAAGCCTCGCTTTATATCTCACCACCTGGTTGTTTTCATTTCTCTTCTGGATGAAAACCCATTTTGATCCTACAGGGAACACTTTAGGAGGTGTTCGGTCAACAGGATCGAATACTTTCCTTTTATTAAGCGAGCGCAATTCCACCTCAATTGCTTCTTTTCATTTGACCTAATCTGAGCGCTTCTGGCACTCTGCCATGGACTTTGATTTTGTATCCAGTTCAAGAGTTTTAGCAATTTTAGAGGCGAAATAAATGTCGACAATTGTAGTCTTTCTTTTATACAATTCTCCTGAATCCACATAATTGGTGGATATTTCTTCATTTATTTCTTCCAGCTCATCGTGATTTCCCACAACGACGGTGCAGGTGTTCCGACTTCCCGATGTCGATTCTGCGCAAATATTCATTGATTCCCATCTTCAGGATGGCTCACTTCAGGGATTTTCTCAACATCAGATTGAGCTTCTTAAACTGTCTCAGGTAGTGATCTTACTTGTTCGGTTCTCTGTTTCTGCGGACATCTCAGCGGAACTGAGTCCCGTGCACCTTGGAGGCCTCCCCCTCTTTTTGTCTTAAGGGGCAAGAGTGGGTTCAATAACCTTCTGGGGTATTTCCACTCTTTCAGGTGCATTTACTGCAGGTATATGAGATTTTGTCACTCTCTTATGATCTGTGAAGGCATCTGGCAGATTATCGGCTATTTGTTGCAGACTTATTATCCTCCGAACTTTAAGTTCGGCTTCTTTAGTGCATGGGTCTAAGGACTGAATGCCAGTGGCATTCCAATCTATTTTCTGGCATTCTTTAATGTGGTACTTATCTCCCTCTAATGTCAAAAAATTGTCCTCATCAAAAATACAATCAGCGTAACGAGCCGTGTACAGATCCCCTGTCATAGGCTCTAGGTATTTAATAATTGACGGAGATTCATAACCTATATAGATCTCCAACTTCCGGTGAGGTCCCATGGTGGTATGCTGAGGTGGAGAGATTGGCACGTATACAGCACAGCCAAATTTTCGTAGATGGGAAATGCTTGGTTCTTTCCCACGCACTAGCTGCAAGGGGGAAGTTTCATGGTATGCAGTTGGTCTGAGTTGAATTAATGATGCAGCGTGCAGCACTGTATGGCCCCAACAGCTGGTGGGTAACCTACAATTTTGCAAAAGCGGCCTAGCAATAAGCTTTACTCTCTTAATTAATGACTCTGCAAGACCATTTTATGTGTGTACATGGGGTATAGAGTGCTCTACATTAATACCCAGAGCCATGCAATAATCATTAAATGCTTTTGAGGTAAACTCGCTAGCATTATCTATTCGAATGGACTTAATCCTTTCTTCTGGAAAGGAGGCTCTCAATTTAATAATTTGGGCGATTAATTTAGCAAAAGCATGGTTCCTAGTAGATAAGAGACATACATGGGACCATATAGTAGAAGCATCTATTAATACCATAAAATATCTAAAGGGGCCCGACTGGGGCTGAATTGGTCCACAGATATCATCTTGAATTCTCTCCAGGAAATTCAGTGATTTTTTCCTAACTTTGAGATGAGAGGGTCGCACTATGAGCTTTCCTTTAGCACAAGCAGGGTATATAAAAGCTTCAAGTTTAGGAAAGATTGTAGTTTTTATGTTATGGCCAGCAGAATTATTTGTTATTCTTCTTATCATATTCAATCCAGGATGACCCAGACGATCATGCCAGATCTTAAATATTTCTGGGGTTTTAACTATAGTTTTCATCGCAACATAAACTTCAGGTTTTATATATGTGTAATATAATCCGGAGAAGGAAGGAAGTTTTTCGACCACATGTTTATTACACCCGTCAAACGTAGTCATGAGTAGGTATTCTGTACCATCTGTCGGGACCCGAATATGCAAATCCGGACCCTCTGTGTATACTGCACTAGTCCAGGATCACGCTAGTGCACACAGGCTCAACATAAGTAAATATCACATTCATACATAGCGAAAGCATTAGGAAAGACATCATATGATATATACTACTAATTGAATGACCTTAGGGTCCACTTACATGACTACGCCTCGCAAGGCTGAACAACATATTAAATCTGCGGAATGAAAACGTAGACAACCCCTCAAGATACCACAGTAATCGACAAGGCTTGCGCCTAAATATTCGTCTCCTCTTGGAATCTTTCCTCCAAAGATTGATGTAGACTCTTCAACCGGTGAGGTTATTGTTGGCAAGGGTGAGTACTTAAAGCACTCAACAAGTTGTGCATGTAATGCAATTCTATGTATCTATATGCAAGGTTTATTCCAATGGATAGGCTATCATGGCTATTTTGCAATAAGCGACATTTATAAACAAGTATAATAGATAGATTACAAAGATCAGAAACAAATAACTATAATAAATAGATTCAGTATTTCTCAAGTAAACCAAGTTTCCAATCCTAAGTCAAATTCCATCTTCCATATGGCATTCCGCCATCCCAACCAAATTGTCCGGTACTACCCGCTAAGGTTTCAACACTGGTGGGTCTGAAAACCACAACCAGGGCCCCCCTCTTGCGCCATGTGAATTACACCATAACTCGGAAACTCACACCGACCAAGATAGTACCAAAGTTAAGACATTGCAAATTAATCAGCTAGGCTGGCCCATACCAGACATGTGGTTGCATGATTGACTCAGGTCAAAGGCTTGCAAGGTTAAGTCCTTAGTGTGATCAAGGCAAGACATCCACATACCCTCTGCCCATCGGGCCCACCTTGGCATACTCGCCCCTTGTCACTTGCCCCAATCTAAATGATTATCACCCAGTTGATTACCAAGCACCACGTGCCATCAACAATTCAACATCGTTGCGTGACATGACTCGCCACAACAACTCAATCTCATCGTGTGATCCCACATGACACACAAGTTCATAACATTGTTCCATATTCCATTAAGCAAGATTAATTATCAATGATTCTGACACATGTGATGACGTGGCAAGGCTAAGCAACTAATACGGGCTAAACCTCCAATGTTGATCATAATTACTAATCAACTATATTAAACCAATCTAGGGTGACAATAAATCATGGCATACAATGGCAAGGTAGGGTATAGATCAATCTGGTATATTAGCTAAGCCCAATATAATTTGAAACAGTTGTATACTTGAAATATATGCACTAGTGTAAATCAAACATAGCAATTTTATAAACATGGGTTCAACATGATAAAAGCACAACTTGCCTTGGAATAGGTCTTGATCTGGTTCTGGAACTTGCTCTTGAGTTGCTGGATCTTCCTCCGAAGCGTCGCACAATTCAACGTCTACACGTACCGAAGAAGAAAAGCAAATAAATGCCAAAACAGAGAGCAATTGAACTCCAAAAATCAAATAAAATTTACCATTAAATAGATCTCAATTTTAAAATTTTTTATAAATTTGAATCACTCAAATCCGAGTTAAATTGCAAAAGATATAGCCTTTTGAAGTTTGAAATAAATACTGAAATTGCTAAAATCAGAAATTCGAAATTAACAGATTTATTTTATATCGAAAAGCGATTTATGACATCAACATGACGTCAGCCACAGCGCCACCAATCGTGGCTTGCCACGTGGCTCGGTGCATAGACCGGCCACGGCGCGGGTTGGTTCACCGCAGACGCGGTCCATGGCGCCTCGGCCTCTGCGCTGCCACCACGTCGGCTCCCGATTGGTCGCAGCGGCGGCGTGATCTGGCGCTCGATCCCATCGGACGGTTGCGACCGATGCACACGCGCAAGATCACAAGCGCGGGTTTTAGATCCAACGACAGCGATTAACGAAGGTTTTATGGCTCACCGAGAACACGCGGTGAATCAAACGTCAATCGATGATCCAACGGTTGATGGCAGTCGAAGCTCCCGATGGTGCTTTGGCGGCGGTCTCGCCGCGGCCCGAGGACGGCGGCGCGCAGATGCTCGGTGACCAAAACGCAACAAAACCACCCCACTTCGACGCGGCGCGCTTGGAGGTCTCGGATCCGAGCCGATTCGACCGGCGGCGGCGAAAGGCTAAACCGAGGCGGCGTGTCAATCCAACTCCGACGAGCTCCTCCGCGCAGACGACGATGACTCGAGGCTTCGGGCTTGCAGCAGATGGGCGACGCGAGGTAGGGATTTCAGCGCCCGCATCGGTTCCTTAAATAGCCGCATGGGAAGGCGTGCGCGGCACGAACTCCGAAGACGACTCCGTGGTGGCGACGGACTCCGGCGGCGACTCGAAAAGGCGACGTGGCTTCATCCGGGGCGTACACGTGGCGCTCATCCGACGGCTCAGGGCGCTCGGCTACGCGGACAAATCTCGAGCACCCGATCAAGATCAACGGCGCAGATCCATAGCGGCTAGGGTTTACTAAGACGGGCCGATTGGGCCGCCCGAAGCGGGCCTCACGCGCATAGTATTGGGCTTCGGCCCAATACTGTTGCAAAGGATTTTTAAAACTTTATTATTTTAAATAATTCTAGAAATTCACTTAATTGATTTTAGGCAAATAAATAATCAGCAAAAATCCCAAAAAATTCTCAAAAATACTTTGAGACATCCTTGACTCAAATAAACTATTTTTGGCAAAACTTTATTTTAACTTTGCACAGATTCAAATAGATTTGAATAAAAGGGCAATAAACTTGAATTTAAATAAATCCAGAAAAATCCAAATAAATTCCAGAAAATCGTAAGTGCACATTTAAGCAATAAAATAATATTTGGGCAAATTTTTGGGATGTTACACCATCCTCATTTTCAGTCTCTATATGGAAACCATTTAGACGGATGTCTGTGAAACTTAGAAGAGTACGATTGGACTCAGGGTATAATAGGGCATTCTCTATAATTATGTGAGTGCCCATAGGGAGAACTATGATGGCTCTTCCGGTGCCAACAATGAGAGCATCACTTCCGGCGATGGTCATAATATTTCAAGTTTTCTTAATCAAAGTCTGAAAATATTTAGTTTCCTTGAGAATTGTATTTGTTGTGCAACTGTCTACAAGACAGATTTCCTCCTCCGCCATTGGATTATACAGGTGTTCTATATTAAAGATATAAAAAGAATCAAACATTTGTTACAACAGGTATAAATAATATAGAACAAGCATACCATGATTAAATAATATAAAACAAGCGTAGACCATTGTTCATTCATGAACACAAAAACTAAACTGATAAAAGAGACTCTTAAGGAGACTCTAAAAGGATAATGTGACATCGACTCTAAAAGAAAGATTGGGAGACTACTACATGTCTCCATACAAATCATTTATATCATCCTCCTGGGATTTATTTTTATTCTTCTGGAATTCTTTTAGCTTATCCCCAATAAGATCATCCTCTTCTATGAGAGTATCACCATATCCAAGAAGGCCCTTTTTGAATTCTTCTGTGGGGTCGGAGACTTGATTATCATCTAATTCCATTCCATTGTCAACAACAGGTTGAGTAATGAAATGTGCCTTCGCCTTATTCCCTTGATTCTTCTGGAATCTCCCAGTGGATTTCATATAAAGTTCTACCAAATGCTTTGAGGTGTGACATGTACGTGACCAATGGTCAGTACATCCACACCTAAAGCATGGCTGTTTAGGATCATTTGCCATATTTGTTGGTCCTTTCTTCTAGAAGCGAGCTGTAACACCCTGAAATTTACTCTAATTTAAATTTTGGAGTATTTTTTATTTTTGAGAATTTATTAGAATTTAATTGGATTCATTCATTTTTGACCTTTCTTGAATTTCATTAAATTCATACAAAGGTTTATGCAAAGTTTTGTTGGAAATATTTTATCTGAGTTCTAAATGTTCCAGAATATTTTCTAGAATTTTCAGGATTTTTCTGGGTATTTTTACTATTTATTTTGGCTTTGTTTATTTATCTGAATTATTTTAATTCGAAAATGTATTAAAAAATTGGATGAATAGTGTTTGGGCCGAAACCCTTCGGTCCGGCCCAAATCAGCCCGCGCAGCCGCTTCGCCGAAACCCTAACGTTGCGCCGCGTCGCCCGCGAACGTGCGCCATCGGATCGTCGCTGCTTGGACGGCCGTGATGGAACCACGTCGGTCCGACCGGGCGTAATCGCCGGACTTAACGCCGCCGAGCGTTTCCGCTCGTTTCGCCGGTGTTTGCGCGCATGTCGAGGCTCCTTTTAAAGTGTCGGTTGCTGCGTCGTGTAGAGCTCTTCTCGCCGCTCCTTTTAGACTCCTTGCACGCACGCCGAGACCTTCTCTAGCGCCCGTGTGAGCTTGCCGTAGTTGTTCTCTCGCTCCGCCGTCGTCCTTGCTTCGTTCCGCCGTCACCGGTTCATCTCCGCCGCTGCCGAGGTCACCGGAGTACCGATCTCGCCGAGACACGTCGAACGCGCCATTTCTTCACGCCGAGAACGCTCTGCAACGCCGCCGACGTCCTCGTCTTCCTCAGCTCCGACAGCCTCTTCTTCTTCGTTGCCATCAACCTCGTCGAACCTCGCCAATCGTTCGATCTTCATCGCACCGCGTAGGTGAGTCCACGTAGCCCTTCTCTGTTTTACGTTTGGATTAGATCGTAGCCGTTAAATCTGTGATGTGCGGCGTAGATTAGATCTAGATATTTGGTCTTTTAGTAGATCTTAGCCGTTAGATCTGCGGTGGACACTTGAGATTGTGCCACGTTTCCTTGTGCACAGTAAACCGCTCCGGTAACCTGCGCCGTCGGATTAGATCTAAACGGTAGAATTTAGATCTGGGTTGCCCTAAGGATCTGCGTCGTTCAAATTTGAACGTGCGGTGGTGCTGGTGCCGTACGCTCATCGAATCGCGCGTAGACGCGTGTGTGCGTTTACCGGGGCGAACACCAGATCCGACCGTTGTTTTTGGGCACACCGCTGTGATCTTGCCGCGTGGCCACGCGTGAACCGAGACGCCGCCGAACGTGCGCGAGATCCAGGCGTCAGATCCGGGAGTCCCACCAGATGCGCGACGCGTGGAGGCGCAGAACGCGATGCGACGCCGATTCGGTGCGTGGGATCCAGCCGTTGGATCCGAGCGACCGTCGGATGCGCGACGCGTGTCACGTGGATTCGAGGCAGTGCGGTGTGACGCATGAGATCTAACCGTTGATTCAATGAACGGCTCAGATCTTGCTACATGGAAGCGCTGTGCTGGTGGATCGAGTCCACGGTGGAACCGATCCGAGCTGTGGACCGAGCCCATAAACCGAGGCGACGTGGCGGTACCAGAACGCTGCCACGTGTCATGCTGACGTCATAAATATTTTTTAAAATGTAAAAATATTTCGGCCGAAATTCATTTCGGTGCTGACGTCATCATTAGGTCATGCTGACGTCATAAACCCCAATTTTTCCGTGTAAAAATAATTAAAACAAATCGGATTTTCTGATTTATATTTTATTTAAAACTTTGAAAGGCTATAACTTTTGCATTTTAACTACGATTGAGGTGATTCCAGTCTCTAAAAATTTGTAAAATTGTGCTCTTTTTAATGGTGAATTTTAATTGAAATTTTGAGGTTATATAGTCTACTATTTTGGTTATTTATTGCATATGTAATTTTTACGCGTAGACGCAAATTTGTCGAAAAGTTTCGAAGAAGAGTTCGTCGCTCAAGATCAAGCCAGATCAAGACCAGCAACTCTTTGAAGGAAAGTGATGCTTTGATAATTTTGACCCCAGATTTTAAAATGTAATTTATGCTTTGAAATTATGCATGCTAATTTATTTAAAATGAATTCAAATTAAATTTGGTAATGTAGCTAATCAACCCATATTGTTATTGTCACCATGAAATTATTATCTGTATGCCCTGAAATCCTTGTCACCTTAGGATTGATTGTATTTGTTGGATAATAATATGATGCCATACGGGAGGCTAGACCGTGAATAGATGCTTAGCCTTGCAACAAATCATGAACGATCTTTCGAGAAATTCTACAATATTGACTAATGAAATATTGAATTTATTTTGAAAGTTGAAGATGCCACATGATGAGATTGAGGTACGGAGACCTGTGTGGTTCTGTACAAATGTTGAGTTATTGCTGGCATGTGTTGCACAATAATCAACAGGGTGAGAAATAATTTAGACTGGGGCAAGTGGCAAGAGGCTTTGTGCCAGGTGGGCCTGTGTGGCAATGGGTTGATGAGTGATGTGAGTCTGTGTACCACATTGGGCTGTGTGCCACTGTTGAGTGTTGGAATTCTTGCCTTGGTCAGCTAAGGACTTCATCTTGCAAGTCTTTGAACTGAGTCACCCGTACAACCACATGTTTGATATGGGACAGACCTAGTTTATTAGGGTTCTGATATCTTTCCTCTGATACCTCGGGGTGACAGTACATAGGGGTGTATCGTGCGGGGGCGTGCGCACTGCTCTGACTTGGTGCCCATCCAACGGTGTTGGCTGTCCTATACTTGCTCTGTGTGAGGGGAGTGATGGTGAAGGCAATACCGGAGAGGTTCATTGGTTAAGATAGAGGTTCCTGAAAGGCTTTGTTGCGGACAATCACCTGTGTGGTAAGCGGCTGTATCTTGTGGGTAAAGTGTACAACCTCTGCAGAGTGTCAAATCTATTTGAATAGCCATGCTCGCGGTATTGAGCATTGCTCGGGGATTACAGTCAAGGGTTAGATCTTCAAAAACAAAAATATGGAATGGGTGGCTGTGTGCCAGTGTGAAAATGAATTATTAAGGCTGGGTGCCGAGAATCTTTGAAGAAAAACTGTTTGAAGAACTTAACATTATATATAACTGTTTCATTGCTTTTAACCTAAACAAGATGCTAGTTTAAAAATGTTGTTTGATGCCAAAGAACCAAGTAAGCCAATTTCTTGGAATAAGCCTTGCATGTAGTAATAGCACCGCACTTTGTGCATTACTTGTTGAGTGCCTTAAGTACTCACCCCTCCTTGCCTATCAACCCCAACATCAGTGGAGGAGTCTACACCGGCCTGGGAGGAGGAGTTCATTTAAGATCAGGATAATTAGGAGGCAATCCCAGTCGGTTGCCTATGGCAAGATGAAGGCTTCCACGAAGTTTTACTGTTTTCCGCTGTTTCCTTTTTACTCTGATAATGTAAGACCTGCGTGGCTGATTTATGTAAGGAGACCATAAGGTTGTACAATTCAGTTTATATAAATGTTTGCACTATTTATTATTGTATCGCTGTAATGTCTGCAAAGTGCAACCCTGTAAAGGCTGTGTGTGCTAGCGTGATCCTGGACTGGCACAGAATACACAGAGGGTCCGGATTCTCAGAATCGGGTCCCGGCAGAGGTGGTATCAGAGCAAGCTGACTGTAGGTCTTAACCCTAACTAGGATAGTTGTGCCCAGGTGGATAAAACTAATTTCTAAGAATTTAACAACTTGAGCAAGAATATCAATGAAATCTCAACTTATCTTTTCTCTCTTGATCATACCTATGTTGCATTTTCTGTTGTTATGTTGGGTTTTTAAACGAGATCTGTTTTGGCAGATGAGGAGGATCCACACATATGGAGAGCGCACTGGAGGATTCGCTGCTGAGCTATGGCGTATGATGCAACTTCTCGAAGACTTTGATAGGCCGCTTTATCAAGGGACCACAGTAGTGCGGGCAGGGCTTGATATCTCCTGGGATGTCAAGATCACTGTTTATGCTCGAGAGCGGATGAGGGCAAGCCGTCCTATCTACATCACCGTCATAAGAACTTCATTCGAGGCCGGGATCCAGGAGACGGCACGTCTTGCGATGCGGTAGATCGCCCGCACCTACTCTGCAGAGTTGGATGGCACTGTCTTTCGTCACCACCCGCGCCGAGATAATCGCCACGACGGGATGGAGTTCTTGGAGGAGGACGCCACGATCACTCACCTGGAGAGATATGTCATCGCCCAGGAGGAGGCCATGGATGAGACAGTCCAGGAGCTGCAGAGAGCCCGCGACAAGGTCACGGAGGCTAGAACTCAGCTGCGGGAGAACTTAGCTCACGTTATGCAGAGGATTCATGAGCTGGAGATGGCTCTGTATGGACTGAGCTGAGCGATTCTGAGCCGCATGACCCAGTCCGGAGGAGCGAGCGAGCGACCTTTTGGGACCAGCCGAGTCAATGGGGTCGTTTGTACCGGCTGCAGTAGGTCACCAGGACCAGTTTGCCCCTATGCCACCGCACCCGCCGCAGAATCTACCGGGAGGACCGCACCCCAGGTGGCTTAGTGACTGAGAGTTCTTTTTCCTTCAGAGTTGACTCAAATGTGGAGTCAAGTTTTTTTAGTCGCGTCTTTTGTTTTTGAGTCGCCAGTAGGTGTGAGTTGTTGTGGAGTCTAATGTTTGTTTACTTGTTTCTGTTTGTGAGTGTCTGGTGTGTGTTGCATGGCCCTTAGGCACTTGTGAGCAACCATACTATTTTATATTATATTAATAAGGTTGCTAAATAATTTAAGTTACACTTGTTTTCCCCGCATAAGTTCTTTTACTTGTCTATGCTTTCTTCTTTTCTTAACCTTGGAAGCTTTCAACAGATGGTGAGGACTCGTCGCAACACTGGAGCCAGTGGAAGTGGTGCTAACCAGGCAGGCAACCAGAATGAGAAGCCAATCCCTCAACCACCGCAAGTTGATCTGCAGAATCTGGGAGCTTTCCAAGCTGCCCAAACCCAGTTGATGAGCACGATGATGCAAACTATGCAGCAGATATCCAATCAAGCTGCAGCAAATGTTCAGCAAGGGGGCAACCATGGACCACACCCCTACTCAAGACTATCAAAGTTCATGAGGACTCGCCCACCCTCATTCTCAGGCAATGTCAATCCGTTGGAGGCAGATGATTGGCTGAGAACTATCGAAAGGAAATTGCACATTACTCAATGCGTAGGAAATGAGAGGGTACTTTATGCCTCTCATCAACTAGAGGGAACCGCTACAGAATGGTGGGAAAACTTCTGTGCATCGCACGAGGATCCTCAGGGTATCTCATGGGAGGAGTTCACAACAGCCTTCCGCCAATACTATGTACCAGAGGGTATCATGGAATTGAAGAAAGAAGAATTCAGGAACCTAAAGCAAGGGGGCCAGTCAGTGGCCGATTATCTGAACAAATTTACCCATTGTACGCTACGCACTGCAGGATGTAGCAACCGGCGAGAAAAGCGATCCGATTCATTAAGGGCTCAATACCGGATTGCACGTGGGACTGATCACCCACACGTTCCCGGACTTCCAGGAGCTGGTTAATAAGGCCCTTATCTTGGAAGACAAGCGTCGAGAGTTGGATGACAACCGAAAGCACAGAATAGCGCAACAAGGAGGTCGTCAAGGCCAGCAAAGGCAGAGGACGGCACCTCAACAGTTCGTCCAATTACAACCCCGAAGCGGTAATAGAGCACCACTGCCGACAAACCGTCCAGTGGGACAGAATACTCAAACTCCGGCGAACGGTGAGTACGATGCGAGGAAACTTCGCGAACAGGGAAGACGTTGCTATCACTACAACGAGATAGGACATTTCGCTAACAACTGCCCTAAGAAGGGAGGTGTTACCCCGGTTCGCTTTAATCTGGGGAACACACCTGCAAGGACTCCAGCGCCAAATGTGAACCGCAGGGCATCATCATCAGCAACTCCATCTCAAGCAACTACGACAGGCCAAGTTAATCACATCGCCGTAGATGAGGTCCAGAATGCTACGGACGTTGTACTGGGTAAGTTCCTAGTAAACTCAGTACCACCTACTGTCTTATTTGATTCTAGAGCTTCACATTCATTTGTTTCTCGAGATTTTGCTGTTCAAAACAATCTGGATATGGTAAATCTTAAATGTGTGCTTGTAGTCCAATCCCCTGGATCAGAACTCCGATCTAAAGTGGGATGTTCTGGGGTAAGACTAATAATTAATGGAATAGAGTTCCTAGCGAACTTAATTATCTTGAATACCCAAACCCTGGATGTTATCCTGGGAATGGATTGGCTAACTAAGCACAAGACAGTGTTGGACTGTGGAAGAAGAGTCATATCAGTCGAGAGCTCGGAAGGGCGAAGGATTGAGTTTGAAGCGACAGCAGTGCGAGATGGACAGTTGATGGTCAACAGCATGAAGGCCGTCAGTTTGGAGGAAGTTTCTGTAGTCAATGAATTTTCAGATGTCTTTCCGGAAGATTTACCTGGAATGCCGCCGGATGGGGATATCGAGTTCGTTATAAAACTTGTTCCAGGAACAGCTCCGATAGCCAAGAGACCCTACCGGATGTCCACGGACGAATTGGTGGAGATGAAGAAACAGATTGAAGAGCTGTTGGAAAAAGTGTTCATAAGACCTAGTTCATCGCCATGGGGAGCACCTGTCTTATTCGTTAAGAAGAAGGACGGGAGTTTTAGAATGTGTATAGACTATCGTGCACTCAATGACGTGACGATAAAGAATAAGTATCCGCTACCAAGGATCGATGATCTATTCGACCAATTGAGAGGGGCAGGAGTCTTTTCCAAGATTGATCTCCGATCGGGATACCATCAATTGAAGATCGAATTAGAGGATATTTCGAAGACTGCGTTTTTGTCAAGATATGGACATTACGAGTTCACAGTTATGTCCTTTGGGTTGACAAATGCACCAGCTTATTTCATGAACTTAATGAATAAGGTTTTTATGGAATACTTAGATAAGTTCGTTGTCATGTTTATAGATGATATTCTTGTCTATTCCAAGACGAGGGAGGAGCACGCCGAGCATTTAAGGCTAGTCCTTGAGAAATTGAGGGAACCACAATTGTTTGCTAAATTTAGCAAATGTGACTTTTGAAAGGATAAGGTGGAATTTCTTGGACACATAATGGCCGCAGAAGGAGTCGCAGTAGATCCAAGTAAGGTGGAGACAGTTTTGCATTGGGAGCAACCGAAGACGGTAACTCAAATCCGTAGTTTCCTTGGAATGATGAGATATTACCGTCGTTTTATTGAAGGATTCTCTACAATTGTGAGACCCCTTACGCAATTGTTAAAGAAAGAAAAGAAATTCTTGTGGACACCTGAGTGTGAGAAGAGTTTTCAGGAGTTGAAGAAACGATTAACATCACACCTGTATTAGTTTTACCTAACGTTCATCAAAGCTTCGACATCTATTATGATGCATCGCGTCAGGGATTGGGATGCATGTTAATGCAAAACCGAAAGGTAATAGCATATGCATCGAGGCAATTGAGGCCACATGAGGAGAACTATCCGACTCATGATTTGGAATTGGCTGCCGTAGTGCATGCACTGAAAATATGGCGTCACCATCTCATCGAAAACATATGTGAAGTGTATACTGATCATAAAAGTCTTAAGTATATCTTCACGCAAGCTGACCTAAATATGAGGCTAAGAAGATGGCTTGAGTTAATCAAAGATTATAATGTTGGAATTCATTATCATCCTGGCAAAGCCAACGTGGTGGCGGATGCCTTGAGCAGAAAGAACCACAGTGTAAATATGCTGTTGGAAACAAGTCAAGCAGAATTGTGTAAGGATTTCCAGAAATTAGAATTGGAGATGGTACCAGCAGGATTCTTAGCAACCTTGGAAGTAAAACCTACCCTAGAAGATCAGATCAGGGAAGGGCAGAAAGATGATGACAAAATCAAGAGAATTAAGTCCAAAATGGATGTAGGCAAGGCAAAGGATTTCAAACTGGATGAGCAAGGTACTATGTGGTTTAAAGGGCGCATTTGTGTGCCGAACAAAAAGGATTTGAAGCAGTTAATTTTGGTGGAAGCCCATGACTCCAAGTACTCAATTCATCCAGGAAGTGCAAAAATATATCAAAATTTAAAAGAAAGATTTTGGTGGCCAAGCATGAAGCGGGAAGTTGCTAAGTATGTCGCATTATGTGATATATGTCAAAGAGTCAAAGCTATGCACCAGAGGCCAGCAGGACTATTTCAACCCCTGAAAATACCTGAATGAAAATGGGAAGAAATTGGTATGGATTTCATAACCGGTTTACCCAGAACTCAAAATGGATATGATTCCATATGGGTCATAATAGATCGTTTAACCGAAGTGGCACATTTTATACCCGTAAAGACCACGTACTCAGGGGACCGGTTAGCAGAACTGTGTATGGCAAGAATTGTCTATTTGCATGGAGTACCAAAGAAGATAGTGTCGGATAGAGGAAATCAGTTTACTACAAGATTCTGGAGTAAGCTACATGAGGCAATGGGAACTCGTTTAAACTTCAGTACAGCATACCATCCGCAGACAGATGGTCAAACAGAGAGAGTTAACCAGATATTGGAAGATATGTTGAGGGCTTGTGCTTTAGCATATTCTACTTCCTGGGACAAGTGTTTGCCTTATGCTGAATTCAGCTATAATAACAGCTACCAAGCAAGTTTACAGATGTCTCCATTTGAAGCTCTATATGGTCGATCCTATCGAACACCATTGAATTGGAATGAGACAGGTGAACGACATGTTTTTGGACCGGACATTCTTCAGAAAGCGGAAGAGCAGATCGCCATGATTAGAGAGAGATTGAAGATTGCTCAGTCAAGGCAGAAGAGCTATGCCGACAATCGTCGCAGGGAATTGAGCTTTGAACCTGAAGACTTTGTGTACCTCAGAGTCACCCCACTCAATGGAGTCAGAAGGTTTCATGCAAAAGGGAAGCTCGCACCCAGATATGTCGGACCATTCAAGATCTTGAGCCGCAAAGGTGAAGTTGCGTACCAATTGGAGTTGCCGCAGTCATTGGCAGGAGTACATGATGGATTCCATGTGTCTCAATTGAAGAAGTGTCTTCGAGTACCGGAAGAGCAAACACCTTTGGAGGCAATCGAGCTGCAAGAAGATCTGACTTATAAAGAGCATCCGGTGAAGATTCTGGACATAATAGACAGAGAAACAAGGAACAAGTCAACGCGTTTTTGCAGAGTTCAGTGGAGCAACCACTTGGAAAGTGAAGCAACGTGGAAACGCGAAGAAGACCTAAAGAAGGAGTTTCCTAACCTGTTTCTGTAGTCAGCCCTGAATCTCGGGGATGAGATTCTGTTAAGGGGGGAGGTTTGTAACACTCTGAAATTTACTCTAATTTAAATTTAGAGTATTTTTTATTTTTTGAGAATTTCTGAGAATTTATTAGAATTTAATTGGATTTTTTTATTTTTGACCTTTCTTGAATTTCATTAAATTCATACAAAGGTTTATGCAAAGTTTTAGTGGAAATATTTTATCTGAGTTCTAAATGTTCCAAAATATTTTCCAGAATTTTTCTGGGTATTTTTGCTATTTATATTGGCTTTGTTTATTTATCTGAATTATTTTAATTCGAAAATGTATTAAAAAATTGGATGAATAGTGTTTAGGCCGAAACCCTTCGGTCCGGCCCAAATCAGCCCGGGCAATCGCTTCGCCGAAACCCTAGCCGTCGCGCAATCGAGCCGTCAGATCGAGATCCAACGGTCACCGTTGTGCCGCGTCGCCCGCGAACGTTCGCCATTGGATCGTCGTTGTATGGACGGCCGTGATGGAGCCACGTCGGTCTGACCGGGCGTAATCGCCGGACTTAACGCCGCCGAGCATTTCAGCTCGTTTCGCCGGTGTTTGCGCGCACGTCGAGGCTCCTTTTAAAGTGTCGGTTGCTGCGCCGTGTAGAGCTCTTCTCGCCGCTCCTTTTAGACTCCTTGCACGCACGCCGAGACCTTCTCTAGCGCCCGTGTGAGCTCGCCGTAGTTGTTCTCTCGCTCCGCCGTCGTCCTTGCTTCGTTCCGCCTTCACCGGTTCATCTCCGCTGCCACCGAGGTCACCGGAGTACCGATCTCGCTGAGACACGTCGAACGAGCCACTTCTTCACGCCGAGAACGCTCTGCAACGCCGCCGACGTCCTCGTCTTCCTCAGCTCCGACAGCCTCTTCTTCTTCACCGCCGTCAACCTCGTCGAACCTCACCGATCGTTCGATCTTCATCGCACCGCGTAGGTGAGTCCATATAGCCCTTCTCTGTTTTACGTTTGGATTAGATCGTAGCCGTTAAATCTGTGATGTGCGGCGTAGATTAGATCTGGATATTAGGTCTTTTAGTAGATCTTAGCCATTAGATCTACGGTGGACGCTTGAGATTGTGCCACGTTTCCTTGTGCACAGTAAACCGCTCCGGTAACCTTCGCCGTCGGATTTGATCTAAATGGTAGAATTTCGATCCGGGTTGCCCTAAGGATCCGCGTCGTTCAGATTTGAACTTGTGGCGGTGATGGCACCGTACCCTCACCGAATCGCGCGCAGACGCGTGTGCGCGTTGACCGGGGCGGACACCAGATCTGACCGTTTCTTTCGGGCGCACCGCTGCGTCTTGCCGAGTGGCCACGCGTGAACCGAGACACCGCCGAACGTGCGCTAGATCCAGGCGTCGGATCCGGGAGTCCCGCCGGATGCACGACGCGTGGAGGCGCAGAACGCGATGCGTCGCCGAGTCGGTGCGTGGGATCCAGCCGTTGGATCCGAGCGCCCGTCGGATGCGCGACTCGTGTCGCATGGATTCGAGGCAGTATGTTGTGACGCATGAGATCTAACCGTTGATTCAATGAACGGCTCGGATCTTGCTGCGTGGAAGCACTGTGCGGGTGGACCGAGTCCACGGTGGAACCGATCCGAGCCGTGGACTGAGCCCATAGACCGAGTCGACGTGGCGGTACCAGAAGGCTGCCACGTGTCATACTGACGTCATCGATGACGTCATAAATATTTTTTATATATAAAAATATTTCGGCCGAAATTCATTTCAGTGCTGACGTCATCATTAGGTCATGCTGACGTCATAAACCCCAATTTTTCCGTATAAAAATAATTAAAACAAATCGGATTTTCTGATTTATATTTTATTTAAAACTTAAAAAGGCTATAACTTTTGCATTTTAACTCCGATTGAGGTGATTCCAATCTCTAAAAATTTGTAAAATTGTTCTATTTTTAATGGTGAATTTTAATTGAATTTTTGAGGTTATATAGTCCACTGTTTTGGTTATTTATTGCATATATAATGTTTACGCGTAGACGCAAATTTGCTGGAAAGTTTCGGAGAAGAGTTCGTCGCTCAAGATCAAGCTTCGGATCAAGACCAGCAACTCTTTGAAGGCAGGTGATGCTTTGATCATTTTGATCCTAGATTTTAAAATGTAATTTATGCTTTGAAATTATGCATGCTAATTTATTTAAAATGAATTCAAATTAAATTGGGTAATTTAGCTAATCAACCCATATTGATATTGTCACCATGAAATTATTATCTGTATGCCCTGAAATCCTTGTCACCCTAGGATTGATTGTATTTGTTGGATAATAATACGATGCCAACACGGGAGTCTAGACCGTGAATAGATGCTTAGCCTTGCAACGAATTATGAACGATCTTTCGAGAAATACTACAATATTGATTAATGAAATATTGAATTTATTTTGAAAGTGGTGTGAAGATGCCACATGATGAGATTGAGGTACGGAGACCTGTGTGGTTCTATACCGATGTTGAGTTATTGCTGGCATGTGTTGCACAATAATCAACGGGGTGGGAAATGATTTAGACTGGGGCAAGTGGCAAGAGGCTTTGTGCCAGGTGGGCCTGTGTGGCAATGGGTTGATGAGTGATGTGAGTCTGTGTGCCACATTAGGCTGTGTGCCACTATAGAGTGTTGGAAGTCTTGTCTTGGTCTGCTAAGGACTTCACCTTGCAAGTCTTTGAACTGAGTCACCTGTACAACCACATGTCTGATATGGGACAGACCTAGTTGATTAGGGTTATGATATCTTTCCTTTGATACCTCGGGGTGATAGTACACGGGGGTGTATCTGTGCGGGGGAGCGTACCTGTGCTACAGCTTGGTGCCCATCCAACGGTGTTGGCCTGTCCTATTCTTTGGCTCTGTGTGAGAGTAGTGATGGTGAAGGCAATACCAGAGAGGTTCATTGGTTAAGATAGAGGTTCCTGAAAGGCTTTATTGCGGACATTCACCTGTGTGGTGAGCGGTTGTATCTTGTGGGTAAAGTGTACAACCTCTACAGAGTGTCAAATCTATTCGAATAGCCGTGCTCGCGGTATTGAGCATTGCTCGGGGATTACAGTCAAGGGTTAGATCTTCAAAAACAAAAATATGGAATGGGTGGCTGTGTGCTAGCGTGAAAATGAATTATTAAGGCTGGGTGTCGAGAATCTTTGAAGAAAAACTGTTTGAAGAACTTAACATTATATATAACTATTTCATTGCTTTTAACCTAAACAAGATGCTAGTTTAAAAATATTGTTTGATGCCAAAGAACCAAGTGAGCCAATTCTTTGGAATAAGCCTTGCATGTAGTAATAGCACCGCATTCTGTGCATTACTTGTTGAGTGCCTTAAGTACTCACCCCTCCTTGCCTATCAACCCCAACATCAGTGGAGGAGTCTACACCGACCTGGGAGGAGGAGTTCATTGAAGATCTGGATAATTCGGAGGCAAGCCCAGTCGGTGCTTGTGGCAAGATGAAGGCTTCCACGAAGTTTTACTGTTTTCCGCTGTTTCCTTTTTACTCTGATAATGTAAGCCCTGCGTGGTTGATTTATGTAATGAAACCATAAGGTCGTACAATTCAGTTTATATAAATGTTTGCACTATTTATTATTGTATCGCTGTAATGTTTGCAAAGTGCAACCCTGTCGGGACCCGGATTTGCAAATCTGAAACCCTCTGTGTATACTGCACTAGTCCAGGATCACGCTAGTGCACACAGTGGAAACATAGATGAAATACCATTCCATACAACGAATTAACTAGGAAGAAGCAAATTATTATTAAGTAAAGCAAACGACCTTATGGTCAATGTTTACACCATTATGCCTTAAGGGCTTAAGAAACAAATACTATTGCAATGAAAAGATAAATTGAACCATTCGACATGCCACGAGCAATCGTGCGGGAACGCCTTCCTAATCCATGTAGTCTTCATAGAATTCCTCCTCATGATATTCATTATCTCCTTCAGCAACTGATCAACAAGGGCATAAAGCCGTGAGTACAAAGGTACTCAGCAAGCCGTAGGGAATTGACGCAATACATTTATGCACGGCTTGACAAGGATGGCTATATAGTTCATTTGCATAAAGCAATAACTTGAATTGAAATACAGTAAATAGATTGAAAGCATATTTATGAAAACATAAATAAATAACTGATAGATCAATGATAGACAACAAAACAACAATGAACTCCCCGTTCACATCCCAACAATTCCACATTCCACATTTTATGAAACACTCTATACCCTGTGTGAAATTCCGGGCTTTGTCCATGATCATGACGCGCTATTCGAATAGTTTTACACTCTGCAGAGGTTGTACAACTTTACCCACAAGACATGAACATCTCTTTGTGCAATCGATCTTAACACACTTCCTTCGTGTGTCGCAGAGATATCATGACAAAGCCTTTACAATGCAATCGTCTAAACTCGGTCGCCGCTAAGGTTTCGCCCTTTAGGGCCCCTCTTGCGCCTTGCGAATCTACCCGTCCATCCGGAACCCACACCACCAACTGGCGGTACTCAAGGCTAGACATTGCAAATTAATCGACTAGGTCTGTCCCATTCGGACATATGGTAGTACGATTAGACCAGTTCAATGGCGCACAAGATTAAGTCCTTAAAATGTCTCAGGCAAGACATCCACATCCCAATGTGCTAGAAAGCACCCCCTTTACTGCACGATCACTTGCCCGAGGGAAAACAATTTGTTCAACCAAGACCAATGGCAAACCCCACCATGGTACAACAAATTTTACAACAGTGGCTAACGGCCACGATTCAATATCTCATTAAGTCAATATTAACATTATTCACATGTGACATGAATCCCAACGTATATGTAAGCATGTCTAAGCATAGCTACGATAACCCAATGTTGGTATAATGATTATGTCCAACTAGTAATGTCCCAACCTAGGTTTAACAATGGATACATGGCATACAACCAATCAAGGTGGCATAATATCAACTAGGTATACATCTACTCCCATTAAATAAACATTGATACACAAAATAGCATGCAATTGTAATAAAGTAAATTACTTTTGCAAACATAGGATCAATATGATCAAAGTTACGACTTGCCTTGCTGATCTAGTGCTGAACCTTGGTCTTCGAAGTCTTCGTTTGCTCCCTCGGAATTAGCGTCTAACGGAAAAGAAAGCAATGAAACCAAATAAATACAAAACAGAGACTCAAACACACTCAAAACTGAAAATAAATGGCTCTGGAAGATAGATCTTGATTTTAGAAAAATTTAGAAACTTGAATCGCCTCAATCGGAGTTCGTATGAGTGAGAACGGGCCTCCGGAAGATTCAATTCAGAGAAAATACAGAAAATCAGAAAAACCGAATTTATGGATTTATTTTTAAACGGAAAAAGGAATTATTGCGCAACGCTGACGTCATCGGGTTCACGGTGGACTGGGTCCACGGCGCTGCGCCGGTCCACGATGCACCCGGCGCACCCGTGACGTCATCGCCGACGGCGGCTTTGGCGACGCAGCGCCACGCGACGCCACGCCAGCGACGCAGCGCCACGCGTCGCACATCCGCAACTTAGCGGACGGACGGCAAGGAGGCGGGGTTGCGGCGATGGGCGACGGCGAGATCTGGAGCATCGGTAGCGATCGGACGGCCAAGATCAAGCGAGGCGACGACGGCGAGGCGATGGCGCGGCTTCGGAGGCGAGAAGAAGACGAGACCAGCGGCGAAAGGTGACCGGATCGGGCGTGGGGCAAGGTGGAGCGGGAGGCGGCGTGGGAACTCGGGAGACCAACGGCGACGCGGAGGAGCACCGGCGGCGAAAAAAAAGACGGCGGAAGGCTTTGATGAGGCGGCGGACTCCGGCGAGGTCGTCGCGAGGCGAAGGACGAGGTCTCGGGCGGCGAAAGAGAGCGCGGGCGGCGCGAGAGGGATCCTCGGAGGCGGTTTTGCGGCGCTTAAATAGGGCTCGGGGGCGTCGCGCAAAGACGAACTCCAAGAACGGCGCCGACACGGACTCGGCTAGGGTTTGGCGGCGGCGCAAACGCGCGGTGACACGGAGCGATCCGGACCGGACCGCGCGCAGCGATCGAATCAGACACACGACACGCAATGGCGGGGTGGCCGCTGCGGTGGTCTTGTGAAATTGGGCGAGGCCGGGAGGCGGTGCGAAACGGGCCAAGAGGATTTGGCCCAGATGGGTTTTTGAAAATTAAAAACATTTTCTGATTTAAGATAAATCCAGAATTTCAAATAAATGCAAATAAATTCAAATAAATAGCAAATAAATTCAGAAAAATCTCCAAAAATACAGAAAAATTCCTTGGAGCACATGGAACCTAACTAAAACTGAAATTATTTTATTTGATGAATAGTTTAATCAAATTAAATCCTTCCATTAACAGAAAATTCAAATTAAGCTGGAATTAATTCAAGAGATGCAAATGGTTCATCTTTGATTTTTAACATTCCAAAACTTCAATTTTTGGGATGTTACAAACCCTGTAAAGGCTGTGTGTGCTAGCGTGATCCTGGACTGTCACAAAATACACAAAGGATCCAGATTCTCATAATCGGGTCCACAACCTGATCCATTTTCTTTTGTTTTTCATGGTATTTACCTCTTCCTTTATGATTTTTGTCATTCTTCCATTTATCCCCTTTCTCTCTTTGGCCCTTTCTGCGGCCTCGGCTATTGCTAGCCTGCTGAGCGTTTGCATGTGCTTCAGGTAATGCATGACTCCCACTAGGTAGGACTTGATGATTCTTCATTAGATGTTCATCGTGCTTTTCTGCTTCTAGTAGAATGCATATCAGCTCAGAGTACTTCTGGTACTTTGCATGGCGATACTGTTGCTGCAGTATCCTCATATTGGGGTGGAATGTGCACAATGTCTTGTCGATTTTTTCAGCTTCTGTAATCTTCTGATCACAGAATGCTAGTTTGGTAACAATCTTGTGCATGGCAGAGTTGTACGCTGCCACTGACTTAAAACCTTGAAAGCGTAGGAGGGTCCATTCCTGTTGTGCTTCTGGTAACATAATGGATCTTTGCTAATTATATCGTTCCTTCAGGGAATTCCATAGAGCCAGCGGGTCCTCCTCCATCAAATATTCGTCCTTCAGGTCCGCATGGAGATGGTGCCTTAGGAAATGCAAAGCTGCGCATTTGGCAGCTTTAGGGAGAGCAGGGGTACCAGCTTCAAGCTGAAAAATTGCAGCTCCAAGAGATCGGGCTATCAAGTTGATCTTGGCATCCATTGCCCAAGTGAGGTTGTTGCTGCCATTCAGGGCAAGTTTAGTAAATTCTTTCCTGGCGATGTCAGATATATCCTATATACAAGCAAACAGGGATTTTTCTTCAGGTAAAATATTATTTTGCACGCTTATTAATGAATCAGCAAAGTTTTGGCCTATATCTATTTAGTAGATAATTATCACACATTTTCGAGGATTTTCCTAGCATTTTCATAATTATATGCTAATTATTAAGCAATTTTCAGAATTACCAATTAATAGAAAAATAAACTTCAACATGAAATAGTATATTGCTAAGAAAATTAATCCAGAGACATGACAAAAAGCGATGGGTCATATATATATTTCAAAAAATTTCTAGCATTTTCTGTTAATTACTAAGCAATTTTTAGAATTACTTAAATACATAAATAAATTTTAGCATATATTAAACATGGAATGAAGCTAGAAAATAAACGCGGAGTATGGAACTTCCAAATATGTGCTAAAAACTAAATTACCAAATTTAATGGAAGCCCATAACCTAGAAAAACTATTTTCTAATATTAATGTCAATTTTCATATTAATAAATGTTTATATATATATATAAGAGAAAGGGGCGGGCCGTACGGACATTGAGTCGTACGGCCCGATCTGGTCTTTCGGCTCGTTCGGCCAAGACGGCCCGGAGACCCATGAGCGGCAGCAGCCCACAGACGGCACTGCGGTCCACGAGCGACGCAGCTGCACTTCACGAACGAAAAACCCTAGCGCCCGCTCGTTTTTTGCCGTCGTTGCCATTAAGCACAGAGCAAGATGGCGTGGGCTTCGGCGGTGGAGCCGGGGCGATGCAGCATGCGTCACAACAAGTGACTACGCGCGCGGAGCGGCGGTGTGGTGGCGGTGGCGCGCCGGGTGGGCGCGCTGCGGCGGAAACCGAGGCGTGAATGGTCACAAAAAATCCGAGGAGACAGCGATGTGCGAAAGCCGACGCAGTGCGACGGGCGGCTCGGCAGAGGTTTGGTAGCCCAGCACGGTCGTTGGGCGTGGCGCAGCTGCTAGTCGCATTGCAGATTTGGCCGCCGGGTGAGCGGGTCTACCGTCGTGCGCTTTTGGCGTAGCAACGCGGCGCAGGCGGCTTTGGGTGCGGCGGGGCGACGGACTCTTCGAGTGGCGCAGGCGGCCGCGGGGAATCCGAGGCATTGGCACACGGTGCGGCTGCGAGCTTGAAAGCTAAGGCAACGGGTGCGTCGCGAGAATTCGAGGCGACGGCGCTGCGAGTGACGAGCGAAACAGTGCGACACGTCAAAACAGAGGTGGGATCACAGCGGGTGGTGGCGTTGCTGTGCTTCGGGTTCAAGAAGCCAAATCGTCGCCGGTGGGAGACGCTGACAGGGGCTTACCGCCGGTGCTATCGATTCTTCTACTTTTTTATCTTATTTGATGTTGATGATGACCAGTACTCGATAGAAGAACCAAGTCACAATTTTAAATATGAACAGCTTCAAACAATCTACAGGATGTGCTTCTCTATTCGAGTGCGATCAACTGGGCGTAGATTGAACTTACTTAGGGCTTGCGGTAGCGAAGATCGTGTGACGCAGGATGAATTCGACGCAGTGTCGATTGTCGCAGGCAGACGATCACCAATCAGCCACAGTAGAGCCTCATGCTGATAACGTGTTGTAAAACGTAGTCATTGATCCACGATCAATCAATCACACGTCAATGAAATCACAAGAACAAGAACTGGAGCACACAGAAGTAGGGGACAAAGTTCTCTCGCTTTATTAGATTAATTCTTGTACATGGGGGGTGCCCAATATATAAAGAAACTGGCAAGAGATAAGCTTGGATTTGCCCACACCTAAGAGATAGATTGTAATAGAAACGGTTACGGAAATCTTAAGAATAGGTGTGACGGTGTGAGCAGATCGAGTTGATAGCAGGGTTTAAAAACTGAGTGGATGATGAAAACCAAAGATCCAGTGACACCGATTTATAGTGAAAATCGAACGAAAATCATCAAAAACCGAAATATTTCGAAATCAAACGGTTTGAAAAAAATAAAAGAAAATAAAAAATCGGCTGGCAAATTGAACTTTTCTCGCGGCTGATTTTTTGAACGATTTTCTTCTATTTTCATCGAAAATCACTTGAATTATTTGAATTTGATCGATTTACCGATCAATTTAGGATTTCAAACCAGCTTAATATGATCGATTTTCGTGATACAATTGATTTTCGCAATTTTCGATCGAGTTTTGTCAATTTTGTTAACCCTGACTGATAGCCACCTATCTTCCAATAGAATTAGGGGACTTTATTAAGTAGACAAAGCGATGCGGCGAACAAATCGCTTAGCCTCCGATCTTTCTTTTTTAAATCCTGCACCTTATTGTACATTTCCCTATTGCAAAAAACACAGAAGATGAAATGTATCCCCCTATTGTAGCCGACGAGCGCAACAACACGCGTGAGCACGAGCATAGGAGCATCTGGCTGACCACGAGCAGGGATCCAAATTTCGGCGAAATTTCGTCAGAATTTCGGGCCTCTCGAGACCTAAACTACCGGCTGAGGGGAAAAATTTGAAAATGTTACAGTAAATTAATTTTTTCCGGCGAGATTTCGATCAAACCGGGCGAAATTTCATGAAAATTCCGGATTTTGGTTTTTTATGGCCGGATTTGACTTCAATTACATCAATAACCCATAATAAAGTGATCTTTGATGATAATTTATCCAAAAACTTATTTTTTGAGACATTTTAAAATTTTGGCAAAAACACTGTTAGAATTTTATAAAATTGAATATGCTTTGTAATGCTATGAAAAATTTATGGTACAATCTTAAGAAGTATAGGATCAAAAATAAAATTTTATAAAATAGTTTAACTTCATTTGTTATCTTTTAAAAATAAAAAACAGAATTAGTATAAACGAGGTAGTAACAGTGTCAGATTTTTATAACTTTTTTCATATTTGATCATCATTTGAAAATTTTATGGTAATATTACTGATGCATGAAGAGTATAAATAAAAATTTCAAAATTTTCTAGAATGGTTTGAACTATTTTTCATTCGGTTGAAATTTGTCGGTCAACCTTCAGTTACACTATCCGAAATTTTAAAATTTCATGAAGCTTGATCATCACCTGAAAATTTTATGAGAATATTAATTAAGGATCATAACCATGCACAAAAAATTTCAATAGTTTCTAACTTGATTTGTACCATTTGTCATTCGGATCAAACTTATCGGTCAGTGTTTTATCAGGACAGTACCACTCTCCGATTTTTTAAAAATTCCTCAGATGTGATAATCAGCTGAAATTTTTGTGAGAACATCAGTAATGTGTCAACACCTCAAAAAAAATTCAAAATTTTTCGTTAACGTTTGGACCACTTTTCTGCCGGTGCAAAAAAACTCGAAATTTCAGGTTTTTTCGCCGAATTTCGGGATTTTTCGTTACTACACGAACCGAATTTGAATTTTAAAATTTAAATTTTGTCCGAAATTTTGAAATTTCGACGAAATCTCACGATCCGGCCAGGAACGAAATTTATTCCGAAACCGAATATTCAAACCTTGACCACGAGAGAGTGCGAGCAAGCAAGCATTGCTGCCACAACCAGATAGCTAGGAAGTTCTCCTGCCATAGTGTGCCTCATTGTTTCTGTACTCGTTAAGCGTGGTAGGGAGCTTTCGCGCTCTTTATACACGGTAGAGAGCAGAGAGAGTGTTAAATTTACTAAGAATGCGTTTGGTTGGGTGAACGAAGATGAACGGGATGGGATGATACAGGATGGAGGGATAATCCTGGATAAGATGGTACGGGGAGGGTGTTTAGTTGTCTGAATGGAATGATACATGATTTTGTTTGGTTGCTTGGATGGAATGGTACGGGATGGTACGAGATGATGTTTGGTTGGATGGATGAGATTAGTATGGTAAACTTTATCACTAGTGGTACGTGATGGTACAGGATGGTTCAACCAATTTGAAGGTACGGGATGGTACAACATATTTGAGGAATATTCCTAGAATCTGTATCACTCTGTCCCGTACAAGATGGTTCCATACACTCAACCAAACGCATGTATCAAAATCTATCATGTATCATCTCATCCCGTTCATCCTCATTCATCTAACCAAACGCACCCTAATACATAAGTGGGAAGTAGATTTAGAAAAATAAATAAAAATAAGCGATGTGCTCCGACTTCCGAAAGCGCGTACTGGTTGTCCTCATGTATATGTATGAATATTAGTACTAGCACTAACAGTCTAGCAGTTGGCACCTTCAGGATTCATAAAACAGTGGTTTACCGTTTAAAAACAGTGGTTTTTGAGCGTATCGTTGCGATTCGGGATCCAAAACCGCTAGATAAACCGGTTCAATTTAAAAAAATTTGAAAAATTTATATGTTACAAACAGCTCGAAAACCGTTGAAAAACTGCGGTCTGAAAACCGCTCAAAAAAACCTTTTTTGGAGACATTTAATTGGTCAGTTGTTTTTTCGTGAAAACCGCGGTTTTTGTTTTGAATTTTTTTCAAATTTTTTGATTTCTTAACACTTTGGTTTCGGGTGATTTTCGAATGGTTTTTACAGTTTTTGTTTTGTGAATTTCGAACCCGATTTTTTAAAAACGGGTTTTGAATCCTAGATACCTTCTCCGTAGTACCTTCCTGTAGTAGTGTCAAACATTGAAGTTCTACAGGTACTCTGCAGTCCTGCTACCGACAGCCATAATGCATGTCATTAATTGCTCTCGGGTCTCAACTAACCGTTGCCAAGTCATTGCACGGAAAAAGCGATCGCACTCGATTTGTTTTCAGAATATGAAGTCTATAAATTTTACTATTTTATTTTAAAATATATTATGTGTATATAGTTTTAATGATTTTATTTTGTCTTTTTCGTTCTTATTAATCATGGTATCCTTTCTCTTATTTCCAAAACATTAACATCGTAGATACTATGGTTATTTTTCTCTACCGTTCTTATGATTTTACTTTTGCAAAATAGGTCTTGTAAAAATAAATGAAATAGTAGGTAGAGACCGACTTTGTCGTAGTTCCCCTAAGTAAAATATATTGTCACCTAGTTTTTGCCGACTAGGAAGTCGGCAACTGCGCGTTGTGAAAGCCGGTTAGCATGACACATGCGCCCACGTTGCGGGAGCGGAATTCACGAGAAAAACTGTACAGCCGGCCCCTAGGTTTCTCTAATCTCCACTAATGCGTGTCTCGGTGGTCGTGTCTGTCGATGATGCACCCACAGTAAGTCAGCATATAAGTCGGCCTTCGATAAGCTTTACCACCTACTCCCTCCATCCTTAAAAATAAAAGAGAGAAACGTTCAAATTGTATCTTCTAATATTAGAGATTAAGAGCTCTCCTCTTATACTATATTCTCAAATTGTGTCCATGCATACAGATACACGCAGATACACGCGACCACATATATTCCAAAACAAAAACGCGGCAGGTCATTCCCTATAATTGTGATTAATTAATACATGCATGTTGCCAATTAATAGAGATACAGTATTAAATAGGGGCATTAGAATCTTTTAACAGAAACCATAATCTGCCCTAAAACTTCTTTTATCCCTTACTTTCCAAGACGGAGGGAGTAATATTATTTTGCTAACACGGAGAAGAGACGACTAGGAGAGAGTATAAGGGAGGTACAAGTACAACAAAGTCACGTCAGTTTATTATTAAAATATATATCAACTTTGTCATACGTTGAAGAGTGAGAAAAGAGGGGAGAGAAAAGAATCGACTTATATTTAACAGCTAGCATCGTACGGGAAACAACATGCTATCGCTAATTAAAATAGCTTTGTTATATGTAGAAGAGTGAGAAAAGAGGATATAAGAGAACCGGCTCATATTTAATAGCCAGCATCGTGCGAGAAACAACATGCTATAGTCAGTCAAAAGTCTGAGTTGGAGCCGACGCGAGTGACAATTAGCGTTGAAGTTTGTGTTGTGCCAATAGCAACAAAGATGAAGTTAGTGTTGAATGCCCAAATTAAATGTTTTATTGTTTCTCTAGAGACAACTTTTAAAGGCAGTTATTGTATAAGCTGAATTTATTGTTTATTTTAGATGATATGGATGGGAGATGAGTAAATAGTTGGCTTATTATTGTACTTGCTCGAAGTGTTTATTCGTAGAGAGACGGTTATATAGATGACATAAAATATTATTGTATAAGTTATTGTTCATAATAAATATTTTTCCATGCTATAATAAAATATCGTAAGATCTCGAAGAGACAATCTTAAAAAGTTATCCATTGTAGATGAGATGGAGGAGTACATAAATAGCGCTCGTCTTCACTATTGCACATGCACTAAGCCTATATCTAGTCTACCAAAGCACTTTAGATTTCATATTGCGCCACTAGTGGTGAAGTCAAGATAAAAATAGAGGATTGGCTCAAAAGACTAAGCTAAATTAAGATAAATATACTAAATATAGTCTTATGCAATTAGAATTCATACGTAAATAAAAGAAACATTGCATGAAAGTAAAATACAATGTACGAAGGTACCTCGCTAATTTATGCGCCCAAAGAGATATGTATATCCAAAATTACAAAATTAGTGATATAATAGTAAATTGTATATGATTATGAACAATCAAAATAAAATAAATACACCACTAAGGCGCTGACTTGAATCATTGTCGGACCTCGGGAATAAAACCTCGAAATCCTCTGTGTATCCTGTACTAATTCAGGAAAAGCTAGTACACATAGTAAATAAAAATGATACCATAACATATCATAAAAAATTTCATTTAATTTACAACATAAATGGTTCGTAAGCCAACTCAAACGTCATGTTACTTAGTCATAACTTTTTGAAACTCATGAACCAGGTGGAAGTTATCCATGAAACCTAGCAAAAAAAACTAAATGAAATCTATTGAAACTTGATCGTGAAAGCTCTTAAAAGGTAATGAAACTAAATTATGTTAATGGAACAATATGAAAACTAATGAAACTTCATAAAACTTATCTATGAAACTCCTGAAACTAATGAAATTTAATCTTAAAGCCTAATGAAAGAGCTTAATGAAACCTATTGAAAATTGGACAAGAAAACTCCTAAAGACCCGATGAAACTATGTGATATAATCTCGTTTAAACGTAGTAGTGAAACGCCGTGAAATTTAGCACTGAACCTCTTGAAACTCATAAGAGTTTAATGAAACTTAGTCGTTACACTTTTGAATAAAACTGAACCAAAATTATGAAAGCTCGTGAAACCGGGTGAAACTATTGTAACTTAGACGTGAAAGCTCTTGAGAGCTGTTGAAACTGAATTATCACGATGAAACACTATAAAACCTCGTAGAACTTATCTGCGAATTATCGTGTAACTTAACCATATCCTCCTAAACCAGGTGAAACAAGAAACAACAGCATCATCCAAATTGACTCAAGGTTTCACAATGGTCCGCTCTGATCCAATAGCATGAGAGATCGTCCCCTCATCAGCTCCTCCACACACGATCGTCGTGTCTCACCCGCTCGCCTCGGCGCTGTCGCTCCTACCTTGTCAGCTCCCGTCGTGACGCCCACTCTCCTGCGCGCCTCATCACTTTCCCTCCGTTGGCCTCCGTCCACGCCCTCAATCCCGCATAGTGAAATGACCATTGAAACTCACTTATACTATGAAACACTGCGCACTAACCATTGGAACAAAAAACTTTTCACCGGGAAAAAAACGCATACAAGTCGTATATTGAGTAAATTTACATCTAAATTCAACACCTTAAACACTAACATTACATATTTTATCCAAGTCTTAAGAAAATCACGATCGCTTTTTTACCCAGCAAGGTTTTGTTGACGGTAAGTCCTACACTGGGCAGTCACGTCGCGAGGCATGGTCACCAAAGAGCTCATGCCACTGATGGCGCGCGAGCTGGTAATGGATGGATACTAAGGTTTCAGCCGAGGTCATGATGCACGCGATATCTATGGCGGGGTTGTGCTGCAAAGGGGAAATTACCGCACGAGGTCATGTTGCACAGTGGAGGTCACCGGCGTGAGTGACGGGCAACGGGTGGGAATGGACAATCTGGACACGTGCGCACGGAAATAAGATCGAGCGGATTGTGTCTTGAAGACACTCATGAGCTTTACGGCCTAATTGCGGTCAAGTTTAATCCAACGTAAGAGCCTATTCCATCAAATGAGTTACGGACGATATACTGTTTCATAGACTATCTGATTAAAAATTTAGAAAAAAAGCCATGACACTATTTCTTCCATTAATTAAATTTGTTGATTGAATTAATTCTGCTTTTAGTGGTTTGGGATTTGTAAAATATTAGAACTATTTGTATTCTACTTTTAGAAAATTATATATATATATATACACACACATGCGCTATTCTTTGGTTGCGTGTAGAATAGCCTATTCTACTCCCCAGCTATTTAATCCAGTCCGACCGAGCCAATCTGCGCAATAAAACGGTCCGTGCCAATCAACCAGCAAATGACTAATAAATGTTACTTCTAGTTTGTATATGAATCTTTCTTTTTTTTGATTTAGCCATAACATTCAAATGAGATTGAATTTTGATTTCAAATTTTACACGATGGTAGAATCTCACCTCCTCTACGTATGATATTTTTTTGAGAATTTTTCAAAATTTATACATATGATTTTCGTAGATTTTATACCATATAACTGCTGTGTACAGCATGTAGTAACATATTAAGTAAGAGACAGTAAAATGCAGCTTTCTTGACAGTAAAAGGTAATATATGATGTTTTTGGTACATTGTTATTTTCATATCTCTCAAATCCTATTGCGTTTAGTTTTGAAATTTTACAGGGTTGTAGAATATTACTTCCCCTACGTGTGGTAATATTTTGAGAATTTTTCACAGTAAAGTGTTATTTTTTTATAGTAAAAGACAGTATACGCTGCTATTTGGCACTTTGTTATTTTCATATCTCTCAAATCCTATTGATTTTTGTCTTCAAATTTTGCAGGATTGTAGAAGCTCAACTCCTCTACGTGTGGTAATTTTTTGAGAATTTTCTAAATATTTTATTACGGGTCCGACAAATAGAACTAAATATTTGTTTATAAAAACCAACGGTACACATTTTAAAAAATTATAAAAAACTTACTATAGATATGGTAGGTGAGATTATACAACTCTGAAAAATTTGAAAATAAAAATCAATACCAGCTGAAAGATATGAAAAAGACAAATTCGGTTGACTAGTGATATTTTTAGTGTCCAGTGCTTTGTCAATTTCATATCTTTTAAATGCGATTGAGTTTAGTCTTCAAATTTTGTAGAGTTATAGAAGGTCACGTATCCTACGTATGAAAGTTTTTTTGAGATTTTTTAAAAAATTATACATATGATTTTCGTAGACTTTATACCATTTAGTTGTTGTGTACGGCATGTAGTAACAGATTGAGTACGAGGCAGTAAAATACAGCTTTTTGATAGTAAAATGTAGTATATACTGATGTTCGGTATTTTATTATTTTCATATCTCTCAAATCCCAATGATTTTGGTTTTAAAATTTTTTAGGGTTGTAGAATATTACCACCCCTACGTGTGGTAATTTTTTGAGAATATTTCACAGTAAAGTGTTATTTTATTGATAGTAAAAGATAGTATACGCTGCTATTTGGCACTTTGTTATTTTCATATCTCTCAAATCCTATTGATTTTGGTCTTTTGTAGAAGCTCAACTCCTCTACGTGTGGTAATTTTTTGAGAATTTTCCAAATAGTTATTGTGGGTCCGACAAACAGAACTAAATATTTATTTATGAAAATCAATGATACAAATTTTCAAAAATTCTAAAACAATTACTATAGATATGGTAGGTGAGATTATACAACCTTGAAAAATTTGAAAATAAAAATCAATACCAGCTGAAAAATATGAAAAAGATAAATTCGGTTGACTAGTGATTTTTCACTGTCTAGTGCTTTATCAATTTCATATCATTCAAATACGATTGAGTTTGGTTTTCAAATTTTGTAGAGTTGTAGAAGCTCACGTATCCTACGTATGGTAATTTTTTTGAGATTTTTTGAAAATTTATACATATGATTTTCGTAGACTTTATAGTATTTGGCTGCTATGTACAGTATTTAGTAACAGATTGAGTAGGAGGCAGTAAAATGCAGCTTTTTTAATAGTAAAATGTAGTATATGCTGCTGTTCGGTATATTATTATTTTTATATCTCTCAAATCCCAATAAGTTTGGTTTTGAAATTTTCCAGGGTTGTAGAATATTACCTCCCCTACGTGTGATAATTTTTTGAGAATTTTTCACAGTAAAGTGGTATTTTTTGATAGTAAAAGATAGTATACGCTGCTGTTTGGCACTTTGTTATTTTCATATCTTTCAAATCCTATTGAGTTTGGTCTTCACATTTTGCAGGATTGTAGAAGCTCAACTCCTCTACGTGTGGTAATTTTTTGAGAATTTTCCAAATATTTTATTGCGGGTCCGACAAACAGAACTAAATTTTTATTTATAAAAATCAACTGTACACATTTTCAAAAATTCTAAAACAATTACTATAGATATGGTAGGTGAGATTATAAAACCCTGAAGAAATTAAAATTCAAAATCAATAACAGCCGAAAGATATAAAAAAGACAAATTCAGTTGACTAGTGATTTTTCACTGTCTAGTCTTTGTCAATTTCATATCTTTTTAATGCTATTTAGTTTGGTTTTCAAATTTTGTAGAGTTGTAGAAGCTCACGTATCCTACGGATGGTAATTTTTTTGAGATTTTTTGAAAATTTATACATATAATTTTCGTAGACTTTATACCATTTAGCTGCTGTGTACAGCATGTAGTAACAAATTGAGTAGGAGGCAGTAAAATGCAGCTTTTTTATAGTAAAATGTAGTATATACTGTTGTTCGGTATTTTGTTATTTTCTTATCTCTCAAATCGCAATGAGTTTGGTTTTGAAATTTTCAAGGCTTGTAGAATATTACCTCCCCTACGTGTGGTAATTTTTTGAGAATTTTTCACAGTAAAGTGTTATTTTTTTATAGTAAAAGATAGTATACGCTGTTGTTTGGCACTTTGTTATTTTTATGTCTCTCAAATCCTATTGAGTTTGGTCTTCTAATTTTGCGGGATTGTAGAAGCTCAACTCCTCTACGTGTGGTAATTTTTTTGAAAATTTTCTAAATATTTTATGCGAGTCCGATAAACATAACTAAATTTTTATTTATGAAAATCAACGGTACACATTTTCAAAACTTCTAAAAAAATTACTAAAGATATGGTAGGTGAGATTATACAACCCTGAAAAATTTGAAATTCAAAATCAATACCAGCTGAAAGATATGAAAAAGACAAATTCGGTTGACTAGTGATTTTTCACTATCTAGTGCTTTGTTAATTTCATATCTTTTAAATGCGATTTAGTTTTGTCTTCAAATTTTGTAGAGTTGTAGAAGCTCACGTATCTACGTATGATAATTTTTTTGAGATTTTTTAAGACTTATATATATGATTTTCATAGACTTTATACCATTTGGCTACTATGTACAGCATGTATTACAGATTGAGTAGGAGGCAGTAAAATGTAGCTTTTTTAAAGTAAAATGTAGTATATGCTACTGTTCGTTATTTTGTTATTTTCGTATCTCTCAAATCCCAATGAGTTTGGTTTTGAAATTTTTTAGGGTTGTAGAATATTACCTCCCCTACGTGTGGTAATTTTTTGAAAATGTTTCACAATAAAGTGTTGTTTTTTTGTAGTAGAAGATAGTATATGCTGCTGTTTGGCACTTTGTTATTTTTATATCTCTCAAATCCTATTGATTTTGGTTTTCAAATTTTGTAGAATTGTAGAAGCTCAACTCCTCTACGTGTGGTAATTTTTTGAGTATTTTCCAAATATTTTATTGCGGGTCCGACAAACAGATCTAAATATTTATTTATGAAAATAAATGGTACACATTTTCAAAAATTCTAAAACAATTACTATAGATATGGTAGATGAGATTATACAACCTTGAAAATTTTGAAAATAAAAATCAATACCAGCTGAAAGATATGAAAAAGACAAATTCGGTTGACTAGTGATTTTTCGCTGTCTAGTGCTTTGTCAATTTCATATCTTTTAAATACGATTTAGTTTGGTCTTCAAATTTTGTAGGGTTGTAGAAGCTCACGTATCATACGTATGGTAATTTGTTTGAGATTTTTTGAAAACTTATACATATGATTTTCGTAGACTTTATACTATTTGGCTGCTGTGTACAGCATGTAGTAACAGATTAAGTAGAAGGCAGTAAAATGCAGCTTTCTTGAAAGTAAAATATAGTATATGCCACTGTTCAGTATTTTGTTATTTTCTTATCTCTCAAATCCCAATGAGTTTGGTTTTGAAATTTTTCAGTGTTGTAGAATATTACCTCCCCTACTGTGGTAATTTCTTGAGAATTTTTCACAGTAAAGTGTTATTTTTTTATAGTAAAAGATAGTATACGCTGCTGTTTGTTACTTTGTTATTTTCATATCTCTCAAATCCTGTTAAGTTTGGTCTTCAAATTTTGCAGCATTGTAGAAGCTCAACTCCCCTACGTGTGGTAATTTTTTGAGAAATTTTCAAATATTTTACTGCAGATACAGCAAAAAGAACTTTATTCTTATTCATAAAAACCATAAGTACACGTTTTAAAAATTCTCAAAAAATTAATATAGATAGGGGAGGAGAGATTATACAATATTGTAAAATTTTAAAACTAAAATCATTATCAGCTGAAAGATATAAAAAAACAAAGAAGAGACAAATTAATGTATAAACTACAATACACATTAACTAGCTGGGTTGACCAACGCATAAACTAGTAACTGATTCGGTAGTAATTCAATCTGTTGTTCTATAGTAAAATGTATTTGTGATTTACTACCGAATTAGATTCAGATGTGCTTTGTATGCGCTTCGGCAGTAAATTCATCAGTTGTTCTGTAGTAAACTATTTCATGATTTACTAGTAGGTTGCTTTTACTAGTGTTGTTTGCAGTGCATTAATTCACTACGTTTTGTCCAGCGCGTGAAATTTACTTCTCCAGTCAAAGCGCAGAATAGCTATTCTACGCTCAGGAGTAGAATAGCGCCACCATATATATATATATATATATATATATATATACACGTTCAATTTACAATATTATAAATTATTATAAAGAATATAGAGTTGTCCAGGGATCCCAAGTCCGGTTGAAAATTTAAGATCCGCCGTTTGGAGTCGCCATCGAGGTAACTGAGCAGAGGGCACTCCAGTATTGACTCCTGGTTTTGGCCTCAACGCAGAGAATAATGAGAACTAGTTAGTCATAATCTGCCCATTGTCACGGGTGACGTCTAAATTTTAACATAGAGAGGAAATTTTCTAAAAAATTGAAAATAAAAACTAAAAAACAGTAACTTGACACAATTTTTTTACAGAAAACAACTAAATTTTTTTTTCTTTTTTTATGTAAGAGGGAAAAAAATAAAATTACTGTAGCATTTGAACCGTAGAAACTCTAGTGTTGCATGGAGCGTGGCGCCAGGTGATCAGGGCCCGGTAGCTAGGACCTGTTTGGTAGAGCTCCAGATTCTAGTTCCACCTCAGATCTGAATCTTGTAGGCTAAAATAAATAGAATTAAGTTTATATTTTTAGTCTAAAATTAAATAAAATGACCTACCTAAACACTCTTAATATACTCACAGATCCAGCTTCACGGATCTGTGAAGCTACAAATACCCAGCTCCACCAGATCCATGAATCTGAAGGAGCTGGAGTCGTATCAAACACGCACTTAGTTAGTATTCCACACATTACCGCAAGTGACTTCTGAATTTTAACAGAGAAAAATTTTCTTTAAAAAAAAGGAGAAATAAAAAACAAAAATATTGTAACTCAACGTTAAAAATCTTTTTTTAAAAAAAATAAATAATATTTTTTACAAAAATGTAAAAAATATCTTCTACATTTTTTAAATAAGCTATAGGGCACAAAGCTTGGAGCGTGCGCGAACGGCCGGATCTGGCCCTTGGTGCCAATCGTATGGCCAGAATATTTTAGGACCTTACTAAAATTCCAAGAACCACATGGACTTTTTTGCAAAATGGATGAACACAAAAGCCAAGGGCAGCTTTTCGGTCGGGATCTTACCGCAATTTTGAAATTCACAGGGGAGCTCTTCACAAAACCATGGACGTGGACTTAAGGGCTCGAGGCTTCCTTCCATTATTACATAGGTAATATATTTCAGGACCTTACGAAATTCCAAGAAGTATAGAGACTTTTATTTTTGCAAAATAGGTGCACACAAAAGCCAAGGACAGTTTTTTCGGTCGGGACCTCGCGGCGATTTCGGACTTTTTCCCGAAAACATGGATGTGGACTTCAAGGGATCGCGGATTCCTTCATACTAGCCAGGGTTACACGCTACGTTACGCCGTGTAAAATTTGGTCGCACGACGCTGTGTCGTGCGAAATTTAGTCCAATGGCTATTTCTGAAAAAGGGCATGAGAATATAAACATGAATTCGTTTTTTCTCTAGGGTTTTCTAAAAAATATGCTAGCTAGGAGTCATTGTCGAATTTGCGAAAACGTGAGTTCTTTTTTTTTTTTTTGCGTACTTTCAGTTTTCTCGGATTTTTTCTTAAAAAATAGGTTGTGAGGTTTTTGCGTACTTTCGGTTTTGGGATCTAAATGTATTTTCTTTTTTCGGGTCCATTTTATTAAAAACCAATGAGAGGACCTAAACGTAAACCGTGCAGGGATTTAAACATAATTTCATTTTTAGGTCTATTTTATAAAAAATCGACCAAAGGATTCGAACGCAATTTCAAAAAATTTTAACCACGTGTTCACGAAGAAAGCTGAGGTGGCATGATCGGGACAGCTCCAATCCCTTATACATATGCTCCAAGCTCTTGAAAGTTGGAACTTCACCATTAGCTCCGTCCATAAATAGAAAGTACGCTCCTCTCTGAGACTTTTTTCGATTTTCCCTTGTCCCGTGCGTGCAGAGCGCTGGTGGTAGTTTGCCATCGTTTGATTATCTCCCGCTAGACCTTTCCTTCACCATGGTTCTTGATTGCATCCTCCAGGTACAAAGACGCTGGCTAATTCCGTGCAGTAAGTTCACCACTGCCGCCTCCAACAATGGCAGAATTCTCGTGGCTGACGGCGCTGGGGTTCGTCTTCCTGACTTTTAACTCCGGCATGGCGGTGTACCGCTCCAACGGCGACACGGGCTCCATCCTCTTCGTCGCCGTCTCCTACATCGACCTGGTAGCACTCTTCGCCTGTTTGCGAATTTATGAAGGCCTGGACCGTCACTCCCCTCGCCGCGACATGGTCAAGGCAGCCGTCTGGAGTCTCACGACCCTCCTCACCGTCATGTTTAGCTATAAAGTCGCTGAAATCATGCCCCTGGCCGTCAAGATCGTGGTCTGGGCGATGGCGGCGGCCACCACCTGCGGGGGCTTCTACGCCTTCTTCATTCACGACGAGAAGCAGCCCCAGGCCGCGCCGGCGGCGGCCAAACTCCCCGCCGAGCGCGACCATGGCGCCACCTAATAGCCGGTTGGGCACTTGCTACCGCCAGGTACTTGTTTCAGTTCTAACAGCGGCGCCGTACGTTAGATCTCGTGGCCAACTAGATTGCTCTTCCACCGCTTCTGTCCTACTAGCTGTTTCTCTTCCCTTTTCCGCCATTTTTGCTGTCACATCGATTGTTTTAGCTTGCCGGTGTGCTGAGATTAGTAGATCTGCAATTTTGTGCCGTCAGATCCGCTGCTGCAACAGAAGGGAGAGGAGATCTTTTAAGTTTGCGGCGCTGTTGGTGAGAGGAAAATCTGACCCGGAGATGCAAATTGGACTTTCTGGACTTCAATTTGGACATGTGCTTACCACGAGGAGCAATAGCATGCATCCTCTTGAAGTAAGTTTCGTGGAGTTTGTTTGTCTGCGAGCTCTACTCGCCGGGGAGAAGACTAACAGTGCTAAAGAAGAAGATGAAGAGAGGAGGAAGACTGAAGAATGGAGGAACCGAAGGAGGAAGGCGACAGATTGGGAGAAGACTAACAGTGCTAAAGAAGAAGATGAAGAGAGGAGGAAGACTGAAGAATGGAGGAACCGAAGGAGGAAGGCGACAGATGAATGGAAGAAGCGAAGATTCCACGATATGATATTGAACAAAGATCATATGATTTGTGTCCTCTCTTTACGGAGAATTCTGGATAAGGTAAACACACATTTTATTCAAGAAATCTTCACGGATCATTAAGTAAACTTTGCTGGAATACTCCGATACGGTACTTCGTGTACAGAGAAATCTTCATGGGTCATCAAAGAAACTTGCTGGACATTCTGATACTTCGTGTACAGAGAAGTTGGATTTGTTTGGTAGGCATGCGTGCTTTCCATATGTTTTAATCCCTGTCCAAGCATTTCTTCTAGTCAAATAAATAAATAATCACAAGACAAGATTGCACGAACACAGTGAAGATGTGGAAGAACTTTGTGGAACGGAGAAGTGGCTTCGTGTTTGAGTTTGACGAAATAAAAATTAACTGTTCTTTGTGGAAAAATAACTGCAAAACAATATAGTTCTTGTCTATATGCAAATTGGCCTTTCATTGACCACTATGGGCCAGTTAAGAGGAAGGTTTATTGCAATACATGTTCAACTGATAGTGGTGGGCACATGATAGGGAATAAAAGAGAAGATACATGCACAGCAGCGGATACACAAGGACAAGCGAATATGCAACAACAATTACAATGACAATGGCAATTCTAGGTCACATTATTAGGCAAGCTGACAGCAAGGTGAAAGCTTCTGTTTTTTTTAAGAGAAGAGAAACAGCTAAGATATATTAACCACTAGTTGGCCCGAGTCTTAACGTGTTGTTGCTGTTGCCTGAGGTATGTGCTTGTGCGGTAGCAAGTGTCCAACCAGCGTTATTACAAATATGCGTTAATTTGAATAAGTTGCGGTCATGGTTGTATCGCAGTATTCTACGTACTATTAAGTACTATAAACTGTATTGTGTCTATCGTGTGTCGTTCATGTCGGTCACCGTTGTGTTTCGTCGACGTCCCATGGAGTTCCCGAAGAATTCTTCATGGTCAGGTATATTACTGCTATCACAAACTCGACTATTGGTCGTGTTGCCGTTGGTGTTGTGTAATATTAGGGGCTTTATCAGTGGTTTGTTGCCGTTGGTGTAATGTTGTTGAGCACCTTTTTGTAACGCGAGATTTCAACACTGTCCTTACAGTAAGTAGTTCTGTTACTTCTGTATCTCCACATTATATTATATGCCCTGTTGTTGAGTATATCTCTTCTTGTTTACCTCTATTTCACAGCCTGCCTCTCTTTGCAGCTTTGTTTGGAACAGTTTTTGATTCTGCAGATTTTGGATTCTCCGATAATCGGTAGGTGGTAGCTTCTGATTTTATGTACAAATCTGCTTTTGATTTATAGGAGAATCTTGATTTTTAGAGAATCAGAAATTATCACTCACCTAATTATTAAAAAATCTATAATATGTACTATCAAAAGCTGTTGTAAACCAAACCTTAGTCTGTTGTTGTTTAGTCTATTGTGGTATCAGAGTCAAGACTTGTACAGAACGATGCTGGGGGCGATGTGCCCTGCATTACCCTGTTCACAAAGTCGTCGATCAGCTGGACGGTCAGGAACATTGGATGCCTTCCTTACCTTCGCATGTGGTACTGGAATTTCCGTCACAAAATCTCTGTTTTTTTTCCTCTCAACTTGTACTTATTCTCCGGCTTGACTTGTCGATATAAGTTGTCTTGTCCAGCTGCGTGCATAACGTGGTGTCGTGTATCCTGTGCGGTCCATACCAGCCAATGGCTCCGGTTGAAAGGTATAGTAACTCTTAAATTTTATACGATTTTTTCGCTCTGATAGTACAAGTCCAAGGATCGCTTGCCATACAATTCCCTGTGGAGGGAGGTGCTTGTCTTGCTTCAGCTTCACAACTACTCTTGACGAATATGTTAATCCTTCTTGCAAAAGCTACATGTTCGTATAAGTAGAACTTTCAATATTGCAAATCGGGGACAGTGTTTTCCTGAGAGGTGCTTCCCCAGTCCATGTCAGTGGTCAGTAGTGCTGCTTTTATTTTGTGAAAAACATTTAGTAGTGCTCTCCAGAACGACCCTCTTGGTAGTTGTCTCTATCTTCTTTGTTTTCATTCTTGTTCCTTCACGAAAAGCCCAACAATAACGTCCACTTGCCGTCGCCATTAGTGATTGACTTTGACCGTACCGAATGCCTAATTTGAACCGCATTTGAACGCGCCAACCGTTTTCGTCGAATATTAGCTCTTTCGATTTGAAACTGTGTTTTGAGTGTTAGCCGCTGGTAGGTAGTGAAGCAGTTGAACCAAAACATCAATTAAGACTAGCTGCCGCCTACCAGTAGGTACACCGAACATTTCCACCAAAAACAAGACGTTAGGGTCAATGAGATTTGGTCCTTTGTTATTGTCATAATCACGACAATTGCTAGTTCTCCTTCCTTACTTGCTACGTAAAAGAATATTAGGTATATAGTTTGAATGATTTTATTTATAAATATAAAGTTTACATATAGATTTAGTGAGGTTTTTTCTATTATGTCTTTATCTATTTACTCTCAATTATATGTATTTATTTATTCAGAAAAACTAACGTACGGTATACCGTATAAGCGATATACCATTTTGCACCGGTGAAACCTAGCTTTGAAACCTGCTCTGAAACCTGTGAAATTTGCTTTGAAACCTGTGAAACCTGATATACCGTTAGAATCAATTCCAACGGTATAGGGTTCAGTAGTAGCCTCTTATTTATTACCATCCACGCAAAGCATTCTCTCTCATCTTATAACACAATTAAGTTATCTAAATCATTTTTTCTTATATATTTTTCATTTTTTTGCAACTTTAATTCTCATGTAAAATCAAAATATATCTTATATTTCTGAAAGGTGGAGTAATTTGTCCGAACTTCTGATTGGCTGCTCTGAAAGCGTCTACGCTAATCGCCTCGTTCGTTAGTTTAGCGTAGCCTCTAGAGCGTCTCTTACTGGCTGTCCGGGCCCCGCATTTTTGTGTTGGCTCCAGAGCGTCTCTCACGGGTCCAGTGGTCGCTGCACTTGGTTCATTGTGTTAAGGAACCTCGCTATCGAATAGTCTGGGGTTCCCGAACAGATCTGAATTGGAGAACAGAAAGAGAGAGAGAGACGTGTTTTGGGAGAGCAACAGCGGAATTCTTTTATTGCTTATGATTGCTTGTACATAGGGGACCCTCCTCCTCAGTATAAATACCACCTAGGGTTTCGGCTAAGGGGCCAACATGGGCTTTCCATGGGCCACGAGGGTTTCCCAACACTCCCCTTTGGGCCCTTTGCCGCGAGATGCATATGCCTCATTAAAACTCCAGAAAAACCCAGTGGGAAAAATACTTGGAGAAAGAGTACGTAGCATACGCTTACTATGTTGCACGAATTGCCTCGTTAAAACCTTATGCAAGAAAACTTCATGAAAAACTTGCTAAGGAAGAAGAGTACAATCCACCCGAACTTCAATTGCTAATCTTCGAGATTCATGTTGGGTATTCATAATTCATCTTCGAGATTTATGTGGGAGTATGTGAAATATCTCCCCCTGAAATCTGCACTTCTCTAAGCCTCATCATCACAATTCCTTTCACGCACCTTTCAAAGGTAGATGCTGGGAGTGATTTAGTGAACAAATCTGCAAGATTTTCACATGACTTAGTATGCAATATCTTGATCTCGTTCATCTTATGCAATTCGTGAGCATAGAAGAACTTAGGGTTGATATGCTTCGTGAGATTGCTCTTCACATAACCCATCTGTGCTTGGGCAACACAAGCTGCATTATCTTCATAAATTATCGTGGGAGTTTGCTCAATGATCAAACCACATGACTTCTGGATGTGGTGAACCATTCTTCTGAGCCATGCACATTCACGAGATGCTTCATACAAAGCAATGATTTCCGAGTGATTTGTCGACGTCGAGACAAGAGTCTGCTTAGACGACTTCCAAGAAATTGATGTTCCTCCACATAGGAAAACATAGCCGGTTTGGGACTTGCCAATATGCGGGTCTGATAAATACCCAGCATCGGCACAGCCAACCAAATTCAATTCATTGTTTCTTCTGAAAAACAGACCAAGGTCTTTGCTTCCTTGGAGGTAACGGAAGATGTCCTTGATCCCTTTCCAATGCCTTTTGGTGGGTTCTGCACTGTACCGAGCTAGCAAATTCACAGCGAACGCAATTTCCGGCCTAGTGCTATTCGCAAGGTACATGAGCACTCCAATTGCACTCAGATATGGGATTTCTGCTCCCAGGACTTCCTCCCCCTCTCCTCTAGGTCTGTATGGGTTTAGGTCTGCTTGGAGTGACCTTCCGACCATTGGAGTCTTTGCAGGATATGCTTTTTCAAAATCAAACATTTCCAACACTTTCTGTGTGTAGGTTGATTGGTGTACCAAGATTCCTCCTTGGACATGCTCAAGCTCCAAGCCTAAACAAAACTTGGTTTTACCCAAATCCTTCATTTCAAACTCAGACTTCAAGTATGAGCATGCTTCTTCAATTTCTTCATCTGTCCCAATGATGTTCAAGTCATCTACATAGACGGAGATTATACAGAATCCATTCGGGATCATTGATAAACACACATGGACAATCTTCATTGCTTGTGTAGTCTTTCTTGCAGAGAAAATCACTCAGCGATTGTACCACATTCTCCTCGATTGCTTCAAATACATGTGATTTCTCCAATTTCACATCAGCATGTGTTTCTATTTGCTCCGTCTTGGTTCGGATAGAAATTCCTTCCGGTACTTTCATGTATATCTCGAATCCAAGTTTCCGTACAAATATGCTGTGACAACATCCATTAGCTTCATTCTCAACTTCAAGTTGACTGCCATTGAGATTAAACATCTAAAGGTAATTCCTCCCATGACCGGAGAATAGGTTTCTTCATAATCAACTCCAGGACGTTGAGTGAAACCTTGAGCTACGAGCCTTGCCTTGTACCTTACAACTTCGTTGTTTTCATTTATCTTCCGAACAAAGACCCATTTGTGACCTACGGGGTTTATATGGTAAGGTGTGCGGCATACGGGCCCAAACACCTCTCTCTTGTTCAGAGAGACTAACTCTGCAGTGATTGCCTTTTTTCATTCTTCCCAATCTAGCCTTTTCTTGCACTCTGCGAGATGCGAGCTCGGGATCATGATCAATGATCGAGGCAATCTTCTTTGCAAAGTATGCATCATCGCTGGTCGTTGCTCTATTCGTGATTCTCCGTTATTACAAAGTTTATGGCCATTTCTTCATGGGGTGCTTCATGCACTTCTACTTGCTCTTCATCGCTATTCCTATCGCAGAGCAAGTTCCTTTAGCTTTCATCGCCTATGTGTGCGCACATTATTTCCATGGCTTCTGCAGTGGAAGGTTCAAGTCTGGAATTGCCTTTTCCGTTGGCTTCTTTCCAGTGCTAGGTCTCAACTGGCTCCCCTTCTTTCCTTGGGGCATTTTCGTGATTGGTTGTGGTAAGTCCTCTCGCCACGTTTTCTCTAGACGTCTCCGGGTACTTTGGGTTTGAGGAGCCAGATTTCCTGCTCTTTTTCTTTGAGGCCTCTGAACAGGTTGAGGGATACCTTCTATTTTCTTTGGTATTTCCACCTCTCTGGTGCATTCCTTGCGGGTACATGCAACTTAACCACGCCTTCGTGTCACAAAATGATCAGCGATTCATTTGCTAAATTCGCAAATCAATTATCTTTTGGACTTCTTGATTTGCTTCATTAGTGCGGGGGTCATGTGCGGGGATCCCAGTGGAATGCTATATGATTTCCCGACATTTTTCATCCAAAGGTTGATTTCCTCCCCCTAATGACGGGAAACGATCCTCGTCAAAAAATACAATCGTGAATCGGTCAGATGCAAGTCTCGAAATATGGGTTCCAAATACCGATTATGGATGCACTCATAACCAACGATATCCCGACTTGCGGAGAGGGCCCATTGCGATCCATTGAGGGTGGTATAGGTACATATACCATACACCCAAATTTTCTAAGATGGGAGATCTTCGGGATGATCCCGAGCAAAAGTTGCATAGGAGAATGGATGTTGTAGGCCGACGGTCTGAAATTGATAAGAGCTGCTACGTGCAGGACTGCGTGTCCCCAACAAGTGTTGGGCAAGTTACAACTCTGCAAAAGCGGTTTGGAAATGAACTTAATCCTCTTTATTAGTGCTTCTGCTAGTCCATTCTGCATATGGACGTGCAGTACGGAGTGCTCAACTGCTATCCCTGTTGTAGTGCAATAATCATCAAATGCCTTTGAAGTAAATTCTCCAGCATTGTCCATTCTAATGGACTTTACGCGATGATCAGGGAAAGCATTCTTAATTCTTATGATCTGCGAGATCAGCTTTGCAAAAGCATGGTTTCTTGTTGACAATAAGCATACATGCGACCATTTCGAGGAAGCATCGATGAGCACCATAAAGTATCGAAACGGCCCTGACAGGGGCTGAATCGGACCGCAAATATCCCCCTGGATGCGTTCCAGGAATGCAGGGATTTCACTTTGCACTTTCATGACAGAGGGTCTAGTTATTAATTTCCCGGTGGCACATGCAGGGCACACAAAATCTTCATGATTCGGGAAATTTTTAACGTTAATGCCATGACCTTGTGAGTTGTTCACTATATTTCTCATCATTCTAAGACCAGGATGACCTAATCTACCATGCCATAAAGAAAATAATTCAGAGCTTCTAAAAACAGTCTTCAAGGAAGTATACACTTGGTGCATGAATATTCGTGTAGTACAACCCGATTCATATGAGGACATTTTTCTAATACCATTTTTCCACATACCGCGTGCTTCACAATGCACAAGTATTCTTTGCCATTTTCTTCATTGGTTTCTACGTGAAAACCATTGGCGCGGATGTCTTTAAAGCTTAAGAGAGTGCGCGTTGATTCTGGGTACAAAAGGGCTTCTTCAATTACCAAAGTTGTACCCATAGGCAATATAATAGTGGCTCTTCCTGAGCCGATTACATATGAGTCGCTTCCTGCGATCGTAGTAATCTTTCCAGCGTTCTTCGTGATCGACTGGAAGTATTTAGACTCTCTTAAGATGGTATTTGTTGTGCCACTATCAACAATGCATATCTCTTCCATTTGGGCGCTACACGATTTCTAGATAAAAGAAATATAATTCTAATCAGATAGAGGCAAATAATCCAAATATTGCTTGCAAATTTGAAGAATACTGGAATAAAGAATAAATTGCGTATTTATTCATGAAAGAAGTATGCTCTTCTAGAGCTTACAATTCATTATTCAAAGAAAAGTGCTAACAACCATAATCTAAAGAAAATGCATTAAATAGAATCTGTAAAATATGCATTAATTTCTGCTTCTATGTCATCGGCAGAAGTTTTCTCTTCATTTGCCATAATAATGGCTGCAGCATCGATGTCCAGGCTATTATGTGAGGATGAGACAATTGGGGTATCTTCATCCATGGCATCATCATCACCGATATTGGCGAAGTGCGCCTCTACGGGGGCGTTTTCTTTTGCCTTCCTCTTAGCCTGATATGCGTTGATCACTTCCTTGGATTCCCGACATATCTTCGACCAGTGTCCCCAAGTGCCACACCTGAAGCACGTTTGGTTCTGCTGTCCATACGGCTTGGCGTGCGACTTTTCTTTGTCATCCCTCTTCACAGGGGCTTTGGACTTTCCTTTGGCCTGAGTCCTCTCTTTTCCACCCTGCTTGCCCTTCTTTCTATTAATGGGCTTTCTCACCTTGTAGCTATTGGCATTGACTTCGTGCGATGCCTCGTCCAGTGGTCATGAGACGTAGTTCTTGCGTAGAACATCGTCTTGCGATTCCGCAACTTGCATTACATCAATCGATTCGCTATACTCCTTGTATGCGTCCCGACGATAGTGCGTGCACTGGATAGCATTAGGGTGGAAGGTAGAGAGGGTTTTCTCAATCTTCTCCTCATCGCTGATCTTCTTGCCACATAGGAGAGATTGGTACAAATTCGTGTAAGGTAGAATTGTACTCGCCATCGCTTTTAAAGTCGCAAATCTCAAGCGCACCCAATCTTGCGTGCTTGGGGCAAGATGGTGTACTTGAGTTTTTCAACCGCTCAAGTGCGGTCAAAGCTCAAGTGCACTCTCCTCACCATATATTCATTCTTGAGTGGTGAGAGGTGGTGCATGAGAAAGTGCAGGGCTTGATCGTTCTGCTCGGCGGTAGGTTTCGCGTCCTGTGAGGACCCTAGACCAATCGCTGCACGGAGCTTCTTGCCCCCAAGAACAATCTTTACGTCCGATGCCCAAGTGAGATAGTTCTGACCATGCGGGGCCAGTTCTTCAAACTCACGATTCACAATGCCGGACATCTGCATGATTTCAAAATTCTAGTTTAGATTACTGCGTGTAATCTGATAGAAAATGGTTGCAAAAGGCATAGAGTGAAGAAAAATAAATTCATATGCATTGCATTATATAAAATAAAGCAAAGGATTCGAAATTTATAAAGAGAATACACAAAAACAAAGAAATAAAGCTAGAAAAATTAAAAATAGAGCCAAATAAATCTTCTGGATTTTCTGGCAATTTTTTCAAAATTTTCTGCAAGTTTTTGCTATTCTTCCCTTTTTTTTCTTTCCCTTCCTTTCTTTTTCTTTCTTCTTTTCCTTTTCTTTCCGGCCGACTGGGCCTTTGCTTTTCGGCCCAAGACCGCGCGCGGCTAGGGTTTCCCCTAGCCGCCGCCACTTTCCTCTCCCCTTTTTTTTTGTTTGTTTCTTCTTCCTTGTGCACGTTCCTCATTCTATCGTGCGTACGTGCCGGCGCCCGCTCTTCTTCTTCCACGCGCCATGCCGCACAAAGGCCACCGACGCCGGGCTCTTCCGCGCCGCTTACATTTTCTTCGCTCCATGCGTGGGGCGGGGCTGTGGGCGAGGCAAGCTGCTGCGCGCGCGCCGAGGCGACGAGGGTGCAACGCGGCGGCACGGCCGGGCCGAGCGCGGGCGCGGGCCGATGCCGGTCGGCGGCGACGTCTTCATGCGGGCGCGGTCGGGTGTGGCCGCAACGCCAGGCGCGACGCCGACGGCGATGAGCGTGCCGGTGAGAGGAGGCGCGGGCGCGAGGCCGGCCGAGGGCGACGGCACCACCGGGCGCCGGCGGCATCGCCGCGTCGTCGCCGTTCGTCGGGTGCCTTGCGGCGCCGTCTCCACTTCGGCGCCGCCGTCGCGGCGCCTCGGCTGCTTTTCGGCGCCGCCGCTTCGAGCATCTAGCGGCGGCGCCGGGCTTCGTCTGGCGCCGCTTGCGCCCGCCCGTGGCGACGATCGCGGCGCGAGGCCGAAGTCGGGCGTCGTTTGGCCGCGAGGCCGACAGCGCCGGTAGTCGAGGCGGCCGGGCGCTGCGGCGACCGAGGCGCGGCGAGTACGGCCGGGCCGGACCGGCGGTCGATAAAGCGGTGTCTTGGCGGCGTGCCGTCGTGCGTTGCAGGTGGCGCGGCTTTGAGCGATCACGTCGCGCGGCCGGCGGGGTGGCGGCGCGGCTTCATGCGCGCCGGCGGTGTCATCGCGCTTCGTGCGCGGAAACCGGGGCAACGACTTCTTTCTTTCCCTTTTTTTTCTAGTTGTAAAAAATGTTTCATGTGTACTGTTGTTTCATGTCGTTGTAGCTTCTTGCCACGTGATGAACACAGTATACGTAAGGTAGATGCATGCATAGGATCAACAGCGATTAGAAACAATCACCGATTCTCACCTTTTCAATCTGTTCATCGGAAGAGCTTCGTGCTGATAACGTGTTAAGGAACCTCGCTATCGAATAGTCCGGGGTTCCCGAACAGATCTGAATTGGAGAACAGAAAGAGAGAGAGACACGTGTTTAGGGAGAGCAACAGCGGAATTATTTTATTACTTATGATTGCTTGTACATAGGGGGACCCCCTCGTTCTTTTATAGCGCTCACCTAGGGTTTCGGCTAAGGGCCAACGTAGGTTTTCAATGGGCCACGAGGGTTTCCCAACACATTGAAGGTCTTGTTTGGTTGGAGGCTACCACAGTATACGCGGGTGTGAGTTACGAAGGTATTGCCTCGAAGTTGGATCTTTGCCTAGTCAACTATGACTGCGATTAATGTTTGGCTGATGACTTGATCCTGGCAAGGCATAAATTTAAAATAAAACCAAAGAATGCTACGACAAAGAGTTGACTTGAAGGGGACCCACATGGAGTTATGGATACACGTCTTCACCCACCAAAATTCAAATTATCGTCTTACCTTTATGCACATACAAGTGTGCTATAGTAGGAACTTTATCAGGTAAGGAATTTGTCCTCTGTGATATAAAGTGTTTGATTTTCATGACACATGATCAATTACGATGACTTGGATCCATGAAACTTGACCACCATGGTATAAATCCTGATCTCGTCTTTACGCATAGGCATATGCGAGTGTGCTACAGTAAAAACTTTACCAGGTCACAGATTATCCCCCATGATATACGGTGTTCGATCTTCATGATGAACGATCAATAATCATAGGTTGGATCCATAGATCTTGACCACCAGGGTTCAAATCCTAGTCTCACCTTTATGCACATGTGAGTACGTTATAGTAGGAACTAGGAACTTTATTTGGTCGTTGATTTACCCCCGTGGTGTTTGATCTTCATGACATATGATCGGTGATAGCTTGGATCCATGGAACTTGACCACCAGGGTTCAAATCTTGGTCTCACCTTTACGCTTATGCGGGTGTGCTACAGTATGAACTTTATCAAGTCGCGGATTTATCCCTCGTGATTAGTGTGTTTGATCTTCATGACATATGATCGATGATGATAACTTGGATCCATGGAACTTGACCGCAAGGGTTCAGATCCTGGTTCACCTTTACACGTAGGTGAGTGCGCTACAGTTGAAACTTTATCAGGTCCGAATTTATCCCCTGTGATATAGGGTGTCCGATGTTTACTATGTAGGATCAATGATGATAACTTGGATCTATGGAACTTGACAAATTGACATCACCAATATTCCAATACGTTGACTACACAATAACCTATGACAAGTGAACTTGTGTAACCACACACATGGTTGTTCTGAGGTGGGCACTTGGGCCGAGCTTGTTTGGGCCAGCCCAAGGCACAGTGGGCACGATCCGGTCCAAAGTCCAGCCTAGCACGAAGTGGGTCGTGCCGTGCTGGCACGACATTGTAGCACGGGGCTGTGTCGGGCCTGAGAACAGCTCACGATGAGCAGCAATGTCCGGCATGACAGTGTAGCATGAGTCGTGCTGGGCCCGATAACCCAGGGCATGAGGAAGAAGCCCAGTATAAAGGTCACCGACCCACAGAGCATGAGTGCTATAGACGTATCTAGCAGTATGGACGCCACCCCGCCGCCGACACCTAAGAGAGACAGGCAAGAGGAGAGAGAGAGTTGAGAGAGATTGAAAGATGGTGCACTCTCACCCGTCTCTCTCAATCTCTCCCTCTCATCCGTCTCTCTCAATCTCTCTCGCCTATCTCCCTCACTCTCTTTCTCGCCCATTGCCCCCTTTCTCGCCTGTGTTCAGTACATCTCCTCGTTCTCTATAACTGTTCAAGAATAAATAAATTTTAGTTCTTTTTTCCATAATATTTGTGTCTACTGCCTCAACTCCATGTGTCTTCGGTTTCTTTCCTGTTATCGCAATAGTACAAATGGGTTGGACTTGGACTGACACAGCACGAAGTAGGCACGAAGCGCAAATGAGCTGTGCTTGAGCTTGCCGAAGGTGAACCGGGCCGGCACAGTGGACACGACGGGCTGTCGTGGTCCGACACAGTTCATGCACGAAGCATGATGGATCCGTGCCTGGCAGGTTCGACACGGCACGACGCCCACCTCTAGTTGTTTTTGACGATCGAACGGCATAGCAATTTCGGAAGGAAAGCACATCAGCGAAGGTAAACAATGGGTGACACTTATCGTGGAAGTAGCTAAAAGCTAGAACACGATATAAGGTCAGAGTATGCGTATAAAAGATGTTTCAATGTCTTGTATAGGCCTCCTAAGGCATCTAATACATGGAATAACTTAGACTCAAAGACAAACAAAAGGGAATCCCTAGAGACTGCCGTCACATTGCTATGGATATTACTAAGCATCCCAAAGGAATCTGAGCCTGGTATTGGATCCAATGCATGGGTTTGGAGTACCAGAACACTTTACAATTTGGCCAGCTGGATGTGACGAGCTCAATCCAAATTGAATCCAAATCTTTTTATCTCTTGTTTCCTCGTATGGACGGCAACAAATCCATGAGAAACAAGATAAAGGAGCCTTGTAGGCTTCTGGAAAGTCGTAGGATAGCAATGCCTGTTCGGGGGTTGTAGCTTTCTTGTTTGGGATAGTATGGTTTTTTTTGCTTTCTGGATTAAAAAACAGCTATAACAAATATCTAATATTCCTCGATAATATACTCTAAAAGCAAATCTCATCAAACTTTCAGCTTTCATTGGTGTACTTCAGCCATGCCCTCCTAGTGTACATAAATCTCACGCAGTCATTGGAGACTGATTGTGTAGCATGCAATCAAATTATCATAATTTTATCTAGAAACATCCGCATCATGTGTTACTTTATCCTCAGAAAGAAGACTTGCTATCCATTCCAAATATGTATTTTGTGTATTAAAACCCTCTTAATTCACGCGTAATGCTTTGTGAACTTGACGAACAAAGCATTGAGTACATACTCGTCACCTGGCCTCCATCATTATATGCGTGTGCTAAGAGAACGCACTAGTATGTGTGCGTGTGTTATGGGTGTGTGGTGGTGTGTATATACGTGTCTTCCTTGTAATCCGAAAAAATGACAAGTGTAAGATGGAATCACGCTTCGCTGGATTAGAGGGTTTTCATAGGAATTTCAATGGATTTACGTTCCTATGTTTTGCTATCTCCCTGAGCCGTTTGGAATGAAGGAATCGACACCAAGGACTCCAGGGGAAAGGGGGGATTTCCTGTACTTCCATAGGAAAGAAAAAATAGCTCAGCCAGAGAAGCACTGGATCTGGAGCAAGAAAGCAACGGCAAAAAAAGTGAGAGAGGTGCTTCGATTTTTTTTAAATAATAGGTGAAAAAATAAAAATTACAAAAATAATATGCCGAAAAGAAAAATGACAAAAGTACACATACAGAGATAGGTCATCTTAATAAATGTGATTTAATAATGACGACAGTAAGTCAGTCGTAGTCATAAAGCCGATAGCTAGGATCCAAGTAAGTAATCATCATTTAAATTAGTGATTATAATTTCTGTTACCGACTGAAATGACGACTGACCATTCAATTTCTCTGTCGCAATTTCCATTGGCGACAGAAAACCAAACTTAAGGCCGCATGCGCGGCGGCCGCCATATCCTGTTGCCATTTTGCCGAGCGAGTGCCCGAGAGAAGAGAAGAGAGGAAAAGGAGAGGAGAGGAGAGAAGAAAGGAGAGAAGAGAGAGGAGAGGAGGAGGAAGAAGAAGGTCTGCACGTCATTTAAAGGTTGTTTGTTAATATCTTTTTTATGCTTTTCAAAACCTAGGTTAGAAAACCAAGTAATTAGATTTATATAGTAGTAATAAGCGTGTTGATATTAGTAGAGTAGTAATAAGTGTGTAGATATCGGTAGAGTAGAAATATTTTTGTAGATACGAGTAGATTAGAAAATTTTATTTATGTACATTTAGATTAGAAATATTTATTTACATATATTTAATTAGATTTATAGAGTAGTAATAAGCGTGTAGATATTGGTAGAGTAGAAATATTTTTTTTAGATAGGGGTAGATTAGAAAATTTTATTTATATATATTTAGATTAGAAATCTTTATTTACATATGTTTAATTAGATTTGTAGAGTAGTAATAAGCGTGTAGATATCGGTAGAGTAGAAATATTTTTGTACATGTGGGTAGATTAGAAAATTTATTTATGTATGTTTAGATTAGAAATATTTATTTGCGTATGTTTATAGTAGTTTTGTAGATATGAGTAGTAATATTTATCTATAAATATTTGAAGATTAATATTACAGTTAGAGCTATGTTTAGAATATAAAAAATTTTGAAGGTAGATGCAAGTTAGTAATATTCCTGTATGTCGACTTTTGTAGTCGGCAATGAAATTATGGGGCAGGCGCTAGATCTCAAACTCGAAGGTCACACAAGACAAGGGTTTAGACAGGTTCAAGCCCTCAGAGATGGAGGTAATACCCTAATCCTGTGTGCTGGGATTATGCAGATCTCTTGGATCTAAGATTGCTCAAAGCGCAATATGCTCTGGGCGATATGAGGTGTGCTATGTTCTATGGCTTGATTGCTCTATGCTTGGATGATCGGATCCCTATGTTGTTGCCCGCCCTTTCCCTTATATAGCAGGGGTGGGACAGCTTAAGAGTCCTGATCGGTTAAGAGTTTCCGATCGGTTACAAGATTCTAGTCGGTTACAGGATAGAGTATACATCTTTATCTACCCTATTAACGACTCGGATTACAACCGTATCTATCATATCTAAATATAAGTTCAACTTCCTTTAGGATATGTCCCGTTATGCACGCCAAAGAGGCCTCGACGCAGGAGTATCTTCTGGCCTCCTCTTGGGCTCATCATGAGGGTACCCGGTTCTTATATTCCACAAGAGCCCCCGAGTCCTTTGCGATCGAGTTGCCGCCTTCCCGGTTGCGGCCAACCGAGTCATGCTTCACGCCGAGTCCTTCCAGCTTCTTGATGCGGCTCGACTAGTTTTCCTTACTGTAAGTGCCCTGTTGTAGGCAAAGAGATCGTGAAGGACTCAATAGAGCTCCACGCGTTAAACTTTTCGAGTGGTTCCTAGCCCCAGTATTGGAATTCTGGCAGTTGGCTAATCTTGGGGCATACCGTATCCCAAACGATTTGCAGAAGTCAAAACGCTTTTCCCGCTCAAGGCAAAATTCAGCGTCGCTCCCTTTAAATTCATTCGTCTCTGAATTTGCTGATGTCGTCATTGAAGCGTTGGCCCACACACGTCGCATCCAAATTTAGTAGCCCTAAAATCATGTATATGCAGAACTTAGGCAATGTAAAAACAATTCACTCGGATGTGATGTTCGAATGGTGTATATATAATTTTAGAGTTTTTTACTCCTTTTCCTTATTGATTTTGAATTCATCCGAGTGATTTGACTCTTTTTGTTTAAGCACTCTGCCCAACTAGTCTAGCCCCTGAGTGTTGGGAGTCGGCTCATGGCTCTTTTTCCCAGGCATGTGTTATGGGTGACTAAAGTTCACCATTCATGGGGTCAGAGCTTCACAACTCGGAGTTATCGCACTCGGATTCACTTGCAATCGTTAAGCAAAAGAAGAAAAATACAGCTCAGAAAAAGATGTGCGGATGCGCACACTATTAGGTGTAGCCCCCGACTTACTGCTTAGTTGTGGGTCAACTAAGCAGCAAGTCAGGAAAGTCAACAATTTTATTTATAACGACATAATTGAGTAAAAAGCGACTTAGCTGCTTTACGCTCCATGTGTTGCTGACAATCATGCCATCTTTGCTTGTGGTGCAGGCATAGGCTTGTAGATGAGTCATGAATCGGCGCTCGGCGCAGCGTGGCTCATGGCGTCGGCCGGCGGCGCTCGGGCACAAAGCGTAGGCTCGTGGTCGTGGCGAACGTGGCGCTCGGGCGCAGCGTAGGCTCGTGGCCGTCCGAAGTTGGTGCTCGGGCGCAGCGTAGGCTCGTGGCGCGCGCCAAGGTGGCGCGGAAGCGCAGCGTAGGCTCGTGGCCGCGCCGAAGGCCGTGCCGAAGGTGGTGCTCGGGGCGCAGGCGTCGCTCGTGGCCGTGCCGAAGGTGGCGCTCGGGGCGCAGGTGTCGCTCGTGGCCGTGCCAAAGGTGGCGCTCGGGCTTTTCCTGATTTTGCTGAATTGCGGCCGCCGTCATCATGGCCTTGATCTGGGCCACAATCGGAGCCACCGGGCTATCCGATGCAATCATCGGGTCCAGTTTGTCGAGAAGCGTCTTGGAGGCGACGACGTTCTGCATTGGCGTGTGGAAGACGTTCTGCATTGATGCAGGTTAGTAATATTCCTGTATGTCGACTTTTGTAGTCGGCAATGAAATTATGGGGTATGTGCTAGATCTCAAACTTGAAGGTCACACAAGACAAGGGGTTTAGATAGGTTTAGGCCCTCAGCGATGGAGGTAATACCCTAATCCTGTGTGCTGGGATTTTGCAGATCTCTTGGATCTTAAGATTGCTCAAAGCATAATATGCTTTGGGCGATATGAGGTGTGCTATGCTCTATGGCTTGATTGCTCTATGCTTGGATGATCGGATTCATATGTTGTTGCCCGCCCTTTCCCTTATATAGCGGGGGTGGGGCAGCTTACAGAGTCCTGATCGGTTAAGAGTTTTCGATCAGTTACAAGATTCTAGTCGGTTACATGATAGAGTTTACATCTTTATCTACCCTATTAACGATTCGGATTACAACCGTATCTATCATATCTAAATATAAGTTCAACTTCCTTTAGGATATGTCCCCTTGCGCACGGCAGCAGGGCCTGACACAGGGAGTATCTTCTGGGCCTCCCTCTTGGGCCTGTCATGAGGGTACCCGGGTTCTTATATTCCACACTGTAGATATAAATTTTTCTAAACGCGGTTTAGGGTCCATTGGGTATATTGAGAAGTAAAATTATTGGCAGTTAAAGCAATTGTGTATTGAAGTGTAGAGTAGGTTAACGTCATATGTAGGCATATTTTATCAATTAGGTTTGTATAATGTTTATATTTTTGTGTTATTTGCTAATCTATTTGTACCGCATGGGGGTACAAGCTGATCGATCCTGTCATAGATGCGTTGCACCGTAGTCGTTTGGCCACACAGGCCCCGATAGAGGGCTAGGCGACTATTGAGCTTTCGTCCCTACTCTTACGCACCCCCATGTGGGCATGGAGGATTGACGTGCGGTGAATACCAAGGTTTGTGCAGTCATTTCAGTGTTGCCATTGGATTATACTGTGAATGCATATGCATATACTATCTTCTTTTTTACGCAGGTTGTAGGCCACTAGATTGCTACCATTTACTAGGATGGTAGAGGCCACACGCGCAGACGACGCTGATAGGCACAGTTCCTCCCGGAGGTTCCCTTACGACAGGAGTCTACTCACGGCTCTTCTTGACCGCTGGCGATCGAAGATGCACACCTTTTATCTCCCTTGCGGGGAGATGACGTTGACGCTAGAGGACATCAGTTACCTAACAGGCCTTCCGTGCATCGGGCATGCGGTTGTCCCCGACGATTTCAACCCACACTGGTGAGTTGAGGTCCTCGCAATGTTCGAGGGCGTGCTACACGCCGAGGTCGATTACTAGACGTTCACTGGAGGCTACGGTCCGACTCAGAAGTGGCTGACGTAGTTCTACATAAGTTATGTTTTGTTTTCATTTCATTCTTTCCTATAATGCTGCACAATTTAGATGTGTTGTTTTTACAGCCCGAGAGGATGGCAGTTGGTGCTGCGGACTACGTCGTGCGACGCTACTTGGAGGTATACTTGTTGTGGTTCTTCGGCTGGCTCCTGTTCTGCTATTCCCACGGAGACAGTGTCGACGGGCACATGATCCAGTATGCGAGGACGATAGCAGATGTAGAGTTGGATGACATCCCGCGGTTGGCTTGGGGCCCGGCTGTACTATGCACCACCTACAGGGCCCTCTACGACGGTTGTCGCCGCGTCGCCGATAACTCGATTCTCACCAGGTGCCCACTCCTCCTCCAGCTGTGGTCCTTTGAACGCTTCCAGGTTGGACGTCCGCACATTGAGTTGGGACCTTACGGGGACGTCCTGTACGCATGCGGACTCATGTTCAACAGTGGTTCCATGTGTTGGAGCATGTCCACCAGGAGGTCGCCACATATGACTATGGCACGTACGACGACTACATTCGGTTGTACGCTACACGGACACGTACCCGACACAGCTGAAATCGACCTTTCATCGCTCGGTGTGTCAATTGACGTGATTTGAAATATGTACCTATGCATGCTTTCTTCTAATGGAACATATTTATATTTGCATGCAGAGCGACCTTGCTAGGGAGGTGCACGCCGAGGAGGTTGCACTTAGATCCGCACTCGACTTCGGTCACACATTGGAGGCTATGTTGGACGAGGTGTGAGGGATGGTGGACCGGGTGATCGTGAAGTCTTGGCGCATCGTTGAGCTGATGTCATGCAGAAGACTTAGGGAGGAGGACGTCGTTCCACGTGTCGCCTGCTCATCCTTGGTACGCGAGCGACATATCAAGCACACACCAGCTTGCGCACCACGTGTTGCACCTCCTCCCGACGTGGTGTGGGGCTCTAGCTGGCAGCAAGAGACGCTATACAGCCAGATGTTCCCAGGTAAATCTTTGGTATTTAACAAATTCTTCATAATTTGCACATGTAGTTCTAATGACTTGAAGTTTTTCCTTATGCAGCCGATGTTCCAGACGCCGGCAATGATGACGTCCTCCAATATGGCCATACCACCTCGGACACCGGTGATGACAACATGGACTACCGCACTTACTTTGTTGACCCCCCGAGGAGCCCACAAGAGTTGTGCTCGGTCTTTCGTATCTATTTGGTGCACCTGAAGCCAATCAGCCCAGCCAGCCAGCCAGTTAGCCTAGCCAGCCAGCCGAGCCAGTGTACACTACGCCGCCTCCACCTGAACATCACTTCAGGAGCACTAGAGGATAGGTCTCGGACAAGCTGATTTATCCGTCGGAACATGTTTAGCGTCGTGGAAGGGCTAAAGCCGTACAAGGGGTCGCACCGTGCAAGAACCGCAGATATTTTTTTTCTTTCATAACTTATGTACTATCCAAATATGTACTTTTTGTTAGTTCATAACTTTTGTTCTTTCATAACTTTTGTAACTTACTCTTCGCAGACGTTTTGTCATATCGAATTGTTCCTCGCTTACCAATTTGTTACATTCTATTGCCCAATTATCTGCTCGTGCACGCTCACAAGTAACGAACAATTACCGATAACGGTAACAATGGACGTCGTTTCTATGTCCCACCTGGTTTACCACATCAAATACGCTATGGTAGAGTGAATTGACCACACAAAGTCAGCATCTATGTCAGGCCGATTAGACAACACAAATCCAGTTGCTTTGTCATGCCGATTTGATAACACGCATCCACCATCTTTTTTAGTTCGATTGTACAACATACTGCATATTGCTTTCTCAGCCCGATTTGACAACATGCTGCCCCCGCTTCCTCATAGCAAAGTGACAACACGCTGTCTACTTCTTTTTTATCCTAATTTCACAACACTCTGCCCACTGCTTTCTCAGACCAAAGCAACAATACGCTGCAGCCTGCTTTCTCAGACCAAAGTGAGGACATGCTGCCCCCATTCTATTAGCCCTACATGGACTACACACTGCCTATAAAACCACCGGCCACCCAGTCAACACTTCTTCACTAGTCTAATCTCCACTCTATTGCAATGATAGACAGAGAAGGCACCTCAAGCCATAGGAGGGGTAGACAGGGTCAGACATCACCTCGAGGCCCTGACCCTTCAAGGTTTCGAGGCCGCGACCCTTCACTCGAGGTCCATCAAATCTTCGGTCCATAAAACCCCGATCCCCCATCCCAAATCTTCCTATTAGAACAAGGAACTACTACAACCCTATAAATACAATCCACGACGGCCTCCAACTTCGCCCCCTGAAGTGGCCGAAATGCAAGCACGACCTCGACGCTATTGTGCATGTTTGCGACGAGTTCAATTCCAGCCCAGGATGTCGTTTCTACCGATGCCCTCTATTCATGGTAACCACTACAACTCTTACATACCATTCGACGTATGTCTCCCTATATGACACGTACTCTTACTTGCAGATCATGGATTGCAAATTCACTGAATGGGTGAACCGTACCGCATACATGCCCAATATTACATCCACACATTGCTGTATTGCCGCGACGGAATGCAATAGGACCTCACAGAGGTCAAGAATGAGAATGAACATCTCCGCGGGCAGAACTTGGAGCTTCAGACCCAGATTGATGACCTATACCGTCAAAGGCCCAAGGAGGGAAACAATGAGGAGGTCGTCCACCTCGGCAGCGACTACCACACTTACTGCTGCTACGGTAAATGCCAGCTACAGTTGTGCTTGTCACTACTATGACCAGCAGCACTGTCCATGCCGTCCTGACGATCAGCATTCCCTATGGGTGCCGTACGGTTACCCATTCGAGCCTTAACGTCCTCCACCCATAAAACGTAGTTCATCCCGCCTTTTTTACAATTCCAAAAGGCGCACTTGTATCGTGGTTCCTCTGTACCGTCGCGCCATGTCTCTTTCCTTATTTTGTATGTCAAGCTATGTCATTTTCTATGTTATGCTATGCACCACCCTAATATTTTATTGTCATGCTACATACCGTGATATTTGTATGTACATTTCCTCTCGTCGTTTTCTACAATATGCTTTGTCATTTTTTTCGTATGAACTATGTAGTCCCTACCTTTGTTATGTTTCTACCAATAGTAATAATCACTGTTTCGAAAAACTGAACACGCTGCCGGTTAGAACGGCGATAGTGGCCTACTTCTGTAATTTTTCTTTTTAGCTTATTATTTTTGTAATTTTTATTTGTCATGTATTATTTTTTTAAAAAAACTCCAACTTCCCTCAATGTCGCCGTATTGCCTGGAGACATATTTATGTCACTATTTTAATAAGCGATAGAGTTCTGTCACTATTTCAAGTGGCGACAATGTTCTGTCACGAATTGAAATAGCGACAGAAATCTGTCGAGTTTTAAAATAGCAACAGAAAGCCTATATGGCGTCCACATCATCAAATCACCATTCTGAATAGCAATAGAAATCTGTCTCTATTTAGAACGGCGACAGTAGCCTACTTCTATTATTTTTCCGGCTTATTATTTTTTGTAATTTTTTATTTTTCGTGTATTATTTTTTAAAAAAAATCAAGGTGCTTCTTTGTTTTTTTAAGTAATAGAAAAGGGATAAATTTATAGGGGATGTACTGAGTTGGGGGGTACTTTTTGATCGATTTGGACAATTTTTGAATATAGATTCTGTTGGCTCAGATATTTGTTGGATAGTTCTGGATCATAAACAAATTCGAATTTTTATGTTAGATACTAATATGGATTAGGTAGCTTACTATCCGTCGAATACGGATCTGGATTATCCAAATATTCATGGGCCATATTATCCAGATATTCTGGTCTATGGGCCCGGACCAAGGCTGCTCTTTTGGCCCAAAAAGGTTTATGAATTTCGAAATCATTTTCTAATTTAATTAATCAAGAAATCAAGTTTCAATTATTAAAGTAAGCAAACCAGATTCAAAAATTACAAATTTTGTTTGGTAACATTGCTGACATAGTCTATCTTTTAAGAAAATTATTGTCAAGATTTTATCAAATTTTAAATTTTCTCAAAAATTCAAAAACTGATGTCCTTAATAGGAATTTTTTTAAATAAGTACCTTAAAATGCATAAAAACTCACAAATACATAATTTATTATTTTAAACATAATTCAACAAAGACTACAAATCTTGGGTCATTACATGTTCTTCATTAATGTTTGCATCAAATAAATTAGTTACGTCTTTTTGTTCATTTTGTGTTTACAATTTAAAGGGTTTTCATGTTCCAATAGACATTCGTGACTGTATTCGTTTTGATTCATATTTGCTTCGTATCTGTATTTGATATTATTCATATTCGTATCTGAGTTATTTGTATTCGTATCCATGTTTGAGAAAAAATATGGTAGAGGCATTATCTGTTCGTATTTCATCTGTTTTCATCCCTAGTGGGGGAAGGAGGGAGTGGGAGGTGGTCTAGAAAGAAGAAGCGTTTCGAGAGACTGGTGCCTAAGGGTATGTACAATAGTGTGATGTCAGCTGTTTATATGCTTTACCATGTAAGATTTTTGTTGATATGGAAAAAGAGAAGAAGAAAAAGAGAGAGCATAGCTGTCTCTTCATGAAGAGACGATCATATAGAAAACATAAAACACAATTATGTGAGTTATTGCCTATAATAAACACCTTTTATCCTATAACTAAAAGATTATAGAATCTCATAGATACAACCTTAAGATGACATGTATTGTAGAAGTTGTATTTAATTTTATCTTTAGATGACATGAAGAGTATATAGATAACAATTGTCTCTAGCGAGGAGTGTTGGTTCCTGATTTTACGTTTGGAACGTGGGGCCATCGTATGTTACAGGCTTACAAAATGAAAGTTAGTGCTTAGTGTAAGCAAATGAACTTACTATTCAGTCCTACGAAAAACTAAGTAGATCTTACTATCTATACCCCTTTATAATACACCTAAGCATTCTTTTCTACATCCACCCCAAATAATGCACCCCACTAGAGATGGCCCAACCTTTATACACCCAGCGAAACGTCCCTAGAAACTTACCTCCATCAAAATTAACCTCTCAGATCTTTCCTTAGCTTTACTCACCCACATCCGATGGCCATTGTTTAATATGTCTAACTCATCCCTATGGCCCACAACAGATCTCCCCCACCTCCAGCATCATCTCAAGGAAAAGAAAACAAATATCCTGGAATTAAGGAAAAGGAAACAAACGTTCTAGAATAGGAAAAGACCATATATTACGTGCTGGGAAAAGGAAACCGGAAGACAGGGCACTATACTAGTAATGTTAAAGACAATGGACATTGAGGTATAAGAAAAGTAGAGCACAAATACACAATTAAACATAAATTTGAACTCCATGCTTAATATTTCAACAAAATAGATAAAATACGTCAAAACAATATAGCATAGTGGAGCAGTGCAAAAGTTAATACATAATTAACAAATGTTTAGTGCATCTGAGCCTATCATATCTTCATCCAAAATATTACAAGAACTAGAACCTGCAAAAGATGAAATTTCTACTAGTACGTGATATAATCTTTTATGAAAGGCATATAGTATACAAAGCGTGCATCTAACATTGCCATCACCAATTGTGGCTAAATTAACCTAGCATGTATGCTTTTATTTTGGTGAACTAACACAAGGGGTCTTCTAGGGAGAATTAAGGAGGAGACTAACCTCAATGGTCACGGAGGTGAAGACGAGCATGTTGGAGAGGTTGAAGCCGAGCGCAGCGAGGAGGAACCCTTGCTGGTCGCGCACGACGATGAATGCCATCTTCCATGGGTGGAGGTAGGTGAAGGTGGCGACAGAGACGGCAGCACAGACGGAGATGAGGGTGAAGTACGTCGGGAACATCTTCTCATGCATGTTGCCGAACCGGTGCCTCAGAAGATTCCTCCAAAGATCCAGCAAACACTACCTTGAAAAAGGCCATCAGTGATGGTTCATAACTGCCATCAGTGGCGGTTTTTGAACCGCCACAGATTTAGTGCTACTGATAATCAAAGATTATCAGTGGCGGTTCTAGAACCGCCACAGCTAACACTATCTGTGGCGGTTTTTGGCTAGAACAGCCACTGATATTTGGGTATCAGTGGCGGTTCGAGCCAACAACCGCCACTAATAGTCGTATTATCAGTGGCGGTTTTTTGATAGAACCGCTACTGATACTCAAATATTAGTAGCGGTTCTAGCCCAAAAACTGTCACTGATAATACGACTATTAGTGGCAGTTTTTGGCTAGAACTGCCACTGATACAACTATCTGTGGCGGTTTTATATAAAACCGCCATCGATAGACTAGTATCGATGGCGATTTTGATAGAACCGTCACTGATATTAAGTCAGTAGCGGTTTTGGACAAAAACCGCTGCTGATAATCCCACACACGAAAATAAAAAACTGGCATTTGTGGCTAGCCTCAGGCAGCGCTAGCCATGCCTCTCCAAAACAACTTCATTCAAGAACAACAGTAGGGAAGAAGCGCGCCGGTTTCTTTGAGCGAGCATACCATAGCACTAAAACATGAGTACACTAAAGTCATTGGACAACAACTTACACTATTTGTTTTAACACCAGGATCAAGCAGGCTGACACCATTTGCACTTACTTGGAAAACTAGTTCAAATGTATCAAAGATGATAAGCATTAAAACACAGGAGCTGACTTGTAAAAAGCATATAGCCAAAAGGTATAACAAGAGTAGTAAATACCTGCTAACAACAATAGCAATATACTATTTGCTTTCATATGAAATCTGGATACAATACCGAACTCTACCAATTTGACTAAATTACCTCCCAATTTTGAATAAAACTATAATTAAAGGTCAGAGCATTATTCAGACTAGCACAACCACTGACAAAAGAAGTGGCATTGACAAAAGAAGGGGTTCCCATTTGAAAGCAACAAAGAGTTATTTACACTTTGTAATGAAACAGAATTGAAGTAACAAAAGCCTAAACTAGCACTACCTTGAAAAAGGCCATCAGTGGCTGTTCATAACTGCCATCAGTGGCGGTTTTTGAACCGTCACAGATTTAGTGCCACTGATAATCGAGGATTATCAGTGGCGGTTCTAGAACCGCCACGATAACACTATCGTGGCGGTTTTTGCTAGAACGACCATCGATATTCGGGTATCGATGGCGGTTCTAGAACCGCCACTAATAATACAATTATCAGTGGCGGTTGTTGGATAGAACCGCCACTGATACTCAAATATCAGTAGCGGTTCTAGACCAAAAACCGCCACTGATAATACGACTATTAGTGGCGGTTTTTGGCTAGAACTACCACTGATACAACTATCAGTGGCGGTTGTATATAAAACCGCCACTGATAGACATAGTATCAGTGACGGTTTTTTGATAGAACCGTCACAGATATTACTTCAGTAGCGGTTTTGGGCTAAAACCGCCGCTGATAATCCCACACACGAAAATAAAAAGCGGCATTTACGGCTAGCCTCGGCGGCGCTAGCCATGCCTCTTCATTATGTACACAAAGAAGAATACATTGAATTATTGAAATTTGAGTATACATATTAGTACCTATTCTCATTATAGACTAACCAATATAATCCGAAATAACATGTATTGCTAATTCTTGATACAAACCATCCAGAAAGAAAGGAGGAAAAAGAGAGTCGCTTACCTCTAGCCGCATAGTGCAAAGCTCATAAATGATATGGATAACACAGAGCAGTGAAGTTTGCAGGAAGAGACACAAATTTCTAGAAATACAAAAAATGAAGCATCTAGGAGATAGTACATGGTAGCAGTTAAAGTGACTGAAGAATCCAATATATTGTACCTGAGGAAAGACAGAGGCATGAGCTAAATACGAAAATTCCATACCTCCAGTAGCGACAAGGTTCTTTTTGAGAGTTCCTTTACTGCACCACTTTGACTAACATGGTTTGCCATTGTTTCATACATCATAAACTGAATTGATAGTTTACATACATAACAATTCTAACCAAAAAATAATATATTGAAATAGTATGGCTATATATCTATATAATAGATATACAAGGTGGTCAGTCCATGACCAGCAAAAGGTTCATATAGCTCACGCATATAAATGTTCCTATCGATTCAGGAAGTCATAATATCAGGATGTGATGATAACACGATGCTCCAACAGTCATATATAAGACAATATACAAAATATCTATGAGGAGTACTTGCATCCAAAAGGCTTGCACAACCACTGACAAAACAAGTGACATTGGCAAAAGAAGGGGTTCCCATTTGAAAGGAACAAAGAGTTATTTACACTTTGTAATGAAACAAATTGAAGTAAAAAGCCTAAACTAGTGGAGGTAAACTAGAAGCCTACGGGTCTTGGAGGTTGAAGACACGAGATCCGAGATAAGAGTATGGATGATCGGATCGTTGTTGTCTTCGTCATAAAACTCGCCATTTTGTTGATTATTTCCTTCATGATGAAGTAGGCGAGTGGCCCGAATGGCTAGGATTTGTAAGGAAGCGATCCTACCGTAGACAACTTAAGGCGCTGTAAGTATAAAAAACAAAATTAAGAGAGAATATAGAAATTGAGTGGTGCGAATCAGTGTGTCATGTCAGCATGACTGACCTCTACGTCATTGTCTTTTGTTGTGCATGATAAGATTTCGCGCATGTACTGGCACACGAAGTACCCACATAAATTTGTTCCTTTTGGCTGCTTGTGACACTGCAAAAATCGAATGAACTAAGATGTCGTCGAAGGAGCTATTTACTATGAAATATGATATAAGAGTATTCCTTGCGTGCGTACCGGAAACTTAGTACGGATTGTAAGGGATTTGTGGTATGGGCGGTATCTCGAGCTCTTCTGACAATATCTTTTGAACGCCTCATTCACTAAATGTGTCATCTCTTCAAAGTCTTTTTTAGGTTTATCCAGTGGATCCATGATCAGCATCTTGCTCTTTTCTGGATGAATTATTACGAGAATCCAGTGGAAGCTACATACACATGCATGATGCCAGTCATTAGTCCTTACATCAGAGTAAATAACGAAATAAACAAGTAATTTAACTAGCTAGTGAGCAACTTACTTAAAATGGTATGGCAAAAGTATAAACTCCTTGTCTTGTAGTTTAATCAAAACTTTATATACGTACTCCTCGACCTCCTTTGGTGCTCTTTTGATTTCATGTTGGCAAACCATTCCCGGGTCGAGGAATCCCACTGGCCCCTTGGTTCTTCGTACTTCAATCATCTCGTATCTATATAACGAATTAGTTAGTCATGAAATTTATCGGTATTACGTGAATGTAGGCCAAGATTGATATATTAGACACTTACAAAGACCAAAGATCTCAAAAAGATATGTCGAGGCGTCGTGATAGAACAAGTTGTGCAAGTTATCGAATTCTATTAAGAAGTAGCCATGGCCCTCATGGTGAAAATGTTCCTCACGGAAAATTGCAGTGATCATCTTTGGGAGTACGTCTTGGTTGGATCGATCTAAGTACCATGCATGTAATCGCTGCATCATGGGTGTTAGACTTTTTAACTTCGAAGCGGTGACAAAGGGCTTCCCTACCTCGAATTTCAATCTTTGTTGATCATCTTGGTCATCAGACTGCGCCTTGCCCTTACTTTTTTGTCGCACGACATCATACTCGGTCCTGGCCTCGCCTGATCTGGCTGATACAGCTTGTCTAATGTGCCAATTTTTGGCATCAGGGGTTCTAGGTTTGTCCTTTAAAGTACAAAGTGTTATAGGTTTCCGCTTTGGAGTACTAACAGTGGCCACCTTTATGGGGTCCTCAATGGATTTCTTTTCTACCTCATCTTGCTTTTGCACCGTTTCACTCTCAGGTGCTGGTGACGGATGCGAGGATTGTACTGCAGGAGAGGCTGGCACTGTATGGTCCAAGACGATGTCATGCTTGCGCCACTGGATGAATGAGTGGACGGCACTTCCTAGAGTTGTTATCTCATCATTGGCGGGTTTTTCTAGCCCGATCTCAGTAAACTGTGCAAGTACCGTGTCTACCTGGACCTTTGCATAACCTAGCGCTATCGGGGTATTGTACAGGACACCCCCTTCTTGGCACGGATAAACTACCTCAGCGGCTGTACAAATATGTTCATCACGGGCACGTTGGTGACGGGTGTGGGGTCCCGTATGTCGTCCACGTGATAATGGTTGTTGTCCGCCGCCAATGGCGTGGGCGCGCAATCGCTAACTGCGACGACTGTAGGGTGGAGAAAACGTTGTGGGCTGCGATCGCTCAAGGCTTGTTGTACTTGACGTTCAACTTGTTCTTCAATGGTGCCTTGTATTTCTCGCAGAACCCTTTCCTTCATCATTTCCATTTCCTTCTCAGCCCGCTCTTCTTTAGCTCTCTTCCGACTCCTATAAGATTCTCCGTGCTCGTGGAATCCACTCCTCCATGGAACCTTGACCTGACGCCTCGTGTCCACCAGGTGCTCTTTGTTTTCTAGGGCGGCTGTTAGCTCGTCTTTTTCCCATGCAGGTGAAAAGATCCTTGGGTGGATCAGGCGTAAAACTCATGAACTCTTTGCGTCATTGCCGTCTTCACGCTCTTGAATGATAAACCCCGATGAGACAAGATATTCGCCTAGCTAGCACGTAGTGCTTCACTCGGTTTGGTAGTTCGATCAAGGGACTTGTGCCAGCCAATTGGAGCGTTTCTAATTCCTGCCTCTCCCATTGAGCAAATTTACCCGCGTACCCACTGGTGCCAAGTCTGTGGGGGTGAGTATTCCTTCTTGCGATGCTAATGTGGTCCTCACTAGACTTCCTTGCTGCTTCGGATTGCTTCATCGCCACAAACTCATCCCAATATGGCTCTAATCTTGGGTACTCTTCGATGGCTGACCGGTTTTGCTTCACATAATTTATGTTCAGCCTCGCCTTGAAGTTTCTCCATGCCGCATCCATGGTCATCAATGCGTCGCGACACACGAGGTCTTCAGCTCCTTTGGGGAATTTGCAGTTTTCTTTGAGCTCCCTCCACAGATCCTCTTTGGTGGCTCGGGGCACTTTATGCCAATCCGAATAGGTGATTGGCACTTTATCCCTTATGATGTACCCGCATGTTGACCTGTATTTTGCTGTTGATTTTCTCGGTGCAACAGGGGGCCCAGTATGTAAGACCTCTGAGATGGTGTACCGGCCTTCAGGCTTCTTAGTTTTCCCTCGTCCTCGGTGTCTTGCAACAGGAGCATCATCTTCAACAGCGGTGGAGGCCTCGGCACCTTTGGTGGTTGGGTGGAGGGTAAGGTACCTGCTCGGGCTCTCCTCTATTATAGGCTCGGTTTTGGGCTCCATTAGAATTTCTTGAGAAGAATGACACTTAGGAACTGGTCAAGTTACCAATTGAGAAGAAGGTTATCTGTTGCAAATAGATCTTTAAGAAGAAATAAAGTATATCACCAACTGAACAGGTTAGGTACAAGGCAAGACTTTTGCTAAAGGACACATGAAATAAATTTTAGGTGTTGATTTCACATAGATCTCTCTAGTTGTGAAACGTAGTTCTAATAGTACTGTACTGAGCATTGTGACTATACATGATTATGAGTTTGATCAATTGAACGTGAAACACCGGATTTCTTTCTTTATGTCTACAATCATATTGTACTCCTGCTGGTGACCAATAAAATATAACCTCCTTGGTCTAAAAAAATATACTTTTTTTGGATCTCAGGGAGTATATAAATGGTTATGACCACTAATTCATAACTACAGCACATAGATACTTCTAAGAAAATAGATAAAGATCTAAAACTATTTTAATTGGATGCTCTACAGCATTCGTAGGGTATAATAATATTTCTTTTGTGAGATCATAGAATATTATTAGTATGGTATGACATATATTATCTTTTGCTTCAAAACAACAATCTCTGAAATAACAGAATAATAATACCTTTGCATTGTTTAAAAGGAACGATGTGTCTAGAGTAATGTATCTAAAGTCCAAAATTTCAGTATAAGTTCTTTTGTAGTGAGCAATGTATCTAGAGCAAGCAATGTAGAACTAATCATTCACCAAGATCTAAGGAGGAGAAGCTACCACAAGGCGTCATGGACATTACTACTATAGATTCATTCTAGTGATCATTTCAATTAATATAATTCATGTATGAAGATCAGCTAGCTCCAGCCAACTAAATCCTAGTGTGCAAATAAGCAAGATATGTAATATTTTCTTGCCATGGCTACCAATTTCCTTCCATGTTCCCATCAACATCAAGCAAATAGTACAACAGCTCGTGATTATTTTAAAATGTAGCATATGTACTTGTCAATTATAAGCATAATATTTGTCAACTATACAGTCAACATAATTGTCTAGCTACTTGAAGCAAGTTGAAATGATCATGTGTTTTCTTAACACAGAAAGCAGTATGACTTTTTAAGGATTTAGTACTTTGTTTCCTTGTAAAATTCTTGCAAAAATTCGTTGAATTATCCATTCCAAACATACATGCCATTGGTCAATTTCTTCACATTCATCACGATTACCTTTACAAGAGGAAGTAAAACTAGCAACCAAAATCTATGTCATGAATTATTCTTATGAATGGTGATCATATATATATATATAATCTAACATCACTAAGAGTTACCTCAAAACAATTTGGGGCGGCGGCAGGGCGGCGGCGTGGGGGCGGCCTCGTCGGAAGTCGTCAGGCGCGTCGGGCAAGCAAGCGTCGCGTCGGCGCGTCGCGTCGAAGCGCGGCGGACGGCGTCGAGCGCGAAGCGTCGAAGCGGTGTCGAAGCGGCGACCGTGGCGGCGTCGGGCTCGATGAGAAGAATTTAGGGTTTAGGGCAAGGGTGAGAAGAGTGACATTGTATCGGCTTTTATATGGGTTATCGTGGCGGTTCTTTATACGAACCGCCAAGGATACATTTTGCTCGTGGCGGTTCTTCACACGAACCGCCATCGATAAATATATTATCGTGGCGTTTATTTATACGAACCGCCATCGAGATAAGGTTATCAGTGGCGGTTCATATACAGAACCGCCAAAGATGACCCACATATAATCCTAATAAATATTACATACCCTATATAATCCTGCTAAATATTATATACCCTATATAATGCTAATATAGTAATGACCACATTTCCATTACTCTATACAAATGCATATTGTTTACATCTCATTGCCATTACTCGTACATAGCTAATTATTTTCTTTCACAATTTGCCCTTCTTCATGATCGTCGCGATGATAGGTAGCTTCCTGAGTGGTTTCTTCCTCGAGCCTGATATTGCCATCTACGAAAGGAGGCAACTCGTCAAACTGGTTGTACTCATCCTCATCCACGACATTCTCTACTCCGACGATCCTTCTTTTTCCCTAAAGAACTACATGGCGCTTCTTATCTGCCTGGTCGATTACATAGAAGACTTGTGCTTGCTTCGCAAGTACGAATGGTTCGTCTCTGTATCCGACATGTTCGATGTCCAAAGTAGTGAAGCCGTACTTGTCCACCTTGACACCCCTTGAGAGTTGTACCCAACGACAACGAAACATCGGGATCTTAAAAATACAATAGTCTAGCTCCCAAATCTCTTCTATGAACCCATAGAAGCTACTCTTCTTACTGCCTGTGTTGTCATAGGCATCTATACGGACACCACTATTTTGGTAAGTACTTTTGCTATCCTGAGATCTCGTGTAAAAGGTATATCCATTTATGTCGTATCCTTGCCATGTCAAGATTGTACCTGATGGCCCTTTTGCCAACCACCTCAACATAACACTCGTTTCTTTTCCAGTCATATGCTCTTTGAACCAATGATTGAACAAGCGGTTATGCTCTTTTGTTACCCAAGCCTCTGATCGTCCACGATTTTCCTCTCGTAGCTAATCCTTGTGCATGTCCATATACGAGGACACCTCAACTGACTGTTGCAAGACTGTCAAATGAGCTTTTTCAAACAATCCATGATCGTAAGAATTTGTTGATTTCCTTCCAATCGTCCCTTTCCTAGCTAGCCTACCCTCATGGCGAGATATAGGCACTCCTAGCGGTTCCACCCCCTCCATGTAATCCACGCAAAACTCGATAACCTCCTCAGTTGCATAACCTTTCACAATGCAGCCCTCCGGCTGAGATCGATTGCGTACATTCTTCTTCAGAATACCCATGTACCTTTCAAATGGGTACATCTGATGCAGGAATACGGGGCCACATACATTTATCTCATTCACAAGGTGAACAATGAGATGAACAATTATATCAAAAAATGATGGAGGAAAATACATCTCTAGCTGGCATAGTGTCTTCACCACATCATTCTGCAGTTCAGAAAGTCCGATGGGATCGATGACCTTCTGTGAAATCGTGTTGAAGAAGAAACACAACCTCATTATTGCCTCTCGGACCTTTCTAGGCAAAATACCTCTGATTGCAATAGGAAACATTTGTGTCATTATCACATGACAATCATGAGACTTCATGCCAGTTAACTTCAAATCTTTCATCGAACCAGTTTCTTGATGCTTGCGGAGTAACCGGACGGAAATTTCACACCATGCAAGCATTTGCATAGGTCTGTTCTCTCTTTCTTGGATAGAGTGTAACAAGCTGGGGGAAGGTAAAGTCGGCCTTTCTCTTTGTCTTGAGGATGTAGCTCATCTCTGATTTTCATATCTTCCAGGTCCCTTCGTGCCTTCAGTAAAAGACCAATCAAGCTGTCACATACATTTCTCTCTACGTGCATGACGTCTATGCAGTGTCGAACTCCTAAGTCCTTCCAATAGGGCAAGTTCCAAAATATCGATCTCTTCTTCCACGTGGTCTTCTCAGTATGAGACCTCGATTTATTATTACTCTCTCCCTTTCCAAGTACAACATTAATATCCTTAACCATATCATATACCTCTTCCCCACGACCAGGCCTTGGAGCTATACTATCCTCTTTTGTCTCGTCAAATTGTTTCTTCATATTGCGGTAGGGGTGATTCCTGCGAAGGAACCTACGGTGATGCATATACATAGTTTTCCTCGAGTTATTGAGCCACACACTAGCAGTTTCATCCATGCAATAGGGGCATGATTTGGCCCCTTTTACAGTACGACCGGATAGGTTATCAAGGGCAGGGAAATCATTGATGGTGCAAAACAACAATGTGCGTAGGATGAAGTACTCGCTTGTACTCATCCCATACCAGATACCTTCGTTCCACAAGATCACAAGATCTTCCACCAATGGTTGTAGGTATACATCAATATCATTGCCAGGTTGTCTCGGCCCTTGGATAAACAGCGACATCATAATGTACTTTCGTTTCATACACAACCAAGGAGGAAGGTTATAGATACAGAGAGTCACGGACCAAGTGCTATGAATACTACTCATGTTACCGAAAGGATTCATTCCATCCGTACTCAACCCAAACCTTATATTCCTCGGTTCATTCCTCAAGTCCTTCCTAAAGAGCCTATCGATGGTTCTCCACCGGCGAATCGCAGGTGTCTCAATTCCATCCCTTTTACGCTCTTACGAAAGTGCCATCGCATCAATTGGGCATGCTTTTGTTTCCAAATAAACGCTTCAACCGAGGTATTACTGGTAAATACCACACCACTTTAGCGGGAGCTCCTTTCTTCACCACGATGCCCTCGCTGTCATGGCCTTTACGCTTGTATCGCGATGATTTGCACACCGGACATACATGCATGTCTGTATACTCTTTGCGATAGAGTATACAATCGTTTGTACATGCATGTATTCTTTCTACTTCTAATCCCAATGGACATACAACCTTCTTAGCTAAATAAGTGGTTATCGGCAATACATTTCCATTTGGAAGGATGTCCGCTAAGAGATGTAATAGCGCCGTGAAACTCTTATCAGACCAACCATTGCTTGCCTTCAATTTCAGAAGTGAAAGTACGGTGTGCAACTTTGTGTATTCGTCCTTGCAACCCGGGAACAAAGGTGTGTCCGAGTCGTCCAACAAACCCTTGAATTGATTAAACTCTCTCTGACTAGTGTAGTTCCCTTCTCCATCGCGCAACATCTGAGCAAGATTATTATTATCATAATTGTCCAACCAATCCTCATCAGATCCATAACCGATGTCAGCTGCCATAATGCCTTCTCCATCATCCAATACGTTATCACCTTCATGTATGTTTTCCTCTTCACCGTGACTTGTCCAACGTGTATAGCCAAGTACAAAACCCCTTCGAATCAAGTACAAGTGGATGTGCTCTTTGTCTGAAAACATTTTCTCATTCTTGCAATCAATGCATGGATAATGTATGTACTCCGTCTTCTTGTGCAACTTGTTCTCCTCAATGCTCTTAAAAAGCGAGATACCCGTCGATGTAATCTAGGTCAGAATTGTTCGCATTGTACATCCATCTCCGATCCATCTAAAATTAATTAATATATAAAAATTGATTAAAAAACTAATCTAATTACTTATCATCTAAAGGAGCTAGATAATAAATTCGTCATCTAAAAATGATGAGCTCCCACCTACCAAATTAACTAAAATTTCATGTATATTAATATCCAATAATCTTAAATAAATAAATTTAATATATGCAAGATGTATATGTCTGTACACTAATGGAACCAAATTAATAGTAATTAAAAAACTAATCTGAATACTTATCCTCAAAAGCAGCTAGATAATAAATTCATCATCTAAAAATGATGAGCACCCACCTACCAAATTAACTAAAATTTCATTTATATTAATATCCAATAATCTTAGTTAAATAAATTTAATATATGTCCACACTAATGGAACCAAATTAATAGTAATTAAAAAACTATTCTAATTATTTATCATCGAAAGAAGCTAGATCATAAATTCATCATCTACCAAATTAACTTAAAATGCAATTTATATTAAATATATGCTTGATCATAATTCATCATCTATAAAAGAAACACAACATCATCTAATGAACCTAGATAGGAAATAAATTCATCAACTACAAAATGGTAGGTAAATAAAAATAAACAAAATCTAAACTTTTCATCTCATCTACATATAAACCTTAATTAAACTAGGTTTAAAAATTAAATTGCAACAATATTAACACAAATCAAGAGAGGAGAAAAAATAACTCACCAAAGAACAACTAGAGGAAGTACAAGCACAAGAATTGGAGAAAACGAAATCTGAAATTTAGAGGTTTTGGTTTACTCTCGGGAGGAAGAAGACCAGTGCTGCTACTGGCCACCTATTTATAGGCAATATTATCAGTGGCGGTTGTTAACTAGAACCGCCACTGATAAAATTATCAGTGGCATTATCAGTGGCAGTTCGAGGATAGAACCGCCACGGATAATACAATAGTATCAGTGGCGGTTCGAGGATAGAACCGCCACTGATAACCTATTTATCAGTGGCGGTTCTATCCTCCAACCGCCACTAATGATGTATTTGTTATCAGTGGCGGTTCGAGGATAGAACCGCCACTGATATTCTTCCCACCATTTTCAGTATAGAACCGCCACTGATAATTATATTTGTGGCGGTTCGAAAAAACCCGTCACAAATAGACCGTCACCTATTGCAGGTTTTGGCGTAGTGAAAATCGTTCTGTTCAAGATATTTCTGGGATTCGTGGTTCTTGAATTATATAGAAGATGGCTAGAGGAGAAAGGTGGGGGGTTTGAGGGTGGGAGGAGTGGTTGATTACTTGAACATGATGATGCCGCCAATGAAGGTGGCCCAAAGGGCGGCGCCCCAAGAGGTGGCAAAGCAAAGGAGGCGAGCCACCTTGGAGGTTGTGACGGCGGCAACGCCAGAGCTAGAGCCGGAGTAGGCGCCGAAGAGGGCGGGCACGGTAACAGGCAACGCCGTGATAGTGATAGTGCAGGGCTTGTGCAGAGCGGCTCAAGCACTTGGCTTCCAAGCATAGCCGCTCAGGGCACTAGGGGTGGCGACATGAGGAGCGGCTAGGGTCACCATGTGACCTGTGCGGTGAGCAGGAAAGGAATGAGAGGCTAGGGCATGAAGAGGCAGAGGATTGACTAGGGCGTGCGGCGAGCGGGCCGGTTGGGCCACCAAGCCTCGGGCTGCTGCACTGCTTCACTATTAGTTGGGCCAAGCCTCGGGCCATTGCCCCACCGGTTTGAGACCTAGCTCACCCTTATATATTTCTGTATTCTAAACACACATTTTTATATATTTTCTATGTTTTCAACCTAGGTTTTGCAACTGCATTCCTATTCCATTACTGTGTTCTCTTAAACTTGTGTCTTGCATTCCAAACAGTTTGTAGTGTTGGTCGGAAGAGGGTTATAAGTCTCATTTCAGGGGTAAAACCAAGGATTCAAATTTCGTTTTCGGATAAAATACCGCTCCTGACCGGATTCTGAAATCTCAGCAAAATTTGGGTATTTCAGATAAATCTCGTCCGAAATTCAAAAACAAAAATTCAAATCCGTTTTGTTTTGTACCGAGAAAAAACGAAATTCGCCGAAAAAACCGAAATTTCAGGCAAAATACTTGAAATTTTGGTATTTTTGCAACGAAAACAAAGTAGGTAAAACGTTGTTGAAAAAATTTGAAATTTGTTTTGGAGAGTCCTGACACATTGATGATATTTTCACCAAAATTACAGATTATTCTGAAGTTTGTGGAATTTTTAAAAATTCAAACATTGCTACTGTCCTGATAAAACACTGACCGACAAATTTGAACCGAATGCAAAATGGTTCAAACCACGTTTTAAACATTTGAAATTTTTTTGGCATGGTTATGATGTATCTCTAATGCTCTCATAAAATGTTCAGATGATGATCAAACTGTATGAATTTTTAAAAATTCGAACAGTACTACTGCCCTGTTAAAAGGCTTACCGGCAAACTTGAACAAAATAAAAAATTATCTAAACCACGTTAAAAACTTTTGTGGATGATCCTTATGTAACATTAGTGTTTCTTTAAAATTTTTAGATGATTATGATTCTCAAATAATGTTTAAAAATTCAGACAGTGCTACGTCCTGATAAAAGTCTAATGATCAATACATAGATTTGCTTTAGCAATAAGAAAAGTTTAAAATTTTTGAAAATTTTACGGAATGGTGATAAGAAAGTTCTTAATATCTAATAAAAATTTTGAATCATGATCACACTCCAGTGAATTTATAAAATTCTTACAAGGCACAGTACCATTTATGTTCTTTTCTTTTTGATTTTTGAAAATATAATATAACAAACGAAGTTCAATGCTTACAAAGATTTGATTGACCAAACATACAAAGTTGATTTTTTTTGAAAAAATTTATATAATGGTGCTGAGTCAATTATTAATCTCTCACAAAAATTGTAGATCATAATCACACTCAAGAAAATTTATAAAATTCTGACAATGTAACTGTCCCAATTATGTTCATTCTGTTTTTGATTTTTTAAAGATAATAAATGAAGTTAAATTATTTTGACATTTTTTATGTATGATCCTAAACTACTAAGGATAGTACCATAAAACTTTCAGCTCATTATCAAGCTTGTACAATTTTATAAAAATCTAACTATGTCTCTACCAAAAATTAAACATGTCTCAAAAATTCGGTTTTTCAACAAATTTTCATAGGAGATGACTTTTCTAAGGGTTATTGGACCAAATCCGGTCAAATCCGGCTCTAAAAGTTTCAAAACCGTCCAAAACACATAAAATTTCGGCGAAATTTCGTCAAGAAAAACCAAAATTTTGGATACGGTAGTAATTTCAAAATTTTTTAAAAAATTTTTGACCGGTATTTTAGATTTTAGGGTGGTCTGAAACCCGAAATTTCGCCGAAATTCGACGAGATTTAGAACCCTGGGTAAAACATACGGACATGATTGAAAATGCTTTTAAAATATGAAAATGGCAAGTATTAAAGAAGCCAACCCTTTTCAGTGTTACCCGGTCGATTACATTATCTCGAATGGAAAATAATTAATTATGCCTCAACGTGTCAGCAGTTCGATTTGATTCGACGTATGGCGCGGCGAAACACGTGCACGGCACTCAAGCTTTTGGCCGTCCCGGAAAGCAAGCGGCGTAGGCCGTCGTGGTCATACGCGTGCATGTGATAGGTTCCGTCACGGACCTGTTCGGTGCATATCTATGCTGATGCCTGATCTATCGCGCCGCCATTATTACTGTTGTGTTGTCATTTATGGACAGGATAGACGATTGACTTGAGATTATCAGATTATTTTCCTTTTAGCGGATAAGATTCGAGCATCAGCTAATCCTAACCTGACATACGTGCTAACATAAATAAGGGGCGTGTTTACGTCCCAGGTACTCCGTTCGGTTACAAATAATAATAATTTTGGATATTAAAACATAACTGATTCATATTTAAAACGATAATTACGAGGATTAAAAATCGTTACTTATTTGAGCTCTTAATTATTGTAATTATACTCTATTAACATGCTTAAAATATATAAAACCCATAATGTATAGAATGAAGCCCACTTTATCCGAACGGTTAAATCTTCTACTAGTTTAGTTAAGGTGGTCAATAACTTTGCTTCACATTAGTCGTCCCCGATCAGTCAAATAGTCATCCCGACCAGTGAACTGGTCAAGGACAAGCGGTTATCCACACAAATATCTCCATACGGACAGTTATCTGATAGATATGTATAACTACCTAGAAGTTGTCTATAGAAAAAAAATACTATTTGGCGAGAAGACACATCACGGTTACACGACGCACATATAAAGAACAACTATCGCATCTTCATCCAACATAAATAGGGAGCCTATCTATACCAAAAGAGAGAGATCTAAGAGCATTGGTAATTAGCATTCACAATCATGACAGATAATTGTAATTATTCTGTAATTTGTATAATCTGTAGAGCCGATTGGCTAATAAAGAAGCAATTCCCATATATCGTTTTACTCACCTTGTTTACTATGAGCCCACAAATATATTTTTATAAGCTCGATTAAGAGACCTTAGGTCTTAGACATCGACAGTTGACGCTAAACGGAGGGCCGTCCGGTAGTCAAGGTAAAGGAATACCTTGTGATGGATGAAGAAAATTGGTTTGATCTCGCTGACTATGCTAATCTTGATGGAAACGACTATCAAATGGAAAAAAGATTGTAAGTGTGATTTCTATTCTGAGTATATTTCTGTGGGATATAGATTCCAGGGGATCCTCAGGAAAGGCCCAAGATGAAGGCCTAGAAGATATGCTTCACATCAAGCTTCTTAACCGTACGGAAAGGGATATATCATAACGGAAGTTGAACTTGTGTTTAGAAATGATAGATACAGTTGTAATCCGAGTCGTTAGAAGGATAGATAAAGATGTAAACTCTGTCCTATAACCGACTAGAATCTTGTAACCGATCGAAATCTCTTATCCGATCGGGACTCTGTAAGCCGCCCCACCCCCGCTATATAAGGGAGAGGGCGGGCAACAACAGGGGGATCCGATCATCCAAGTATAGAGCAATCAAGTCATAGAGCATAGAACACCTTATATCGCCCAGAGCATATTGTGCTTTGAGCAACCCCGGATCCAAGAGATCCATATAATCCCAGCACACAGGATTAGGGTATTATCTCCTCCTCAAGAGCCTGAACCTGTATAAACCCTTTGTCTTGTGTGACCTTCGAGTTTGAGATCGAGCGCCTACCCCATAAATACATTGTCGACTACAAAAGTCGACAGTTGGCGCGCCAGGTAGGGGCAGCGCTTCAATCTTTTCCTACAGACTCGATGGCGTCAACCGACGGATTTATCTCCGGCCAGGCTTTCTGCTTCGGAAGCCTGGATCTCGTCGCTAATATGCATGGAGAGCTTGTCAGCCTAGATAAAAACCAGATCCAATCTGGCAGAATCCAGGACGAACCATCTCAGGTACATTACCCTGACTTATCTGGAAAACCAGTCGGCTCCATCAAGAGCGGCTGCGATTTTCGCGGCATCTTCTCAATTGAAGGACAGAAGACCGATCTCCATCAAGAAGATCGTGACGTCGCGGAAGAAGATCGCCGACGTAAGGGTAAGGAGATCAAAACGCGGTCTCTCCGATCTTTGGGTCGCAATGTCCGGGAGGACATCCTGCAATCTAAGTTGTGAGATCAGACCGTCTTCCGCACGCCGATGCAAAACGTCGTCGCTTCGAAGACGCTCCTCGACGCGCTGGACCCGATGATTGCATCGGACAGTCCAGCAGCCTCGATTGTGGCTCACATCAAGGCCATGGTGACGGCGGCAGCTATCTAGCAAAATCAGGAGAAGTCGGATGGAGAAGCGCACTCGCGCTCTAACGCGGCCACTCGTGTCGCCAGCAGTCGGACTGCAACCAGCCGGAGCGTTGGCAGTCGGCGCCACACACCGCCTACTGGAGACGCACGACAGATCCTTGACCGCGACCTCCGCCAGGACATCACGGCCAGGCAACGAGAGCGGAATGAGGAAGAAAGACATGGACGCCGCGACGACTTTGAGCATTTCGGCATAAGCTATGATCGACGGAACGACCGAATGCACGATGACCAAGACGATTGCAGATTTCATCATCGCCGAAGTGGAAGTGACGACGAACGCCGAGTCAATGACTCGCCGCGCCGAACCTCACCTCGACGTTTTGACGGTCAACACCGAGCTAGAAGATCTCCACGCCAGAGTCCACCCGAGTGAGATGAAAGATCCATCGATGGGATCCGAGCATTCACTCCCGGCCACGAGTGGTTTGGCCCGAGGATTCAACCCCAAAGGCATTGTAAAGTTCGGCGGGGCGAGACCGAAGCTTGGTTGCGAGTCTACGCTCAGCGGTTAAGGCAGCAGGAGGAAATCAGACTGTCATGGCAAACTATTTGCCAGTCAATCTCAGCCCCTCGACACAAGCATGGCTCACGGGCCTCCCTGCCAACTCGGTAGACTCTTGGAGTGACCTGTGCGAGCAATTCATCGCTAACTTTCATGGGACCTATGAGAGGCCCGGTACTCCGTGGGACCTGTATCAGTTGCACCAGAAGAAGGATGAAACGCTGAGAGACTTCATCCGGCGCTTCATGCAGAAGAAGAACACCGTTAGAGACGTGTCAGAGGCGGTGGTGGTGGCGGCCTTCCAGAAAGGGGTAAGCGATCCTGATCTTATTAAAAAAATATCCAGGAAGCCCCCGACCTCCGTAAAAGAAATGTTTGCGTTAGCCGACCGCTACACCACGGCCTCAGATGCTCTGGCCGAGCGGCAAGAAGATCATCCCACACAAAAAAGCAAGGGCAATAAGCCCGAGTCCTCTAAACACAAGGATAGGAAACACAAGGGCGAGGAGCTGGTCGCGGTAGCCGAGCATAACCGACCCCGAGCCACTCGGAGAGAGGCACCCGACTACAGCACCGTCATGGAAGCGATCTGTCCTTTCCACCCCAAGGAAAGCACGCCGCCAATGACCGCTTCACTCTGAGCGCTTTATGCGAAAGTCAACGGCAACCAGCCCGACCAAGGGCGGTTGCTCCAAAGAAAGAAGAAGGAACTCCCGGATGAAGAAGATTTCCAGGAGCCCGAGCAGGAGCTGAACTACATCTACGGGGGCTCAACTGGATACGACTCCAAGCGGAAGCAAAAACTCACCGCTCGGGAGATCAACGTAGTGGAACCTGCGACTCCTCAATATCTGAAATGGTCTGAGGTCCCGATCACCTTTGACCGTAGAGATCACCCCGGCAGGGTCCCACATCCGGGTAAGTTTCCTCTCATACTTGACCCAGTTGTGCGCAGCGTGAAGCTCAAGAGGGTTCTGATCGATGGCGGAAGTGGGCTCAACGTCCTGTTCGCCAGAACTTTCGACGACATTAGCATCCCCCGTTCGGAGCTGAGGCCAAGCACTCAGCCTTTCCACGGAGTAATCCCCGGGGCGTCCTCGTTCCCCCTCGGACAGATTTCATTACCCGTTACGTTCGGGACCAAGGATAATTTTGGACCGAATTCATCAATTTTGAGGTAGCCAATTTCGAGACGGCGTATCATGCCATCTTGGGAAGGCCTGGCCTAGCCAGATTCATGGCCATACCTCATTACACTTACTCGGTGTTGAAGATGCCGGGACCCAAAGGAGTCATCACACTTCGTGGCGACATCAAGCAATCCTCGCAATGCGACCGGGAGAATCATGAACTTGCCGAATTGCAGGAAGCAAGTACCCAGGCAAGAAACATCCAGGCTAAGGCTGCCACGCTCCAAGACGAAGGAGAAGTACCATCAAAAAAGCAAGCCACCTCGGGAATTAAGCCCGGCGGAGGAACTAAAAGGATCATTCTTGACCCGTCTGACACATCTAAAACAACCGTGATCGGGACAGGGCTCGAGGACAAATAGGAAAGCGTGCTCGTCACCTTCCTCCAAGCTAACAGAGACATTTTCGCCTGGAAACCATCAGATATGCCAGGTGTACCAAGGGAGGTGATCGAGCACTCTCTCCATGTTGATGAGAAGTCAAAACCCGTCAAACAGAGGCTTCGGCGGTTCGCTCCGGATCGTCGGAACGCCATAAAACAGGAAATCATGAAACTCCTAGCCGCAGGTTTCATCAAAGAAGTGTATCATCCTGATTGGTTATCAAATCCTATGTTAGTTCAAAAGAAGAATAAAACTTGGCGCGTAATGGCCGATTATCTCGATCTCAACAAGGCGTGCGAAGGATCCCTTTGACCGCCCGGATTGATCGTGTGGTAGATTCGATCTGCTGGTTGTGAAATTTTGAGTTTTCTTGACGCATACTCGGGCTATCACCAGATTCGCCTAAAGGAGGAAGATCATATCAAGACCTCGTTCATCACGCCTTTCGGAGCTTACTGTTACACCACAATGGCATTCGGGCTAAAAAGCGGCGCGACCTATCGCGGTGATACGGTGTGTTTTCACGCCACTCGGGCGCAACGTGGAGGCGTATGTAGATGACGTTGTCGTAAAAACTCGGGAAAGGAAAGATCTTATCATCGACCTAGCCGAGACTTTCGAAAGTTTAAGGGCTTTCAACATGAAGCTGAATCCTGAGAAGTGTGTTTCCGGAGTATCTTCGGGAAAACTGCTCGGATTTATCGTGTCACAACGAGGCATTGAAGCCAACCCGGAGAAAGTCAAGGCCATGTCAAATATGGAACCGCCGACTAACCAAAAAGACGTCCAGAAGCTTACAGGGTGTATGTCCGCTCTAAGCAGGTTCATCTCCCGACTGGGTATGCGAGGTATGCCTTTCTTCAAACTACTCAAGAAACAAGATAAGTTTCAGTGGACGTCGGAAGCGCAACAAGCATTTGAAGATCTGAAGACCTTCCTGACGACACCTCCCATGTTAGTCTCACCAATGCCAGAAGAACCCCTATTACTTTATATCGTGGCAACGGCGCATGTAGTCAGCGCTGCGATCATCGTAGAAAGGGAGGAAACGGCTCAAGTGCACAGAGTCCAGCACCCGGTATACTTCATCAGTGAAGTCCTAAGTGAATCCAAGGTACGGTATCCACAAGTGCAGAAGCTATTATATGCCATACTCCTTACATCTCGCAAGCTTAAACACTACTTCCAAGAGCATGTCATTTCGGTAGTCACCTCCTTCCCGATCGGAGACATACTTCGCAACCAGGAGGCCACTGGGAGAATTGCCAAATGGGCAGTTGAACTCGGGGCCTTTGACATTCAATTCAAGCCCCGCATGGCCATCAAATCCCAAGCACTCGCTAACTTTACTGCCGAGTGGACGGAATTGCAGCACCCGGCGATTACTAAAGATCTCGAGTATTGGACGATGTACTTTGACGGTTCCCTCATGCTCAGGGCAAGGGCTGGTATAGTGCTCATATCACCAAGTGGAGAAAGATTGAGGTATGTCCTCCAAATATTTTTTCCTGCATCCAACAACGCCACGAGTATGAGGCACTCATTCACGGACTCAGACGCCATATCTCTCGGCATTCGACGACTGGCGGTTCGCGGAGATTCAATGCTCGTGGTCAATCAAGTGCAGAAGGAATGGTCTTGCATCGAGGACAACATGGCAGCATATTGCCAAGAAGTGCGTAAGCTAGAAAGCAATTTCGATGGACTCGAGCTCGTTCACGTGCTTCGACAGGACAACGAAGCAGCTGACGAATTGGCGAAGATGGGATCCTGCCGGTCCAAGGTGCCCGTGGGAATATTTATAGAAGAAATTCATAAACCCACGATTAGCGCTCGGCCAAAAGCAAACAGTCCAGTAGAAAAAGGGGAAGAGACAGAGGTCTTGATTATTACCCCAGATTGGACATCTCCATACCTGGACTACCTGACAGAAGATAAGCTACCCGAGGATCGCGTCCAAGCCGAGCGGATCATGCGCCGAAGCAAGAGTTATGTAGTCGTTGGAAAGGAGCTTTATCGTAAGAGCTCCTCTGGCATACTGCGACGATGCATATCGTAACAAAAAGGGAAAGACCTGCTCAAAGAAATCCACTTGGGAATTTGTGGGAACCATGCGGCGTCATCGACCCTGGTCGGAAAAGCCTATCGTCAAGGGTTTTTGGCCGATCATTGTCACAGATCACGGAGGACATCGTCCGGACATGCGAAGGATGTCAGTTTTTTGCATGTCAAATGAACAAGCCAGCGCAGGAACTACAGACTATCCCGATTACATGGCCATTTGTGGTCTTGGGGCTCGACATGGTGGGACCTTTGAAAAAAGCTCAAGGAGGCTATACTCATCTCTTCTTTGCCGTTGATAAATTCACCAAATGGATTGAGGCCAAACCAGTCACCACCATTACGGCGGCAAAGGCCAGAGAATTCTTTCACGAGATCGTGGTTAGATTTGGCGTACCCAACCGAATCATCACGGATAATGGCACTCGATTCGAGGCGAAGTATTTCAAGATTGGTGCGAGGAGCTGGGCATAAAATTTGCTTCAGCGTCGATCGCGCACCCCCGAAGTAACGGACAGGTTGAGCGAGCTAATGGCATGGTGCTCCAAGGCATAAAAGCAAGAATTTTCGATCGACTCAACCATATGCTACTCGGTGGGTCAAAGAACTGCCTTCAATACTCAGGGGCTACGAACTACCCCAGCAGAGCAACCGGCGATCACCTTTCTTTCGGTATATGGCATGAAGCGGTCTTACTAACCGAGTTAGAATTCGGATCCCCGCGGGTTGGAGTTATGAAGAGATCGCTTGTAAGACAAATGCAGCTAGAAGACCTCGACAGATTGGAAGAAGCCGAGATATCGCAACAATTCGTTCAGCGAAATACCTCCAAGGCTTACGACGTTATCATGGGTGCAATGTAAAGAGCCCCGCGTTCTCCAAAGGAGATCTAGTCCTAAGGAGGAGTCAAAAGAGCGAACATAAACTCTCCCCAAGTTGGGAGGGCCCTTACATCATCGATGAAGTAATTAGTCCTGAGCTTATAAACTTAAGCGAGAAGATGGATCGACAATCAACAATACTTGGAATATAGAACAACTACGCCGCTTTTTCACTTAAGTTTTGTACTTCTTTTAATCCTTTGTGAATAAAAGTTCGATTGAAAAATTGCTTTTCATATAACCTCTTTTATAATCGTGAATTCGAGTGCTTCGCTCTTATGTTAAGACTCGTGGACAAGATCCATGAATCATATCCCGAGCACGAAATTTGAGTCGATGAACAAAGGTCACCGGTCAAACCACTCGAAGATATATACTTTCATGAAGGAGAAACAGGAACACTTTTATGCCTTTAAAGGTCAAGAGTCTCTATAATCGACAAAGAAGTATCCCGACTTCCTCCCGAGCTCGACGGCCCGATCTTCGTCAACATCGCGAGCGTAGCCTTCCCTAAGGGCCTCAAGATCCACTCGGGATAGAGGACTTGGTGATCGCCAGTGGTCCTGGCTGCACCGCTGGCCATTGCTTCCTTCAAAGAGTTCTTGAGGGCCCCAGGGCTTCCTTTAGCCGGACGATGACCTCACCCCTGCTGAGTGGCCTCTCGCCACTTGGATGAAGCGAACTCAGCAGGGGGCTAGAAGCGTCCTGGAGCTCAGCGCAGGAAGTTTCGAGAACCTTAACTCTCTCGCCGAAGACGGCGTACTGCGCCTTAGTTTTAACCTTATAATCTGCAAGGCAAAGCGTTAGAGAGGATAGTAAAGGATCAATCAAAGACTAGTTGAAAGCTACACCTTCAAAATCCTTCTCCAGCTTTGCTCGGGAATCTTCCACGGCTTTAAGTTTTCCTTCGAGCCATGAGAGCGAATCCGTGCCGAGCAAACACAAAAAATCGGCAAGATAGTCGACTAAGCAAAAAACATGAAACAACCCAAGAGATAGCTACCTCGGAGAGAGCCGGTGATATCCAGATTCTCCTGGCGCAGAACGTTTTGTTCTGTCCGCGATGTCTGGAGTTCGGACCGAAAGGATCGCAGCTCGGTCGTATACTCGGCTTTGATGCGTGCTAGGTCGGCCAGGTACTCCTGGCGCGTCCGGATTTCAGGGAGCATCCTTTGAATGTACTCGGACTTTCGCTCGAAGCGCTCCCCTATTTTCTATAATCATCATAGCAAAAGGTAAACGCGTGGAAGAAGGGCGGAAGCAGGTACACAACGGTCTTGGAGGAATGCTCACCTGGGCGGCATGCGCACAAGCCTTGGCATGGATGAAAAAGTCATCCCTCTCTCTCTGCTCTTCCTCCGGGTCGTTCAAAAGCTTCAAACCCTCATCATCGGCAAAGGCGGTGTCGTTATTAGCCAGGGCGCAGGGCTGGCGGGACTCGGTGAATCTCTTCAACCTCGGGACGAGCAGGAGGCCGGCTCAGAGCAACGGATCGGCCGCAGGGGGGCGCGAGCAGAGACGGCGCCGGGGACTAGGAGACACTTCGCGCCCTCGAAGCGATTGTCCCCGTCAAGTATGAATTCGGAAGTCCAACCTCGCCAGGCCCCAGCGGAGACCCGACGGGCGATCAAGCGAAGGGTCCTCGTGAAGAAGAATCGTCGAAGAAGACCAAGAATAAAAATGGAGTAAACGAGTAACGGACCGTTGGATTTCCTCATTCTCATCGGGGCTTCTTGCGAATAGTCGCCCACTTCTAAGAACCACTCGGACCGCCGCCGATCGTGCCCCGGCTTCTCTGGATAACCCGCCAGAGCTCACGCAGGTGGATCTTGGATTTTGAGACCGCCAACCGGACGTCGGGGGGCCACGAGGTCATTGGACAGTATCATCTTTCCCTTCTTTGTAGCAGGGCCCCCTGCTGGAGACCGCGCCCGACGCTTCGGAGAATAGCCTGAGCGAGGAGGCATTTCCGGAAGGGGAGGAACACTGAAGAACGCGATGCGATCCTGAAGATGAAGATCAAGAGTTAGCAAAACTTCAGAGAACGAAGAAACGCAAAATTCCCAACAAAAATCGCCTACCGCAGGAGGGGGGCGTGATATGTTGAAAGATTTCGGGCACTTGACAGATAATATGTCGATGCTCGAGATAAAGAGTTCTCCAGCCCTGGCGCATAACCTCTCCCTTGGCAAATCGTCGGGCCGCTCCCGGTCGGGTCACTTTTTCCCTATGTTTAATCCCGGATGAACTCGCTCCTTCAGTGGGCTGCACTCGTGGGCGATGAAGTGGAGGGCCAAACCCACTCCTGTAAGCCCGCTATCTTTCAGCTTTTCGATCAGTGCCAAGAGTTCAGACACTTGATCCATGTCGGAAGAAGCAGGGGTAGAACCCCAGGAAATAGACATTGAGGGACGGCGCCCAGTGAACGGAGGCAGAGACGAGTCGGGGTTGGCACAGTAAAACCATTCCCTATGCCAGCCCTTGTTGGAGGTCTTGACAGGAATGGCAAAGTAATCCTTCTTCAGCCCTTCCCGCACTGAATCCAATACCGATAACCTTGGGGTCATTTTTGGAGGGATAGGGCTTCAGGAGATAAAGGTGACGAAAGAGGTCGAAATGGGGGCTAATGCCCAGAAAAGCTTCACAAAGGTGGACAAAGAGGGAAATTTGGAGGATAGAATTGGGGTTTAGATTCACCAATTCGATTTCATAAAAGAAAAGAAGGCCGCGAAGGAAAGAACTGATCGGAAGACCAAGGCCGCGGTGGAAAAAGGATTCGAAAACCACCACCTCCTCGGAGCGGGGAGTCGGGACGGATTCACCGGCGGCCGGGCGTGCGGAGATCAGGGCCAGATCAGGCAAGATCCCGTCGTCTACCATGGATTTCAGCTTCTCCTCGGTCGTTGTCGAGGTCGTCCAATCTTGTGGTGAAGGCGGAGAAGGAGTAGAGGAAGACATTCTTGCAAAAAGATTGACAATGACTCGAGAGAAGGCAAGAACAGCGAAGGTTAACCTTGGTGGCGGAGAGTTCAGGAAGGTGAGAAGGTGAAAGGAGAAAAAGCTCGGCGGAAAGATGAACTGTCGGGCGTCGTATGACCTAGTTTTTAAAGAGAGAACAATAAGGTCTCTGTCGAATCGGCGGGAAAAAGCTGCGAAACGTCTCATCCTTTCAGATTCCTCATAAATGATTTACAGGCCCATCGCCTCGACTTACGGGGCTTGACAGAATTTGACCGGATCGCGTCGAGGCCACGTCGCCCCCATGATGGGGCTCGTTTCCCACTTACCGTATTAAACGAGATGTGGATGGTCTTCAACTTGAATAAAAACTTGTTTTCTTACGGTACGCCCCACGTTGGGCCTTTGGGTGGTTACCGCATGACGGAATCATATACCGTAAGATTGAGCCCAAACGGGCACAGATCCATGGGCGTGCTCCACGAGGGCCGAGAATGCTGTGCGTCGTTTTAAACGAGTACGGACGCCCTTCGGATCTAAATGTGATACGCTCCAAGAGAGCTTAAGCGGGTCCGACATCGACCGAAAGGGTATCACTCGACCAAGAGCCGTCAAAAGTAATATGCTCCAAGAGAGCCTAAGCTGAACCTGACATCAGTCGGGAAAGGGTATCACTTGGCCATGAGTCGTCTAAATGTGATACGCTCCAAGAGAGCCTAAGCCGCTTCCGATATCAACCAGGAAAAGATATCACTCGGCCAAGAGCCATATGAAATCATGATACGCCCAAGAGAGTGGGCCATGCTCTTAGGATATGGGTATCATTCGCCATGAGCCAGATAACCTCGTTCGTCCCAAGTTGGACTAAAAACTATATCTCGCAATGATCGGATATGGGGATCGCTCGCCAAGTGCAACGATGCGCCCAAGTCGAGCCTAAGCTATGTCTAGCGACGGATGGACGCCTCCTTCGTGTTCAAGCAACACACAAGGTCCAAGATGCCCTAGAACGAGACTAATACACAACAAGGGACGATAAGAGATTCTTCTACGTAAGGTATTTCTTTATTATGTACAAAATTCCCGGGCATTACGCCTAGGAAACTATATGTTGCAGAGAACCACGCCTCCCGCGGCGCCGCCGGCGGCGCCTCGAGGGGATCCCTAGCCTCAGAAGGGCGGGACGACTCGAGGAGTGCGTCTGTGGCCTCATGGTCGCGCTTCTTCGCCAACTCCTCCAATGTTCTTCAAGGCCCTGGCCAAACTCTTCCCGCCGCTTGACTAGCCTAGGGTCCACCTTTGCATGATGATACCACCGAGGCATGATGAGGACAAAAGCTTGAAGCAAAAGAATGGAGGCGTAGCTTAAGAGATACATTTTGAAGCGCTGGTACGCTTTTATAGCCAATTCGCATTTAAATCAAGTAAGCGCGGATATTAAGCGTCGGAAGTCAAGAGATTTGGTGTTAATGCAACTTCGAAGATTTAAGAGTTTTTTCCTGAACAAGTTGGCACCGAAAAACAAGGCAACCTCAAGACCGCCTGATGACCGCAAGCGATGAAAATTAAAGACTTCAAGTGAAAAGTATCAAATCTACGCTTGTGACATGATAAGAAGTCCGTAAGGTCGCTCACAAATAAATCATTTCGGTAAAAGATTTGCGCTTGAGAAAAGCAAAGAACGGAATTTATGATCGAGTTCTTCATAATTCGCCTGTTGCAAAAGGAAGGTTTTTTTCGATTGGATAAGGAAACCAGTCGGGATTACATGCAGGGAGCCCTGAGTAAAGCAGTCGAATCATGAAGCACTTGGGGGCTGCTGTGGGATATAGATTCCAGGGGATCCTCAGGAAAGGCCCAGAAGATATGCTTCACATCAAGCTTCTTAACCGTACAGAAAGGGATATATCATAACGGAAGTTGAACTTGTGTTTAGAAATGATAGATACAGTTGTAATCCGAGTCGTTAGAAGGATAGATAAAGATATAAACTCTGTCCTATAACCGACTAGAATCTTGTGACCGATCGAAATCTCTTATGCGATCGGGACTCTGTAAGCCGCCCCACCCCCGCTATATAAGGGAGAGGGCGGGCAACAACAGGGGGATCCGATCATCCAAGTATAGAGCAATCAAGCCATAGAGCATAGAACACCTCATATCGCCCAGAGCATATTGTGCTTTGAGCAACCCCGGATCCAAGAGATCCATATAATCCCAGCACACAGGATTAGGGTATTATCTCCTCCACGAGAGCCTGAACCTGCATAAACCCCTTGTCTTGTGTGACCTTCGAGTTTGAGATCGAGCGTCTACCCCATAAATACATTGCTGACTACAAAAGTCGACAATTTCTGAAGCAGAATTGGTAAAGATCTAAGCGGAGGTTGAAGCAGAAGAACAATCACCCAAAGAATCAAAGCTAAATCTTTAGTCATTCCTCAAGTGGATTCGGAGGAAGATGCTCATGAAGTACGTTCTATGGAGATTCATAATGAATATGCTCCAAAAGGCAGTAATAACCTCTTAGAAAGTTCAGCCTCAAAAGAATGTCTCCAAGACCTGGATTATACCCCATCATCAAATGAAGATGGAGGACTGACGCCTTTTGTTTGCTCTGGATTTCGCGCTTGTGCGGTTACCAGTGAGATAGAGGAACAATGAGTAGAACGTGAAGAGCTCGAAGCTCAGGAAAGAGCAAAAAAAGCCGCTCAAAATGAATATGAGTGACTTATGGCGGAAAATAAAAAATCTGTGGATGAGGCCAAATGCCTCTACTATAGAGGTCAACCTAGCACCTCGCGGAGATTCGACGTCTCTAGAGGACAACCTCGTCATGCTCTTCCAATTACCCCACCACCTCCGAAGGCAGTGGTAAGAGACTTAAATCTTACTCCAAGTGGTTCGCAGGAGCCTACTCCTGTCGAAAGAATTTGCATTTTATCAAGTACAATTCTTAATCAAACGATGGACGGAGAAAATATACTCAATGCAATAATTATAAGATTCCTTACTGCTGATTTACAAGAAGCTGCAAATGAAGTGCAAGTTAGGTCTTTATCCACTAAGTCTCAGACTGATTCCTGTGTGGAAGGATCTTCGTCTGGTTAGCGCCAGCAAAGCATTAGCCACCAGCGGAGAGAAGAGCCACATCGAAGAAGCGTTTTTGAACATCTCACTCCAGGTGAAGTTCCTAATCATGGTCGGTGACGACCTCGTTCTCCTGAATATATGGACCAAGTTCCTAACATACGATCATGTTCTGGTCTTTATATAGGATGCAAGGCTTTCTCCTCTATGTTTAGAAATGTTACCTAGCTCGAAAAATTCGAGCTAGTGTCTTTGGAGAGTTATGACGGAACTCAAAATCCATTAGAATTCTTAGAAGTTTAGTCGAATATCTAAATATGGGGTATGAGCACGTGCAGGATACGCGAAGGATATTTCCTAACGACGTACAGAGACTCCGGATATCACGGGCTCAATTCTATGGGATAAGATATGCGTGGAAAGGATAATTCCATATTAGGAAGGACTTGATCATATTCCCGTTACGAGGAAACTAACTCGAGTACGCCTGATATTTAGGGAAGTTTGGATATGTTGCGAAGATCACACGGCGATGGACTCCTCATCGGCTATGATCTGGTACTCTAAACTGACTACAACTCGACTTGAGGCAGGGCTACCTCGACTATATAAGACCGAGAGTAGGGGTCCTCAAGGGAGGGGTGCTCAAGGGACCTGACGCTTCGTCAACCTCCAACCTTAGCTTAGCCTTAGCTTGAGTTCGATCTTCCTTGTAACTAGGGCTATACACATTGCTCTGTATTCTATCCACCACATACATATATCATCCACACAGGAAGTAGGGTGTTACTCCGCCGAGGGGTTCAAACCTGTCTACATCGTGTGCCTTCGATTTTGTGCCTGACTCTGATAACCCGAAGGTACCCGAAAGTATAAGTTTATTGTTGATTTCTAACCTGCGACAAGTTTATACCACCACTATCCAAGCTACTGGAGGTGACAAAAAGGTAATAGCCAACTACCTCCCCACTGCTTTGAAAGTATTAGCATGAACCTGGTTGTTCAATAGTGAGGGTTCTATCTTCAGTTGGGAAAACTTGTGCCATATAATTTTAAATAATTTTAAAAGTTGCTATGCCAAGCTTGGTAACGAGGATGATTTACATCGTGTTCGCCAAATTTTTGGTAAAAATTTACGTTAGTTCATCAAAAGGTTTGTAGAAATTTGTAATACCATTCCAAATATATCTAACAGTTCTGTAATTCATGCATTTAAATAGACTATTTGTTATAAACGATTTATAGAATACCTTAACATTCATCCACCTTCCACCATATCAGAGTTGTTCGATACGGCAAATCGGTATTCGAATGTGCATGAGGCCATTGAGTGAACCGTATAGTTGACAAGGGCCATACGTTGGCACAACCTGGCTTGCTAGAGTCAAAAGATAAGATGTCTAAAAAGACCTCCAAATCCGAAAACTGTAAGGGGAAGAATAATAAAAAGAACAAAAAGAACGCTCAAAAGAAAGTCGCAGGCGTCTCGAAATGACCTGCATACTCTAAGGGGAAGGCACCATGAAAGAAAACAGCTAGTCGGCAGGACGACCAGGCTATTTTTAAAAAACCTTGTACGACCAGTGGCGATGGTCGCTGGAGTCTATTGCACAAAACATCAGGGCATGACCTGCGAAATTGCCATACTTGGCAAAGATGCATGGAAGACTTTTATTCTGGTAACAGTCCTATGCCGACCCTACCAGAAGTACAAAATAATAAAGATGCAGATGGTGAAGAAGATATGGGTTATAAAAAAACTGATAATCATGTCAATAATATTTGGAGGATCATCTGCATATGCTTCAAAGAGGTAGTTCAAGACTGCTTGGAGGGAGGTCAACAACATTGACAGCTGAACAAAGAAGCCTGAATATCCCAAGTGGTCGGACATTGCCATCACCTTCAATAAACAAGATTGTCGAAAAGGTATGTCGGTTCCTCGAAAACTTTCATTATTGATTTCTCCTACAATTAGCAAGTACAAAGTTGAAAGAGTTTTAGTTAATGGAGGTAGTTCTCTGGATTTGCTTTTTATTCACATCTTGGATGAAATAACACCAAAGACACACTTTTCTGGATTAATCTTAATTTCATGCTTATTTAAATTATCAAAGGTTTCAGCAAGGTCTGACAAATGATTAGAGCTATTTTTGCTATTTATAATGATATCATTAACATAAGCTTCTATGTTGTGCCCTATTTGACTATAGAAAGACTTCTGCATAAGGCGTTGGTATGTGGCTCCAGCGTGTTTTAGTCCGAATGGCATCTTCTAGTAACAGTAGACACCAAATGAGGTTATGAAGAAAGTCTTCTCTTTATCTTCACTTGCCATGCTTATTTGAAGATAACATGAGTATGCATCCAGGAAACTTATCAATTCACAACCCGCCGTTGAGTTCACCAATTGGTCAATTTGGGGTAAAGGAAACTCATGTTTTGGATAAGTTTTGTTTAAACTGGTAAAATCAATGCATATGTGCTACTTACCGTTTGCTTTTTTTTACCATAACAAGATTCTCAAGCCAATCAAGATGACCAACTTCGCTAATGAAACTAGCTTTTAGGATTTTATCAAGAGTGAATTGTCGTAGCTTCTACTTCATTGGTCGTATGTCAGGCCGTATGTCTAACCTGTGCTCAACTACTTACCGTGGGACCCCAGGCATGTCGGATGGTTTCCACACAAACACATTTGCGTTAGCCCGGAGGAAAGCAATGAGTGCGTCTTCCTGTTTGGCATCCATTAGTGATCCTATCTGAACAGTTTTTGACTTGTCGGCAGGGTGAGTGGGAACTCTTTTACTCGTTCATTGGGCTAAGGAGTTACTTTAAGCTTCTTTTTCTTGTTAGATTTTTTAATCTTACAAGACTTCCCTGCTTCATTAGTATCACTTAATGGTAATAGATCGACAATTTCAAGCAACTTGCGGTCATAATTAAGCATAGTAACTTGGTTACCTGGCACACTAATCACACCTTTTGGAGCATGTATCTTTATGCTCTGGTAGACGTGATGAGTAGCTTTCATAAATTTTGTTAGTGAAGGCCTACCCAAAATGGCATTGTATGCTGATTTAAAATCAACAACTTTAAATGATATTAACTCCATTCTGAAATTGTCAGCGTCTCCAAAGGTGACAGGTAACACTATCTATCCCACTGGAGTTACCGACGGACCAGGCACAATCCCATAAAATGGGTTTGTAATAGGTCTAACATTAGAATGGGGAATTTGCATTTCATCCAAGGTGTGAATATAAAGCAAATCTAGAGAACTACCTCCACCAATCAAAACCCTTCCAAATTTGCAATTGCTAATTGTAGGAGAAACTACTAGTGGATGTTTTCGAGGAATAGACATACCTTTTGGATAGTCTTGTTTATTGCAGGTGATGGCAACATCCGACCAATTAGGATATTCTGGCTTTCCTGTTCGACTGTCAATGTTGTTGACCTCCCTCCAGGCAGTCTAGAACTACCTCTTTGAAGCATATGCAGATGATCCTCCAAATATGACGTTGACGTGATTATCGGCCTTCTGATAGCCCATGTCTTCATCATCATTTGCATCCTTATTACTTTGCCCTTCTGGTAAGGTAGGCATAGGACTCTTACTAGAGTAAAAATATTTGATGCGTCTTTGCAAAGTACGATAATTTTGCAGGTCGTGCCCTGATTCCCTGTGCAATTGGCTCCAGCGACCATTGCTACTGGTTGTACCATGTTTTCTAGAAGTAGCTTGGTTGTCCAGTCGACCAACTGCTTTTTTCCATGGTGCCTTCCCCTTGGAGTATGCAGGTCGTTCGGAGACACCTGCGACTTCTCGTTGAGCATTCTTTTAATTCTTTTTATTATTCTTCCCCTTACGATCTTTAGAGGTCTTTTTAGACCTCTTGTCTTCCGACTCTGGCAAGCCAGGTTGTGGTAAAGTATGTCCCTTGTCGACCATACGGTTCCATTCAATGGCCTCCCGCGCATCCGAATACCGATCTGCCATATCGAACAATTCTGGTATGGTGGAGGGTAGATGAATAGTAAGGTCTTCTGTAAATTATAACGAATAGTTTGTTTTATTTGCAAGAATTACAGAATCGTCAGATATATTCGGAATGGTATTGCGAACTTCTACAAACATTTGGATGAACTGATGTAAATTATCACTAGAAGTTTGGCAAAGATGATGTAAATCATCCTCTTTACTAGGCTTGGCATAGTTACTTTTAAAAAAATTTAAAATTTTATGGCACAAGTTTTTCCAACTAAAGATAGAACCCTCTGGCTAATTAAATAGCCAAGTTCGTGCTGATCCTTTCAAAATAGTGAGAAGGTAGTTGGCCATTAACATTTCATCATCTCTAGTAGTCTAGATGGTGGTGGTATAAACTTGCAAGAATTCTGATGGATTTTGAGTTCCATCAATACTCTCTAAAGATCCTGGCTTGATTTTTTTGGGCCAGGTAACATTTCTAAGCCCAAGGAAGAAAGTCTTGTGTCCTGTATAAAGACCAGAACGTGATCATACGATAGGAACTAAGTCCATATATTTAGGAGAACAAGATCGTCGTCGACCACTATTAGGAACTTCACCTGGGGTGATGCGTTCAAAAATGCTTCTCCGACGTGGCTCATTCCTCCTTTGGTGGCTAATGCTTTGCTGGCGTCGACCAAACAAAGATCCCTCCACACGGGAATCGGTCTGCAACCTTGTGGATAAATACCTAACTTGCACTTCGTTTGCAGCTTCTTGTAAATCAGTAGCAAGGGATCTTATAATTGTCGCATTAAGTATATTTTCTACTTCCGTTGGATGATTAAGAATTGCACTTGAGAAAATACGAATCATTTCAACGGGAGTAGCCTCCGATGAACCACTTGGAGCAAGATTTAAGTCTCTTACCGCGGCCTTCAGAGGTGGTGGTGTAATTGGAGGATCTTGACGAGGTTGTCCTCTAGAGACGTCAATTCTCTGCGAGGTGCTAGGTTGACTTTTCTAGTACAGGCATTTGGCCATGTCAGTAGATTTTTATTTTTTTTCACCATAAGTCGCTCATACTCATTTTGAGCGGCTTTTCCGGCTCCTTCCCGAATTTCACGCTCTTCACATTCCACTCGTTGTTCCTCTGCCTCACTGGTAACTGCATAATTACGAAAACCAGAGTAGACAAAAGGTGTCAATCCTCCATCTTCATCCGATAATGGGGTATAATCCAATCCTTGGAGACAATCTTCCAAGTCTGAACTTGTCAAGAGATTATTACTACTTTTTAATGCATGTTCATTATGAATCAACATGGAACATACCTCATGGGCATCTTCCTCCGAACCCGTTGGAGGAGTGATTAAAGTTTTGCCTTTTGATTCTTTAGATGATTGTTCTTCCGCCTCGACCTCCGCTTGGATCTTTGCCAATCCCGCTTCAGAAACATACTCGGAATAGAAATCACACTTATATTCCTCTTCTGTTAGGTACTTATATTCCTCTTCTGTTAGGTAGTCATCTGAGGTAAGATGAGCGTAATTGATGAGATCAAACCAATGTTCTTCGTCCATCGTGGATAATTTCTTCACTTTGATCACTGGAGGGCCCTCCTTCTAGTGGTAACTGTCGATATTCAAGACCTATGATCCCTTTATCGAACTTACAAAGATATGATCGTGGGTTCCTAGTAAACAAGGTGAAGAAAATAGTATATGGGAATTGTTTCTTTATTAGCTAAATGGCTTAACAGTGTACATATTGCAGAATGATTGTAAGTTGTCAATACCTCTAACAACATTGATTGGCTCCCAATTTATATCAGTTGAAGAGGTGACAGTTGTTCTACATAGGGGCGTCGTGTAAGTGAGAGGTGTCTTCTTGCCAAATAGCATTTTCTTGCTAAATGATGCCTTTTCTAGAGATAACTTCTAGGTAGTTATGTATAGCTGTCAGACAACTGTCCACACGAAGATATACGTGGGGATAACCACTTGTCCTCGACTAGTTCACCTATTACGGGGGCCACAATTTTCACCCTTTTTAAAGATTTAAGCAACCATAGATATTTTCAAATATTACAAAAACAAAAACTCCAATGTAGTAACTCAAGCCTAAAATCTGATTTCTCGAAATCCCTCACATAGACTTGATCAGGAGCGTGACCACAAGCTAGCAAGAGTCAATAAGATCAAATCTTGAGCCATGTGATGATCAATTCATGATCAAAACAATTTTGCAAAACACATTTACAAATTCTAATCACATGATCCAAAATTAAATGCATGAACACCAATATTTTGCAAAACATATTGGCAAATAAACTAAGAACCTATGAGGTCAATCCTCTAGCTATGTAAGGATCAACACATCCAGACACTTTGCAAAACACATTTGTAAATGCCAGCACATACTCTAGGATCAAAACCCATAACCTCTAGCTTATTTGCAAAACACATTTGCAAATAACAAATCAATATTTTGCAAAAACACATGATCAAATCACAAGTTAAAACACCGATACATGAGCTCTCACCTTTTGCGACACATGCAAAATTTAGCTCCATGCAAAAACCACATAAACCAAATCACATTCGTTATCTCCCTTTTGCAACACGTGCAAATCTATTGTTCCATGTAAAAACCAAATCGATTAAGATTCAATAAGAAGCAAGCATGAGCTCTCTTATTTGTAATACATGCAAATACTTAACTCATGCAAGAACCAACCAAGAGAGTGAGTTAGAGTGAACCAGACTGAGTTCATCAACACATGATGAAACTCAAGCTATAAGACTTGACCCCTCTTAATTGTACGGTAATCTATACTAGCAACCCGGTCTCCCATCCAAACACCGAGACCGGTAAAAGACTAGGAACACATCCTTAGCCCTAGCTAGTTTATACCTTTGCCTCTCGCAACCACTTGGAGCTTTCATGATGACCGATCATCTTCTCTCCAAGTTAGGATCTTCATATTGTTTATCAACACATGATGAACTCTCCTTGTCTTAGCTTCGGGTCCTCTCTTGATGCTCATCAACACATGATGACGCACTTGTCCCATTTATCCATCTCGACCATGGAGTTAACATATTTCAAACTCATTTAAAGTATTAGTCCAAAACACACAGTTGTCTCAATCATAAATACACTCCATTAACACATAATGAATGCTCCCATGGTCCTTTGATCTTATCCTTTGATGATTGACCACAACCCAAAGATAATTGATTGAAAAATTAATTGTGTCTTGAGTATACTAGTGCAACTAATGCTTTATATACTCAAGAACTTTCAATTGCCCTAAAATCAACAAAGTGAACCATCAACACATGATTATCTCTTTGTTGATTGAATGGCAACCAAACACAATTTAAATTGAATTTAAATTATCATGAGTATATATTAACTACACAAGTTTATATACTCAATTCGATGGAATCTAAAAGTAATGATCCAATTTATATGGAGTGGTGAAAAGGGATCAATACTCTTAAGAGCATTAATTATAGAATAAACTCTATTAAATATTTGCATACAAATAATTGAACTTGAATCAATATGCACATATTCAATTTTTGATTGCTTTGGAGTTTATCCTATATTGCCAAGAGTATACTACAACTACATAAGTTAAATATACTCAAGGGGTTGTTTTAAAGTAATGATCCTTGATATAGAAAGATAAATTAGATCAATACTATTGAAACATCAATGTAAAGTATGAACTCCGCCTATATGTGTGCATTCATGTATATATAGAATTGAAGACTTTATGCACATCTTAAGATTGAGACTACGGTGAAGTTCACCCTCTATCTTGAATCCAAGAAATGTATTTAGAAATAATAAAGTTGTATTGGATGCATACCTTTGAGATTTCTATTTTTCAATGAGATGAGACTAATCAAAGATATACTCAATAAAAGCGTTAGTCTCATATTTAGATTTATCAATATGATCATGAATATTATATCCAAGGAATGCAACAAAATATGATACTATGAACTTGAATGCATACCTATGATATTTTCATCTTTTTCATCTAAAAGAGACTAATAAGAGTTAAGCTCAACAAAAGAGTAAGTCTCATAGTCTCATAAAGAGATTTGTCAATAATTAACAATTGAGATTAATCAATCTTATGATTATCAAAATAGTTAGTCTCAATATTAGATTTGTCATTAACATCAAAACCAAATTAATGGAGCTTGAACTTTCAATAAGATCATTGAAGACGAAAAGTCTTGAGTAATAAACTCTTATTTATCAAGACATAGGGGCTAGTTGATGAGGATTAAAAGTCTGTCACTTATTCAAACCCTTAATTGTTCATGACTATACTCTATTAATGGGTCTACAATACATAAAGCCCATAATGTATAGAATGAAGCTCTGAACAGTTAAGTCTCCGACCAGTTCAGTCAAGGTGTTCAATAACTTTGCTTCACATTGGTCGTCTCCGACTAGTCAAGTAGTCACCCCAACCAGCGAACTAGTCAGGAACAAGTGGTTATCCCTGCACATATCTCCGTACGAACAGTTATCTGACAGGTATGCATAACTACCCAAAAGTTCTCTGAAAAAGACACCCTTTGGCAAGAAAACACATCTTGATTACACGATGTCCCTATGACGAACAACTACCGCCTCTTCATCCAGCATAAATAGGGAGCCTATCTATACCAAAAGAGAGAGATTTGAGAGCATTGGCAATTAGCAATCGCAATCATGATAGATAATTGTAATAATTTTGTAATTTTTATACTCTGTAGAGCTGCTTGGCTAATAAAGAAGCAATCCCCATATATCGTTTTGCTCATCTTGTTTACTAGGAGCTCACAATCATATTTTCATAAGCTCGATTAAGGGACCCTACGTCTTAGACATCAACAATTACTTTGACCACTAGTTTCTATTATAGTGTATTTATAAAATCCAATAAAATTATAATATTATGAAAGTACTTTTCGAACCAAATCTGCACATACGATTTTCATGTATCCAATTTAAATATTTAAAATGATATTGATAGTCAAAGTTTTGAAAGTTTGACTGCACCTATGTTCAAAACGACAACTATTTGTGACCAGAGGGAGTACGATGTGATTTTGCTTCCCTTAGCTGTCAAATTTCATTTAGATGGGCTTCGGCCATATGATTTGGTGCAAACAAAAAATCCTTTGTCTTGGTTGGTGATCTCTGACCGCCACTATCTCACTGGAGCTCTAGCTAGTCAGAGAAGGAGGAGGCCATAGTGGATGACCTTCCTCAAGCACGAGCAGCGCTGACCTCGGACCAATGGCTGAGGTTGGAGCTCTGGACACCAGGTCATAACCTACTTCCAAGGTCTTGGAGGGGCACGAAGGGAGAGAAGCTCGACTCTGGTGGTGATCTCTATCAGCCACAGGCTCGTCGAAGCTCTAAATTGTTGGAGGTGGAGGGAGGGAGGAGGAGGACCTAGACTATAGTATTCTCGATTTGGGACAACAAAAATTCATGAAATCGCAACATTTAGTGCTCATGGTTGCAACAAAATTCTGACTCTGATACAAAACACACACACGCAAACTAAAAATTGTGCTACAAATAAGAATTACTATGGCAACAAAGACAAGAACCTCTTAAAATAAAATTGAAATATTATTGCAACAAAAATGAAAAGTTTTGCAACATTTGGAAATAACCATGGCAAAAATTTGACTTAGTGGCTAACAATTTATGGGTATGGCTATTTTGAGGTTAAACTCAAACTAACAAATTTAAGGTCACATTCCTAGGATGTGATGTATCATCTTCTCCATCCACCTCCCACTTTCCTTTTTCCTACTCATTCTCCCACCCCCTTCTTCCCTCTCTAACACAAAAATTTAAAATTAGAAAATTTAAATTTTGAAAATTTTAAATAGGAAATTTTAACTCGAAAATGAATTCAACTCAAAATTTAAAACTTGAAAAAAATTAAATAAAAAATTTCAGACTAGAAAGTTTCAACTCAAAAAGTTTTATATTAGAAAGTTTCATTCGAAAATTTTCAACTCAAAACGTTTGAAATCAAAAAAGTTTCAACACAAAAAGTATTAAATCGAAAAATTTCAAATCAAAAATTTCAACTCGAAAAGTTTCAACTCAGAAAACTGTCAATTCAAAAGCTTTCGGTTCGAAAAGTTTCGATTCAAAAAACTTTTGGTTCTAAAACTTTCAAGTTAAAATTCAAGTCAAAAAATTTTCAACCAAAACATTTAAAATCGGAAAAGTTCAACTTGAAAATATTTAAATAAAAAAATTTCAAATTAGAAAGTTTGAACTCGAAAAAATTTTAAATAAAAAAGTTTTAGATCTGAAAACATTCAATTCAAAAACTTCCAGACTGAAAAGTTCTAATTCAAAAAACTTCCGGTTCGAAAAGTTTCTAACCAACAAACTTTCGATTCAAAAAATTCACATAAAAACTTTCGAAAGTGGTTAAAAAATACTTGTTTTCAAAAACATGAGGGGAAAATTTGAAATACAAAAACTGTTTTGAGTTTGAGGGGAAGGGAATGGAGAAGAAAAGGGGATAAAGGAGGTGACGTCACTTATCACAAGGAGAGGGCCCTTAAGGGAGGAGGAAAGAGGTGATGCCACTTGTTACAAAGAGCTTTTGAGAGGGAAATGCTGCTACTTGTCATAAGGAGAAGGTGTCCTCACTAAATCTTTTGTGAGGGTGACCTTAAATTAGTAATTCCCACAATTTATATGGGCTTGGAGTCGGACAAGGAGGAGGTGGCTAGTCCACACACCACCTTGTCGTCAATAGGATCTAGCGGCCTCGACACCACATCGTTGTCACCCTTCCCAACCGTGCTCCTTGCTCCTCCATTATTGTTCTTCCTCTGCCACATCACAGAATGCTATGCCATCCCCTTGGATCCATCACCAACGTAGCTCCCCCTTCTCTCGGTATGCCATGGAAGCGTTACCTCCTATAGGAGGTTGTTGAGACCTGAGAACGACGACTGAGTGGGGGTTAGAAATCATGGTGAGCAACAAAAGACCTCAGATCTGACATGCAATTGAGGGAGTTCGACGGATTTGAAGTAGGAATGGGGTTGATCTGGGGGAGTGAGCGGAGCAAAGGTAGATGAGAGGATTATGGCTCCGGGCATCGGTGAGCCACTGGAGGGAGAGGAGAAGAGACTGAGGAGCTTCAGATAAACTGGGGACATAACCATGGCACCGCCAGGAGGAGGTGGTTTGTAGCACTAGTGTGGGCGAGGAAGTTTGATGGTGCTACTGATGTGGTTGGGATTGCGGTCCTCGTTGCTGCCATTGTGGAATGGGGAGCAGTGGATACTTGATTAGGCAAGAGGAAGAAATAGGAGGGAGTTGTGGGCTTGAGGGAGGAGCAGAAGGAGGGGATCGTGTAGTTGGAGGTAGTAGAGAAATTGGAACTGATTTGGGTTTTTGAGTGTGCGAAATAGAGATTGCTCGGGTGGATGATGGAGTCTGTTTAGAGGGACTCAAAAATTGTGGCTTAGATTTGTTGGGTTTGCGGGGAGTTTCGTTTCCAACATAAAACCATGGGCCGCCTAAATAAAACATAAAACCATTGGACTTGTCACAAATTTGTTCAGGTTCTGTCAAGTGAACTTAGTCTTAATCTGGTAAGGCATGTGCACCACGTTGATTTGTGTTGTGTGGCAGAGGGTTGTACAGTTGTACTAAAACTCTTTCGTCAATAAAAAAAACTTGTCACTGGCTTAGGAAGCCTACTTCCAAGGGAGATCCAAAAGAACGTCATTGGAAGCGCAGTTTCCGAACCGTGATTGCCAGCGTCGGTGGTCACATGCTTGCGCTTCAATTAGACAATGACCGCGGTCGCAGTCGCAAGTGTTGCAAAACATAGTCGTTCATCCGCGATCAATCAATAGCCTGCCAACAAAATCACAAAAGGAAGAACGAGAGCCCACATAAAGTAGAGGGCAAAGTTCTCTCGCTTTATTTCATTGATATCTTATACAAGGGGGGTGCCCAATATATAGTAGAAGATAGCAAGAGATAGATTCGGATTCGCCTACCAATAGATAGAGTCCTTCTAAACTTGGACTGAGATTCTATCTATATCATAACATTCCTCCTTGGCGAATACCACATAATGCACATGTCTCGTTAAAAACTCCTCCCAAAACCCCAGTGGGAAAAAAGGATGGAGAAAAGAGTACATTGCACTCGCACTCCGTGTTACACTAGTTGCCTCATTAAAAACCTTCATGTGAGAAAACTTCAGGAAAACTCACTAAGGGAAAGAGTACAACTTATAATCTTCAGGATTTAAAATATGACCTTCAGGATCATGCAAAGGGTCATGGTTCAGGGATTTACTCTCTCTGAAATTCGCATATCTCTAAGTCGTCTCATTCCAATGCTATTGACATATCTTTGAAATGTAGATTTTGGCAATGACTTAGTGAATAAATCTGCAAGATTTTCACATGACTTAGTTAGCAAAATCTTTACCTCACCGTTCTTCTGGAGTTCATGAGGATAGGAAAGCTTAGGAGTAATATGCTTCGTGATATTGCTTTTCACATAACCCATTTGCATTTGTGCAACACAAGTAGCATTATCTTCATGATAATTGTGAGGGTATCGACGATGTTAAGACCACACGATTTCTGGATATGATTAATCATACGTCTTAGCCAAACACATTCACATGAGGCTTCATATAAAGTTATAATCTCTGAGTAGTTGGTAGAAGTAGCTACCAAGATCTTTATATAAGACCGCCAAGAAAATGGCTGTACCACCGTAGAAAAATACAAAATCAGTCTTAGGTTTGGCACTATGGGGATCAAACAGATAGCCAACATCCATATATCCCACCATGGTTAAGTCTTGGTTCTTCTGGAAAAATAATCCAAGATCTTGAGTACCTTGGGGGTATCTGAGTAAAGTCTTGACATTAGCCCAATGTCTTGTGGTTGAGACTACACTGTGTCTTACTAGCAAATTTACTGCGAATGCAATATTATAATTTGTGCAATTCGCAAGATACATCAAGTATGGAACTTCAGATCCTAAGACTTTCTCATTTTCTATCCTTAATCAGAAAGGGTCTTTATCCACTTCAAGGGATCTTACGATCATGGGGGTTTTAGTGGATGCAATTTATCCATATTAAATCTTTTCAACAACTTTTTGGTATAGAAAGACTGGTGTACAAAAAATTCCTTCTGGAAAAATGCTCTAGCTGTAGGTTTAATCAATATTTGGTTTTACCCAAATCTTTCATCTCAAAACTCCGTCGTGAGGTAAGCACTTACTTCCTCTAACTCCTCTGTGGTTCCGATGATATTCAGATCATCGACATATAACTGAGATGATACAGAATCCTTTCTAGGATTTGTTTATGAATACACAGGGGCAATATTCCTTCTTCAGGAGAAAATCACTAAGTCGGTTATACCACATTCTCCCCGACTTTTTCAATCCGTATAGCGATCTCTTCAGTTTGACGCTATACATGTTGCGATTATTAGGATTCAAAATTGTAACTCCTTCAAGGAGTCTTCTGTAAATATCTATATCCAGTGATCCATATATGAGGTCACTTCATCCATTAATTGCATTGATAAGTTTAAGCTTGCTGCCATTAATATTAAATTTTGGAACGTTATTCCACTCTTTATAGGAGAATATATTTCATCGTAATCGATGTCGGGTCTCTGCGTGAACTCTTGTGCTACAAGCCTCGCTTTATATCTCACCACCTGGGTATTTCATTTCTCTTCCGGATGAGAAACCCATTTGATCCTACAGGGATCACTTTAAGAGATATTTGATCAACGGGACCAAAGCTTTCCTTTTAATAAGCGAGTGCTGCCTCAATTGCTTCTTTTCATTTGATCCTATCGGAGCGCTTATGGCACTCTCCCATGGAGTTTGGTTCTGGATCCAGCTTTAGCAATTTTAGAGGCAATTATATGTCGACAATTGTAGTCTTTTTTTATACAATTCTCCTGCATCACTTCAGGGATATCTTTTTATAAATTTCTTCCAGCTCCTCGTGATTTCCCATGACGATGGAGTCTGGGTGTTTCGATTTCCTAGTGTGGGATTGTGCGCACAAATATACGCTGGGGTTATCATCTTCAGGATTGATCACGTCAGGGATGTTACCATCTCCAGGATAGCTCACTTCAGGGATTTTCTCAACATCAAGTTGAGCTTCTTCCACTGTCATGGGTAGTGTTCTCATTTGTTCGGTTCTCTACTTCTGCAGACGTCTCCACGGAATTGAGCCCCGTGCACCTGTATGCCTCCCCCTCTTTTTATCATGAGGGTCAAGAGTGGGTTCAATATCCTTCTATTGTATTTCTACTCTTTCATGTGCATATACTGCAGGTATATGAGTTCTTTTCACTCCCTTATAACAGTGAAGGCATTTGGCAGATTATAAGCTTATTTATTGTAGATTTATTATCCTCCGAACTTCAAGTTCAGTCTCTGTAGTGTATGGATCTAAGGACTCAGCATTCTCTAATGTGGTACTTATCTCCCCCTAATGCCGAAAAATGTCCTTAGTACAATCAGCGTACTGAGACATGCACAGATCCCCTGTTATAGGCTTTAGGTATTTTAATATATGACGGAGATTCATAACCTACATAGATCCTCAACTTCTGGTAAAGTCCTATGGTGGTACGCTGTGGTGGATAGATTGGCATGTATATAGTATAGTAAATTTTCGCAGATGGAAAATACTTAATTCTTTTCCACGCACTATCTACAACAGGGAAATTTTATGATGTGCAGTTGGTTTGAGTTGAATTAATACTGCAATATGCAGCACTGCATGGCCTCAACAACTGGTGGAAAGCCTACTATTCTGTAAGAGCGGCCAAGCAATAAGTTTTTATTCTTTTAATATAATGACTCTGCAAGGCCATTTTCAGTGTGGACATTAGGTACGAGATGCTCTACATTAATTCCCAGAGCCATACAATAATCATTAAATGCTTTTGAGGTAAACTCGCTAGCATTGTCTATTTGAATAGATTTGATCATTTCTTCTAGAAAGTAGGCTCTTAACTTAATAATTTGAGCAAATAATTTGTGCATAAGCATGGTTCCTAGTAGATAAGAGATATAAATAGGACTATCTAGTAGAAGCATCTATTTGTACCATAAAATTTCTTAAAGGAGCCTGACAGGGGCTGAACAGGTCCTTAGATATCACCTTGAGTTTTCTCTAGGAAATTCAGCGATTCTTCCCTAACTTTTTAGGTAAGAAGATATAAGAATGAGCTTTCCTTTAGCACAACCAGGGTATAAGAAAAACTTCACGTCTAGGAAAGACTTTATGTTATAGCCAGCAGAATTATTAATTATTCTTCTTATACTATTCAACTCAGGGTAACCCAGTCGATCTGCCAGATCTTAAATATATCTAGGTTTTTCATCGCAATACAAACTTCAGGTTTTATATGTGCATAGTATAATTCGGAGGAGAATAAATGAAACTTTTAACCACACGTTTATTACACCCATTAAACTTAGTCATGAGTAGGTATTCTGTACCATCCTCATTCACTATCTTCATACGGAAATGATTAAAGGAGTACGACTGGACTCAGGGTATAATATGGCATTCTTCCAGTGTCAACTATGAGAGTATCGCTTCTGGCAATAGTCATAATATTTTCAATTAACTTAGTGTAGTACAACTGTCTTCTAGACAGATTTTCTCCTCCGCCATCGGAATATACTTTGTTCTATATTGGAAGTATGATTTAACAATCAAACAATTGTTGCATCAGGAACAAATTGTAGAATATAGAACAAACATAGCACAATTAATCAAATATCTGGGAAATATCAATTTATTAAATTTTTGAATGATAATCGCTCAACAGGAGCATAGACCAAATGTTCGTCCAGGAACTAGGGCTAAACTAATAAGGAGACTTATAAGGAATATGTGACATCGACTTAGCAAAGTGAAGGGATATTTAGGAGACTAATCCAGGTCTCCATATGAGATGTAGGTGCCCTCCTGGGACTCCTCGAGCTCAATAATTTCAAGAATCATATCATCACACTTCTAAACATTCATATCAACAACTGATTGAACGGTGAAGTATGACTTAATATTATTTCCCCGGGTCTTATTTTGTTTTTCAGTGGATTGCATGTAAAGGTCTACCACATGCTTCGAGATGCGATAGTTGCATGACCAATGGCCAGTGCATTCATACATAAAACAGTGTTATTTAGGGTTTGCAGCATTACTTTTGGAAGCCCCTGACCCTTTACCTTTACTTTTTCACTATGAATTGCCACTTCCCCTATTTGATTTGTCATTCTTCCACTTATCCCTTTTATTCCGTTGGTCTTTTCTGCGGCCATAGCTATTGCTAGCCCGCTGGGCATTTCTATGTGCTTCGGGCATTGCAAGACTCCCATTAGGAAGTACGTGATGATTCTTCACCAGGAGTTCATCATGCTTTTCTGCTTCTAGTAAAATGCATATAAGCTCGGAGTACTTTCTGGTACTTGGCGCTGATACTATTACGACAGTATACTCATATTGGGGTAGAATGTGCACAATATCTTGTTAATCTTTTTAGCATTAGTAACTTTCTGGTTACATAATGTTAGATCAATGACAAGCTTGTGCATGACAAAAATTATGTACTATCACAGCCTTTAGAATCCTGAAAGCGCGGGAGAATCCATTCACGCTGTGCTTCTAGCAACAGGATGGATCTTTACTGGTTATATATTTTCCCTTCATGGAATTCAAAAGTACCAGCTATTCATCTTCCATCAACTATTTGGCATTTAAATCCATTTGAAGATGATGCCTCAGGAGGTGCAAAGCCATACATCTGGCAGCTTTGGGAAGAGCTGGTGTACCAGCTTCAGGCTGGGAAAACAGTAGCTCCAAAAGATCTATCTATCAGATTAATCTTAGTATTCATTGCCCGGGTACGATAATTGTTGCCATTCAGGGCAAGCTTGATAAGTTCCCTCTTTGCGATGTCCAATATATCCTATTTTTTATTTATGCAAAATGACTTTTACTACTAGTAAAATCATTATATTGAAGGATCACTCTTCAATCAGTAAAATTTGGTCTATATCTATTCAGTAGATAATTATCTAAAATTTCCCAGAATTTTCCTAGCAATTTCCATAGTTTCTGCTAATTATACAGCAATTTTCAGAATTACTAAATAACAGGAAATAATATGACCAACATTTATAATTATGAAATCATGCTAAGAAAATTAATACAGCATCATGACACACTTCAATGGGCTATACATAATTTTTCATAATTTTTCTAGCATTTTTCTGTTAATAGTTAAGCAATTTTCAGAATTACTTAAATAACAGAATATAAATTTCAGCACATATTAAACATGGTATGTAGCTAGAAAATAAACCCAAAGCATGGAACTTCCCCTAAATATCAATTTACCAAATTTAAGGCAGCTCGTATACTTAGAAATCTAATTTCTAGGAATTTTATTATCAATTTTCTGATTGATTTTTTTCTTAGGAAAGGCATCCATACGGACATCGGGCCGTACGGCCTAGAGCAGCCTTTAGGCCCTCTACGGCCAGGCCATCAACCAGCCCAAAAGCACTGGCCCATGCAGGTCAATGGCAAAGATACAACCGTCGTATCATTTTTCTTTTTCAAATGTGAGCCGGGCTCAAAAACCGATCTCATAGCTTGTTTTGATACTTGCTGCTACTACCTTTCATCCGGCGAGAACGCCGCCATTGTTGTTGCCGGCGTGGCAATTTTTCCGGTGGCTCGCAAAATCGAAGCGGCGCGGTCACTTCTGGTGGCGCGCTCATGAAGGGCGTGCGCTCGGATCGAGGCAGCGTAGCTCGCACTCCGACGGCACGACAACTTCTGATGGCGCGCCGTGGGTGTGATAGACGACGGTAAGTGCGGCTATCGCGACGGCGGGGGTGGAGCCGGTGTGTGCGGAAGACAAAGCGCCCTTATGGCGCTTGGCTGCAGGCGAGCGCGAGGCCGGCAGGCCGAGGCAACGCGGCGAATAGCGGCGCAACAGCGGTCGGCAGGCGAGCTACGAGCTCGAGCGGCGGCGGCGGAGTCGGGCGCAAAGGCGGCCGTCGGTGCGGGCGGTCATGGAGCGGCCAGCGGGGCCGCGGCTTCGGGCCGCTGAGCAACCGGCGGGCCGGGCCACCTCCTCGGCTTCTGGCAAACGGCAGAGCGTAGAAGACCAAACGGCGAACGAGGCCGCCTCCTCGGCTTCTAGTGAGTCGGCTTCGAGCGCACGGGGATAGCTGCCGGACTTTCTTGCTGTACAGTTGAGCGCGGATGCGCCGAGCGGCCAAAGGCGCGACGTGCGCAACCACCTGCGAGAGGGCCAAGCGGCACAGCGCAACGGGCGCGGCCACCGACGCGGCGCGACATGCTTGACCACCTGCATGAGTGCCGAGCGGACGAACAGCGCAGAGGCCACGTGGGTGCCGAGCGGCCGACGACGTGACGTGGAGGCCGATTGGCCGACGCCGCGACGTTAACTAGAAAGCTCAATCTACTAGCTAGAAATATGTTCATATGCGACATCACAGGAACATTAGCTAGCAAGGCTTAATCTGTCCAGGTTGCGTGTAGATTGAACTTACGTAGGGTTTGATGTAGGTTGATCACGTGATGCGGGATGAAAACCGATGCAGTATCGATTGACGCAGGTAGACGATCACGATCGGCCTCGATAAAACTTCGTGTTGATAACGTGTTGTAAAACGTAATCGTTCACACGCGATTAATCAATAGCACACTAACGAAATCACAAGAGGAAGAACGAGAGTACATATAAAGTAGGGGGCAATGTTCTCTCGCTATATTTGATTGATCTCTTGTACAAGGGGTGTTTAATATATAGTAGAAGATAGCAAAAGATATATTCAGATTCGCCCATTAATAAATAAAGTCCTTCTAAATTTGGACCGGGAGCCGCACCAATGCACTGGAGATGCGTGATTACAATCTCGTTCCGTTCCACGTGGCGTGCAAACCGGAGGATTTCGTGGTCGTAGATGGGCATGGGGATCACGACGAACTTGACGGAGAAGATGGGCGTCTCTTCCACGTAGACGAGCGTGTCCCTCGCCGCTAGCCTGCTGGGTGGAGAATGATGACACCTGCGCCAAGCAGCAGCTGGAAAACAACGGTAGAGAGGAAGGTGCATGGGAAGCACCACCTCCTGCGCACGGTGCACACGGCAATGACTTGCACCGGGGCTTGCACTGCGCTGCACGGTTCAATAAATTGAGTTGTGTGGGTACGTGTCCTTAATGCCGGTTGCTGTGTCAACGATAAAGATGCCATCTGTGTTACTATATACTCTTCCATGTCGATGTCGCTCCTCCCCACTGAGCTTGAAGCATGTTCGATGGCGGGACAATTGGTGGCGCTCCGGGATTCATGACGAGCCACGGCCACAGCGAGCAATACCCCCTGATAATGAGATTTTTTTTAATAATATATTTTTTTATACAAATCGCAGAAATATACCTCGATCTGGAAAAATTGCAAAAATATACTTCTGTCGCCTTTTGAGAAGGCGAGAGGGAAATGTTGTCCGTTCAAAGGGCGACTGACAGCCACATCGACGCCACGTAAGCGAGAAACACTTCGGCTCCCTCTGTCGCCCAACCTTAGGGCGATAGATAATAAATCGATTGTTGGTTTGGCGACATAGGGAGCGCGGGCATCTGTCGCCAAACCAACGGGCGACAGAGGGTGGCTATTTAAATCGCACCGTGCGCACTATAGCCACGCGAGCTCATTTCAGCTAGTCCAGCCGAGAGAAAAGAGAGGAGTGGGAGGGAGAGCAGAGAAAATGGAAGGGAGGGAGAGAAGGAAAGGGAAGAGGAGAAGAAATTTGTAGCCGTGCGAGATTTGTTCAGGTATTTTTTTGTTTATTTTATTTAGCAATAAACAATGGTAGGATAGAATTTTTTCAGATCTAGTTATATTTAGAGGTTACGGATAGATTTTATATATTTTTAGTAATTTAGTTCGTTCGTAGAAATACATGTACATAGATGTCTTTAGGAATAATAAAATATTTTTAGGAATATAGATGTTTTTTATAGATAGATCTAGATATGTTTTTTAGGACTGTAAATTTTTTTTTACAGATAGAAGTACATAAATATATATTTTTAGGAGTGTAGATATTTTTTTACAAATAGAAGTAGAGAGATGTATATTTTTATGAATGTAAATAGATATATATTTTTCGAAGTGTAGATATAGGTAGATCTAGATTTTTTTTATCAAATAGATATAGTATTTTTTACGAAAAGTAATTAATTTGTAGGTTAATAAATCGGTTCCCAGATATGTCAGAACGAGTTCTATTTAGAATCTATTATAAAGAACGGGTTGTCATGTAGGGTTTAGAGGGTGCGTATCTGAGTAACTTTCAGTATGTAGATAGAAGTTTAAGTAGGGTCGAAGAGCGTGCATGTTTTGCTAGGTTGAATTGGTTGTATTATACTTTTCGGATGGAACTAGAGAAGTGCCAGTTGAAGTTATTTTGCCTTTGTACTATACGAAATGATCCTGTTTATTGGGACTTAGTTGAGGTGAAGGGAACTGCATCGTGGAGGTCATATGTGATGGGGGCGGAGCAACGTGGATGGTTTTGTGTGCTTAGTGTGCAAGCATATGATAGGGTTGTTGCCCATAGCAGCAGTTGACGCCGGTGAGTGTAGTGGATCTCAAAATGAGTTAAGTTATGGTGACACCGAAATTAGGGAATATAACCATAAACAGCATGTTCAGGAATGCAAAGAGGACATCATTTATCAGAGTGGTGAACAAGTTGAGATTGGGGAGGATGACGGAAACATTGGACAAAAAGCATAGGGATAAGTAGACGAAGGTGAGGAAATTGATGAAATAATAGTAAAGATGGAAGAGGAAGACCATGAATACATCAAAGCAAAAGTGGAAGACGACGATGACTCGGATGAGTAACATGGAGGTACGGAACCGCTTATGCCAAAATATTGGAGCACACATCAATTTAATAAGCTGGTTGTGAATGAAAGCAATGATACACCGTGATAGTATAGTGATAATGAGGTTAGGCCTAATAGTATATACCCATCAAAAGAGGCAGTGCAGGATGCTATGAAAGATTGGGCCTTATCAGTAAGAAGGACATTCAGGGTTAAAAAGTCCACCCCAACCTGCTACGATGTGGTGTGCGAGATCCATGGGTGCCCCTAGAGAGTGCACGTGTACAAGCCCAAATGTGGCACCCACTGGCTATGTTCGAAGGTTGAGCAGCATAGCTATATTACTGAGAAAATCCTGATGGCTCACAAGAACCTATCATCCGGGCATATCGTGAATATCATATACCTAGAGATAGTGGAGAACCTCAATTTTGAGCCCCGTGCTATTATCCGAACAATCGAGAACAGATATCAATACACAATTAGCTACGGGAAGGCATGGAGGACTAAGCAGAAGGCCTTAAAAATGAGGTTTGAGAAATTTGAATACTCCTACCATAATATGCCCGCACTGCTCAATTGCATTTAGGGAAGAAATCCTGGCACTTATTATGATTATTAGGACTTTTCGTCAAGCAAGTGGCCGACCAAGAGACATCTAAAGAGAGTTTTCTTCGCATTAGGAGCTTGCATTAAGGCGTTCTATGACTGTCGTCCATTGTTGTGAGTGGACGACACATTCTTGACCGGGAAATACAAAGGGCAAATAATGACAGCTGTGGGCATTGATGGAAACAACTAGATTCTATTTGTTGCTTTTGCCTTTGTAGAAAGCGAGAACTATGAGAGTTCGCTGTGGTTCCTATAGAATTTGAAGATCGGGGTGGTGAAAAATTGTCAAGATGTGTGCATACTGCATGATAAGCATGCTGGTCTACTTAGTGCTATCAAGAAGTTGCAAACAGGGGAAGAGGAGCCATTTGCATGACCTAACATGTAGAGCCGATGATGCATGAGGCATTTGGATGCGAACTTCTATAAGCAATTCGAAAACAAGGAACTGGTGAACATGTTCAGGAGACTATGTAAGCAGAACCAAGAGAGTAAGTTCCATACTCTATGGAAGAATCTTGATGAGCTAACAAGAAAACATAAAGAGGAGCAGACGAACAAGGCTAATAGCAGTGAAACACAGGAGCAGCCGGAGCCTCTATTCCCTTTACCAACAGAAGAGGAGTCGATGAATCGTCGTCGAAGGCAAAGGCCAATCAAATGTTTCTCGGACTAAATAAAGCATGAGCCGAAAGAGAAGTCGTCATTGTTACATGACACATATGGTGCTAAATACGGTGTCATGACGATCAACTTGGCGGAGGTGAACAACTGGGTAATGAGAGGGATGAGGTGTCTCCCGTTGGTAGAAATTTTTGAGAGAGTATTGCGGGGCACAACCAAGTACTTTGTGGATAGGCATCATGCTGCTGAAGTAGTAATGAGAGATGAGAATCTATTGTACTCAAGCATGATCACTAAATACATGGATATGAAGCGCAAGAAGGCGGCCAAGCATAGAGCTATCAAAGTAGGTGCACGAACACTGCGCTTCGAGGTGATATGCAAGGATAAAGGACAGCGTGGAACAAACCAGAAGGTTATCACTCAAGAGTGCATCTTGCAGGCTGACTGCAAATGCTCGTGTAACAAACCCCACCTTTTGCATAGGCCATGTTCTCATGTGATAGCCACATGTGCCTTATTTGGAATGCAACCTAGTACATATCTATCGGAATATTTTACAGAGGAAAAGGTGATGGCAACTTAGAGCGAGAAGCTTTATGGTTATGGTGTTGTCGGTTCTTTCACCACAACTCTTAGTGTCAATGAAAGGTTCTGGGTTCTTGATTTTGATGCAAAACATGCAAAGCAGGCATTTAAGAAATGACATGAATGAGTCTAAAGCTGGTAAACACATGAAGAAATGTTTATTATGCAAGCAAACATGACATACGTTCAAGAACTGCCAGCCACAAAATGAAGGAGATGGCAACTCGACGACGGGGTGTGGATCGTCGTCGGCAAGGCGTGGTGGACGACGTCATTATACTACCGGAGAAGCTATTTGAACTGTCATATGCTATTGAAAGACCGAGATGGCGATTAGAGGGGGGAGAATGATCCCAAATTAAAATATGTTTTCTAAGGAAGATCACAAATACAGATTTTCACCCAAAGAAACTAAGCCAAAACCCTCAGATATCAAATGGAAGCGAAAGAGTCAGTTTTCACAAAAATCAGCCTGATGCCAGTGCTATCGCACTCTGGGGGCGATACTACCGGGTTGCTATAGCTACAGTGAAATCAGGCATATGAACAGCGTTTTCAGCACAGGTTCAAATAAGAAAATTGATGTATCTTTTGATCCGTTGATCCAAACTCAACCAAACTTGGTAGATAAGGTCTTTCGGATGTCAGTAACTTATTTCAACCTTCAATCATAAGGATTGATGTCAAAGTTCTGGCCTTTATGCCCGGGAAGGAAGAACGCACCAAGTTTTGACAAAAATCGAAAGGACTTCGATCAAGGCTTGCTCGTGGGGTTTTGATGATCAAAGTGATCTTGAATGACTTCCCACACGTCCTAGTGAGCAAAAGAACATAAAGAAACTCAAGGATACGCAATCTACAAGATCAAGCATTCAAGAACGCAAAAGATCAACTTCTTGCAACAAGAACGCATGGATAGCCTAGATGATTAAAACAGGATTTCAAGAAAGAATCAATCATAAACCTCAGCAAAAGATTTGTAAGCAATTACAATGAGGGGAGGCAAATCCAAATTGCGTAAATGTAAATTGCAAGAAAGTAAATGCGGAATTTAAATTGCGTAATTTAAATGCGTAATATAAATGCGTAAAGGAAATGAAACATGAACATAAATGAAGAACATTTCATTTCTAGAAGGAGAGGTTACAAAGCCTCACATTCATGTAGGCAAAGCTCAAAGGAGCATCAAAAACCTCAAAACCTTCACAGGGGGAAGGCTACCCCTCCACCCCTATTTATACAACTCTTGGGCCACCTACCACCCTTGGATGAGCCTCTAAACCCTAGAACATTCATCAAGGGCTAGTATTAACCCACTCAACCAGCCATGCAAGGGCTAACCCAAAACCTACCACACACATGGGTTTTCTTGCACGGTTTTCAAAGCAAGCTACACTTATCCACTACTCTAGTTCCCAGAACTGCAACCCAACAGCTCTCCTTGATCCAAGTAGTGATAAGCTAGCTTCTCTACTGATCTCTTATCTCTTGGGACTGCACCGACTTCATCTCCGGCCATCTTCCGGCGAACATCCGGCCAACTTGAACCTCCGGCCATCCCATGCCTAGTTCCAGCCTCCCTTCGCCTCACTATGACCACCAAATGAAGTCCTACATCCACAAAGACAAGAAAAACCCTTCTTGGTTCCACCATGAACCCAGCGCATCAATTCGATCATGAATTGAGGTTAGAACAAACCAAAACGGATCAAAACACTTCAACCAAATGCAAACATCCTGTTTTCAATACAGCAGTAATCTTCTCAATTTTTTTATGATTTTTTATGTTGCTCAAATGAAAAACTTGTCAACATAAAAAAGATGCGTCCTGAAATTCTTTACAACTTTCATGTATACCAAATAATTTTTTGAGTAAGGGAAGACCGTCAAAAATGCTAATTACTGCTGGCTGTCAAAACCGGTCTGGCGTACACGTGAAACTCACTGTGACTTGGTCCGGCGCGAAAAAATCAGTCCGGCGCAAATGGGAAACTCTCTGTTTCCCTCTTCCCTTGGTCCGGCGCGAATGGGAAACTGTCTGTTTCTCATTTCGCTTGGTCCGGCGTGAATGGGAAACTCTCTGTTTCTCATTTCCCTTGGTCTGGTGCAAACATGAAGTCTATCTTAAATCGGTCCGGCGCAAAAGCACTTCCAACTTGAAATCCATTTTAAATCCAAACTCTAATCTAAGCTATCCTAGATCACATAAAGTCAAATACTCATCATAAACATGGATAGACCTCCACATAGTCCTTCAATCTCCCCCTTGATGAGTATATTGACAAACTACTCAAAAGGCATAAATTTGAGTTTGAGTAAGAGAAGAAGAAAGCAATTTAATTGCAAAACCACACATGGTCGAAAGAGAATAGACTGAGAACATGACCAAGTTGGTAAGACATATTTTAGAGCTAAATCAAGGAGAGAGCAAGTTTTCCACAAAAAGCTCTAAAATCCAATCATAAGTGCCAAATGTGATTATGTGATTATGATCCATAAGAATTAGCAAAATTTTACAAAGATCATAAGAACCAAATAATCTTTCATATTTTTAACGATGCATTTTCTACGTTTTCTCCCCCTTTTGGCAATATAGGCATCAAAATGGAATTTTCTCCCCCGTTTTATGTATGCATGAAATGCAACCTAAGGGAGCTTTGAAGATTATCCAATTGATTGTAATGAGAGAATATTACACCAAGCTTATCAATCTCAGGTTATAACTAAAATAAGACATGTCCAAGTGCAAATAACAAATTTTGCTCATAAGCTAATTTTTGAAAATGTGTCATTTTTAGTAAGATTTGACAAGTGTAAAACTTAGTAAAGTTTCAAAGCTAGAAGCAAAACCACTCAATGATCAAATGAAAAACCTAGAGTTCAACCTACTCAACACTTCGGAGTATTTTGAAGTGCATATAAGGTCCTTCGAGCTCATTTTTCAATTTATGCAAATTTTCTTTAAGACTTTGAAAAACATAGCGGGGTGCAAATGCTTGACATTATTTGCATTCTTTACCCACTTATGTGTTTGATATTTGCATTTTTTTTACTGATTGACTCAAGCCATTTTCGATCATCTCAAGAGTAACTCTTAAGAGAATGATCTTGGTCATACACAATATATTCCAAGTTTATTCCAAATGCAATGGGAAGCTGTCTCGTGAATATAAAGTGTTGAGATCAATTTTGCACAAAAGAGTAAAATATTTTTATTTTTCAATTTAGCACATATGAGCAATTCTGAAGGACTCAAATATGGATCAACCAAATTTCACCCAAGTTGCTATAGGGACTCTAGAGAAATCCAAAATTTCACAATTCATAGTAAAAACCCCTAGAGAAGAAACTTAGTAAGTAAAAACAACATGTTTCATCAAGTTTTCATTTAAAGCTTTCAAGTTTTTCAGGTTTCAATTAAGCTTATCATGATAAATGAACTTGGACATATCTAAGGTAGTGATTTTCTTCAAAAGATATAGCATGATGTATTTCATGAAGATTGAGTCAATTGCATAATAACAAAGCTCATAAAACAGAAAATGTAGTCTAAATGCAATGCATGAACACATTCTCAAACTCCCCCATAACAAATGAATCATTTTTAAGCTCAAATCTAGTTAAAGTTGAGTTATTATCAAGATTAGGCATAAAGAAAACCCGAGTGAACTCAATAACAACCAGAAAAATAGAATGGTGAGAAGAAGTCGAGAAAACTGCAAACTGGGTAGCTATTGGGCATAGAAAAGATAGAAGAGACTCACTACGGCTCAGACTTGCTCTTATCTTTCCCAGTGACTGACATAGGGAAGTTGACTCTAGATCCCAACTAAGGAGTGCACACAGACCCTGTTTACCCAGGAAGCCCAACACCTGCTAGACTTATAAGACTATGAGGGAACTCAACCTAGAAAGAAGAGAGAACAGCTAATCACGCATGATAGCAACCTAAAGCACAAGATAAGAGGTCCATGCAAGGCATGCCAAAAGTCTAAGTGAGTAAACTCAACTCAAGAAAATAAGCCCAAAAACACCTAGAACAAACACAAAGAAGAGAAAAACTGGAGCAGAATATATTATACATAATATATAAACCAGCTCCCCCTCACGAAAAGCCGTAAGGGCTCACGACTCCAAGCTCACTCCTCAAGGCAACAAATCTGGAGCTATCTAAAGGCTTGGTAAAGATATCGGCTAACTGAAGATCACTTTCTACGAACTGAAGCGCGATATCACCCTTCTCCACATGGTCTCTAAGGAAGTGATATCTAATATCAATGTGATTAGTCCGGGAATGCAGCACTAGGTTTTTAGTAATGCAAATAGCAGAAGTGTTGTCACAGAAAAGTGGCACACTCTCTATCTCTAACCCAAAGTCCCGCAAGGTCGATCTCATCCAGAGCACCTGGCTACAGCAACTGGCTGCAGCAACATACTCGGCCTCAGCGATGGATTGTGCAACTCCGGACTACTTCCTAGACGACCAAGAAATAAGAGAAGTGCCAATGAATTGGCAAGTGCCAGAAGTGCTCTTCCTATCTATCCTACAACCAGCAAAGTCGGTATCGAAAAAGGCTCTCAGGGACAGACAAGAAGAGTAAGATTACCAAATACCATAATCAATGGTAGCACGAAGGTACCTGAAGATGCGCTTCACCGCCTGGCGGTGAGAGATGCGAGGAGAAGTCTGAAAACGAGCGCACAGACACACAGCAAAATGTATGTCTGGCCTCGAAGCGGTGAGATACAGGAGGGAGCCAATCATACTCCGGAACTCCTTCTGATCAGCAGGCTCACCATCCTCGTCAGGCTCGAGGACAGCAGTGGTGGCCTGGAACACACTTTAGTATATGGACAACCATATTATAGAAAAAGATCTTTTTTACAACTTGCTTGGCATATATATTCCGTTAATGGTAATACCCTAAATGATAAGGCTACCGGAGACACGTATGAATAGCCTCCGAGAATATGAAATTGCACATTTGGCCCCCTCGCTCCGAGACTGTGCGATTCATGCACTTTCTCATAGCAACGTGACAACATTATGCTTGTTGCTTTCTCAAACTGAATTGATAACTCTCGTGCAGCAGCTTTTTCAGGGCTACCGATGACAAAGCTTTTTCAGCAGCTTTGTCAGGATGAGTTGACAAAAAAGAAAGCATACATCACCTTTTGCAGCGACAAGTTGCAACACTCTGCCAAATGTTTTAAACTTTTTCAAGTCAATTTGACAACACTCTATGTAGCTTTGTTAGGTCGATTTGATCACACGCTGTCGTTAATGGATATTATCTTCTTCTAATGGTCAACATCTATAAACATTTTATCTACACAACCTTTCTTACCATCCTGCTTCTGTTGTCAGATTCGTTTTCCAGATGTGGTCCGACGTGACTGCTCACTGCACGGTACAAATTCCCTTCTGTACACTCAGTACGCACTAACTGCACACTTCACAGTCCGAAGTGACCACTCACTGCCTACTTTTAACTCTGAAGTGACCACTTTTTGCACAATATATTTCTTAGTACTCACACCTTGCATGCATGACTGCCTTTTCAGCTCGACTTGACTACACACTCTGGTGTTTTGCTATCCCTCTACATGTTTGAATCTTACCTTCCAATATTTAGTCCATACACCACCCCTTCGAGTATATAAAAGGCCAAACCGTAGGCACACATACACAGCTCCCGCTCACACTTCACCATGGTTGGATCCTCTAGCAGAGGATTCTTGTGGACACCTGATATGAGTACTGTAGCCCTTCATTTCACGTTGAAGATTATGCGTAATAGGAAGGATGATCCATTCAAGGAGGAGAACCTAAGTAAAGTGATGTCTAAATTGCAAGAGTGGTGTCCAACATTACCGAGGCATAACGTGACAACCTCTGTCCTGAACCTTGTGACCTTCGACGGCCTCAAGGCACACTTGCAAGGGTGATGTCAAAAGTATTTTACGATGTGCGAACTAGCCGACCACCATTTTGCTACAGGTTTCTTTGAGAGATTTTATAGGGTACTGATGCTGCCCGATCAGTATGCAGAGCATATTAAGGTTAGTTATTTCCTATTTGTTCTCCCTACTAATCTTTTTAGCATTATCCATAAGTTCACTAATTCGTACCCTCGTCTTGTGTGTTAGTCATTACCAGAGGATGAAGATTTGCTGAACAAAGATATCCTAGAATTCACGACGATGTATATGCTCTTCGGCAATAGAATGTATGATTTTGTGACTTAGTCCTTCACCAGAGACATGTACCTATGGAATATGTTGTATCCCAATTTTATGAATTCTCTAAGGCATGTTTGTACCTATGTTGTATCCTAGTTTTATAAATTTCTTAAGGCATTTACCTATGTTGTATCCCAGTTTGTGACTCAGTCCTGCACTTTATAAGATCAATGTTGGGTTTTATTCAATATTTTAGTATGATTTGTCATCAAATTTGTCGCACACCGAAAGAAAACGATGAACAACGAAATTTGATTTTTTTGTCAAATTAATTTTGTAAAACACCACATAAATTATCAAAAATGACAAATATGAATTTTTTTGAATTTATAGAACCCTAGTTTGAACATAAGCTCACAGGTTACAGCGAATTTTCGAAAAAAATCATTGCAAAATAGTTCCTCATCAACTTAATTTTCTCAAAAAAAATATTTCATGATTTTATAATTTCATCGGGGTTAGGCCGTCCTATCGTCCAATGGTAGGGTGACTTATTCAGTCACCCGATGGTAGGGCGACTTAGTCCAGTTGCCCAATGGTGGGCCGACTTATTCAGTCACCCGATGGTAGTGCGACTTATTCCTCTCACCCCGCCACATCAGCGCTGACTCTGCTTTTACTGCGTTTTGCACTCTTGTCGCCAAACCATATGGCGACAGAGGTATATTTTTGCAATTTTTTCAGATCCAGGTATATTTCTGCAATTTGAATAAAAAATGTATTATTTAAAATTTTTTTCCTGATAATGGTGGTGGGCGGACTCCCGGTAGGTATCTTGTTGCGGTAGAATTTTTTACCCAGCCATGAATACTGGGAGGGAGAATAGGATGGCTACTGTGGAGACGCCTCAAGCTATCACTTTACTAGCCCTTCTTCTTCTTCTTATTATTATTATTTGTAGAACGGGTCATCTTTCAAATAAATTTACAAAAATAGCCTCTTTTTCAACAACGAAAAGTGCGGCAGGTGACACGTGTCCCCTGCCGCACTGCTGTACGTTGGCAAAGTTCCCCCCGAGCTCCCTTTCCTCGGCAGAAAATGTGCTGATCAAATCCATTAAACATTCACTTTAATTAAGTAATCACTTATTAAAGAATTTGCTTAATTAATACCTACCGAGATAGCATTACTCAGTAAGTTGCTCCAGCTGAGCTACTGCTGTGTGGTACCTTAACTACCAAGGTCCTGCTGCGCAGCAAGTCCTACCATAGCACGGAAGCACGGTAGATAACACGTATCGCCTGTCGGAGTTTTTGGGGTCGAGGAAAGCTATTTTTACGATTACGTTCGGAAGAAAGCCAAATTTTAAAAACAAATTGTCACGCAATTAGAAAAGCGCCGGCTTCAAGATACCGAAGGCAGGGTTCACTTTATCGTGAAAACCGACTCAAAAACCACGAAAACCGATCGTATCGAGTCTGTTCGAACCCTAAACCGATCGATAAACTGGTCAAATTCAAAAACAAATTCTAAAAATTCAGAACAATTTATGTCATGTAAACCAGTAGAAAATCGGTGAAAATCGAGCGAATTTTCAAGAAAACTGATGAAAATCGCTCAAAAAATCGAACACGGAAAAAATCAATTCGTGAGTTGATTTTCGAGAAAACCTATCAATTTTTGAGAAAACCGATCGATTTTTGATTATTTTTTAAATTTTTTTAAACTGTTTGATTTTTAAATCCTTCGGTTTTCGACGATTTTCGCTCGATTTTGACGATAAACCTATAGCCCTGGGACTTCGGTTTTCAATCTGAAAACAGTTTAGTTAAGCCTGGCCGAAGGTCCCTTGGTAACCCTTGATGTCCACAACCCACGTGGAGAAGATGACAGCGATGCGATGAGTGCGCCGCAGCAGAGGCAGAACATGAAGTAGTAAAAGACGGCCCTTCAACCTTGAGGTGAGTGCTCGTCAAACTGCTCTGCAGTCCGCACCGTGGGACGGGAGGGAGCCCCTGATGCTGCCAATGCCCAGTGCTGTCAGGTACATCCTCACGAACAGCACCGCTTCATTGAAGAACCGAGAAGCGACTATACGAGACTGAATAGGAGGCAAATAAAATTAATAAAATAAAAACTTTTCTCAAAGAACTAAGTCAAAGCCTCAAAAAATCAAATAGAAGTAGAAAAATCAATTTTCAGAAAACTCAGCCTGGAATCGGTACTACCGCCATGCGGGTGTAGTACTACCATAATAAACAGTAAAATCGGGGGTGTACAATAAAATTAACATGATTTTAAAACCAATATCGTTTTTTTATCAGCTGATTCAAACCCTATGAAACGTTTTATGCACCTTCCCAAGGATGTTAGGAACCTATTCCAACCTTCAATCGCAAGGATTAATGTCAAAGTTCCTACTTTTTTCAAGTTTAATGAAGGTGGCACCAAAAAAGAGTCAAAACTCAAATCATCACCCTGTACTTACTGATCAAAATGATATTAGATGATCTCTCACATGTCACAGCTAGCAAGAAGATAAAATAAAGAGCCCTCAAATGGGCAAGATCAAATTCTACCGCCAACTTTTCGTTCTCAACCTAAAAACCGGTTTTTTTAGAAAACATTGATGATCAAGAATAAGCTTGCCTAGATGATTGAGATATGATATACAGAGGATACAGCTATCAATTATTCATTCTTGGTGTCACAAGATCAAGAAAGAAAGAAACCAAACATAATGATTAAGAAACAAGAAGGAAGAGAATGCAAAACACGGCAAGATTTTGAGCACAAATTTGATATTTATTTCAGAGATAGATGGATGATTACAAATCCTCTCCATAAAAGGGCAAAACTCTCAAGGAGCACTCACATATACAAGAAACCAAAATCTTATAGAAACCCTAATCCTTTTCTAGATGGCTTAGTGGCTTAGGACCTCATCTCCCTCTGCATCTCCTTTTATAGAGAAGGTAACTGTCGAATATTTAAATATGAGATATGAGTACGTACCGAAAATATGAAGACTATACCATATATGCTCAAGCAAGCGTTTAGAAGCTCCGAATATCTCGGACCCGACCCTACAGGATAAGGTATAAACGGAGGGGATATCTCCATACTACGAAGGGCTCGATCGCTTTCCTGATACGAGGAAACCGACTCGAGTACGCCTGGTATCCAGGGAAGTTTGGATATGCTACGAAGATCGACGCGACGATGGACTCCTCATCAACTACGATCTGGTATCCCAAGTCGACTACAACTCAACTTGAGGCGGGGCTACCCCGACTATATAAGGCCGGGGGTAGGTATCCTCAAGGGGAGAGCTGGGAGAAGATGCATAACAACCAAGAGCTGACGGACCACATTTCGTCAACTTCTAGCCATAGTTTAGCTATTGTTTAGATCCAATCTTCATTGTAACTAGGGCTAGACAACTCGCTTTACACTCGATACACCAAATACATATATCATCCACACAGAACGTAGGGTATTACTCCATCCGGGAGCCCAAAACTGTATAAATCATGTGCCACTATCTTCGTGCTTGACTCTAACACTGAAGGTACCCGTGATCATAAGTTTATTGTTGAATTTTGACCTTTGATAGTTGGCGCGCCAGGTAGGGGCCTTCAACTGTTTTTTGCAGATCAAGCATGTCTTCAGTGTGCGCTCACATCGGATTCTCCGATGACAACTCCTGAGAAAATTTTCGCTCGATCACCGTCATCGACTGAGCACTCGCGGTTGGATCTGAGATCGCCTTCGAAACCATGATATATCAATGGGGACTGGAAGGAGATCTAATCTATGTTGGCTTCACCGAGTCCCACTCTTGGGATCCACATCGAGAGGTGGGGTTCATAGACTTTGAACCTATGGAGCCCAACGTTCTCACATACGTCGATATGGAGAGAGATAGCGAAAAGGATAGCCACAACAGCCAGAACAGCAGCCGAACAGATCGATGCGTGTTCACGGCCGGGGATAGCAACGGTGCTACTGCCGATAATTCCCAAGAGAGGAATCATGGGGTAGACACCATAGAGGGTCAGGGACACTACATCCCTCTGTACACGCCTCAAGATCCTGCAGCAGTGACGATTGCAGCATGGGTGAGCCGTAAACGCTTTTGCTCCCAATTCTATAGATCATCGGTGAGATGTAGCAGCTGCTATCACAGCTAGGATCGTGGCCAACCTATCGAAGCAACTTGATCTCGTTGATCCAACGACGCCCCACCCACAAGCGCCAGATCTTCAGGGACAACAAATCCCTCGACAGCACAACCATAACGGAGGGCCCAGCTGCGCCCCAGGAGCAACGTCCCGCCAGAGCCACAACAATGATATTTTTAGCACCCCTGAGGCGAATGTCCAGTGCACTTATATGTTGCTAAAATCTCTTCCGCCACTGGATCTGGGCAACCCGATGACTCCAGAATTCAATCAGATGAAAACGCTACTCGATGTAGCGCAGGCTCAGACCGCTCGAGCATTGAACTCAAGGTTCGAACGCCCTAGCCAACAGGGCGCCAGGAGCTAGCTGCCGAGACCATCCCACAATCGTCATCAAGCAGCAAGATCGGCGGTGGCTAGCTGTAACCGTCGTGCTTCCAAGACAGTTTGTTCCAACCCCCATTGGAGACATCCCGAGAATCTTTGAGATTGTATTCCTCATGATAGACAGGATTTGTGTGACGTCCTTCACGATAGAAGGGAGGAACGTGACCGGGAAGACCGCGAGTGACAGGAAAACAAGTCCCCACCTTTGAGGGACCATTCTCGCGCACGCAGGGCTTGACGGGGCGAATCTCCGCCTTTGAGGGGCCGCTCATCTGCACGGCGCAGGTTCCCTTCTCGACAAGGAGAACGACAAGGTCTGCGACAGACGACCTCTGAGGATGTCGATGAAGGATGCAAGACTTTCACCTCCGAGATACGTGCAGTTAGATAGCTAGACAAGTTCAAGCTAGGCCCGGTCGAGAAGTACTCGGGCAAGATCAACCCTATCGAGTGGCTGCAGATTTATACTACAGTCATGAGGGCTGCCAGAGGAAATGAGAAGATAATGGCCAATTACTTACTGACCACCCTTGATGTGCAGCGAGATCTTGGTTACTCAACCTCCCACCTCGATCGATATCATCGTGGGCAGAGTTACGGACCCAGTTCATCGTCAACTTTCAAGACACGTATGAACACCACGGAACACGCAGCGACTTGCATCGGGGAATACAAAAGCCAGGGGAGTCGTTGCGCAGCTTCATCCAACGCTTCAGCGACAAGCGCAACTCAATCCCTGACATCTCGGACGAGGCAGTCATAGTTGCCTTCGAGAACGGCGTCAAGGATAGGGAGTTGAAGGGAAAGCTTGCCACTCGAAAAATCAAAATCACCAAGAGGCTTTTCGAGTTGGTAGATAAATACGCTATACGTGCCGAAGCCCGAGACCATATAGACGACCCCAAGTCTGACGACGACAAGCCCGAGTCGTCCAAGCAAGGGTCGAAGAAGAACAAGAACCACAGAGTGAAACGCAAAGGTGACTCCACCGTAGCCACGGTCGAAAGGGGAAAGGCGCGCAATATCGGTGATAATAAGGGTCTAAGCTGTTGAGGAAGCAAATACTACCCAGTCCATCACACAGACAAACACAACTTCGACGAATGCCAAGTGATCAGCAAGAAGGTCCAGGAGAAGCTCAAAGCTGCCCTTGCTGAGCGCGGGATCGAGCGAGCCAAAGAGAGGTCAACCTCGCCACTCTGGCTGCCCCAAGGTTCCTCAAGTGGTCAGAAGTACCGGTCACCTCTGACCAATTAGATCACCCAGCTATGGTCCCAAATTCAGGTCGATACCCCGTGGTGGTCGAGCCTACCATCGTCAATGTTAAGGTCGCCCGATCCTTGGTTGATAGAGGCAGTTTGTTGAACCTTATCTTTGCAAAAACGTTGGAGAACATGGGGATTCCCCGAATAGAGATCAAAGCCGGAGTCGAGCTGTTCCATGGCATAACTCCACGTTCATCATCGATGCCATTTGGCCAGATCGAGCTGCCCATCTCGTTTGGCACACCAGACAATTTTCGCACCGAAAATATCCTCTTCGACATGGCAAACTTTGAGACTGCCTACAACGTGATTCTAGGCCACCTAATGCTAGCCATGTTCATGGCTATGGTTCACTATGCGTACCAGACCGTCAAGATGCCGGCACCAAAAGGAGTCCTTACAATCAAGGGGAACCAGCACGCGGTAGTCAGGTGCGATAAGAAGAGCCTAGAGATGGTCGAGCATCTCTACGGATCTGTAGCAAAGTCGATAGCGAGGGAACCAAACGCCAAAAATCCAAGAGCATCGACTAGCTTTGGAACCGAGCGCCATGCTTATGGTACAGAAGCAGCGTAAATTTGCAGAAGATAGGAAGCAGGCCATACAAGAGAAAGTCGGTAAACTCCTGAAAGCTGGCTTCATTCGAGAAGTTCGTCACCCAACATGTCTGGCGAACCCTACCCTCGTTAAGAAACCCAATGGCAATTGGAGGACGTACGTCGACTACACCGACCTCAACAAGGCTCACCCTAAAGACCCTTTTCCTCTTCCCCACATCGACCAAATAGTGGACTCTACTGCGGGTTGTGAACTCTGGGTATCACTAAATTAGCATGTCCACAGAGGATGAGGAAAAAACTGCTTTTACTACTCCCTTCGGTGTATTATGTTTTATTAAGATGCCTTTTGGTTTGAAGTGTGCTGGTGCTACGTATCAACGGTGTATGCAAAATTTCTTAAAATCACAAATCGGGTGAAATGTGGAAGCATGCGTCGATGATATCGTAGTCAAGTCAAAAATCGGGAACACTTTAATTAGCGATCTCGAGGAGACATTCGACCACCTCAGGAAGTAACGCATGATGCTTAACCCCGAGAAGTGTACGTTCGGCATTCCGTCCGGCAAGCTTCTCGGTTTCTTGGTGTCCAGTCGAGGCATCGAGGCCAACCCGCATAAAATTAAGGCCATCGACCAGATGTGTTCTCCACGAACGCTGAGGGAAGTGCAAAAGCTCGCGGGTTGCATCGTAGCCCTTAGTCGATTCATCTCTCTTATGGGCGAATGAGGGTTGCCCTTCTTCAAATTATTCAAGAACTAGGACACTTTCAAGTGGATCAAGGAGGCAGAAGAAGCTTTTCGAGATTTGAAAAGGTACTTATTGTCTCAGTTAGTTTTAACCTTGCCTAATGAAAAAGAAGAGCTCTTTTTGTACATTGCAGCTACCCCTCAAGTAGTAAGCACAATCGTGGTGGTCGAGCGGGATTGCCCTGAGAAAAAGACCAAGGTCCAGAAGCCAGTGTACTATGTGACCGAGGTCTTCCACGACGCCAAGCTATGATACCCTCAAGTGCAGAAGATGTTGTACGCCATCCTGATGACTTCCTGAAAGCTACGTCCCTACTTCTAGGCGTGCAAGATTACGATCATGACGACATATCCGCTCAAGGAGGTAATAAGCAACCGAGAGACGATAGGGCGAATTGCATAGTGGGTGTTCGAACTCCACGAGTTCGAGATTGATTTCGCGCCGCGAACCAGCATCAAGTCAGGTGCCTTAGCGAACTTCATCGTAGATTGGACGCACGTCGAAGAAAAAGAGCACAAGACGATCGATAACCACTTGACTATGTTCTTCGATGGGTCACTGATGCTTCAGGGCACGAGGTCTGGCATCGTGCTCAAATCCCTTACAAGTCAGGAGCTTAAATATGTTATCCAACTCGATTTTTAAGCCTCAAACAATGTTATAAAATTTGAGGGACTGGTTAATGGTGTAACATCTCAAAATTTGAGTTTTGGAATGGTGAATTCAAAAATAAACCATTTGCATTTTTCTTGAATTTATTCTAGCTTAATTTGAATTTTCCATTAATGAAAGGATTTAATTTGATAGAACTATTCATCAAACTAAAGATTTTCAGTTTTAGTTGGGTTCATTGTGCTTCAAGGAATTTTTCTGTATTTTTGGAGATATTTATTAATTTATTTGCTATTTACTTGAATTTATTTGATTTTATTTGAATTGCTGGCAATTTCTTAATTTGAGAAATGTTTTTATTTTTCTAAAAAGCCTTCGGGCCGATTTCCCCGCGCGGCCCATCTCTTTTCGCATCGCCTCGGCCAAATTTCGCCTCGGATCGGCTCGCTCACGGCCACCAAATTTCGCTCGCTCAATCACGTCGGCCGTCCGATCGACGCCTCGTGCGCGGATGGCTGAGATTGGAGCCACGTTGCCCCGCGCCGCCGGCCGGAAACCCTAACCCTAATCGTCTCGGAGTCCCGTCGCCGCACGTCGCCGTTCTCGGTTTCCGCGCTTCGCACGCCTCCCTAGGCTATTTAAGCAGCCGCTGCACCCCTCCCGAGGTTCCCCTCATCGTGCTGCACCTCGCCGAAGTTTGTCGCCACGCCCGACGCCTTCCACCGCCTCTATCTCCGCCGCCGGTGCGTCCTCGCTGCCGCCGTTGGCTTCTCCGCATTGCCCACGACGCCCTCTCCCCGATCAGCCAAAACCGCGTCCGATCCATCGCTTTTCCGCCGGTTGCCGCGTCTTCTTCCTCGCATCCGGTGAGCCCAGGCTGCCGCCCGCCGTCGTCCTCCTTCGCTACATGGTGGCCGTCCGATCACCCGCGAGTGCTTCGGATTCATCCATGTCGCAACCAGCGTCGTTCGCTTCTCTGCCATTTGATCTGGCTGTGACATGGATGCATGACGCGCGACCGCCCACGTCAGCACCATGGCATTGCCCACGTGCGCAGCCACGTTAGCCCTTCTACCTCATGTGCGCCGCGTCAGCAATGACGTCATGGGTGAGCCGGGTGCGCGGTGGACCGACCGTAGTACTGTGGACCGTGTCCAACAAAAGTCGGCTGACGTCAGCGTTGCGCAATAAATCGATTTTCCAATAGAAAAATAAATCGGGAAATTCGGATTTTTTGACTTTCAGCATTTTCTCTGAATTTAATCTTTCGGAGGCCCATTCTCGCTCATACGAACTCCGATTGAGGAGATTCAAGTTTCTAAATTTTTCTAAAATCAAGATCTATCTTCCAGAGCCATTTATTTTCAGTTTTGAGCTTGTTTGAGTCTTTGTTTTGTATTTATTTGTATTCGTTGCTTTCTTTTCCAGTAGACGCTAATTCCGAGGGAGCGAACGGAGACTTTGAAGACCAAGACCCAGCACTAGATCAGCAAGGCAAGTCGTAACCTTTGATCATATTGAACCTATGTTTACAAAAGTACTTTGCTTTATACAATTGTATGCTATATTGTACAATGATTATTTGCTGGGAATAGTTATATACCTAGTTGACATTATGCCACCTTGATTATTGGGATGCCATGTATCCATTGTTAAACCTAGGTTGGGACATTACTAGTTGGACATAATCATTACACCAACATTGGGTTATCGTAGCTATGCTTAGACATGCTTAGATAACCAATCAGAGTCCAAGCGGAAGCAAAAGCTTACCGCTCGGGAGATCAATGCGGTGGAACCAGCAGTCCCCCAATATCTAAAGTGGTCTAAATTCTCCATCACCTTCGATCGCTCGGACCATCCCAAACGAGTTTTGCATCCAGGTAAGTACCCTCTAGCGCTCGACCCTGTTATTCGCAATGTAAAGCTCAAGAAGGTCTTGATTGATGGAGGGAGTGGACTCAACATCTTATTCGCCAAAACCTTCGACGACATGAACGTCCCCTGCTCCGAGCTAAGGCCGAGCTCACAGCCATTCCACGGGGTGATCCCTGGGGCGTATTCGTTTCCACTCAGGCAGATTTCTTTGCCCGTCACTTTCGGCACCAAAGACAACTACCGGACCGAGTACATAAATTTTGAGGTAGCGGATTTTGAGACGGCATATCACGCTATCTTGGGAAGACCCAGGCTGGCTCGGTTCATGGCCGTCCCGCACTACACCTACTTGATGAAGATGCCGAGACCCAGAAGCGTCATCACGATTCGCAGCGACATCAAGCGGTCTCTGGAGTGCGACCGAGAGAACCATGAACTTGCTGAGCTGCAAGAGGCAACTATTGAGGGGAAGAAAATCCAAGCAGAGGCTGCCATGTTGCAGGAAGAAGGCGACTTCTCATCCAAGAAGCAGGCCACGTCAGGGATAAAGCCCGGCGAAGGAATCAAGAGAATTATTCTTGACCCGTCCGACCCATCCAAGATGACTCTGATCGGGACAGGGCTCGAGGATAAATAGGAAGACATGCTCGTCACCTTTCTCCAGGCTAATAAGAACATCTTTGCCTGGAAACCATCCGACATGCCGGGTGTTCCTAGGGAGGTGATCAAGCATTCTCTACACGTTGATGAAAAGGCAAAGCCAATCAAGCAAAAGCTCTGGCGGTTCACTCCAGATCGTCGGAACGCCATCAAGCAGGAGATCACCAAGCTTTTAGCTGCAGGTTTTATCAAAGAAGTGTATCATCCCGATTAGTTGGCAAACCCTGTACTAGTTCAAAAGAAGAATAAAACTTGGCACATGTGCGTTGACTATACTGATCTCAACAAGGCATGTCCGAAGGATCCGTTCGGGTTACCTCAGATTGATCAAGTGGTTGATTCAACCGCTGGGTGCGAGATCCTGAGTTTCCTTGATGCCTAATCAGGGTACCACTAGATTCGCCTAAAGGCGGAAGATCATATCAAGACTTCATTCATCACACCCTTTGGGGCCTTTTGCTATACCACGATGGCGTTTGGGTTGAAAAATGCTGGTGCGATGTATCAACGCGCGATACAGCGATGTTTTTACGCCTAACTCGGACGCAATGTGGAGGCATATGTGGACGATGTCGTGGTGAAGACTCGTGAGAGGAAGGACCTTATCGCTGACTTGACCGAGACGTTCGAGAGTTTAAGGGCTTTCAGCATGAAGCTTAATCCTGAGAAGTGTGTTTTCGGAGTATCTTCGGGAAAACTGCTCGGGTTTATCGTATCCCAACGAGGCATTGAGGCCAACCCAGAGAAGATCAGGGCCATATCAAATATGGAACCGCTGACTTGCCAAAAGGACGTCCAGCAGCTTACAGGGTACATGGCCGCGCTTAGTAGATTTATTTCCCGACTGGTTATGCGAGGTATGCCGTTCTTGAAACTTCTCAAGAAGCAGGACAACTTCCAATGGACGCTAGAGGCACAGCAAGCGTTTGAAGATCTGAAGACCTTCTTAACAACACCCCTGGTCTTGATGTCACCGATGCCAGGGGAACCTCTGTTACTTTACATCGCGGCAACGACTCACGTAGTCAGCGCTGTGATCATCGTAGAAAGGGAGGAGCCGGGTCATGTGCAGAAGATCCAACACCTGGTCTATTTCATTAGCGAGATCCTGAGTGAATCTAAGATGCGGTATCCGCAAGTGCAAAAATTACTATACGCCGTACTTCTTACATCTCGCAAGCTCAAGCACTACTTCCAAGAGCATACTGTTTCGGTGGTCACATCCTTCCCAATAGGAGATATACTTCACAACCAGGAGGCCACTGGGAGAATTGCAAAGTGGGCAATCGAGCTCGGAGCTTTTGATATCCTATTCAAGCCTCGCACAGCCATCAAGTCTCAAGCGCTCGCCGACATTACTGCCGAGTGGACAGAACTTCAAAACCCGACGGTCGACAAGGAACTTGAATACTGGACGATGTACTTCGATGGTTCCCTTATGCTCAGCGGCGCGGGGCTGGTATAGTGCTGATATCACCAAGTGGAAAACGGTCGAGGTACGTTCTGCAAATACTTTTTCCCGCGTTGAACAACACCGCTGAGTATGAGGCACTCGTCCATGGGCTCCGTGTCACCATATCACTCGGTATCCGACATTTGGCGATTTGCGGAGATTCAATGCTCGTGGTCAATCAGGTGCAAAAAGAATGGTCCTGCATCGAAGACAACATGGCTGCTTATTGCCAGGAGGTACACAAGCTAGAAGGCAACTTTGACGGCCTGGAACTTATTCATGTGCTCTGTCGGGATAATGAAGCGACCGATGAGCTAGCAAAAATGGGATCCTGTCGGACTACAGTGCCCGTGGGAGTATTCATCGAAGAACTTCATAAGCCCACGATTAGCACTCGGTCAAAATCAGACGTCCTAGCAGAGAAGAGCGTAGAGGCTGAAGTCCTAGTCATTACCCCCGATTGGACAGCTCCGTATCTGGACTATTTGACGAAGGACGAGCTACCTGAAGACCGCGTGCAGGCCGAACGAATAATGCGCTGAAGCAAGAGCTATGTGGTGATTAGGGAAGAACTCTATCGCAAGAGCTCCTCTGGTGTACTACGACGGTGCATATCAGAACAAGAAGGAAGAGATCTTCTTAAGGAAATCCACTCGGGAGTTTGTGGGAATCATGCGGCGTCGTCAACCTAGTTGGCAAGGCTTATCGTCTAGGATTTTTTTGGCCGACTATTGTCACTGATGCAGAGGAAATCGTCCGGACATGTGAAGGATGTCAGTTCTTTACGCGACAGATGATCAAACCGGCATAGGAACTACAAACCATCCCAATCACTTGGCCATTTGCAGTCTAGGGGCTCGACATGGTGGGACCTTTGAAGAAGGCTCAAGGTGGTTATACTCATCTCTTCGTGGCCGTCGATAAATTCACCAAATGGATTGAGACTAAGCCAGTCGCCACAATCACAGCTGCAAAGGCCAAAGAATTCTTCCATGAAATCGTGGTTAGATTCGGTGTCCCAAACCGAATCATCACGGATAATGGCACCCAATTCAGAGGCGGTATATTTCAAGACTGGTGCGGCGAACTCGGCATAAAAATTTGCTTCGCATTAGTAACGCACCCCCGAAGTAATGGGCAGGTCGAGCGAGCCAATGGCATCGTGTCGCAAGGCCTAAAGGCAAGGATTTTTGATCGTCTCAAACCATACGCCACCCGGTGGGTGAAAGAATTGCCTTCGATACTCTGAAAGCTGCGAACCACCCCTAGCAGAGCAACCGAACAGTCACCTTTCTTCCTGGTGTATGTCTCGGAGGCGGTCCTCCCCACCGAGTTAGAATTCAGATCCCCGCGGGTTCGGAGCTATGAAGAAGTCGCTTCAGAAGAAAGCCGGCTAGAAGACCTCGACCGACTGGAAGAAGCCAGGGACGTCGCGACAATTCAGTCAGCAAAGTATCTTCAGGGCTTACGTTGCTGTCCCGGTCGCAATGTAAGGAGCCGTGCATTCTCCAAAGGAGATCTGGTCCTTAGAAAGAATCAGAAATGCGAGCATAAGCTCTCCCCAAGCTGGGAAGGCCCTTACGTAATTGATGAGGTGGTACGCCCTGGAGCTTATAAGCTCAAGCGTGAAGATGGCACGACTGTCAACAACACCTGGAACATAGAACAGCTACGTCGTTTTTTCACTTGAACTTTGTAATTCATTTGTTTCTTTATGAATGAATGTTCGCTCTTAAAGTTATTTTCGTATAATCTTCTCGAGATTTATGCGTTTGAGTGCTTTGCTCCTACGATTTCAAGACTCTGAGACATGCGTCATGAATCATGCCCCAGAGCCTGGGGGCTGAACTAGTCGGACGTGATATCTAAGATGTCGATGATATCTAAGATGTCAAAACCACTCGGACGGCCGCTTCAGGCATAATAGCATATTTAAAGAAAACTTGCAAGATCAAGGAAACACTTTTATATATCCGTTCACAGGTCCAAGGTTTTCGCGACAGTCGAAGAAGCATCCTTAACTTCATCCAAGAGTTCGGCTGCCCGGTCTTCATCCACGTTACAGGCATAGCCATCCTTAATGGCCTCAAGATCCACTCGAGGATAAAGCGACTTGGTGATCGCCAGAGCCTGGTTAGAGCCATTGGTCGCTATTTCCTTCAAGAGTATCTTGAGCTCCTTGGGGGCTTCCTGTAGCTGGGAGATAACCTGGTCCCTGCTGAGTAGCCTCTCGCCTCCGGGATGAAGCAACCTCAGTAATAGCTCCGGGGCTTTGCAAAGCTTAGTACAAGACGCTTCGAGGGCCTCGACCTTCTCGCTATAAGCGGCGTATTGCGCCCGCGTCTTGATCTTGTAGTCTGCGACCAAACCAGATTATTAAGAAGAACCAAGAAGACAATGAAGGCAAGGGCCAAGCTGCTGTGCGTACCTTCTCCGACCTCCATTTGGAGACCTCCGAGGCTTTAAGTTGCTCTTGGAGCTTCACAATAGTAGAATCTCGAGTTGACGTGAAGACGAGGAGATCAGAAGACCAAACGATTAAATGAGAACTCGGGATGGTCCAGGAAATATCTACCTCGAAGGGAGCCGACGACATCTAGCTTCTCCTACTGCAGAGTTTACTTCTCCTCCCGTAGGGCGTGGACCTTCGACCGGAGACTTTGGAGCTCGGCTACATGCTTAGCCCTGATCTGCTCCAACTTGGCCAGATATTCCTGGCACGTCCTGACCTCCAGGAGCATCTTCTAGAGGTATTCGGATTTCTTTTCAGAGCGTTCTCCCAATTTTTGCAACCATCGCAGGGAAAAGTGACAACATGCTAACCAGCACAAGCAAAGAGGTGATAAGAATGGTGAAAAGTATTACCCGGGCTAGGCGAGCGTAGGCGGCAGCATGACTATAAAAGTCATTCCTTTCCTTCTCCTCCTCTGAGTCGTCAAGATACTTCAGGCCGTCCTCCTCATCAACCCACGCGATCCGCATTATGAGCCGAGGGCGAGCAGGAGTCGGCGGGTCTCAGGAGATCTCTTCAACCTCGGGGGATGGACGGGAGACAGGCTCCAGAGCAGCAGGACCCGACGCTGAAGCATGGGGCATCGGTGAAGGCGGCTGGGGCTCGGAGGGCGCTCCTATGTCCCCGGGCAAGACGTCTTCAACCAGAACATGTACGTCCTGACGCTCAGTTTCTTTGGGGGCCCTGGACGGTGTCTCGACAGGAACATCATACAAAGGATTTCTATAAGAAAAATGATCGGTGAATAAGCCGGCAAAATGTGTCAAATAAAGAGTCGACATGATATCCAACCTGTCGGACTTCTTTATTTTCATTGGAGGCTTCTTTCGGGTGGCAGTGCCACTCCCGGAAGGACCACTCGGGGCGCTACAAACTGGAACCCTGGGCTCCTCCCGACTGTCTGAGTCTCTCGGAATAGGACTCGGCTGTACCACGGGCTCGTGGGGAAGGGGAGCCAAAGGCATTGGGGCTCGTGCTGGCGGTTCCTGAATTTTGGGACCACCAGTCAGGCACCGAGGCTTCGCAGTGTCCTTGGCAATCGCTTTCTTCCCCTTCTTGGCGGCAGGGTCTCTGACCGGGGAGCTCGCAAGTCGTTTAAAGGGGGTGCTCTTATGAACGGGCATCTCCGAGAGAGGCGCGTCACTAAAAAAAGCCAATCGATCCTGGAAAGGAGTGTTAAAACAGTTAAGAGTCATTCAGAGGCGAATGTGCAAATCTATCAGCTAAACTTTCTCACCTCAGGAGGAGGGTTTGATGCAGTGAAGGACCTCGGGCAACTGGCGCTGGACATCTCCACGCTCGGGATGAAAAAGTCGCCTACCCGGGCATATACTTGCTCCTTTGACGCTGACTCAGGCAGTTCACCGGTCGGATCGTCCCTCCCTTCATATGCATATCCCAGATGGACTCGTTCTTTCAGCGGTTGCACCCGACGAGCAACAAAATGAAGGGCGAGGCCTTCTCCCGTGAGACCATCTTCTTTTAATTTCTCAATCAACGCCAAGAGATCATGCACCTGGTCCATATCAGCAGCATTGGGAGTAGATACCCAAGAAAGAGACACCTTAGGCCGACGCCCGACAAAGGAGGGGAGAGCAGGATTAGGATTGGCACAATAGAACCATTCCTGGTGCCAGCCTTTATTGGAAGTTTTCAAGGGAATGGCGAAGTAATTTTTCTTTAACCCTTCCCGCAACTGAAATCTGGCTCCCCCAATTACCTTAGGGCCGCTCTTTGAGGGATAAGGCTTCAGAAGGTAAAAATGGCGAAAAAGATTTAAATGGGGGTAGATGCCCAAGAAGGCCTCGCAAAGATGAACAAAGAGGGAGATCTGCAGGATGGAATTGGGATTCAAGTTCACCAATTCAATACCATAGAAGAAGAGAAGGCCGCGAAGAAAGGCCAAGGCAGGAAGGCCCAGCCCGCGTTGGAAGAAAGATTCAAAAACCAAAATCTCTTCGGAACGGGGGGTAGGGATGGATTCACCTGCGGCCGGTCGCGCGGAGATCAAAGTCAGGGCTGGAAGAACCCCGTCATCCGCCATGGATTGCAACCGCTCCTCCGTCGTGATCGAGGTAGTCCAATCTTGGGCAAAGGCGCGAGGAGGTGTCTTTGGAGGAATGAGAAGACATTTTCGGAGGAAAAGATCAACGGCGGCGTGAGGATGCGAGCAACAGCAGTTAACCCTAGTGGCGAAGAAGTCAAAAAGACAAGGAAGTAGAAGAGACAGGAGTGTGTGAAGGGGAAAACTGAACCATCGGCTAAGTCTTTAAAGGGGGAAAAAAATCAGATTTTCGCCGAATCGGCGGGAAAAAGATTGCAGAGCGCCTAACCCTGCTCTATGCTTCGTAATGATTCGCTAGCCTGGCGTCCTGACATACGGGGTAGGCATGGTTTGACCAGGTCGTGCTTGGGACAGGTTGCTCCCCACGATGGGATGTTTAACCGCTTGTCGAACTAAGCGGGACGTGTGTATCCTCCAGTCTAGATTAAAATATCCTCTTGCGATATGCCCCACGTTGGGTCATAGATTGGTTACCGCATGACGGAATCATATATCACAGGTTGAGCCTGATAAGGCATGGTTCCAATGGTATGCCCCAAGATTGGTCGATAAGCTGTGCATCGTGATAAACGAGTACGGATACTGTTCGGATAAACCTTAATACGTCCCAAGTTGGACCAGAGCTATATCCTACACCAGTCGGATATAGGTATCACTCGGCCACGAGCCAAGAAAATTTTGATATGTCCCAAGATGGACCAGAGCTGTATCCTACACCAGTCGGATATGGGTATCACTCTGCCAAGAGCCACGTAAGTGTGATACGCCCCAAGTTGAGCCTAAGCTATATCCTACAGCAGTCAGATATGGGTATCACTCGGCCATGAGCCAAGGAAATCCTGATATGCTCCAAGCCGAGCCTAAGATATATCCTACAACAGTCGGATATGGGTATCACTCGGCCAAGAGCCACACAAATCATAATATGTCCCAAGTCCGACCTAAAATATATCCTACGACGATTGGATACGAATATCACTCGACCAAGGAACCATGCTAGTTTCGATATATCCCAAGCTGGGTCTAAGCTACATCTAAATGACAATCATGGAAAATGCTTGGAAAAGGTATTTCTTTATTATACATAAAGTTCCCAGGCATTATGCCTAGGAAAATATTACATTTACAGGGGCCCTAAACTTCTCCCTGGTGCACGCGACTGAGCGCCTCCACGAGAGCCTCCCTTGTCCTACAAAGGGCGGGGAAGATCTCGAGGAAGGTGTCGACGGCGACACAGTCACGGGCAACAGCCTCTTCTTCAGCCAACTCCGCCATGGCGAGGTCAAAAAGCGCCCATTCTTCGGCAAGCTCGGGGTCCCGATCGTCCATGTAATTCCTCATGAAGAAGCTGGAGCTTGGTGTAAGGAAGGGAAGGACTGAGCAAGAGAAAATGCATTCTGAAAGCGTTGGTTTGCTTTTTATAGCCGATACGGCAAGGTTGAAGTAAATGCGAAGATGGCATCGGAAGCCGAGGAGGCTTGGAGTTAATATAGATACGGAAGCCGAAGAGATTTTCGGAAATTGGATTAACACAGGAAGTCAAAATAACCTCGAAGACTGTCCGGTATTGATCTTTGAAGAGGAAGGATATTAAGGTTTCGCTTCGAGTGGGAAGAAGTATCTAAACCTCATATGAGAAATGGGTCATAGCCACGAAGCTACCCACAATAAACTTGTCAGACGGAAGATTGTAATCAGTCTGAGCAAGAAATCAAGGGTTATATTCGAGTCCTTCATAATCCCCTTGCTGCAAGAAGAAGCTTTCAAATCAACGAAGAAACCAGTCGGAAGTTTAAGCTGGAAGCTGAGAACATTGATTCAAAGTTGAGACCCAGATAAAGATGAAGCAATCGGATCATGAATCACTCGGGGGCTACTGTGGAATATATGAAACCAGGTGTCTTCATAACCGGCCCAGCATCGCCCGAGGAGAAGACAGGGCCAAGTGGAAGGCCCAGAGGATAAGCTCCGCGCCAAGCCTTGCAGCCGTGCGCAAGGTTGATACATCCTATAGACAGTTGAACGTATATTTAGATATAAAAGATACCATTGTAATTCGAGTCGATAATAGGGTAGATAAAGATGTAAACTCTATCCTGTAACCGACTAGAATCCTGTAACCGATCAGAATCCCTTAGACCGATCAGGACTCGGTAAACCGCCCCACCCCCATTATATAAGGGAGAGGGCGGGCAACAAGATCAGCATATGAGCTGACGAGACACAAGCTCACGAGCAATCTTAGATCCAAGATATCCACATAATCCCAGCACACAAGACTAGGGTATTACCTCTTCCATCGAGGGCATGAACCTGTCTAAACCTTTGTCTTGTGTGACCTTCGAGTTTGAGATCTAGCGCCTACCCCATAAATTTATTGCCGACTACAAAAGTCGACAATTACACCTACATTGGGTTATCGTAGCTATGCTTAGATATACGTTGGGATCCATATCACATGTGATTAATGTTAATCTTGACTTAATGAGATATTGAATTGTGGCTGATAGCCGCTGTTGTAAAATTTGTTGTACCATGGCGGGGTTGGCCATTGGTCCTGGTTGAACGAATTGTTTTCCCTCGGGCAAGTGATCGTGCAGTAAAGGGGGTGCTTTCTAGCACATTGGGATGTTGATGTCTTGCTTGAGACAACTTAAGGACTTAATCTTGTGCGCCATTGAACTGGACCTAACCGTACTACCACAAGTTTGGTATGGGACAGACCTAGCTGATTAATTTGCAATGTCTAGCCTTGAGTAGTGCCAATTGGTGGTGTGGGTTCCGGGATGGACGGGTAGATTCACAAGGCACAAGAGGGGGCCCTAAGGGGCGAAACCTTAGCGGTCAGTACCGAGTTTAGACAGGGCATTGTAAAAGGCTTTGTCATGATATCTCTGCGACACACCAAGGGAAGTGTGTTAGTAACGTTTGCACAAAGAGATGTTCATGTCTTGTGAGTAAAGTTGTATGACCTCTACAGAGTGTAAAACTATTTGATTAGCCGCGTCCACGGTCATGGACAAGCCCGGAAATTTTACACGGAGTATAAAGTGTTTCATGAAATGTGGAATTATTGGGATGTGAACGGGGAGTTCACTGTTGTTTTGTTGTCTAAAGTAATACTGTTAAATTTATTGGTTGATACTTGTTTTAGATGGTGTAGGGTGATGCCTCGCCATTCTGTTCATGTTGTCTACCATTGATCTACTAGTTATTTATTTATCCTTTCATAAATACGCTTTCAATCTATTTATTGTATTTCAATTCAAGTTATTGCTTTCTGCAAATGAACCATATGGCTATCCTTTGTCAGGATGTGCATGAATATATTGCATCAATTCCCTACGGTTTGCTGAGTAGTTTTTGTACTCACGGCTATACGCCTTTGTTGATCAGTTGCTGAGGAAGGATCAGGAAATGTTGAATATCATGAGAAGGAATATTATGAAGACTACGTGGATTAGGAAGGCATTCCCCAGACGATTGCCTGTGGCGTGTCGAATGGCCCAAGTTATCTTTTTCGCTGTAATAGTTATTTGTTTCTTAAGCCCTTAAGGCATAATGGTATAAACATTGACCATAAGGTCGTTTGCTTTATTTAATAACAATTTGCTTCTTCCTAGTTAATTCGTTGTATGGAATGATATTTCATCTATGTTTTCACTGTGTGCACTAGCGTGATCCTGGACTAGTGCAGTATACACAGAGGGTTTCGGATTTGCAAATCCGGGTCCCGATAGAGATGGTATCAAAGCCATATCGACTGTAGGTCGCTATCCTAGTTAGCATGGTCTTCAAAATTATTTTCTAAATCAAACCAACAAATTGGTTCTTAATAGTTTTCGTCTCCTCTCGTCTTATTCTTAGGTTCTTATTCCTCTCCTTTGCTAAAATATTGATTCGAAATTTAAATTGATCTTATCTCATGAAACTTCTCAAAGCCTCGAGTCTTCCGCAAGAAATCAAATCAAGGGAGACTATGATCAAGCCATCAAAGACATATCCGAGAAGACTACCATATAACATAGGTTTTTGGTGCTCAGCGGTGTTTGAGCATGTTACCCCCTTTCTGTTCAGTTACGTTTTGTCCGCGTATACTAGGTTTTTTATTGCTTGTGTGCTTGGTATGTTGTACACTTGCCCAAGCACGGTGTTGCAACCATACCTTTAGTTGAAAAAGTTTTATTTGCCTCTTTAATTTGAAGCCTTTTCGGCTGTGTCCTTTTGTCCCTGGGTATTACCTTCTCCCCTAGATGATCTTACCACTCGTCTACTGCTTTTCCCTCTTACCTATCAAACCCTTGAGCTGCATCGCAGATGGTTGACACTCGTTCTGGAGCCGGTCGCAGTTCGCCCGTGGATGCCAGTGCTAATGCTAGCGCCAACCCCAATTCCAATGCACCACCGCCACCACCAGTAGTGACAGATCTAAACATGGGACATTTTATGGCAGCTCAGACTCAGCTAATGAACACAATGATGCAGAATATGAACAACATGATGATCAGCAGAACCAGACTGCAGTTGCCCTGGTAAATCTGTTCAACCAGCAGAATCAAGCTGCCGCTGCACCCCTCAAGCTCGTCTACAGTCCAAGCTAGCAGAATTCATGAGAACTCGTCCGCCAACTTTGTCGAACTCTTCAGAACCATTGGATGCAGATGATTGGATTCGCTCCATTGAGAAGAAGCTAGCAATTGCCCAGTGCACAGATCGTGAGAAGTTTCTCTACGCCGCTCATCAGCTGGAGGGCACCGCCGCTGAATGGTGGGAGAACTACAGTGCTGCCCATGATGACCCTCAGACTATCACTTAGGCAGAGTTTTCCACTGCTTTTTGCCACTCTCATATTCCAGATGGCAAAGTTGAAATGAAGAAGAATGAGTTCCGAGAGCTTAAGCAAGAAGGGATGTCAGTGAGTGAATACCTCAATAAGTTCACTCAACTTGCCCGCTACGCTCCAGAGGATGTAGCCACAGATGATGCTCGCCAGAAGAAGTTCAAGTGTGGACTCAATCCAGGACTAAAGGTGCAAGTCATTGGCAATGACTATGCAGATTTCCAACATCTGGTAGAAAAAGCTATGCTTATTGAGGAATCTCACTGTGAATTGGAAGAATCCCGTAAGAGAAAGATGATGCAGCATGGAGCCCATCAGAGTCATCAACAGAGCCAGAACAAATGCACAACAGCCTGCTCATTTCACTCCTCCGAATGCATTCATGACCTCTGCACCAGCACCTCGCCCAGCTCCTTCGGGCAACCGCAACCTCAACACCAACATCAATCCACCTCAAAGGACCAATAATCCAGCTGCAGGAGTCACATGTTTCAACTGTCATGAACTTGGTCATTATGCTAACAATTGCCCATGGAAGCAAGCTGTGACGCCAGTTCGTTTCAATTTGGGATCTACGCCAGCCAAGACCCCCGCATCAGGATCAGGACGTGGAGTGCCCCAGACCCCTAACCAAGCCACCAGGACTCCTCCGCCTGCTGGAAGATGCCGTGTTAATCACGTCACCGCTGAGGACACCCAGTCTGCACCAGACGTCATACTAGGTAAGCTCCTAGTCAACCCAACATCTGCCATGATTTTGTTTGATTTTGGAGCTACGCATTCGTTTGTTTCTTGAAGTTTTGCTGCAAATCATCAATTAAAGACAAAGCCTCTTAAAACTATTTTATTAGTGCAATCACCTGGTTCTGATTTGAGTACGAACCAAGGCTGCCCTGAAGTTAAGATATTAATTGGAGGGGTAGAATTTCTAGCCAACCTTATTCTCCTAGACACCAAGTCCCTAGATGTGATCCTAGGAATGGATTGGCTCTCCAAAAACCAAGCAGTTTTGGATTGTGGGAATAGAGAGATCACCTTAACCAGTCTAGATGGAGCCAAGTTAAAAGTTCAAGCCGCTTCAGATCAGTCTGAAGGAATAAAAGTTTGTAGTGCCAAAGGAATGAGTTTGGAAGATGTGCCAGTCGCAAGCGAATTTCCGGATGTGTTTCCAGATGAGTTGCCTGGGATGCCACCAGATAGGGATATAGAGTTCTTGATAGAACTACTTCCTGGAACACCACCTATTTCTAAAAGACCTTATAGGATGCCTGCTAATGAGTTAGCTGAGGTAAAGAGACAGATTAATGAGCTACAAGATCAAAGTTTTGTTCAACCAAGTTCTTCGCCACGGGGAGCGCCAATTCTTTTAGTCGAAAAGAAAGATGGAACTCAAAGAATGTGTGTAGATTATCGCTCACTCAATGAGGTCATGATCAAGAAAAAGTACCCCTGCCAAGAATCGATGATTTGTTTGACCAACTTCAAGGAGCCGGAGTGTTCTCGAAGATTAACCTGAGATCAGGATATCACCAGTTGAAGATTCGTCCGGAGGATGTCCCCAAAACAACTTTTATTACTCGGTATGGTCAGTATGAGAATACCGTGATGTCTTTTGGATTGACTAATGCCCCTGCCTACTTCATGACCTTGATGAATAAGGTATTCATGGAATATTTGATAAGTTTGTTGTTGTTTTCATTGATGACATTTTGATCTACTCCAAAAGTGAGGAAGAACCTGAGCATCACTTGCGCCAAGTTTTAACGAAGCTAAGAGAAAACCAGCTTTATGCAAAGTTCAGTAAATGTGAGTTCTGGATGAAAGAAGATGCTTTTCTAGGACATATCATATCAGCAGAAGGAGTAGCTATTGACCCTGGTAAGGTACGAGATGTGCTAAGTTGGGAGTCACCCAAGACGGTACCCCAAATCCAAAGTTTTCTTGGAATAGTGGGATATTATCGCCGTTTCATAGAAGGATTTTCTAGAAAAGCTAGACCACTCACTCGCTCTTAAAGAAGGAGAAGAAATTCGTTTGGACGCAGAGTGTGAGCAGAGTTTCCAAGAGCTAAAGAAGTGTTTAACAACTGCCCCAGTGCTTATCCTGCCAGATAATAGGAAGGATTTTGAGATATTCTGTGATGCATCCCGACAAGGACTCGGTTGTGTGCGAATGCAAGATAAGAAGGTTGTAGCGTATGCTTCGCGATAACTAAGGCCACATGAAGTCAACTACCCTACCCATGATTTGGAATTGGTAGCCGTAGTGCATGCCTTAAAGATTTGGCGTCACTATCTCATTGGTAATTGTTGTGAGGTTTACACTGATCACAAGAGTTTGAAGTATATTTTTACTCAAGCCGATCTCAATATGAGACAAAGAAGATGGTTGGAGTTGATCAAGGACTATGACATTAGAATTCATTACCATCCAGGCAAAGCCAATGTTGTAGTTGATGCTTTGAGTAGAAAGAGCTACTGCAATACTCTGATGATTGAGGAAAGTCAGCCAGCACTTTATAAGGAATTTTAGAAGCTTAGTTTGGAATTGGTTCAGGAAGGGTATTTAGCTACTTCGGAAGTACGTCCTAAGTTGGAAGATCAGATTCGAGAAGCACATGTAGATGATGCTGATGTCAAGGAGATTAAGAGCAATATGAAAAAAAGGAAAAGCCCTAGGTTTCACTGAAGATGAACACGGTACTATTTAGTATGAGAAGCGTATTTGCGTACCAGATCAGAAAGAGCTTAAGGAGTTGATTCTCAAAGAAGCACATGAGACTTTATACTCCATTCATCCTAGAAGTACCAAGATGTATCAAGACCTCAAGGAAATGTATTGGTGGACTAGCATGAAGCGTGAGATTACAGAGTATGTTGCACTTTGTGATATCTGCCAGAAGGTCAAGGCAGAGCATTAGAGGCCAGCAGGATTGCTGCAGCCATTGAAGATTCCAGAGTGGAAGTGGGAAGAAATTGGTATGGATTTCATTACCGGATTTCCTAAGACCCAAGCAGGTTATGACTCGATCTGGGTAATAGTGGATCGATTGACTAAGGTAGCCCACTTCATTCCAGTTAAGACTACCTATGCAGGAGATAAATTAGCAGAATTATATATGTCAAGGATCGTCAGTCTTCACGGAGTGCCTAAGAAGATAGTGTCTGATAGAGGAACCCAGTTTACCTCTCGTTTTTGGCAAAGTCTGCATGAAACCATGGGAACTCATCTCAGGTTCAGTACTGCCTATCACCCTCAAACTGACGGACAGACTGAGCGTGTGAATCAGATTCTTGAGGATATGTTAAGAGCTTGCACCTTAACTTATGGTGCCAAGTGCATAAGTGTTTGCCCTATGCCGAGTTTTCGTACAACAATAGTTATCAAGCCAGTCTACAAATTTCACCATTTGAAGCCTTATATGGAAGAAAGTGCAGAACCCCTCTCAACTGGAAGGAGTCTGGAGAAAGACAATTGTTTGGCCCTGCCATACTACAAGAAGCCGAAGAGCAAGTCCAATTAATTCGAGACCGTTTAAAGATCGCTCAAAGTAGACAGAAGAGTTATGCAGATAATCGTCGCAGAGATTTAAGTTTCGAACCCAATGATTATGTTTATCTCAGAGTCACCCCTCTCAAAGGAGTTAACAGATTTCAAGTAAAAGGAAAGCTTGCCCCTAGATATGTGAGACCGTTCAAAATCTTGGAACGAAGAGGAGAGGTTGCCTACAAGTTAGAATTGCCTCAGTCTTTTGCCTGAATCCATGATGTGTTCCATGTATCGCAGTTGAAGAAATGCTTGCGAGTGCCAGAGGAGCGGATGCCATTGGAAGCCATTGATTTGCAAGATGAACTTACCTACACGGAGCAACCAGTGAAAATTTTGGATGAAGCAGAGCGTATCACAAGAATCAAGATTATCCGTTTTTGTAAGGTCCAGTGGAGCAGGGTTCCAAATCTTGCCGAATTTCGGCGAAATTTCCCTGAAATTTTGGATTTCGGACAACCCCAAAATATAAAGTACCAGCTGAATTTTTTTAAAAAAAAATCTTGAAATTGCTACAGTAAGTCAAAATTTTGGTTTTTCGCCGAAATTTCACGTTTTTTGGCCGGTTTTGGCACTTTTAGTGCCGGATTTGACCGGATTTGGTCCAATAACCCTCAGGAAAGTCATCTCCTAATATTATATCAATTTTTTAAAAAAATTCAACTTTTTTTGTTTGGTCAATCAAATCTATGTAAGCATTGAACTTCGTTTGTTATATTATATTTCAAAAATCAAAACGAAAAGAACATAAATGGTACTGTTCCTTGTAAGAATTTTATAAATTCACTGGAGTGTAATAATGATTCAAAATATTTATGAGATATTAAGCACTTCCTTATCACCATTCTGTAAAATTTTTAAAAATTTTAAACTTTTTTTTGTTGCTAAAGCAAATCTATGTATTGATCATCAGACTTTTATCACGATGTAGAACTGTCTGAATTTTTAAACATTATTTGAGAATGACCATCACATAAAATTTTTAAATAAACATTTATGTTACATCCGAACCATCCACAAAAATTTTCAAAAGTTTTTAACGTGGTTTAGTTAATTTTCTCATTTTGTTCAAGTTTGTCGTTAAGCCTTTTAACAGGGCGGTAGTACTGTTAGAATTTTTAAAAATTCATACAGTTTGATTATCATCTTAAAATTTTATGCGAGCATTGGAGATACATCATAACCATGCAAAAAAAATTCAAATGTTTATAACGTGGTTTGAACCATTTTGCATTTGGTTCAAAATTGCCGGTCAGCGTTTTATCACGACAGTAGCAATGTTTGAATTTTTTAAAATTCCATAAACTTCAGAATAATCTGAAATTTTTATGAAAATATCATTAAATGTGTCAGGTCTCTCCTAAACAAATGTCAAAAGTTTTCGACATTATTTGATCCAATTTTTTTCCGTTGCAAAAAACCCAAAATTTTGGGTATTTCACCCAAAATTTCGGGTTTTTTCGCCGAATTTCGGAATTTTTCGTTACTATATGGACCGGATTTGAATTTTCAAATTCAGTTTTGAGCTTGTTTGAGTCTCTGTTTTATATTTATTTGTATTCGTTGCTTTCTTTTCTGGTAGACGCTAATTCCGAGGGAGCGAACGAAGACTTTGAAGACCAAGACCCAACACTAGACCAGCAAGGCAAGTCGTAACCTTTGATCATATTGAACCTGTGTTTACAAAAGTACTTTTCTTTATACAATTGCATGCTATATTTTTACAATGATTATTTGCTGGAAATAGTTATATACCTAGTTGACGTTATATTTTTACAATGATTATTTGCTGGAAATAGTTATATACCATGTATCCATTGTTAAACCTAGGTTGGGACATTACTAGTTGGACATAATCATTACACCAACATTGGGTTATCGTAGCTATGCTTAGACATGCTTACATATACGTTGGGATCCATATCACATGTAATTAATGTTAATCTTGACTTAATGAGATATTGAATTGTGGCTGATAGCCATTGTTGTAAAATTTGATGTACCATGGCGGGGTTGGCCATTACTCTTGGTTGAACGAATTGTTTTCCCTCGGGCAAGTGATCGTGCAGTAAAGGGGGTGCTTTCTAGCACATTAGGATGTTGATGTCTTGCCTGAGACAACTTAAGGACTTAATCTTGTGCGCCATTGAACTGGACCTAACCGTACTACCACAAGTTTGGTATGGGACAGACCTAGCTGATTAATTTGCAATGTCTAGCCTTGAGTAGTGCCAATTGGTGGTGTGGGTTCTGAGATGGACGGGTAGATTCGCAAGGTGCAAGAGGGAGCCCTAAGGGGCGAAACCTTAGAGGGCAGTACCGAGTTTAGACAGGGTATTGTAAAAGGCTTTGTCATGATATCTCTGCGACACACCAAAGGATGTGTGTTAGTAACGTTTGCACAAAGAGATGTTCATGTCTTGTGGGTAAAGTTGTATAACCTCTACAGAGTGTAAAACTATTCGAATAGCCACGTCCGCGGTCATGGACAAGCCCGGGAATTTCACACAGGGTATAGAGTGTTTCATGAAATGTGGAATTATTGGGATGTGAACGGGGAGTTCACTATTGTTTTGTTGTCAAAAGTAATACTGTTAAATTTATTGGTTGATACTTGTTTTAGATGGTGTAGGGTGATGCCTCGCCATTCTGTTCATGTTGTCTACCATTGATCTACCAGTTATTTATTTATCCTTTTACAAATACGCTTTCAATCTATTTATTGTATTTCAATTCAAGTTATTGCTTTCTGCAAATGAACCATATGGCTATCCTTTGTCAGGCTGTGCATGAATATATTGCATCAATTCCCTACGGCTTGCTGAGTAATTTTTGTACTCACGGCTATACGCCTTTGTTGATCAGTTGCTGAGGAAGGATCAGGAAATGCTGAATATCATGAGGAGGAATATTATAAAGACTACATGGATTAGGAAGGCGTTCCCCAGACGATTGCCTGTGGCATGTCGAATGGCCCAAGTTATCTTTTTCGCTGTAATAGTTATTTTTTTCTTAAGCCCTTAAGGCATAATGGTATAAACATTGACCCTAAGGTCGTTTGCTTTATTTAATAACAATTTGCTTCTTCCTAGTTAATTCGTTGTATGGATGATATTTCATCTATGTTTTCACTGTGTGCACTAGCGTGATCCTGGACTAGTACAGTATACACAGAGGGTTTCGGATTTGCAAATCCGGGTCCTGACAAATGGGCTCCACGTAGCTACATCACTTGGGATCACACGATTACTCTTGAAAGAGGACTCACATCTAGTCGTAAACCAAGTGCAGAAGGAGTACCAGTGCTCGAATGAAAACAAGACGGCATATCTGAACGAGGTTCGCAAGCTAGAGCACAAGTTCAAAGGGCTCGACGTAAGGCATATTAGGCGATGTGAAAACTCCGTTATCGACGAACTTGCTAGGCTCGCTTTCCCGTTTGTCCACGCCCACAGGAGTCTTCATCGAAAACTCCTCAAACCATCTGTCTCCCTCAGACGGAGGCGATGTCTTTCAACTCGACCAAAGAATTGGCGGGCCAATGAGGTAGAACCCGCAAACACAGAAGCTATACTACTCGAACACGAGCCGACATAGATGACTCCATTCCTAGCCTATCTCGAAGGTCGAGAGCCGCCTGACGATGATGCCTTAGCTGAAAAAATTGCGCGTAAGTCCAAGCTATACGCATTGGTAGACGGAAGGCTCTACCGAAAGGGGAGTAACAGAATCTTGATAAAGTGCATCACTTAGGAAGAGGACAATAAGATATTGCTCGATGTCCATGGAGGCATTTGCGACAACCATACGTCCTATCGCACCCTAGTCGGAAAGGTTTTCCAGCAAGGGTTCTATTGGCAGACTGTCCTCAAGGATGCTTGTGAGCTGGTAAAAAAGTGTGAGAGCTACCAATTTTACAGGAAGCAAACTAAAGGACCAAGCTGGAGATCAGAGGGGGGTGAACGATCCCAAATAAAATTTTTCCCCACTCAAAATACTCCAAACAAGTCCTCAAAGAGAAACAATCAAAGGAAGCAAGTGAAATGAGCTAGCTGCCCTGAATGGCCGTTGCTACCACTGGGTGGCCAATAGCACCGATGGTTGGTAGCACCACGCAGGGAGCAGTAGCATCGGCCTCAAGAACATCAGCAAGAACAGTCTGAAAAACGGCATGACCCAAAAGCAAATTTCGAGGAATCTTTTGATCGGCTGGATAAAAACTCACGAAACTTGGTAGATGTGATCCTAAGGATGTCGGAAACTTATTCTAACCTTCAATCGCAATGATTGACTTCAAAGTTCTGACCTTTTTCACTTTGAAGGAAGAGCACACCAAGTTTGGGCAAAACTCGAGAACTTGATTTGGACTTGCTCGTGGGGTTTTGATTATCAAGATGATCTTGGATAACCTACCACACATCACAAAAAGAAAGAATATAAGTCAAAAACCCCTTAAACAGGATCTAGAAGAATGATTCACTCAAGAACACAAGACCGATTTCTTACAAGAAAAGATGCATGGATTGCCTAGATGATTGGAATTTGATCTGAAGAAGATTCATCGATCAATCATCATCCTCGGCACAAGAAGCAAAAGCATTTTAGAAGGAGAGGAGACAAATCCAAAAGCATGTAGAAGGAGGGGAGGCAAATCTAAATTACACGAAGGTAAATTTCAAGAATTTAAATTGCAAAACGTAAAGACTGAATTTAATGCGTAAAATAAATTCAGAGACGAGGAAGTTGAATTTTCATTTCTGGAAGGAAGGTTTACAAAGCCTCACAACAAAGTGAGCAAAGCTTAAAGGAGCACAAAACCTCTAAAACCTTCAAGAGGAGGAAGTCCACCCCTCCTCCTCTATTTATACTACTCTTGGGCCACCTAACACCCTTGGATGAGTCCCTCAACCCTAGGGCACTCCATCAAAGGCTAGGATTAACCCACTCACACAGCCATGCAAGGGCTAACCCAAAACCCTCCACACAAACTAGGTTTTCTTGCACAATTTTCAAAGCACACTAACTAGACCCGCTATCCTATCAACTAGACTGCGATCCGATAGCCCTCATTGATCCAAGCATTTTCTAGCTAGAATCTCATCCGTTCCTTGTCTTCTTGTCTTGCACCGACTCTATCTCTGATCATCTTTCGTCGATCCTTGACCGTTTCAAACTCCACGCTCCTCGCCTAGTCCCGATCATCCTTCGTCTCACCATGATCAAGCACCGTCGTCCTGCAACCATCAAAAATAAGGAAACACATCACATAGCAATGTCCAAAAGATATGCAATGATTTTCACCAAAGATTACCATTTAAATGATCATTTACGCTCCTCAAGGCCGGTGCTACCGCCTTAAGGCCGGTAGCACCACCCTACAGCCACACCAGAGAAAAACCACTCTCTGGAATTTCCACACCGTTGTTCGAGGCCTGTGCTACCATGGCCGGCAGCACCAGACTGCCATAACCCCCAAAAACACGCTCTCGGGTTTTTAGACACCGCTCTGAGGTCGGTGCTACTGCTCGGCCGGTAGCACCGCGCTACCATGGTCGATAGAACCGGGCTGCCAGAACCCCCAAAAACACCCTCTCGGATTTTTACACACCGCTCTGGGGGACGGTGCTACTTCTCGACCGGTAGCACCGCGCTACCATGGCCGATAGCACCAGGAAAATAGACAGAGATCAAATTTCTTTAAATTGAAAATCCAAATTAAATCAAACTCAAACCAGAGCATACCAAGCTCAATTTTGGTCAAATACTCATCACAAACATGGGTAGACCTCCACATGGTCTTTCACAAACCACCCGGCTAGCCCAAGCCTTGCAAAATATTCCTCTGTCTTGGGCTTTTTTTGTCTGGGGCTTGGATATCTTGGGGCCGTTCCCATGAGCACAAGGTGGTTACAAGTTCCTGTTCGTTGCTATCGACATGTTCACCAAGTGGATCGAAGTCGAACCCGTCAGGAACATCACCTCAGAAGCGGCTAAGAAGTTCATAAGGAGCATTGTTACTCGATTCAGCATCCCTAATCGAGTAATCATAGACAACGATAGCCAGTTCGAAAGCAATGCTTTCATAGCGTTTTGCGAAGAATTGGGTATCAAACTTTGCTTCGCTTCCGTATCTCACCCTCAAAGTAACGGTCAGGTCGAACATACCAACAACATAATCTTGCAAGGGATATAGACCCGCGTGTTTGATAGGCTCAAGGCTTACTCAACTCAGTGGACGAAAGAACTCCCCTCGGTGCTGCGGGCTGTTCGTACATCGACTAGTCGAGCCACTGGTGAAACACCGTTTTTCTTGGCCTACGGAGTAGAAGCGGTGCTTCCGACCAAGTTAACATTCAGGTCACCTCGTGTAGACAACTACTCGAAAAAGGAACAAGAGCGGGTGTGAACAGATGATGTAAATCTACTCGAGGAGTACAGGGATCGAGCATCTGTTCGAGCAGCCAAGTATCAACAAGCATTGTACAGATATCATAGCTAGAGGGTTTAGGAGAGAGTGCTCACAGCCAGGGACTTAGTACTACAAAGGGTGCAGAAGCAAGACAGAAGCAATAAGCTATCGCCTAAATGAGAAGGTCCTTACATAGTGGCCGAAGTGACTTGACCTGGATCGGTATGGCTATCGACGACAGAGGGAACGATGCTTGGAAACTCATGGAACATCGATCAATTGAAAAAATTTCATACATGAATAATAAGGACTGTGCATCACAACCGAAATCCAGGTAAGTACGAGTTCATTAAAATTAACTAACATAAGTTGTTCTATTACATATGAGGCAGGTACCCTACTGCTACTTGCCCTCGATGGCATCGCGTCGCCTCTTCTGCTCCCTCGGGGGTTGACAGCTGATGGTCCCCAGGATGGTCCTTCGCCCTTGGTACGGGACAGAAGAGGATGTGAAGATTTGGCCACTTGTCGATGGAGAAGGCGACCTCTCAGTCGTTGAAGGTGGCAGTGCGTCGATAGAATGTGGAGCACGAGGGGAGGTCGGGTCGATGATGCCCTCTTGAGCTTCTTCTTCCCCGGCGGTCTCATCTTCCTCCTCCGGCCAGACCTCCCTCTCAATGGCCTCCCAGTCAATCTCCTCCACATCATCAGAGAGGATGATGATCCGCCCCGTAGAGACTACGACCAACGGCGTAGGGAGAAGGAACTCTCCGAGGATCTCCAGAGATGGTGACGATGGTGGGGTAGAAGCCATGGGTGCGGTTGAAGAACTAAAGCGCTACGAGCAGAAGGCAAGAAAGAAAATAGAGTGTGGCAGATGACTACAAGTCTCGTCTATTTATAGCTCTGGGAACGAGTCACACTGTAGCAACGGCCCTGTCAAGATCCGCTTCGAACCCAATCCACGAGGTGTCCGTTGTAATTCCACACAAATACGAAAACCAAAGAGACGTTAAATGATGATGTTGACTGAACGTCGCACCGCGTGGAAGCCGAAGGGGCGCAAAGACTACAACAATACTCTGATTGTTCGGATTTAAAAAAATGTTGGGCCTTAACCATAGGGTCGGGGGCTCACGCGCCTGAGCATATGGTCAGGGGCTACTATTTTTAATGCTTACGCTCTACTCCCTTCTCGATACAGTCATTAAGCAGGGAGTCGGGAGCTACATCATGCATTTTCGATGCATATGCTCTACCCTCTACTCGATGTACTCATCGAGCAGAAGGTCGGGGGCTACATCACTCGATCTTTTCTTTACCTGGCTCCACTCTCGGGTTGATACATCTATCAAATAAGAGATTGGGAGTCACCACAGGTATCTTTGATGCTGATGCTTCACTTTTTACTCGATCCAGCTATCGGGTGGAAAGTTGGGGGCTACATCACGACTTTGTGCTTACGTCACTCTACTCCCTACTTGTTGATATCATCGAGTAAGGAGTCGGGGGCTACTGGTAACTCTGTACCTCATTTTATCTTTTTCCCTAGTCGATACTACTCTCGAGCAGGCGCTGTAGGCACAATCTCTTTATTTCCTTTACATGTAATCTTTTGCACATATTTATCAATTGCATACTAAGCACGTCGGCGAACAAAATCAAAGGGTGGTCGTGCCTGAACCCGACGACGAGAAATTTTGTCATGCGTGCATACGAGTACTAGATTGTCAGACATCTAAAGCTCAGCGGACGGCGGGAGACGAGGCCTCTAGTCGATTCTACACGCACTGCCCAGCAAGTTCATGTTCGCTACAAGTCTAAACTATGTGGTCGATGAAGACTTGAAAAAATCATGTAGTTTTACTCCAATTTTTATAGCATTTATGTTATATACGGCCTCTGCGAGCATAAACACGGGGGCTAAGCCATTTAATGAAAGTTTTTCTAGCCTTGTGTGCAGATAAGATCAGGCATGCGCTTGGCAACGAAGCTGCTTACTGAGGGTCTATGAGAGCTAAATCAGATTTGCATCTACTTGTGCTACTTTATTTCATCGACAAGGGAATAGCAGGCAAAGCACGATAGACAAGCAAATTAATTAGCAGTATCATACAAGACCACAGTAGAAAAAAAGGTTCAACTATTACACAAGCATAATCAGGCAGAAGGACTCTAGCTGGGGTCATCATCATCGTCGGTAAGAGACAGCTCCAACTGGGCCACGAACTCCTCGGCAAGGTCTTCGAAGGATGCAATGTAGTCGGCAGCTTCGCTTGACTCACATGTGAATCCCTCGTCCAGTATCGAGAGGTCAGGCCAGGATGGTGGCTCTTCACCAGGCTGAGCACGTGGGAAGTTGCAACATGGACATACGAGGTCATGTGCTCGAGCGTCTCCTATTGTAGAGTGGCAAATACCGCATCTACTATAGCCTTTTTGACCTTAACCACTTTCTTGCTAGCCTCTGCCTTATCTCGACTAACCTTTACCTTAAGCAGTGCAGCATCGGCAGCAACTTTCTCGGTTTTTAGCTTCTCTGCTTCCGTCTTCATCTTCTCCGCCTCCACCTTCCGCTTCTCTGCCTCCGCTTTTGCAGCCTTCAAATCGGGCCCTGAGTGCCTCCAGTTCAGCATCTTTCATCTTGATCACTTGTTGATTGACGGCCAAGCGCTCCGTTTGTTGATAAGCTTGCTCGTAGAAGGCTTCAGCCTCAAGCAAGGTATCCACAGCACGCTATGAAAATAAGCCAAGAAGCGTCAAAAATAGAGCAAAGAATAGAGCAGAACATAGCACAGGGCTTTTCGTTGTCACATACCCGAATCTGGGGCTTCATGACGGACCAAAACTTTGGAGGCACCTGTGAAGCCGGAGGAGGTGGAGCCATTGCTGTAGCAGGACCGCCAGAGAGGGAGCTGTGGCGATGGCATCCGTGCCGAGAGATGACAAGGCAGCTACGGCGGAGTCGACATTATTGACAACACTCTTCCTGCAAGAAGTTCTCTACCTGGCATCTCCGAAAGAAAAGGAATTATGAAGAGAAAAGAGAGGTGACATACTTCGCCAGACGAACCTTCACCTACACATTCTTCTTCTGCATAGTTGTCTTCGTCAGGACTGGCCTAGCCCTGATAGGTGGCTTCTCAATTGGCGTAGCCGGTGGAGGAGATGATGCCGACGGGTCAGTGGCCTACGCTGAAACCAGCGAGCAAGTGGTCACTATGAACAAAAGTTCACCAGGAACGAATTTAACAATCATTTCTTGATAGTGGTGTTACCTGCTCGACCACCCTGGTCGACGGAGAGCTCGCACGAGAAGACGTCTATGTGGAGCCGCTGACTTCAGCATATCGGCCCCCCAAGCGGCCAACTGGCCGTCCAGCATCTGTTAGATCACGTCAGAAGGAACTTCATAACATCCAAGCGAGCGATTGAAGATCACCTGATTAGCTGGTCTCGATGACGAGGTGCGAGGATGCTTGGCTTGTCGACAGGGCGCAGGTGCTGGAGACACAGACCTACTCTTGCTCCGGAGCCGCCTCACCATCACTTGGGATGATGGTAGGCGCCGGATAGCTCAAGGGAGAGATGACATCGGTGGGACAGAGCTCGATGCTTGGTCATCGTCTCGGGTCAGCTCGTCATCCTCTAGGCTGATGGCTCTCGTGATCGACCCACTTTCATCATCGAACTTGGCCTCCTAAAGAAATATTGGGTTAAATGGAAGGCAGATGTTCGAACGATGCATTACGAACCACGACACAGTACTTACCTTTGGCCGAGGATTGGTGAAAGGTGCGCCTTGATGCCGCACGTGTCAGGTTCTTTACACTGGAATAGCTTGCTTAGCCTAGAGGAGATGTCTGAGTTCTGCAAGGCTGGCAAACAATGAGTTAGCTCACTAGTCATCGACTAAAACAAAAGAACAAGAGTACTACAAGTGCTTACTTCCAGGATTGTCCCTGGTGGCATCGTCAACTCTGGAGTAGTCCCAGGCCAAGTGATCCCGGTACTTCAGTAGACTCGACCGGCGCATGATGAAATCTCTAGCTACATGCCACCTAGTTAACCCAATCTTCGTCAACTCCTCGATCTTCCGAATGTAATAAGCATTGCGGGCGGTCAAAGGAGGGACTTTCATCCAGAGGTCAATCGAATTGGGGAGGAGTGGTCGATGGTAGAGGGCAGTTCACGGTGCTTGGAGAGATGATGTAAAACCACCATTTCTTCCAGTCCGCATGCTAGGAAGAAGTTACAGGGACATGAATATACATATTCGACACTCCGCTGCGAAGGTGGAAACCGGCACCCCCAACAGCATCGTTCTTTGTTTCCCGTTTTAGATTGTAAAAATAGCGGAATAGATTGAGGCTGGGCTTAATACCCTGATAGACCTCACAAAGATGGACAAATACCCTGAGCATGGTAATCGAATTGGAGCTCAGGTGGAAAAGTTGGATCTTGTAGAAGTCAAGAGCCGAGATCAAAAAAGGAGAAGGGGGGCAATTGAGTCCGCAGCGGAAAAAAGCCTCAAACACGACAATCTCATCCTCATTCCGCGGGGTTGAATACAGCTCATCTTGTGACGACCTCTAATGAAGAAGTCCTGAGGAGGAACGAAGCCATCCTTCACCAATTCGGTAAGACACTTTTCTGTCATCACCGATTTTCTCCAAACCCTTTGGAGGGTCTTGTCCTCGAAGACCACTTCCCCACTGGGGGAAATGGGTGCGACCATCTCAGGATTCTTCTTCGGCGACGAGAGAACTCCAGCACTGGCTGAAGAGCTAGACGCCATTGAGAAAGATGGGGGATGGATTCTTTGAAGGTGGCGACGCTAGGGTTTAAGGAGCGTAGCGGAGGCTTCAAAAGTAAGACTAGAGGCAAAAAGGGGGAATTGCAATAATTTTGAGTCTCGGAATTTATAAGCTAAAACCTTCTCTCCAAGCAAACGGTTCACTCCCCGCGGCGCGGCGCCTCGATCGGCAAGAAAAGTAGAATGATAGCGTAGTGCAAATTTTGATGTAATAGACGGAAGCCATAAATGCTCAACTACCCAACATTTGGATTTTTCAAATTTTCTAACTCCGCGTAGAGTCAAGTCGATAAAACGATATCGAGTAACAATTGGTTAATCTAAGGACTCGAGTTAAGCTGACGGCAGGGCGCTCGACTCAGCAACATTTCTACTCGATACTTAGCTACTACCAACCTACTCGACCAAGTCAAAATTTGGCAACCATCGACCAAGCGCTTGTATGGACTCTACACTGAATAGAGTTCGGGGGCTACTATCAAATATCTAAATATCGGATGAGTACGTACCAGAAACATGAAGACTATACTATATATGCTCAAGCAAGCATTTAGAAGCTTCGGATATCTTGGACCCGACCCTACAGGATAAGGTATAAACGGAGGGGATATCTCAATGCAAGAAGGACTCGATCGCTTTCCTGATACGAGGAAACCGACTCGAGTACGCCCGGTATCCAGGGAAGTTTGGATATGCTACAAAGATCGACGCGATGATGAACTCCTCATCAGCTATGATCTAGTATCCCAAGCCAACTACAACTCAACTTGAGGCGGGGCTACCCCGACTATATAAGGCCGGGGGTAGGTATCCTCAAGGGGGAGTGCTGGGAGAAGGCTCAGAGAAAACAGGAGCTGACGGACTATGCTTCGTCAACCTTCAACCATTGTTTAGAACTAAGCTTCATTGTCACTAGGGTTAGACAACTCGCTCTGCACTCGATACACCAAATACATACATCATCCGCATAGGACGTAGGGTATTACTCTATTCGGGGGCCCGAACTTGTATACATCATGTGATGTTGTCTTCATGCTTGACTCTGACACCGAAGGTACCTGTGATCATAAGTTTATTGTCGAAATCTGACCTTCGATAGTAACTCTAACCCTAAAATCGGGACACATACGTGGATATCATTTACATTTATGTGGGCTAACCTGATAACCCAACACACATAACGGGTTTTAAACTCACATAAGCACTTTTCTCAAAGTGGCCTTATCCATGACACCCAATTCAATCCACAAGTCCAAATTTGCATCCATATCCACTTTGGCTCTACCTAAACTACTTAGACTACCGCTGCGGTTTTCCAAACTGCATCGATCCTCATTAATGAGCAAATTACTAATTTGCCTCACGACAAATCGTTCCCTTCCACTCGAAGCTTCGTCATCCACCATGTGACCCCAATGACTTTCTGCCAAGCATCTCACGTGTCTGAATCATAATGGCGCTAGCTTACTTAACCGTTCTGGTCCTCAACTCCTCCTTGAGCCTAGTCCCGGTCCACCTTGCCGTTGCCCACCATCTGCAACAACAATTGCTCACTCTCCGGCTCCTTGTCTTCTAGGTTTGCAACTGCCTCCCGGCCTCAATCATCTTCGGCTCCACCTTGACCGTCTGGAACTTGGCTCTCTTAGCCTAGTTCCGATCACCTTTGCCTCACCATGACTTAACTCTGAAGTCCTGTAACCTTCATAGAAAAGGGAACCCATCACATAGCATAATCACAACTTCACTGGAAAAATCAGTACTAACTCCAAAGCATCACTAGAATCGATAGTACTTCCAAATCGGCACTATAATTGGTAGAGTCGATTTACCTAAGACCTGAAAACGACCCTCCTGGAAAATAACTACCGCTATTTATGAGCCAATAATGTCGATTTCCCGGTACTACCGCCCTCTAGGGCCAGTAGTGCCGATTTCCCTGACAACACCTCAAATTGCTTCAAAATTCAAATCCAATTCAAATCAAACTCAAACTTGAGCACAAAAAGCTCAAACATAGTTAATTACTCATCACAAATATAGATAAATCTCCATATTATCTTTCATCTTACCTCTTGACGTGGCATTGCACGCGACTCTTGCGTCCGCGCCGACCTCACACGGTGGTGGCATCAAAGACGGCGACTGCGCCTGAATGGTGAGAATCACTGGCCCCTGCGAGCTGCAGCAAGATACTATCTACTCAGATTGCATCCACAAAATGGTCGGGACCACTAGAACACCTGTAATTTTTTAACTAACAGGTGAACTTAGGAGGTACACTTGTGTAAATATGCTTCAGGAGTGTACATGTAACACTCAACAGATTATTTTTTTACTATACAAAAGACTGATTTTCTCTATGAAATTAGTTGAACTGACGATTTTTTCGTACAAACTACGTCGCTAGATACCGTTATTAGCTACTTGGAGACAATGCACTCCAACCACAAATACATATCATTTTAAATATCGACACAACCCAAACCACTATTTTGATAACTAATTTATACAATAATATCTTAATAAAACCCAATAAAATTATAATATTATGAAAGTATTTTTCGAGACAAATCTATACATATGATTTTTATGTATCCAATCTAAATATTAAAAAGATACCGATAGCCAAAGTTTTAAAAGTTTGGCTATATGTATCCTGAAACGATTTGTATTCGTTACCGGAGGGAGCATATAGATAGCCGTACTTCCCGTGCAATTGCGCAGCTAGATACTACTTTCTCTATTTTCTTTAAGTGACGTCATAGAATCCATACCTAAAGTTTTACCACTAACATGTGTAAACTATCTAGTTTGGCTACATGAAAATTATACTATTAGATTTGTCATTAAAAATACTTACATGATATTATAATTTTATTAGTATATTGTAAGATAAAGTTATAAAAAGTAACGGTCAAAGTCACATCTCGGACCGTGAGAAGTCGAAAACGTCACTTAAAAAGAATGGAGGGAGGACAATATATCTATTTGCATCTAAACATAGAGCAGTACTTGTTATAAAACTCTAATGCTTGCTGCGGAAATACAATTGTAATATCTCTCATATCACCTGTTTAATTTACACCATTACAATCTGAACCCACCACCATCAACGGTGTATACATTCTTTTCTTCCTTTGATTAACGTGAAAAGTTCTAGCCCATGAGAGCGAACATGACAGCTTCTTTTGCATTTACTTTAATATATAAACACATTCTTCCTTATTATTTAATTTAATTATACCGAATGGGTCTCCCCTACTGTTTGTTTCTCTATAAAAAACTTAGGAAAAGTCTATATAACACCCCAAACTTTAGTCAAAGGTCCATCTAGCACCATTAACTATGAAACTACATATTTGACCTCCCCAAACTTTGCAATCCGTTTCAAATAACATATTTACCCAGTTTTGCATAGTAGTATTGCCCGTGTGGTGCAATGAGTTGGCAGTTTTGCCATATAAAATGACACACTGGCCAAGTTAGATCAATAATAGGTAGGGTTCATATGGACTACCCCTCGCTGAGCTCCCAACCATGCTTCCATGGTTATCGGCCTATGTAGCTCCTCCTCTATATCGATTTGGAAGAGAAATCCTTATAAGCCCCACCTGTCATGGACCTAAACTTGCCTAGCATATCATCCAATGTGGCAAAACTGCCCACTCATCACGCACACGAGTAATAACACTATGCGAAATTAGGTTAGAGTGTTATTTGAACTGGATTGCAAAGTTCGAGGGGTCAAATATCTAGTTTCATAGTTTGGGGTGCCAGACGGACTTTCGAACAAAGTTTGCGTGTTATATGGACTTTTTCCAAAACAATTGAATAAAAAATAATTACACAACAAAGTATGGTTCAATCCTAATATATTTGTATTTCCTATACAACTGCCATAGCTCTAATACAAATTTGGTTATTCTGTACCATTATAATAATCTAGAACGCGAAATAAAATATGTAAATATTTCTCTCTTTTTTCTTCGATTAATGTCGAGACCCTCTTTTTTAGCATGGAATACCAAGAAGATCTCAAGTGCATAATTTACTACTCCCATGATCAGTAGTTAGTACGCACATTCACAACATTGCTATCACATCCATATATAAGTCTATAACACATTAACAAAATATAGTTCTTACAACATAGCCTAAGGGCCGAATTGAAATGCAGCAGAAGATATAGAGTCCAGCAGTATGCCTTTGCTCAAAATACCATAGGCAACAGACAAGGAGTAAACCCTAGAAGAGCTCATCGATATAGTCCCTGTGACATGTGGTGAAATATACATCCTCGGGAACTTCACTTTTGAAAGACCATGTGGAGGTGTACCCAAGTTTGTGATGAGTATTTGACTAAATTTGAGTTTGGTATGCTCTGGTTTGAGTTTGATTAGAATTGAATTTTTAAATTGAAGCAATTTAAGTTGTGTCTGCCAGGATCGGCATTACTGGCCTTAAGAGGGTGGTACTACTGACTAGGCAGCAGCACTACCATCCTGGGAGCGATAGTTATATTCCAGAGAGTGTCTTCGCTGGGATTTCAGGCGAGGGGCGCTACCGGCCATGTTAGGGCGGTAGTGCCGGTCGAGCGGTACTACCGGCCCCAGGGGGTGGTAGTGCCAACTTTTGAGCGATTATTGAGATTTGAATTTTGAAATTGCGTGAGATTTATTGCATATCATTTTAGGCAATGATATGTGATGGGTTTTCCTTATCTTTGATGGTTGCAGGACGATGGTGCTAGATTATGGTGAGGCGAATGATGACCGGTACGAGGTGAGGTGCGTCGAAGGTCCAGACGGTCGAAGATTACTAGAGGATGATCGAAGACGGAGTCGCTGCAAAACTTGAAGACATGGAATAGATGAGATGCTAGCTAGGAGCTGCTCGGATCAAAGAGGGCCGTTGAATCGCGGTCTATAATATAGAGTAGCGGGTCTAGTTATTATGATTTGTGAAGCGTGCAAAACCCGTTATCGCTGTTGGTTTCGGGTTAGCCCATGTATGAGTGAGTGAGTGAGTCAATCCTAGCCCTTGATGGTGTTCCTTAAGGTTGAAGAAACTCATCCAAGGGTGGAGGATGACTCAAGAGTAGTATAAATTAAGGGGTAGGGGTAGCCTTCCCCTCTTTCAAGGTTTTGAGGTTTTGGTGCACCTTTGAGCTTTGCCCACTTTGTTGTGAGACTTTGTAAACCTTTCCTCCAAAAATGAAAATCTATTTTTCTCAATTCTGAATTTACTTTCCACATTTACATTATGCCTTAAATTCTATCTTTAAATTCCGTAATTTACATTCTTGCAATTTACTTTCATGCAAGTTGGATTTGCCTCCCCTCCTTCTATTTGCTTGTGCTTCTTGTGCCGAGGATGAATGATTGATGGTCGAGTCTTTTTTAGATCATATCCCAATTATCTAGGTGTCGACGATCGGGATCGCCTGATCACAAGAAGAAGACGGGAGTGATGTAAGAGTGGAACCCAAGATGTGCTCGCTCGGAAGGAACTCTGATCGCCGTTAGGAGTGAGGAAAAGAGAGCGGTTGACGCGAGGAGTTATACTGGTTCGAGCCCCCAGTATGAGTAACAGCTCTACTCCAGTCTTGCCCGGAGGCGAAAGGTAGACGATGATGCACTGTGGTTGAATACAAGAGGTGCTTGAGCCAAGGTCGAGGACTAGTTCTTCGTGTCGTGTGTGCTCTGTTTCTTTCCCCGCGCAGGGGGAAGTTTTTATACCTCTACTACTGAGTTTATTAAAGAAAATGGCCGGGCGAGATTCTCAGGGGAGTGGCGCCAGATCTGGACATGATGCGCAATGAAGTATGGGAATAATAGTGCTGAGAACCGTTGCCATGATCGCCTTAACTCAACCTTTTAAGGCTCCTCCTTGACTCGGTAACTGCCGATTTCTGTAATCCAACCGAGTCCTCCGAGCTTGCCCTCAATAGCGAGCCGGGCCCTAGGTCGAGCAAGCTTGGTCCTTGGTCGAGTGAGCTTGGGTCCAAAGGGCCATTGCCTGCACGGAGTAACCAGTCACCGACACTAGGCAACTCTTGTGTTTTTCCGTGCAAGAAACCGATCTTTTTCTCTCTAGGAGATTATTCTTGTAAGGTTGGGTTTTTGGTGCTTTTGTCTTATGTTCTAGCTTGCTATGGCATGTGAGAAGCCATCTCGGATCATCTTGATCATCAAGAACCTACGAGCTAGCTGGGTGCGAAGTTTTTGTTTTTGTACTCGTTCTTGTGCACTCTTCCTTCAATTAAAAAAAGGTTAGAACTTTTACATTAATACTTACGACTGAAGGTTAGAATAGGTTTCTGACATCCATAGGAAGGTGTCTACAAAGTTTCATGGTGTTTGGATCAGCCGATCAAAAGATTCATCAATTTTCCTTTTGAGTCGTGCTGATTTTTACTATTCATAGGGTTGCGTTGCAGTAAATTGGCACTACCGTTCTACAGCACCAGTAGTGATGAGGTACTATTCATCCAGCACTACCTGGGCTGATTTGCGGTAGTGCCGCCCCTGCTGAAGACTTTTGGATTTTTGCTTGTTTCTCCACTTTGCGTTGATGTGGTGAGGTTCTTGGTTGGATTATTTTGAGTGGGGGAAAATTTTATTTTGAGATCATTCACCCCCCTCTGATCACTAATTTGGTCCTTCAACTTTCCTCATCCATTAAACCAATAAATTAAGCAAGATTGAGTACTTTTGTACTCAGCAAGACTTATAGTATATCACAAATCACTTCTACAAAACACCTCTTTCTTGTCGGTCTATCACTGTCGGTTCTAGCCGAACCGACAGTGATAACACTATCACTGCCGGTTCATAAGCTAGACCGCCACAAATGCTCGACCGAAGAAAAAACTGGCAGTGATAGTAACTTATCTCTGTTGGTTCTAAAACAAACTAGCGGTGATACTATCACTATCGGTTCCTCTTAAGAACCGACAATGATAAGTTATTATCACTACCGATTCGTAAGAAGAATCGGCAGTGATAATGGAGGAAGTATCACTGCTGATTCGGAATCCAAACCGACAGTGATAATAGTATCACTGCTTGTTAGGAATCCAAACTGGCAGTGAAAATATTTTTGAAAAACCATAACTTACATAGTTACATGAAGACCAATGCAGCAGACAACGACAATTGTTCAACCTGGGCTATGTTTGACTTTGAGGATGAGAGGGTGTCTATGATAGCGAAGCCTTTCTAGACACATTGGATTTTAAACTTTTTCCCCTTCTTTATGTCTAAAACAACATCCTGCAATCATACGGCCAGTGGCTCCACCGACCTGGCTGCACCACCCGTTGCTCACTGCTTGCCTCCAGGCCCTCCACCATCCTTCCCTCAATAGCTAGCTAGGCTCCAATGAACCGAATACAAACCTGTAACTGTTAAAAGGATAGTTTACCTTACATAGTGTCGGGACCCGAATTTGCAAATCCGGACCCTCTGTCTATACCGCACTAGTCCAGGATCACGCTAGTGCACACAGGCTAAACATAGATGCTATCACAGTCATACACAGTGGAATATAGCATAACTTTAATAATTAATACTAACTATTGTCTTACATGATTATTGCCACACAGGGCTTATAAAAGAAATAGCAATTAAACAGCAGAGGAAAAATAAATAAGCGTAGTAGCTCTCCAGTTCACCGCAGGCAACTGACGAGGCTCGGACCCTAAGCATTCGCATCCATATAATCCTCCTCCACGAAAGGCGTAGATTCTTCCTCTTCTGAAGTTGTTGTTGTTGGGGTGAGTACATAAAGCACTCAACAAGTTGTGCATAGCAATGCAAGTCTAATATTCTATATGCTTGGCTTAATCCAAAGGAATGGCTAATATGGCTATTTTGCAATAAAGTGGCATTTAACAAGAATACAATAAATAGATTGAAAAGCAGTAAAACAAATACAGTAATTAATATATTCAGCATTTCTGAAGTAAACCAAGTTTCAAATCCTAAATCAATTTCCACCTTCCATGGCACCTTGCCATCCCAATAGGTTTTTCTTTAACAAAAGTCTAACCCTTAACTGTAATTCCCGAGCATTGCCCAATACCATGAGCACGGCTATTCGAATAGATTGTACACTCTACAGAGGTTATGCACTTTACCCACACGATACAACCAAACACCACCAAAGCGAGTGATCATAACAAAGCCTTTACAATGCTACACCTAGACCCAGTACTGTTCGCAAAGGTTTCAACACTAAAGGGTTAAACCACCACAATAGGGCCCCCCTCTTGCGCCATGTGAGTTAAACCGTAAACCCAGGACTCACTATTCACCACGACAGCACCGAAATCTAGGCTTCACAAATTATTCAGCTAGGTTGTCCCATTCCAGACATGTGGTTGCAAGAAAGACTCAGGTCAAAAGCTTGCAAGGTTAAGTCCTTAAAGTGATTAAGGCAAGACTTCCACATACCCCTGCCAATCCTGGCCCACCTTGGCACATGCCCCTTGCCACTTGCCCCAATCTAAATCATTACCACCCCAGTTGATTACCATGCACCACGAGCCACCAACATTTCAATCTAGTTGTGTGACCTCCTCGCCACGAAAACTTGATATCACTGTGTGACAACACATGACACACCAATTCGTAAACATTGTTCCATATTCCATTAATCAAGATTAAGTATCAACATTCGAACACATGTGATAACGTGGCATGGCTAAGCAATCTATGACGGTCAAACTAGCCCATGTTGATTATCAATATTAACCAACTATAGTTCCACATCCTAGGGTGCCAATTATATCATGGCATATAATTGACAAGGTATGATTTAATTCAAATAGGCATATTATCTAATTCCCAGATTAATTGAAATCATTTATACACATAAAATATCATGCATAAAATTTAAGAGACAAAATAGCAATTTTGTGAAATCAGGTGCAACATGGTCAAAGCAAAACTTGCCTTGGAGTAGGTGCTGGTCTTGCTCTGAGCTTGGGTCTTGAAGCGACGAATCTTCCTCCGGATCTCCGAGCAGTTCAACGTCTACGCGAAACGATGCCAAAATAGCAAATAAATGGTAAAACAGAGAGCAACCAAACTCCAAAAATAACATAAAATTCACCAATAAATAGATGTTGATTTTACAAATTTTTAGAAATTTGAATCACTCAAATCCGAGTTAAAATGCAAAATATATAGCCTTTTGAAGTTTGAATAGATACTAAAAATACAGAAAATATAATTTCCGATTTTCCCGAATTATTTTTCTATTGGAAAAGATTTTTATTGCGCAACGCTTACGTCAGCCCTGGCCCAGACCAATCGGGTGGTGACACGTCAGCCCTGGTCCACGGAACCGCCTTTGGTCCACCGTGGACGCGGCCCACGGCGCCCTGCGCCACACGTTGACACGCGGCGCACATCCGCAAGGGAATCCGACGGCTACCGTTCTACACTTATGTGGCTCAATCTCGAATGCTCACCGCACATCTAACGGCCAAGGCTTACCCGAGCGAAACACTGTTGAATGCGGAGACGTGGCTCGATCTGGACGGTCCGGCGAAGATCCAATGGCTGCGCGAAACTCCGAAGCACGGCGGAGGGCTTGCACCGGAGCGGAGAAAGACGACCACCTGAACGGCGTTTCGGTGCGACTCCGGCGAGATGAAGTGGCGGCCTCGACGCGACGAATCTGGATCTGGAACCCGAGCGGCGGATGGATGCTTGACGGTGACGGAACGGCGAGAAAACGATCGGCGACGCTACGGAAAACTACAGCGAGCTCTTGGGGCTAATCGACGGCGACTCGACTGTGAAGACTTGAACGACTGAAAGCGCAAGGCGGTGAGGAACCTCGGGGTGTAGCTACGGCTTTTATAGCCTCGGCATGCGTGCACAAATGGCAACCCTAGCACTCCGCAGTGGAGACGGCATGCGGCGGTAGGTTTGGAAACCCAAATCGGAGACGAAGACGCCAAGCCATCCGATTCGTGGTCAATGGCCACGATTAGATCTCGGCTGATCGAATCCAATCCGTACTTTCCAAAATCAATGGATGCGATCAATTCTTTCCAAAACAACGCCGCACAATCTCAACCGTACGATCTTGATCCAACGGCCGATCGCATTGGGGTTTCGCGAAAGAACGGCCGTCCGATCTAGATCCAACGGTCCACACGCGCGACGGCGCGGCGGTGACGGACGCCTGACATTGATACACACGCATGCACAAAGGTGGGCTTCGCCTAGTCTCGTTTCACCGATTTTTCAAAAGCTTTTTATTTAAAATAATTCCCAAAATTAGATTAATTCATTTAAGGCAATTAAATTGTCAGAAAAAATCCAAGAAAATTCTCATAAATACTTTGAGATATTTTGAGTTCAAATAAAATATTTTTGGTAAAACTTTATTTTGACTATGCAGATATTTAATTGGTTTTCTCAAGGAGGCTAATTACTTAATTTTCAAAATAAATTTCAATAAATCCACAAAAATCCCAATAAATCTCAAATTGCATAAATGACAATAAAATAACACTTAAAGCAAAAATTTGGGTGTTACAAATCTCCCCCCTTAACAGAATCTCGACCCCGAGATTCAGGGCTAACTAAGGAATAGGTTTGGAAATTCTAACTTCAGGTTCTCTTCACGCTCTCTGGTTGCCTCATTCTCAGAATGGTTGCTCCACTGAACTCTGCAAAAACGAATTGACTTGTTCCTGATTCTGCGGTCCATAACATCCAAAATTTTCATCGGCTGCTCCTTGTAGGTCAAATCCTTCTGCAACTCAATCTCTTCCAAAGGCGTCTGCTCCGCTGGCACCCGAAGACACTTCTTGAGCTGTGACACATGGAACACATCATGTACGCCTACCAGTGACTGCGGCAATTCCAACTGATAAGCAACCTCCCCTCGACGGCTCAAAATTTTGAACGGCCCAACATATCTTGGGGCAAGCTTTCCTTTAGCGTGGAACCTTTTAACTCCTTTCAGAGGGGTAACTCTAAGATACACAAAATCGTCTGGCTCGAAACTCAAATCACAGCGTCGATTATCTGCGTAAGTCTTTTGTCTTGACTGTGCGATTTTCAACCTCTCTCTTATCATGGCAACTTGCTCTTCAGCTTCCTTGAGAATATTAGGGCCAAATATCATACGCTCTCCTGTCTCATTCCAATTCAGCGGGGTACGATAGGCACGACCATATAAAGCTTCAAATGGTGACATATGCAAACTAGCTTGGTAACTGTTGTTATAGCTGAACTCTGCATATGGTAAACATTTGTCCCAGGAAGTAGTGTAGGCTAAAGCGCAAGCTCTCAACATATCTTCTAAAATCTGATTTACTCTTTCTGTCTGACAATCGGTTTGTGGGTGATATGCTATACTGAAGTTCAATCGCGTTCCCATAGCTTCATGCCATTTATCCCAGAATCTTGAGGTGGACTGAGTACCTCTCTCTGACACTATTTTCTTAGGCACACCATGCAAACACACAATTCTGGCCATGTATAATTCTGCTAACCGGTCTGTTGAGTAAGTTGTCTTAACCGGAATGAAGTGAGCAACTTTGGTCAATCGATCCACAATGACTCATATAGAATCATACCCACTTTGAGTTCTTGGCAACCCAGTGATGAAATCCATACCGATTTCTTCCCATTTCCATTCTGGAACCCTTAACGGCTGTAGTAATCCTGCTGGTCTCTGGTGTATTGCCTTAACTCTCTGGCATATATCACACAAAGCAACATGCTTAGCGACTTCGCGTTTCATATTCGGCCACCAAAACCTCTCCCTTAAGTCCTGGTACATCTTGGCGCTTTCTGGATGGATTGAATACTTGGAATCGTGAGCCTCTTCCAAAATCAACTGCTTAAGCTCTGGTCTGTGTTGCACACAGATTCGACCCTTGAACCACATGGTACCCTGGTCATCCATAATAAAATCTGCCGCTAATCCTTCATCCTTTTTAGCTTTGATTCGGTTGATTTTTCTCATCATCCTTCCGCCCTTCCCGAATCTGATCCTCAAGCGTCGTTTTTACTTCCAATGCAGCTATGAATCCTTCTGGAATCATTTCCAATTTTAACTTCTGAAACTCCTTACACAACTCCGATTGACCTTCTTGTACCATCATATTTGCAACATGGCTTTTACGACTCAAGGCATCAGCCACTACATTAGCCTTTCCTGGATGGTAGCGGATTCCCATATTATAATCCTTGATCAGTTCCAACCACCTCCTTTATCTCATGTTAAGATCTGACTGAGTAAAAATATATTTCAAACTTTTGTGGTCCGTATATATCTCACATCTATTTCCAATGAGATAATGACGTCATAATTTCAAGGCATGCACCACGGCAGCCAATTCCAAATCATGCGTAGGATAATTTCCTTCATGCGGTCTTAACTGCCTTGACACATATGCGACCACTTTACCCTCTTGCATCAACACGCATCCAAGTCCCTGTCTTGATGCATCACAGTATATGTCAAAACTGTTCTGGACATCAGGCAATACTAGCACTGGGGCTGTTGTCAAAAGCTTCTTTAATTCCTCAAAGCTCTTCTCACACTCTGGCGTCCACGCAAACTTCTTTTCCTTTTTCAGCAATTGCGTAAGAGGTCTCGCAATTGTTGAAAATCCTTCTATAAACCGCCAATAGTAACATGCCATTCCCAGAAAACTACGCTTTGAGTAATGAGACTTGGTGCTCCCAAAGCAGATCTGCTCCACCTTGCTCGGGTCCACTGCCACTCCTTTCGCAGTCATCACATGACCAAGAAATTCAACCTTCTCCTTCCAAAAATCACACTTGCTGAACTTAGCATACAACTGTTGTTCTCGCAACCTTTCTAAGACCAACCTCAAATGTTCAGCATGCTCTTCTTCTATCTTTGAATAAACCAGGATATCGTCTATAAAGACAACAACAAACTTATCCAGATACTCCATGGAAACCTTATTCATCATATTCATGAAATATGCCGGCGCATTGGTCAATCCGAACGACATAACTGTAAATTCATAATGTCCATATCTCGTTGAGAATGCAGTTTTCGGGACATCTTCTGCTCGAATCTTAAGTTGATGATATCCTGAACTAAGGTCTATCTTGGAGAAGACTCCTGCTCCCCTCAACTGATCAAATAAGTCGTCGATTCTTGGCAATGGGTACTTGTTCTTAATCGTTACTTCATTAAGTGCTCGATAATCGATACACATTCTTAGACTTCCATCCATTTTCCTTACAAACAAAACTGACGCTCCCCATGGCGATGAGCTTGGTCTTACGAAGCCTTTCTCCAACTGCTCTTCAACCTGCTTTTTCATTTCTACTAGTTCATCAGTAGGCATCCGATAAGCTCTCTTTGCTATCGGTGCTGTTCCAGGTGCTAACTCAATGACAAACTCGATGTCACGGTCTGGCGGCATTCCCGGCAGATCCTCTGGAAATACATCTGAGTATTCCCTGACCACTAGCACTTCTTCTATGCTGACGGCTTTTACGCTATTAACCATTAATTGACCATCACGAACTGTTGTTGCTTGGAATTCCACTTTCTCTCCTCTAGGGCTCTCAATGGATACAACCCTTCGGCCGCAGTCCAATACTGTCTTATGCTTGGTCAACCAGTCCATACCGAGAATAACATCTAAAACTTGGGTATCTAACATGATCAAGTTCGCTAGGAACTCTACCCCATTAATTAGTAGCTTAACTCCTATGCACCCAAGGCTAGATCTTAACTCAGATCCTGGGGCTTGGACTAACATCACACATTTAAGATTTTTCATAATCTAACCATTTTCAGATGCAAAAGTCCGAGATACAAATGAATGCGAAGCTCCCGAATCAAATAAAACAGTTCCAGGTACTGAGTTTACCAAAAACTTACCCAGCACGACATCTGACGCTTCCTGAGCTCCATCTGCGGTGATGTGGTTGACCCTGCCCCGAATAGTAGCTTGAGGCGTCACTCCTGCCTGTCCAGATTCTCGGCTCGCTCCAGTCATTGGCGCCTTAGCAGGTGTCATTCCAAGGTTGAAACGCACTGGCGTGATACCTCCTTTCTGGGGACATCTGTTGGCATAATGCCCCACCGATTGCAATCAGAGCACCTTCGGCGGTGATCACGCACTCCTCCTTGAGCATTGTTACCCTGAACCGGCGCTCGATAACTCTGTCCCAGTGGTCGCGGCGCAGGTGTTGCTGGTTTATTAACAGCTTGCGGTTGAAACCTAGCAAATTGTTGCGGTGTCATCCTCATTCGCAGGTGGTTAGGGCGTCCACCTTGGTTGGTCATCAAGCGCTTGCGATTCTCCCCCAGTTCTTTGCATTTATCCTCCAAAATCAAAGCTTTGTTTACCAATTCTTGAAAATCTGGAAAAGTGTAGGTAATTTGCCCCACCTGCAGCCCTGAGTTTAGTCCCTTCATGAAGCGGGACTGCCTGGCCTTGTCCGTTGCTACGTCTTCAGGAGCATAGCAAGCTAACTGCGTGAATTTATTCAAGTAATCGGCCACCGGTTGGCCTCCTTGCTTAAGCGCCCTGAACTCTTCGTTTTTCAGATCCATCATCCCTTCCGGTACATGATACTGGTGAAAGGCCGTTGCAAACTCTTCCCATGTGATTTCCATGGGTGCCTCATGAGCAGCACAGTAGTTCTCCCACCATTCTGCAGCTGTTCCCTCTAGCTGATGGGATACGTAAAGAACCTTCTCATGGCCTTCACATTGAGTGATGTACAGCTTCCTCTCAATGGTTCTTAGCCAATCATCCACTTCCAAGGGGTTGACATTACCTGAGAATGTTGGTGGTCGGGTCCTCATGAAGTTCGACAACTTGGAGTAAGGATGAGGCCCGCCATTGTTGTTCTGGGTAGCGAGGTTGTTGACTGCAGCCATATTGGTCATCTGCTGCATCATTGTCTGCATCAACTGAGGTTGCGCAGCGAGAAAAGCTCCCAAGTTCTGCATATCCCCTGGCGGTGCTTGTTGCGGTGGTGATCCTTCGTTGGGATTGTTTCCTGGGCACAGACCACTTCCTGAAGCTCCGTTGTTACTGCGGGTGTTCCCCATCTGCTTGATTGCTTCTTGGGTTAGGAAAGATAGATGTAGCATAGATAAGATGCAAGAATTTCTAAGGCGGGGAAACAGGTTAAACCCAACTTAAATAATCTTTATTAATACTTGGTATGGTTGCTTACAATGCCTAAGGGCTTTGTAACACATACTGCACACTCTGCAGACAATTAAGAACCAAACTAAACATGCAACCTTAACGTCTACTAAAAGATAAAGACTAACATAAATACGTGACTCAACACATGAGTCTCAACACAACTCTAAGACCGACTCTCACTCATCCAGCCACCCTGGCTGAGACTGATCCGACGCATACACCGGTGGGTGGGCTGGCATGGGTGCGAACCCATCCCGGTGACCCTCTGCTGTCTCCTCAAGCTCCCACTCACGCTCCTCTGGGTCTTTTTCTTCTTCCTCCTCTTCTTCTTCTTCGGCGACCTCATCTGGCTCTTGAATGACCTGTTCTGCCACTTCCTCGGCTACCTGCAAGGCCTCCTCCAGCTCGCCGATGACTCTGGTTGCTGCGTCACGGGTCTTCTGAAGCTCCCGCTCGGTCACCCTCAGCGCCTCGTACACTGTCTCCAGCTCCTGCGCAGTGTCCCTCAGGTGATCCTCCTGGGCGGTGGCAAACTCAGCAAGGTGTACTGCAGTAGCACACTCCCCCTCCAAGATCCGTCAACACCGGCATGCTCGCACTGTCGGGTGAAGTCAGAACACGGTGTTGCGAAGCTCGTAGGAGTAGTCGTGGCAGATCCGTCGTAGAGCAAGTCCGGCAGCCTCTTCAATTCCTGCCTCGTACGTGAACCTCTGGGTAGTGATGTGGATCGGTCTGGTGTTCTCGTCGCACTCTCGAGCGAAGATGGTCACTGCGTAAGAACCCCGATGCACACCGCTGACGCCCAAAGAGCTGCCTCGAGAGAGCGGACAATCGAAGCCTCCAATCACTTGAAGAACTCACCACAGCTCCATGGCATAGCCACCCTGCCTCGACTCGAAGGACTGGAAGATCGGCATCTATTCAAAACAGAATTTTGAATAAGATCTCCACTCGAAACGACCACGAAAAGAAGGTAATTTAGCAAGGATGAGAGTAGAGGGATGAGATAAGCCAAGAGTTTCTTATTAGTCAAGTTTACCTTTTTCTTTAGAAAATAATTTGGACATTCCTAAGAGATACCAACTACCTAGGGCCAAGACCTATAGTCAGTATGGCTCTGATACCACCTCTGTCGGGACCCGAATTTGCAAATCTGGACCCTCTGTGTATACCACACTAGTCCAGGATCACGCTAGTGCACACAGGCTCAACATAGATGCTATCACAGCCATACACAGCGGAATATAGCATAACTTTAATAATTAATACTAACTGTTGTCTTACATGATTATTGCCACACAAGGCTTATAAAAGAAATAGCAATTAAGCAACAGCGGAAAAATAAATAAGCGTAGCAGCTCTCCAGTTCACCGCAGGCAACTGACGAGGCTCGGACCCTAAGCATTCGCATCCATATAATCCTCCTCCACGAAAGGCATAGATTCTTCCTCTTCTGAAGTTGTTGTTGTTGGGGCGAGTACATAAAGCTCTCAACAAGTTGTGCATAGCAATACAAGTCTAATATTCTATATGCTTGGCTTAATCCAACGGAATGGCTAATATGGCTATTTTGCAATAAAGCGGCATTTAACAAGAATACAATAAATAGATTGAAAAGCAGTACAACAAATACAGTAATTAATAGATTCAGCATTTCTGAAGTAAACCAAGTTTTCAATCCTAAATCAATTTCCACCTTCCATGGCACCTTGCCATCCCATTAGGTTTTTGTTTAACAAAAGTCTAACCCTTAACTGTAATTCCCGAGCATTACCCAATACCGTGAGCACGGCTATTCAAATAGATTGTACACTCTGCAAAGGTTATGCACTTTACCCACATGATACAACCAAACACCACCAAGGCGAGTGATCATAACAAAGCCTTTACAATGCTACACCTAGACCCAGTACTATTCGATAAGGTTTCAACACTGAAGGGTTAAACCACCACAACAGGGCCCCCCTCTTGCGCCATGTGAGTTAACCCGTAAACCCGGGACTCACTATTCACCACGACAGCACCGAAATCTAGGCTTCACAAATTATTCAGCTAGGTTGTCCCATTCCAGACATGTGGTTGCAAGAAAGACTCAGGTCAAAGGCTTGCAAGGTTAAGTCCTTAAAGTGATTAAGGCAAGACTTCCACATACCCTTGCCAATCCTGGCCCACCTTGGCACATGCCCCTTGCCACTTGCTCCAATCTAAATCATTATCACCCCAGTTGATTACTACGCACCACGTGCCACCAACATTACAATCTAGTTGTGTGACCTCCTCGCCACGACAACTTGATATCACTGTGTGACAACACATGACACACCAATTCATAAACATTGTTCCATATTCCATTAGTCAAGATTAAGTATCCACATTCGGACACATGTGATGACGTGGCATGGCTAAGCAATCTATGACGGTCTAACTAGCCCATGTTGATTATCAATATTAACCAACTATAGTTCCACATCCTAGGGTGACAATTAGATCATGGCATATAATTGACAAGGTATGATTTAATTCAAATAGGCATATTATCTAATTCCCAGATTAATTGAGATTATTTATACACATAAAATATCATGCATAAAATTTAAGAGACAAAATAGCAATTTTGTGAAATTAGGTGCAACATGGTCAAAGCAAAACTTGCCTTGGAGTAGGTGCTGGTCTTACTCTGAGCTTGGGTCTTGAAGCGACGAGTCTTCCTCCGGATCTCCGAGCAGTTCAACGTCTACGCGAAACGATGCCAAAATAGCAAATAAATGGTAAAACAGAGAGCAACCAAACTCCAAAAATAACATAAAATTCACCAATAAATAGATGTTGATTTTACAAATTTTTAAAAATTTGAATCACTCAAATCCGAGTTAAAATGCAGAATATATAGCCTTTTGAAGTTTGAATAGATACTAAAAATACAGAAAATATAATTTCCGATTTTCCCGAATTATTTTTCTATTGGAAAAGATTTTTATTGCGCAACGCTGACGTCAGCCCTGGCCCAGACCAATCGGGTGGTGACACGTCAGCCCTGGTCCACGGACTTGGTCCACGGAACCGCCTTTGGTCCACCGTGGACGCGGCCCACGGCGCCACACGCTGACACGCGGCGCACATCCGCAAGGGAATCTGACGTCTACCGTTCTACACTTATGCGGCTCAATCTCGAACGCTCATCGCACATCTAACGGCCAAGGCTTACCCGAGCGGAACACTATTGAATGCGGAGATGTGGCTCGATCTGGACGGTCCGGCGAAGATCCAACGGCTGCGCGAAACTCCGAAGCACGGCGGCAGGCTTGCACCGGAGCGGAGGAAGACGACCACCCGAACGGCGTTTCGGTGTGACTCCAGCGAGATGAAGTGGTGGCCTCGACGTGGCTTGACGTGACGAATCCGAATCTGGAACCCGAGCGGCGGATGGATGCTTGACAGTGACGGAACGGCGAGAAAACGATCGGCGACGCTACGGAAAACTACGGCGAGTTCATGGGGCTAAACGACGCCGACTCGACGGTGAAGACTTGAACGACTGAAAGCGCAAGGTGGTGAGGAACCTCGGGGTGCAACTACGGCTTTTATAGCCTCGGCCTGTGCGCACAAATGGCAACCCTAGCACTCCGCGGCGGAGACGGCGTGCGGCGGCGGGTTTGGAAACCCGAATCGGAGACGAAGACGCCCAGCCGTCCGATTCGCGGTCAATGGCCACGATTAGATCTCGGACGATCCAATCCAATCCACACTTTCCAAAATCAATGGATGCGATCAATTCTTTCCAAAGCAACGCCGCACAATCTCAACCGTACGATCTTGATCAAACGGCCGATCGCATTAGGGTTTCACGAAAGAACGGCCGTCCGATCTAGATCCAACGGTCCACACGCGCGGCGGCGGCGAAGCTGCTGATGGGCCACACAGCGATGGGCCGCACGCGCACAGTGCTGGGCTTCGGCCCAATACTGTTCACCAATTTTTCAAAAGCTTTTTGATTTGAAATAATTCCTGAAATTAGATTAATTCATTTAAGTCAATTAAAATATCAGAAAAAATCCAAGAAAATTCTCATAAATACTTTGAGACATTTTGAGTTCAAATAAAATATTTTTGGTAAAACTTTATTTTGACTATGTAGATATTTAATTGGTTTTCTCAAGGAGGATAATTACTTTATTTTCAAAATAAATTTCAATAAATCCAGAAAAATCCCAATAAATCTCAAATTGCATAAATGACAATAAAATAACACTTAAGGCAAAAATTGGAGTGTTACACATAGATAATTGTCTTATATAGGCTTTCCATATTCGTGATTGTTTTATATAGACTTTCCTTTTGTACCATCATGTACTCTATATATTCTGGTCATTGGCCTCATATTGAATACAACAAATGCTATTCATAACATGGTACCAGAGCAAGGTTTTTTGGGTTAGGATTTATCGGTGTTGCACTTACGCCATCCCTAGCCGCCACCCCGTTTCTTCCTCTACCGTTGCCCCCGGGAGGAGCCATCTCCACTCCCAGGGGTAGCCGCCCCCGTCGATGCGGCTCCTCTGCCGCTGCTCGTTCTCGTCGATCTCGTCACCGGCCCACGACCCTTTTCCTCATCAGCCGAGGGATGAGAAGGGTTGGATCCTACCACTTCGTTCGGATCTGCGCCACCCGCCTTTGGGGCCCGCACCTCTTGCTCCCGTCGTCCTCCTTCGGCAGGTCTGGCCTCCACGCGTTGACGTTCATGCGACACGCCGTCCGCCGCCTCCTCAACTGTCGACACTGACCTCGTCGCTTCGGTCGTCTGCGGTCGGTCGCCCGTCTCGGCAACCGTGCCATCCTGCCTCCACGGTTTCGCTTCTCCGGCCACCCACCTCGACGCCGCTTGGCCTCCGTGCCGCCCTACCGGCCCTCCGTTGCGTCACCTTCGATGACCGCGCCAGCTACCCAGCCTCTAGCCTGCACCAGCCTCCCGTCGGCTCGCCCTCACCCGCACGAGCCACCGTTCGCCCCACCATTCACCCGGCTGCCTGCCTCATCCAAATGACCGAGAGAGCCATGCCTGAGAAAGCCTTTTGATCTTTTGTGCCCAGACTTCAAATATATCCATAGTCGGATTTACTTCCAGTTTGACTTTCGGTACCTGCTCTAGAGCAACTTTAGCTTCATATTTAGCTCCGGCTCTAGAGCAGCTCTGACTTTTTGTTTGGTTTTTGGCTACATCTCAGCTCTTTGGCTCCGTCTCTCGGCTCGACTCTTGCTCTTTGGCTATAGCCTTTTGGTATTCCGTCAACTTCTGCTCTTCAGCTCATTCAATTGGCTCGGCTCTTCGTCATCTTGGCTTGTTGGCTCATCATTTTGGCTCTCCTCGCTATTGCTGCTGCTAGTATATAATGCTATTGCTCCTAGTTAATTTTGAGTCTTTCGTAGCATCATTGCTTCTATTATGTCCATCCAAGTCCTTAGCATCTTGTTCTTTCATTGACTCAGCTCTTTTATTGACACGGCTCATTTCGTCCACTCTGATTTTCACTCATGACCTCGTCTCGTTTTGTCGACTTCATCAACTTCTCTTTCATCGGCTCGGCTCTTTTTATTGGCTCACCCCCTTTGTCGACTCCTCTCCACCATCGGCTCTTCTTCGTCGACTTGGCTCCTTTGTTATTTGTACTTCGTCGACTCGACTCCTTCGTCGGCTCGATTTTTCAAGAGTTGGATGCAACGACAACTACTTCGAGACTAGGACTTTGGATTTTTTTCTACTTTAGTGTCAACCCTTCCAAATACAATGCTATTGCATACGCCTTGCATTTGTAGGGGTGTTAACGATAGATTGCTTTATATAGATGATTGCCTTATATAGGCTTTCCATATACATGATTGCTTTATATAGGCTTTCCTTTTGTACCTTCATGTACTTTATATATTTTGGTCATTGGCTCATATTGAATACAACAATTGCTATTCATTTTTGGTACAGAATACTAAGAAAGATGATCTATATGCATACAGTACTAGTCCAATGATAAGTGGCTAGCACGCACATTTTAACAATTGGAATCACATCCATACATAATATTATTAAAGCGGAACTTATTTATACAATATAGTGATACAATTTAGAGTAAGTTGTAGCGGAAAATTCGAAAGCCTTGTGGTATGCCCATACAAATCCTCAGGCAACTGACAAGGTATAAACCCTAGAAAGTCGCATCATCGAAATTCCTGAATCCTGCGATGAAACATATACCTTCGGGGGCCTCTTCTTCAACTAAAACAACAAATAAGCAAGGGTGAGTACTTTTGTACTCAGCAAGACTTAAGTTGTATTGCAAAAGTGCAGTAAATGCAGACTATGTCAAAGGAGGCTTCTACGGTTACTTTGCGTAAAGCAAAAGTGAACTTGTAAGAGCAAGTTTGACATGTATATAAATAAATAAGAGTAGCATAGCATAGTATAACTCACAGTCCTCCATGAATGTGAGAATCGCATCATCTCATTGCTATTCCCTGGCATACAATCTGAAACAAAGACTTTCCAACAAATATCGTCAATTCAAATCATTTTGAAAATACCAAAACTTCTAACTATGTGATGACTTTACCAAGTGTCTATGACCGTGTGCACGGCTTTTAAAAAGATTTAAACTCTGTAGAGGTTAATAACTTTACCTACAAGAAATGATCAATTCAATTATTGTTATAGAACAACAGGTATATGGTTTTACAAGAGTTTAAAAGCTGGTTCCATTTGTATTACTATTTATTTGTGAGCTTTATTTATATTTTAACCCTATATGCATGTAAAGCAAGGTCTTTTATAAATTGGGTTCAAACTTAATACAACATGAAATATTTTTGGCATAAACAGGGTTATCATGGTTCTAACAGGGTCTGGGAATTAGTTGCACTACCTTTTGAATTTTGTAACATCCCAAAATTCAGCTTAATTAAGTTTTATTTGCTTAAATGTGCATTTGTGATTTTCTGGAATTTATTTGGATTTTTCTGGATTTATTTGAATTAAATCTTATGTCAAGTTTATTGCTTTTTATCCAAAAGAATTTAAATCTATGCAAAGTTAAAATAAAGTTTTGGCAAAAATATTTTATTTGAGTCCAGAATGTCTCAAAGTAATTTTGAGATTTTTCTTGGATTTTTCCTGATTATTTTATTGCCTAAAGCAAATTAAATGAATTTCTGAATTATTTTAATTGAAACACTCTTTTAAAAGCGAGAATGATCTTGGGCCGCCCATGAATCAGGCGCCCAAGTCAGCCCATGCAGCCCTTTTGGAAACCGAAACCCTAAACCTAATCCGCTGACCGTTGGATCGAGATCCAACGGCCGAGATTGCGCCGCGTGGCCGAGCGCTCTGAGCCGTCGGATCGGCGCGCGTGTCTGCGCGCGATGCGTCGCGTCACCTCTCCGAAGTCGCCGCGAGTCCGCCGCCGCCACGATGTCGTTCTCGAGTCCGGCCGACACGCCTCCCGTCAATTTATTTAAGGCGCCGCCACGGGCGTTGGAATCCTCACCCCGCGCCGCATCCGTCTGCCAGTTCCCGCACGTCGAGACGCCTTCGCCTGCTCGTGCGAGCTCGCCGGAGTCGCCGAAGCCCCGCCGCGGTCTTCGTCTGTTTTCCGCCGCCGTTTCGCCGTTTCGAGCCGTGCCGGTTCCAGATCGGAGATCCCCGTACCTCAACGCGTCGGACCCGTGAAGCAGTAGCGGCGTTTTGTCGCCGGAACGCCGTCGTCGAGGTCATCGTCCCCAAGTCCGGTGAAGTTGCGCCGCCGCACCGCCATTGTCGTGTGGAAGCTTCGTAACCGCCGGATCTCGTGAAGGCGAGATTGTGCCACGCCTCGCGTAAATGCGAACGCCGTACGCGTCTTGGCCGTTAGATCTAAATCCCGCGGTTGTCGTCGCCACGGGGTGAGATCGGTGGCGTTAGATGTGATCTGCGGTGGGATTCCGCCGCGCAGTGGGCAAATCGGCGCCGCCGCGTGTCGGCGCCGGTGCCGAGGCGCCGTGAGCCGAGCCCACCGTAAGCGGCGCGAGTGTGGACCGGTCCATGGACCGAGGACACGCGTCGACTTCCGATTGGCTCGATCCGGTCGACGTCACGACGCCATGCTTGCGCTATAATCATATTTTCAATTGGAAAAATAATCCGATTGGAAATTCGGTGAAGATGACGTCATCATGAGGTCACGCTGACGTCATAAATCATCTTTTCAGTATAAAAATAAATCTGTTAATTTCGAATTTCGATTTTCGATTTGATATTTATTTCAAACTTTAAAAGGCTATATCTTTTGCATCGTAACTTCGGATTTGAGTGATTCCAGTTTCTAAAAATTTGTAAAATTGAGATCTATTTAATGGTGAATTTTATTTGATTTTTGGAGTTCAATTGCTCTCTGTTTTGGCATTTATTTGCTTTTCTCTTTGATGCACGCGTGAGACGTTGAATTGTGCGACGCTTGAGGAAGATCAAGCAACCCAAGAGCAATCTTCAGATCAAGATCAGGACCTATTCCAAGGCAAGTTGTGCTTTGATCATGTTGAACCCATGTTTATAAAATTGCTATGTTTGATTTACGCTATTGCATATATTTCAAATATACAACTGTTTCAAATTAGTTTGGGCTTAGCTAAAATACCAGATTGATCTATACCCTACCTTGTCATTGTATGCCATGATCCATTGTCACCTTAGATTGGTTTAATATAGTTGGTTAATAATTATAATCAACATTGGAGGTTTAGTTCGTATTAGTTGCTTAGCCATGCCACGTCATCACATGTGTCATCACCATTGATAATTAATCTTGATTAATGGAATATGGAACAATGTTATTAACTTGTGTGTCATGTGGGATCACACGAGGAGATTGAGTTGTTGTGGCGAGTCATGTCACGCAACGATGTTGAATTGTTGATGGCACGTGGTGCTTGGTAATCAACGGGGTGATAATAACTTAGATTGGGGCAAGTGGCAAGGGGCGAGGAGGCCAAGGTGGGCCCAATGGGCGATGGTATGTGGATGTCTTGCCTTGATCACACTAAGGACTTAACCTTGCAAGCCTTTGACTGAGTCAATCATGCAACCACATGTCCGTATGGGCCACCTAGGTGAGTAATTTGCAAAGTCTTAATGTTGATACTATCGTGGTCGGTGTGAGTTCCCGGTCAGTGTAATTCACATGGCGCAAGAGGGGGCCCCGGGCGTGGTTTCGAGACCATGATGTTGAAACCTTAGCGGTAGTATCGGGTTAAGATAGAGCATTGTAAAGGCTTTGTTATAATCTTTCGCCTTTGTGGTGTTTGGTTGTATCACGTGGGTAAAGTGCATAACCTCTGCAGAGTGTGAAACTATTCGGATAGCCGTGCTCATGTATTGAGCAATGCTCGGAATTACGATTAAGGGTTAGATTAATAAATTGGACAACTTGGTTGGGATGGCGGGATGGCCATATGGAAGATTGGAACTTGATTTAGGATTGGAAACTTGGTTTACTTGAGAAATATGAATTTATTTATTATTGCTATTTGTTTTACATTCTTTACAATCTATTCATTGATTTGTTCATAAATGCTGCTTATTGCAAAATAGCCATGATAGCCTATCCTTTGGAATAAGCCTTACATATAGATAAATAGAATCGCATTCATGCACAACTTGTTGAGTGCTTTAAGTACTCACCCTTGCCAAACAACAATAATCAACAGTTGAAGAATCTACACTGTGTTGGAAGATGAAGTTCATGAAGACACGAGTCATTAGGGTCCGAGCCTTGTCGGTTGCTGTGGTGAACGATGAGCTATCTACGCTTCTACTTTCCACGCTTAATTATTAGCTTATATTCTCGGTCTTGCCTGCGTGGCTTAATAATGTAAGTTGGTCATAAGATCATACATTTAGCTATATCAATAAATGAACTATTATTCTATTATCGTTGTGTATGATGTGATATGTACCAATGTTAAGCTGTGTGCACTAGCGTTGATCCTGGGAATAGTGCAGTAAACACAGTGGGTTCGAATCAGTGGATTCGGGTCCCTACAGAGGTGGTATCAGAGCATACTGACTGTAGGTCTTGGCCCTAGATAGTGGGGAGGTGTCTTGTGAGAGTCCAAAACTATTTTCTAAAAGAAAATCCAAACTTGACTAATAAAACACTCTCGACTCATCTCATTCTCTACTTCTTGCCTTTGCTAAATTTACCGTCTTACTTGCCGTTTCGGGTGGAGAACTTATTTCAAAGTTCTTGTGGAGCAGATGCCGATAGTTCCGACCTTTGAGGAGTCAGCTGGCGGCTACGCCATGGAGTTGTGGAGAGTACTTCAGACGCTTGGAGGCTTCTACCGCCCACTTTACCGAGTAGGCAGCTGGACAGTGAATGGTGTTCACCGAGGGTTCATTTGCAAGTTGATCATCTACGCTCGGGAGAACGAGGAAGCTAGCAGGCCAATCAACATCTCCGCCAGAAGGTTCTCGTGATGAAGTTGCAATCCAGAGGTCGCCGCCTTGCTCTTCGCCGTGTCCGCCGCGACTACGCCGACGAGCTTCACGATTCGATGTTCGACTTCACCCTGACGCTCAAGCGTGCGAAGACGACGGATTGAGGGGAGCGAGTGTGCTCTCGCGACGCACCTTGCGAGTTCGCCCTTGCCTGGAGGATCACATGAGAGATACTACCCAGAGCCGGAGATCGTACGAGGCACTCAGAGTGGCGAGCAGAGCTCGAGGTGACCGTGCTTGACCATCGGGATGATCACCGAGCCGGGAGAGGCCTCGAGGCGCTTGAGGACGAGCCGGGCGCGTGACTCGGGAGTTCAGAGCCACCGAGGAGTCCGAGGAGGATCCAGAGGAGCGAGAGTGGGAGCCGAGGGGAGTGCACCCGTTGTTGCAGAGGATCTAGTAGTAGGTCACGGTGATAGGTTCGCTCCGATGCCCGCCATCCACCGGTGTATCGCCGGATCGACCTCGGCCAGGTGGTCGGATGAGTGAGTGTCACCTTGAGCTGTGTTGAGACTCGAGTGTGAGTCGCGTCTTTAAGTTAGTCTTTACCTTTTAGTTGACGTTAAGGTTTCGTGTTTAGTTTGCTTCTTTGTATTGCCGAGTGTGCGTTATGTGTTGCAAAGCTTGTAGGCTTAAATAAGCACCATACCAAGTTAAATAAAGAATTGTTCAGTTTGGGTATAACATATCTTCCCACTTTAGAAATTCTTACTTCTCATCTATGCTACATCTACCTTTCCTAACCTAAGAGGCAATCATCGATGGTGAATACTGAGGAAACAACGGTGCTTCAGAAGTGGATCGTCGTAATGACAACCCCAACGATGGAGGCAGCCCTCAACCACCGACATGAGACATGCGAGAATCTAGGAGCATTTCGCAAAGAGACTCAATCGATGCAGATAATGATGCAAAGAGATGCAAGAGATGACCAATGCAAGAAGAATCACAACAACCCCGCAACTCGAACAATCATGGTGGACCTCGACCTATGTCAAAGCTATCGATTTTATGAGGACTAGGCCACCAACTTTTTCAGAAACGTGAACCCTTTGGAAGCCGATGGACCGGCTTAGGACAATTGAGAAGAAGCGCACATCACACAAAGTGAAGGAAATGAGAAGGTGCTCTACGCCTCTCATCAACTGGAAGGGACCGCCGCAGAGTGGTGGGAGAACTACTGTGCCGCTCATGGAGCCCCACAGGAGATAACCTGGGAGGAGTTTACTAATGCTTTCCGCCAGTATCATGTCCCAGAGGGAATGATGGACCTTAAGAAGGAAGAGTTCAGAGCTTTGAAGCAAGGAGGCCAACCAAAGGCGAATACTTGAACAAATTTACTCGCTTAGCTCGCTATGCCCTCAAGACGAGCGACAGATAAAGCCGCATAGCCTCGTTTCATGAAGGGACTGAACTCAGGACTACAGGTGGGACTGATTACCCACAATTTTCCAGATTTCCAGGAGCTAGTCAATAAGGCTTTGATCCTAGAGGATAAGCGCAAAGAGCTAGGTGAAAACCGTAAGCGCTTGATGAACAATCAGGGTGGACGTCCAAATCATCTACGTTTGAGGATGTCACCACAAAGAATTTGCTAGATTCCAACCACCAGCTGCAAATAAGACATCAACTCCTACACCTCGCCATGCCAATCAGAATTTTCAGACACCAGCACAGGGCAACAACGCACCAGGAGGAAATCAGCAGTCCGCAGTGAAGAGATGCTATACTTGCAATGAGCCAGGGCACTTTTCTAATAGGTGTCCACGTAAGGAGGCATCACGCGATTCGCTTCAACCTGGGAACAACACCCGCTAAAGCACCAACATCGAGGAAATCGTGCACCAAGCCGAGGAACAACCGCAATCAACCGTGCGTGGAAGGATCAACCACATCACCGCGGATGGAGCTCAAGAGGCAACAAGCGTCGATCGGGTAAGTTCTTGGTCAACTCGATTACACCTTTCTGCTTTGTTTGATTCGAGCTTCGCATTCGCTCGCTTCTCAAAGTTTTGCAACCAAGAATGGATTTAAAGTGGTAAATCTTAAGTGTGTGCTCTTAGTCCAAGCCCCGGATCCGAGCTTAGATCTAGCCTTGGGTGTTTGGGAGCTAAGTTGCTTATGGATGGGATAGAATTTCTAGCTTAATCTTATCTTGATAGATGCGCAATCCTAGACGCCATCCTTGGAATGGATTGGCTGTCAAAGCATAAGGTCGTTTTGGATTGTGGCCGAAGGATCGTGACTTTGGAAGGCCCTAGTGGCAAGAAAGTGGAGTTTCAAGCGATCGCAGTTCGAGATGGGCAGTTAATGGTCAACAGCGTGAAAGCCATCAGCATGGAAGATGTGCCAGTGGCCAGGGAATACCCGGATGTGTTTCGAGAAGATTTGCCGGGATTGCCACCGGACCGTGATATCGAGTTTGTCATCGAGTTAGCGCCGGTACAAAGACCGATATCAAAGAGACCATATCGGATGCCTACCGACGAGTTAGTGGAAATGAAGAAGCGATTGAGGAACCGCAAGAAAAAGGTTTCATTAGACTAAGTTCATCACCGTGGGGAGCCCCGGTTTTGTTTGTTCGCAAGAAGGATGGAAGTCTTAGAATGTGCATTGATTATCGTGCACTTAATGAAGTAACGATCAAGAATAAGTATCCGCTGCCCGTGATCGATGACTTATTTGATCGCTTAAGAGGAGCCGAGTTTTCTCAAGATAGATCTTCGCTCGTGATACCATCGCTTGAAGATCCGAGCGGAGGATATACCTAAGACCGCGTTTTCTACGCGATATGGACATTATGAGTTCACAAATATGTCATTTGATTGACTAATGCCCCAGCGTATTTCATGAACATGATGAATAAGGTTTTCATGGATTACTTGGATAAGTTTGTTGTGGTCTTCATAGACGATATTTTGGTTTACTCAAAGACCAAGAAGAGCATGCGAAACATCTAAGGATGGTTTTAGACAGGCTGCGAGAGCATCAGCTATATGCAAAGTTTAGCAAGTGTGAATTCTGGAAGGAGAAAGTCGAATTCTTGGGTCATGTAATGACTACCAAAGGAGTCGCAATGACCCGAAAGAAAGTGGACGATGTTGCAATCGAGCCACCAAAGTCTGTTACCCAGATCCGTAGTTTTCTGGGAATGGCGGGATATTACCGTCGGTTCATAGAAGGATTCTCGACAATTGCTAAACCCCTGACGCAGTTGTTGAAGAAAGAAAAGAAGTTTGCATGGACGCCAGAGTGCGAGAAAAGTTTCATGGAATTAAAGAAGCGTTTAACAACAGCCCCCGTATTAGTATTGCCAGATGTGCAGAATGGATTTGATATTTACTGTGATGCTTCGAAGCAAGGCTTGGGATGCGTGTTAATGCAAGAAGGCAAAGTCGTTGCTTATGCGTCGAGACAATTAAGACCGCATGAAGTGAATTACCCAACGCATGATTTGGAGTTAGCTGCCATAGTGCATGCTTTAAAGATATGGCGTCATTATCTCATAGGAAATAGATGTGAGATATATACGGACCATAAGAGTCTGAAATACATATTCACTCAAGCTGACCTGAATATGAGATGTCAAGATGGTGGAGCTAATTAAGGATTATAATATGGGAATCCATTATCACCCTGGAAAAGCCAATGTGGTGGCAGATGCTCTGAGTCGAAAGAGCCATAGCGCAAATACATTGTCAATGGAGGATCAACCGGAATTATGCAAGGAATTTCAGAAGCTAAGATTGGAAGTCGTTCAAAAGGAATGATAGCTGCGCTAGAAGTGAAGCCAACACTAGAGGATCAGTTAAAGAAGGTCGACAAGATGACGATAAAATTTCAAAAATCAAGGCTAAAAGGAAGAAGGCCTAGCCTTAGATTTCACTCTAGATGAGCAAGGAACCATGTTCTTTAAAAGCCGAATTTGCGTACCGGATAAAAAGGAGCTAAAGCAATTGATTCTTGAGGAGGCTCACGATTCTAAGTACTCAATTCATCCAGGAAGTGCCAAGATGTACCAGGATTTGAAGGAGAGATTCTGGTGGCCGAATATGAAGCGTGAAGTGGCTGAGCATGTTGCATTATGCGACGTATGTCAAAGAGTAAAAGCCATGCACCAAAGACCACTGATGCATTGCGGTAGTTAAAAATTCGGAATGGAAGTGGGAAGAAATCGAATGGATTTTATCACCGGTCTACCTAAGACTCGTAAAGGTTACGATTCCATTTGGGTTATTGTGGATCGTTTAACCAAGGTCGCCATTTCATCCCGAAGAAAGACCACTTACTCCGAGATCGTTTAGCGTAATTGTACATGTCGAGGATTGTATGTTTGCATGGAGTGCCCAAGAAGATTGTGTCGCATGAGGTACCCAATTTACCTCGAGATTTTGGAATAAGTTGCACGCAATGGGAACCCGTCTCAATTTTAGTACTGACATATCACCCGCAGCGGATGGTCGACCGAGAGAGTAAATCGATTTTAGAGGATATGTTGAGAGCTTGTGCTTTAGCTTATGCTACCTCTTGGGATAAATGTTTGCCATATGCGAAATTGATTATAATAATAGTTATCAAGCTAGCCTACGATGTCACCATTCGAGGCATTGTATGGACGTGCTTGTCGTACTCGCTGAATTGGAATGAAACGGAGAACGCTTGGTTTTGGGCGGATGTTCTCGAAGAGGCGAAAAGTCAAGTTGCAATGATCGAGAGAGGTTAAAGATAGCACACCAAGATGAAAAAGCTACGCAGATAATCGTCGTCGAGATTTGAGTTTGAACCGTAAGATCATGTGTATCTCGTGGTTTCCCCTCTTAAGGCGTTAAGAGATTCCACGTTAAAGGAAGCTTGCACCAAGATATGTCGGTCCGCTCAAGATTACGAGCCGTCGAGGAGAGGTGGCTTATCGCTTAGAGTTGCCTCGCCTTTGGCAGAGTGCATGATGTATTCCATGTATCGCGACTTAAGAAGTGTCTCAAATGCCAGTGAGCAAACCCGTTGGATGCAATAGAGCGCAAGAAGATTTAACTTATAAAGAGCAACCGATCGAAATTTTGGATGTTATGGAGCGCAAGACCGAAACAAGTCTATTCGCTTTGCGAGTTGATGGAGCAATCATTCAAAGTGAAGCCACTTGGGAGCGAGAAGAAGATTTGAAGTCGAATTCGAACCTATTCTCTAGTTAGCCCCGAATCTCTGTCGAGATTCATTAAGGGGGAGGTTTGTAACATCCCAAAATTCAGCTTAATTAAGTTTTATTTGCTTAAATGTGCATTTGTGATTTTCTGGAATTTATTTGGATTTTTCTGGATTTATTTGAATTAAATCTTATGTCAAGTTTATTGCTTTTTATCCAAAAGAATTTAAATCTATGCAAAGTTAAAATAAAGTTTTGGCAAAAATATTTTATTTGAGTCCAGAATGTCTCAAAGTAATTTTGAGATTTTTCTTGGATTTTTCCTGATTATTTTATTGCCTAAAGCAAATTAAATGAATTTCGAATTATTTTAATTGAAAAACTCTTTTAAAAGCGATGAATAATCTTGGGCCGGCCCATGAACCGTGCGCGCCCAAGTCACCCATGCAGCCCTTTTGAAACCAAACCCTAAACCTAATCCGATCGTTGGATCGAGATCCAACGGCCGAGATTGCGCCTCGTGGTGGCGCTCGAGCCGTCGGATCGGGCCACGTGTACGCTACCGGATCGTCCGCGTCACCTCTCCGAGTCGCCGCCGGAGTCCGCCGTCGCCACGATGTCGTTCTCGGAGTCCGGGCCGGACACGCCTCCCCGTGCAGCTATTTAAGGCGCCGCCACGGGCGTTGGAATCTCACCCCGCGCCGCATCCGTCGCGCAGCCTCCGCAGACGCCGAGACGCCGCCGCTGCTCGTGCGAGCTCGCGGTCGCCAAGCCCCGCCGCGTCTTCGCTCGTTTTCCGCCGTTTGCCGTTTGAGCCGTCGCGGTTCGGATCGGAGATCCCCGTACCTCAACGCGTCGGACCCGTGAAGCAGTAGCGGCGTTTTGTCGCCGGAACGCCGTCGTCGAGGTCATCGTCCCCAAGTCCGGTGAAGTTGCGCCGCCGCACCGCCATTGTCGTGTGGAAGCTTCCAGAACCGTCGGATCTCTCGTGAAGGGGCGAGATTGTGCCACGCCTCGCGTAAACGATGAACGCCGCACGTCTTGCCGTTAGATCTAAATCCGCGGTTGTCGTCTTTGCCACGTGGGGTGAGATCGGTGGCCGTTAGATGTGATCTGCGCGGTGGGATTCCGCCGCAGTGGGCAAATCGGCACCGCCGCGTGTCGCCGGTGCCGAGGCGCCGTGAGCCGAGTCTACCGTAAGCGGTAGCAATTGTGGACCGGTCCATGGACCGAGGACACGCGTCAGCTTCCGATTGGCTCAGTCCAGTGCTGACGTCACGCTGACGTCATGCTTGCGTCATAATCATATTTTCAATTGGAAAAATAATCCGATTGGAAATTCGGTGAAGATGACGTCATCATGAGGTCACGCTGACGTCATAAATCATCTTTTCAGTATAAAAATAAATCTGTTAATTTCGAATTTCGATTTTCCGATTTGATTTATTTCAAACTTTAAAAGGCTATATCTTTTGCATCGTAACTCGGATTTGAGTGATTCCAGTTTCTAAAAATTTTTAAAATTGAGATCTATTTAATGGTGAATTTTATTTGATTTTTGGAGTTCAATTGCTCTCTGTTTTGGCATTTATTTGCTTTTCTCTTTCGGTACGCGTAGACGTTGAATTGTGCGACGCTTCGGAGGAAGATCAAGCAACCCAAGAGCAATCTTCAGATCAAGATCAGGACCTATTCCAAGGCAAGTTGTGCTTTGATCATGTTGAACCCATGTTTATAAAATTGCTATGTTTGATTTACGCTATTGCATATATTTCAAATATACAACTGTTTCAAATTAGTTTGGGCTTAGCTAAAATACCGATTGATCTATACCCTACCTTGTCATTGTATGCCATGATCCATTGTCACCTTAGATTGGTTTAATATAGTTGGTTAATAATTATAATCAACATTGGAGGTTTAGTTCGTATTAGTTGCTTAGCCATGCCACGTCATCACATGTGTCATCACCATTGATAATTAATCTTGATTAATGGAATATGGAACAATGTTATTAACTTGTGTGTCATGTGGGATCACACGAGGAGATTGAGTTGTTGTGGCGAGTCATGTCACGCAACGATGTTGAATTGTTGATGGCACGTGGTGCTTGGTAATCAACGGGTGATAATAACTTAGATTGGGGCAAGTGGCAAGGCGAGGAGGCCAAGGTGGGCCCAATGGGCAGATGGTATGTGGATGTCTTGCCTTGATCACACTAAGGACTTAACCTTGCAAGCCTTTGACCTGAGTCAATCATGCAACCACATGTCTGGTATGGGCCAGCCTAGCTGAGTAATTTGCAAAGTCTTAATGTTGATACTATCGTGGTCGGTGTGAGTTCCTGGTCGGTGTAATTCACATGGCGCAAGAGGGGGCCACGGGCGTGGTTTTCGGACCGCCATGTTGAAACCTTAGCGGGTAGTATCGGGTTAAGATAGAGCATTGTAAAGGCTTTGTTATAATCTTTCGCCTTTGTGGTGTTTGGTTGTATCACGTGGGTAAAGTGCATAACCTCTGCAGAGTGTGAAACTATTCGGATAGCCGTGCTCGCGGTATTGAGCAATGCTCGGGAATTCCAATTAAGGGTTAGATTAATAAATTGGACAACTTGGTTGGGATGGCAGGATGGCCATATGGAAGATTGGAACTTGATTTAGGATTGGAAACTTGGTTTACTTGAGAAATATGAATTTATTTATTATTGCTATTTGTTTTACATTCTTTACAATCTATTCATCGTATTTGTTCATAAATGCTTGCTTATTGCAAAATAGCCATGATAGCCTATCCTTTGGAATAAGCCTTACATATAGATAAATAGAATCGCATTCATGCACAACTTGTTGAGTGCTTTAAGTACTCACCCTTGCCAAACAACAATAATCAACAGCTTGAAGAATCTACACTGTGTTGGAAGATGAAGTTCATGAAGACACGAGTCATTAGGGTCCGAGCCTTGTCGGTTGCCTGTGGTGAACTGATGAGCTATCTACGTTTCTACTTTCCGCTGCTTAATTATTAGCTTATATTCTCAGTCTTGCCCTGCGTGGCTTAATAATGTAAGTTGGTCATAAGATCATACATTTAGCTATATCAATAAATGAACTATTATTCTATTATCGTTGTGTATGATGTGATATGTACCAATGTTAAGCTGTGTGCACTAGCATTGATCCTGGGAATAGTGCAGTAAACACAGTGGGTTCGAATCAGTGGATTCGGGTCCCTACAAATTTATATGCACTTGTTATTGCTATTTGAGTTCTTAATGCATTGAAAAAAACTTAATTATAAATCTAATCCTAACTAAGTTAAAATCTAAATAATTTTGCAAAAATGGAATTTTTATGGTCTCAGGAATATGTAGAAATTTGTTTCATTATTTTAGGAGCTATGGTTTACACATTTTCAATAGTAGCCATATTAGGGTATGTATAAAACTTTAATTCAAATAATTTAAACTGTGGTAAAAAAGTAAAATATTCTTTTATATTATGAAACTACATGATTTCATATGAATTGATAAATTTATTTCACTTGATTTGGACCTAGAATGCAAAAGTTGTTAAAGTATGAATTCCTTATGTTTCTGAAAATCACTGAAAATAAGAAATACGTTTTCCATTACTGAAGGCGCCTTTTGGATTTTGAACTGGTTTTAGAGTTCATGCCGGTTGACAAAGTGACCCCACATCTCATCGATGCAAGAGAGTGAGGCAGAGACTGACACCGAGATCCCACTTGTTGGCGAGAGTAAAACAGAGGGGCGGCCACGGAGCTCGCCACCGACGATCCGACGGAGCTCCTCCTCGGCGCCGGCGGCATGAGGAGCTCTAGTGGGCCTCGAGGAACCTAGGGCATAGGTTAATGGTTTTGGATGATGACCGAAATAGGGCTCCAGCGGCGGTGGGCGATGAGGTTCTCCCGGCCAACCGTGCCAGTACTATAGGCTCGACTAGGCACAGGAAGTAGAGGGCTTAGCATATATGGTCCTTGGGTGTTCCATTTTGGCATCTTATCGAGGCGGAGGAGCACTGGGGTGTTCTGCCACTTGTGATCTGTCGTGAGGAAGAAAGGCTACGGTGGCAGTGGGCTCGCAAGCTTTTGGAGCTATAACGAAGGTTTAGAAAAGATCAATGGATGCTAAGGATGCATAAGCAAAGTTGAATTGGAGAATGGTTCACCTAAGAAGCTTAATCGAAAGTTTTTTCCCATTTTGCTACATTTCTTCGGTAATGGTGGCCTAGGTGGCGATTTGGTGTAGCTCGGGCTGAGGGAGCTCAAGTGTGTGTGTGTGTGTGTGTGTGTGTGTGGAGGTTCTAGGGGCGACTGGGGAAGATAGGGAAGCCAGTGGCTACAATTGAGCTTTGCCCCTTTTCTGCAATCCTTCGGCAATGGCGAAGGAAGGAGGCTTTCGGGGCTAAGTTGGGCAATGAAGTAGGTATTTGATGCCATGAGCTAGCAAGCGACCTTGGCTGTCTTAAATAGGTAGAAATGGTGGTGGCAACAGAGAGTGAGCTCGGCCGACAGAGAGGATAGGGTAGCGTGGTGTAGTAAATGCAGCTGTGAGGCACAAGTGGCGTAGTAAATGCAGCTGTGAGGCACAAGTGGCGTAGCTCTGTTGCTCGGACGCGAATCTCAATGATGATCTTCACGTGTGCCATGGTGGTGATTTTGTTAGGTCTTCATTGTCACGGCAGCATCGTCGTTGGCTTTGCCCTTGCCGTGGCTGGACTAGGGTAGGGCGTGCTGGACAAGCGAGGAAGAGGTAGGGCAGAGAGGGGGCTTACGCACTGCCTTGTGGGGCCAGCCATGGGATGGTCCCACATGTCAGTGAAATGAGAAAAGGCACTGGGGTTTTCCATACTAGACAGGCCAGGGTTGATCACCTTGATTGACCTATCAATAGTGCTTAAAGAATTTTGATAATTTTTGTGCATGGTTTGGAGGACATCTCTATTTTATTAAAATTCTAACAAGTATATTGTGTTAGTTATTTATTTTCATAATTTTATTTTTCTGAGGACACAAATGGGGTCCATTTTTTTTGTAATTTTTTTGGGTGATCCTATGGGTATTTATAGGTTTTCAAAAAATTTCAGATGATGATCACATCTATATATTTTTATAAAATTCTGACATTGATCTAATGAGCTTTCTAGGTTTTCTGTTTTCAATTGCAATAAATGAGCTTATATTTTTTAGGGTATTTTTATGCTAGTTCCCTAGGTAATTTAAGTTATTTTATAAAAATTTCAACGGGTTATCTCATTCTTAAATTTTTAATAAATTATGACAATGGTACTGTTCTTAGCCACCTATCACTGTTTTTGATTTTACATCTATAATAATATTGCTCAAATCCCTTTGAAACTTTTTGTGCTCATTTCCTAGAGGCTGTACAAGGCTCCATAAAAACTTTAGGGAATAACCATGCCTAGATCTTTTTTTAACAAATCTAACAAGGTTCATGTTCTTTGTTTAAATGTTGTTTTTTATTTTCTTGAGGTATTAACTATATTCAAAATATTTGAGACTTTTTTTTATCATTCTGGAGATGGATTAGGATTTATCTAAACTTTTCTATATTTTTCTCTTATGTGATTTGGGTTTTATATTTTGAATGAGAATAAAAAAAATCAATATTGAAGATTTTCTTAAAAACCAAAATTCCAGAAAAATTCAGAAAAGATAGAAATTGAAAATAAATTTATAATTAAAACTTAGTTTTATATTTTATTTATTTTGGAAGAAAGGGACAAATGTTCTTTTCCATAGACCAAAATTCAATAAAATGAGGAAAGTGATGGAAGTTCAGATTAACTTCATAATTCCAATTTAAACTTTTTGTTTTAACCAATTTTAAATTTTTATTTTGTCTGTTTTTAATTTTTTTCGTGATGTTACAATACTCTGGCCCGCAAGCCCATTCGACCTAATTTAAAAATATAAAACCAAACAAAATTATAATATTATATATGAAAATAATATTCAAGTATATATATATATATATGAATGATTTTTATGTATCTAATCTAAATATTTATAAATATATCAATAATCAAAATTTCAATAGTTTAATGTATGCATCCCGAAATGACTGGATGAAGTACCAACGTAGGTCCCAATTACATGCCACTTCAACTCATGGAACACAAACAAGGTCAGGGGCGGACCTACATTTGGTCATGGGCAAAGATTCAAAATCTTGTTACGGAAAAAATACCAGACCCTGGCCGTTACCAGTTACATACGGTAGGCGATATTCTAGAGGAAGGTTTCAATTATCCAATTAAATTCAAAATTTGAATTTGGCCCGATTACCGCTGGTTTGACTGGTAACCGGCTGAAATTACTATTTATCTATTTAAATTCAATTTTTTAAGAAACAAATGTGGAAACGCCGGTTCCAATTTCCATTATGAAAAAACAAAGCATAACAGGGTTGTTGGCAACAACTACTAGCTGATAAACCGACATTACAAAGATAAACATGATCAAGCAAGGTACTCCATTAACTAGAATGACTCCCACATAATCCTCGGGTCATCCCCATGATCAGTCTTTCACCTTCAATCAGCTTCCTTTTCTTCAATGCCAATCAGCTGCTCATTGATCAAGATATACGCCTCCTAGTATTGAATAGCAAGACTAAAATTTCCAAACCAGGAATCTTCCAAAACTTAAATTTCCTACCATTGCCTACATTCCACCGATAACCCAATTTTGCCGCTTGAGCAGCCCAAATGACCCATTTCCAGAAGGGGGAGACATCGTTAGGAGTACAGCAAAACACATTAGGTTTTTTCATTTTAATACATGAAATCTACTAATTTTTTCCACAACTTGCTATTATCCAACTTGTACCTTGTAAGCCAAGAGGCAAGAAGACAAAGGTTAAGGTCTTTGAGGTTTTGAATACCCAAACCCCCATAGTTTTTTTTTCTGACGGACAAGCCTCCAGTTAGCCAAATGATACTTGTGATGACCTTCAAAGTTAACCCAAAGACAATGTGTTATATCAAAAATAATTAAATCTATCACCCAATTTGAAAACTTAATCACAGAAAGCAATAAATAGGATGCTAAATAGACAAGTTTTTATTAGAACAACTCTAGGGTTAGAAGCACGGCAAAACAATTGGAGATAAGATTTAACGTGGAAAAACCTCTGTAGAAAAAAAACCACGGGAAACAATCCACTATCTGTTCCAAGAATTATAAGTACAGAGGGTTAGCTTATATAGCCAAAAGAGTCTTAGTTATAGAAGACTTAGACTAACAACCTATTTGGATAAAACCAAAAGATATGGTAAATTGAGATATTGATTTATCTCCAACAAACCTCCCCTTAACTCAAAATCTATAACAAAATTGTTTTCGGAAAACCCTAAAGGGTAATTAAGCACTGAATACAAGTGCGTTAAAAGTTTAAAAGACTACTGAACAAGAAAAACTGGAACAGTCAATCCAAACACTTATAGTGCAAAAACCACAAAAGGTATAAAAAGACTGAAACAATCTTATCCAAACGCTTCTAATGAAGCAAGATTGAGCAAATCACCAGTAGGTCCAGAGAAAGATTGAAACAGTCAATCCAAACACACAGCTATAACAAAGCAGACGAAGAAATCTAGGTCTTCAACAATTCATAACCCCAGTAAAGTCTGAGTCTATGCAACTGACCTCTTGACCCAAATACTCAATCATCAAACGGTATAAGCCAAGATATCACCTATGGTACTGGGTAGATAGCGAAGAACACATAATATGGACTTTTGATATGCTCTACCTAGAACATAAAATTCAGCAAGCTGCATACTGAAAATCCATAACATGGTTGAAACTGCTAAAAAATATCAATATGAAGAAAAATTCTTGTGCCATCAATAGAGTATAAATTACAGTAGACCCTCATATCGAGCAAAGATAACAAAACAACATTGTAGTATCCATGCAAAAAAAACTCCTTCCTGCACTTTAAACCTTCATTTCAAATTGACATAGGAGCAAAACCTTCACTGAAAAAACTACAAAAAGTATAATGGTATCATCAGAGTGGCGTCAAATTCTAAATTGACGTTGCCAAAACCTCCATAATAGTCGTGCAGGCGATCCAAATTGCAACACATTCAAACGGTGAATAAAACACCAAATTAACGGTGATGAAACACCAAGTTCAGTCGTCTCCTCAATTGACTTTATTTTTTTTTCAAAGTAGACGATGAAACGTCAAAGAAAACCGATGATGAAATGTCAAATAAATTTTCAAGAATAAATCCCGCATGAATACTGCCAATAATAAGCACAACGGTCTGAATTGCAAAATAAATTCACCAAGAATATGCATAATGGCCTAAACTATGTATGAATATCATCAATGATATGTATGATAGTTTGAATTTGTGATGAAAAATCCACCAATAATAAGCACAAAATAATAAGCATAAAATATGCATGAAATACCGTCAATAATATAATCACAAAATAATAGACATAAAGTTTGAATTTGTGCATGAGATCCCGTCAATAATAAGCATAACAGCCTGAATCTGCATGAATACCAACAAATAATCAGAATTGCAATAAAATCCCACTTTTGTTGGCACTTGAACAGTCACCGGGGTAAAAAGGAATTCTTTCCTCGTGCCCACATATTGAAGAATAGCTCTCATTTGAACCTGGTATGCTTCGAGTGCACGTAGCAATTTTAGATGTGTTCTGGTACACCTCGGGTGCACATAGCAATTTCAGGTCAAAAAACAAAAGATGGAGCCATCTGATCTGGAGCCAAAGCCGAGAAGCCGCTGAACGGAAAAACCCAAAGCCAGAGAGCCGCGGAGTCGGACTCTGGAGTTAAAGTTGAGCCAATGGGACCGAAATGGTATGCAATCCGGTACTAAGATTTGATTGGAGTGTAGTCAAAAAAATTCCAATCAGAGTCACGGGTGAGTTCCTCTCGGGTTTGCTGGGTCACGGGCAAGGCACGGAGGCGCTCGGTCGGGAGGCAAGCAGAGGCGGGCGCCAGAGGAGGGCTAGAGTGGAGCACGGCAGACGGTCGACCGGTGTGGCCGAGCACCGAGAGTGGCGGATGGAGGCTAACCGGAGGCTGAGCACCAGTCAGAGGCGGTAGACCGAAGGTCGGGTTCGGCCGAGGTGGTCGAAGACAAGCGCACACGATGGAGACTCAGCGACATGTCGCAGATCAAAACTCCTCTGATGTTGTGCGGTGCCGCTTAGGACTAGGAGTCTCCTCCTGAGGCAAGGGCTTGAATCTCGAACGCCGGCTCTGATACCACTTGTTAGGGTTAGAAGCACAGCAAAATAATTAGAGATAAGATTTAACGTGGAAAAACTCCTGTAGGAAAAAACTACGGAAAACAATCAACTATCTGTTCCAAGAATTACAAGTACAGAGGATTAGCTTATATAGACAAAAGAGTCCTAGTTATAAAAGACTTAGACTAACAATCTATATGGATAAAATCAAAAGATATGGTAAGTTTAGATATTGAGTTATCTCAAACAAAGACAAAATCCTCCCTCTCCAACTAACAGTTCAAATTTCAAAATTTAAATTAAGATCTTTTTTGGAGCTATAATTATTTTACCTGTCCAGGCTAGTGTGGCTGGTTACCACTGATATTTTTATCCTTGGTCATGGGTATGCAATTGAACAATAAAATTATTTTTCATGACAAATAGTTGTCTGAAACATAGGTACTTTTGTTTAGTTGTTTACTGCTTTCCTCATAAACTTTAGGTGCTTTGTTCAATTCTTTGCTGCCCCATGATTTTTTTTGTTATTTGTTTGTAGTTTCATTGGTGTAGATGTTATTGAGATGTTGTTAATTTCTTTGTTGTTTATTAGATTTGAATAATTTGTACATAGTATTTTGAGAAAAGAATGCATTTTTTTATTCTCTTTGTAGTTTGATTAGTGTAAAAGTTATTGGCATCTTGTTTCTTTGTTCTTTATTAGAATTTGAATAACTTGTACATTTTATTACGATAAGAGATTTTATTTTGATTTAATGAGATATAAAATGTTCGTGTCTATCCACTATTATAAACTTGATGTACCATCACAATGAATGCCAATGGTATTGATTAAACAAAGCTGGTTTCAAACTCCTTACAGACCATGTGGAGAAGGGTGACATAGTACTTTAGTTTGTGGAGAGTGATCACCAGATAGCTGATATTTTTACCAAGTCTTTGGATAGCTCTAGGTTTGTATCTTTGATGGGAGAGCTTGGAGTTATGAGTTCATACAACATATCTTGAGGGGGAGCAGGTTTTGTATATTATATGTATTATGTATTTTGTTCCAACATTTCCTTTCCTTTTGTATTTTCTGGGTGCATTTGGGGTTAGTGCTAGAATGCTGAGTTCACTTCACTTAGACTTCAGGCATGCTTTGCATGGACCTCTCATCATATGCTATTTATAGGTTGCTATCATGCTTAATTAGCTATTTTCTCATCTCTTTAGGATAAGTTCCCTCACAGTTTTGTAGATCTAGCAGGTGTTGAGCCCCTTGGGTAAACAGGGTCTGTGTGTACTTCATGCTAGGGTATGTAGAGTCAGCTTTCCTATATTAGTCAAATGGGGGATATGAGAATGAATCTGAACTATAGTGTTCTCTAACATCTTTTCTATGCTTTATAACCTAACCAGTTTTTTTAGTATCTTTGGCTTCCTCTTTGCTTTCTATGTCTGGTTTTAGTGGAGTTCATTTGGAGTTTTCTACACTTAATTTTGCTATAACTCAACTTGAACTAGAATTGTGCTTAAAATTGATTCACTTGTTGAGAGGGTGTTTCAAGAAGATTTTCATCATGCATTGCATATAGACTTTATTTTCTGTTTTAATGATCTTTGTCTATTATGCAAATGAGCTATCATTCATGCTATGCATCTTGCTACTTTTCTGAAGATAATTGCTAGCTTAGCCATGTCTAAGTTCATTTTGCTTCATCATGCTAAGCTTGCTAAAAATAAAAATTGAGTTTTAATGAAAACTTGATGAAACTTATAGCTTTTACTTGCTATGTTTCCTTACTAGATGCATATGACATATTTTGTGAAATCTTGGATTTCTACTAGAGTCTCTATAGCAGCTTGGGTGAAGCTAATTTGATCCATACTAGAATCCTTCTTGTTGCTCAAGAATCTAAGTGCTAAAAATGAAAAAATGTTGACTTTTGTGTGCTAAAATTAAAATCAACACTCTACATTCATGGGACTGTTTCCCATTGCACTTGGGATAAACTTGGAATGTATTGTGTATGATCAAGACCATTCTTTTAAGCTTCTTCCTTGAGATGGTCGACGATGACTTGAATCAATCAAAATGAAAAATGCAAATAAAAAAAGGAAAAGTGGTTAAATAATGCAAATAATGTCAAACATTTGCACCTTACTATGTGCGTTAAAGTTTTTTTCAAAAAAAATTGCAATAAAGATGATTGAGCACGAAGGATCTTTTATGCATATGTAGCTTTCCCAAAGTGTTGACTAGGTTGAACTCTAGGCCATCCATTTGATCCATTGTATGGCTATGTTTCTAGTCCGAAGTTTATGCTATGTGTTATACTTGTTAAAGTCATGCAAAAATAACATAGTCTTATTTGTACTTGCTAGCAAAGATATTACAATTTGCACTTGGACATGTCTTAGATTAGCATAATCTGAACTTGAGTAGCTTGATGTCATACTTTTTCTATGTGGCCACTTGGATAATTTTCAAAGCTCTTCGAGGATGCATTTTATGCACACATGTTAAACAGGGGAGAAAATACTCTCTTGATACCTACATTGACAAAAGGGGGGAATATGGAAAATGCATCTTTAGGGGAGAAAATATGGAAGTGCATCTTGCATCTTATGATCATGGTGAAAAATTGCTAGTTCTAGGATCATAAGTATATTTGAGTTTTTGTGAGCTTTTCTTGGTTTTTAGAGCATTTGTAGAAAAATTATTCTTTCCTTTTGCTTGCTCTATTTTTTTATCTTGCCAATTTGGTCATAATCTTTGTTTTCTCTTGCATGTGGATCAAATGAGGCTCTTACAACTAAATTTGCATTTAGTTCAAAACAAACTCAATTTGATGCCTTTTCAGTGTTTGTCAATATACTTATCAAAGGGGAGAGTGTGAGACCATGTGGAGGTCAACCCATAGATGTGTGATGAGTATTTGATATTTGTTAGGCTTATGTCGGTTTGTGTGAGTTTGTTTTAGTTTAGAAAACTAAATTTGCAATTTTGAGTTGCTGTCAGCCTTCCTAGTGAGCTTGAGCAGTGCATTTAATTGGGAATTTATGTTGCTGTTAATTATATGTTGTATATTTTGTTATACAATTCTATGTGATGTGTTTGCTTGTCTGTGATGGTTGTAGGACTTCGGAGCTAGGTCATGTCGGGGACGGGTTACCCCACACAAGCAATGGCCGGCTGGGCCCAAGCTCACTCGAACAAGGACCAAGCTAACTCGACCAAGGACCCAGCTCGCTATTGAGGGCAAGCTCGGAGGACTCGGTTGGATTGCAGAAACCGGCGGTTACTGAGTCAAGGAGGGGCCTTAAAAGGTTGAGTTAAGATGATCGTGGGCAACGGTTCCCAGCACCATTATTGCCATACTTCATTGCGCATCATCTCCGAATCTGGTGCCACTCCCCCGAGAATCTTGCCCGACCGTTTTCTTTAATGAACTCAGCAGTAGAGGTATAAAGACTTTCCCCCTGCGCGGGGAAAGGAGGGAGCACATAGAGCACACACAACACGAAGAACCAGTCCTCGACCTTGGCTCGAGCACCTCTTGTGTTCAACCACAGTGCATCAACGTCTACCTTTCGCCTCCGGGCAAGACTGGAGTAGAGCTGTTACCCATACTGGGGGCTCGAACCAGTATAACTCCTCGTGTCAACCACTCTCTTTTCCTCACTCCTAACGGCGATCAGAGTTCCTTCCAAGCGAGCACGATCTTGGGTTCCACTCCTACATCACACCCCCCTTCTTCTTGCGGTCAGGCGATCCCGATCGTCGATAGCTGGCACCCACTATGGGGCCCGAGAATTTTGCTTATTCGAACGAACTTCATCGCTTCAACATCACCAACGCTTTCGCCTTCAAACGTCAATATATCGCATTCGGCGAGCTCGGACTCAGATGCGGTTCCCGAGCGCAAGAGCTCCACATCCATGTTCTCGCCCTTGCCACCGCCACACGAACGCCTTGCCTTCATGATCGACAACCGTGGGGAGAGCGAGGGAGCAGAGGATTGTGACCCGGACACCCCGGAGGAGGCGCGTCGGTTGGCTCGGGTTGCCATCGACCAGGCTATCACCACTCTCCGATGGGAAGATCACGGGGAGAACCGCACCTCGTCTGGGTGGCCTAACCCTGCCCACCTGGGCAATTTCACCAGCAGGGAGCGCTTGCGAGCCATCGCCCGGGATATGGCCGATCCTGCTCGGGCGAGGTTAGCTCTTTTCGGGTGGGCTCTTGCCGAGGAGCTCAACAAGGCAACCGATGAGGTTGAGCCTCCGCAGTGAGGGCGAAGCCGACGCCTTGGGTCTCGCTCTCTGGCAAGCGATGGTAACTCCTCACATGGACGTCAACGCTCTCGTCGGTCACCTTCGTATAGACGAGCCTGGAGTCCATCCGGGTCGCTTCCATATCGTCTGGCTCGGAGCACATCCTGAGAACATGCGCGACATTGGCAGAGTGACAACAACGTCTTTTCGAGCAGCCGCGCATCCGAAAGCCTTTCTCCAGACGTTCCGCCCAGGCGTCAAAACGTCCACGATCGCCTACGCTATCACGCCGATGACGCCCGTGCCTACCGTCCCAATCGATGCGGGCTGCACCACCGACCTGAGTACAGACGCTACGACGACCGCGACTCCAACTCCAGCAGTGATGGTCGCCATGCTCAGCGTGGCACTGCGCCAGCCTACGGCTGTCCAGCATACTCCGCCGGCCCAATTTAAACTGGCTACGATCGAGCGGTTTGAGGGGACCAAGAACCTCGACGAGTTCCTCTCGATCTACTCGACCGTGATCCTAGCAACTAGAGGGGATGAGGCCGTGATGGCCAATTACCTCCCGACGGTGTTGGATGGCACGGCGCGCACCTGGCTCTACAATCAAACGCCTAGCTCCTTTTGATCATGGCGCCAGGTACAGGACGCCCTCCACTCTAACTTTCAGAGCTGCTACGAGCACCCCGGACGGGAGAAGAACCTGGATTGCATCATCCAGGGTAAGAATGAGGCACTCCACGACTTCATGCGTCGATTCATCCGCACAAGGAACTCGATCCCGAGCATCTCTAACGAGGCCATCATCAAGGCCTTTAAGTTCGGCGTTTGCGACCGGCGCCTCACCGAGGACCTGGAGATCACGGCAAGACTCGACATCAACAAATTGTTCCGGATGGCAGAACGATACGCGGACGCGGACGATGTTGTGCGCTGGAAACGCGACTACGATCAGGGCAAGCTTGGCCTCAACTTTAGTGAGGCCGGGCCATCCAACACCAAGGGCAATGGCTCGGATCTGCAAGCTAAAAAGCGGAAAAGAGACCGCGGTAGTGGGGGCGGCCAGCTGCGCGTAGTCGCCGCGATGAACAGTGAGCGCGATGTGATGGAAGTATGACAGACCGACCAGAGACGGACATGACACGATCAGGAAGGACCTCGACCTTAGTAAGGTCGACCACGACCTCAACGAACACAGCACCGACCCCAGCATGGACGAAATCGGTTTGGGCCCAACTTGTAACCCAACTTGTAACACCCCAATTTTTGCTTTAAGTGTTATTTTATTGTAATTTATGCAATTTGGGATTTATTGGGATTTTTCTGGGTTTATTGGAATTTATTTTGAGAATTAAGTAAGTAGCCTCTTTGAGAAAACCAATTAAATATCTGCATAGTCAAAATAAATTTTGCCAAAAATATTTTATTTGAACTCAAAATGTCTCAAAGTATTTATGAGAATTTTCTTGGATTTTTCCTGATATTTTAATTGCCTTAAGTGAATTAATCTAATTTCGGAAATTATTCTAAATCAAAAAGCTTTTGGAAAAAATCGGTGAAACGATCTTGGGCCAAGCCCAAAGACTATCTTGTGTGACCCATTATTGTGCGCCTGTCCGTCGCTTTCGCCGCCGTCGCGCGTGTGGACCGTTAGATCTAGATCGGATGGCCGTTTCTTTCGCGAAACCCTAATACGATCGGCCGTTGGATCGAGATCGTGCGGCGTTGTTTTGGAAAGAATTGATCGCATCCGTTGATTTTGGAAAGTGCGGATTGGATCGGATCGGCCGAGATCTAATCGTGACCGCTCGTTGCAGATCGGACGGCTCACGGTCGTCGTCTCCGATTCGGTTTACAAAACCCGCCGCCGCACGCCGTCTCCGCCGCGGAGTGCTAGGGTTGCCATTTGTACGCACATGCCGAGGCTATAAAAGCTGTAGCCCGCACTCCGATGTCCCTCGTCCCCTTGCGCAGCCAGTAGCACTAGCCTCTTCGCCTGTTTCACTGTCGTCGTCGACCAGGAGCTCGCCGTAGTTCTTTGTAGCGCCACCGCGAGTTTTTGCACCGTTCCGCCATCGTCGAGCCTCCTTCCGCCGAATCGTTTCCAGATCCGGGGTTGTCGTTCCAAGACGCATCGAGGCCGCCACTTCTTCTCGCCAGAGTCACGCCGTAACGCCGTTCGGGGTGTCATCTTCCTCCGCTCTGGTGCCAATCCACTGCCGTGCTTCGGAGCTTCGCGCAGCCGTTGGATCTTCGCCGGACCATCCAGATCGAGCCACGTCTTCGCAGTCAACAGTGATTCGCTCGGGTAAGCCTTGGCCGTTAGATGTGCGATGAGCGTTCGAGATTGACCATGTAAGTGTAGATCGGTAGCCCTCAGATTCCCTCGCGGATGTGCGCCGCGTGTCGAGCATCGGCACGGGAGGCGTCATAGCCAATCAGGGCACACCGCGTGTCGGGCGCGTGGCGCGAGGCACCGTGGGTCGCGTCCACGGTGGACCAGAGGGGGTCCTGTGAACCAAGTCCATGGACCAGGCTGACGTGTCAGTACCCGATTGGCTCGGGTCAAGGCTGACGTCAGCATTGCGCAATAAAAATTTTTTCAATAGAAAAATAATTCAGAAAAATCAGAAATTCTATTTTCTGTATTTTCAGTATTTATTCAAACTTCAAAAGGCTATATCTTTTGCATTTTAACTCGGATTTGAGTGATTAAAATTTCTAAAAATTTGTAAAATCAAGATCTATTTATTGGTGAATTTTATTGTATTTTTGGAGTTTGGTTGCTCTCTTTTTTGGTGTTTATTTTCTATTTTGGCATCGTTTCGCGTAGACGTTGAACTGCTCGGCGATCCGGAGGAAGATTCGTCGCTTCAAGACCCAAGCTCAGAGCAAGACCAGCACCTACTCTAAGGCAAGTTGTGCTTTGACCATGTTGCACCTGATTTCACAAAATTGCTATTTGTCTCTTAAACGTTATGCATGATATTTTATGTGTATAAATGATTTCATTTAATCTGGGAATTAGATAATATGACTATTTTAATTAAATTATACCTTGTCAATTATATGCCATGATCTATTTGTCACCTTAGGATGTGGAACTATAGTTGGTTAATATTAATAATCAACATGGGACTAGTTAGAACGTATTAGTTTGCTTAGCCATGCCACGTCATCACATGTACTTGAAACATCGATAATTAATATTGACTAATGGAATATGGAACAATGATGTGAACTTGTGTGTCATGTGTGGTCACACAATGAGATTGAGTTGCAGTGGCGAGTCATGTCACGCAACGATGTTGAATTGTTGATAGCACGTGGTGCTTGGTAATCAACTGGGGTGATATTCATTTAGATTGGGGCAAGTGGCAAGGGGCGAGTATGCCAAGGTGGGCCCGATGGGCAGGGGTGTGTGGAAGTCTTGCCTCGATCATCTTAAGGACTTAACCTTGCAAGCCTTTGACCTGAGTCTCTCTTGCAACCACATGTCTGGAATAGGACAACTTAGCTGACTAATTTGTGATGTCCAGATTTCGGTACTGTCGTGGTGAATAGTGAGTCCCGGATTCGCGGATTAACTCACACGGCGCAAGAGGGGGGCCCAGAGTGTGGTAACCAGTCCCTTCCGTGTTGAAACCTCAGCGAGCAGTCTGGGTCTAGATGGAGCATTGTAAAGGCTTTGTCATGATTACCCTGCCGGCACACCAAAGGAAGTGTGCTAATAGCTTGGCGACAAGGGATGATCATGTCGTGTGGGTAAAATGCATAACCTCTGCAGAGTGTGAATCTATTCGAATAGCCGTGCTCACGGTATTAAGCAATGCTCGGGAATTACAATTAAGGGTTAGACTTTTGCAAAACAAAACTTGGGATGGATGGCAGGTTGCCATGGGAAGTTGGAACTTGATTAAGGATTGGAACTTGGTTTACTTGAGAAATGCTGAATCTATTTATTACAGTTATTTGTTTTACTGTCTTTACAATCTATTTACTGTAATTGTTCTCAAATGCTGCTTTACTGCAAAATAACCATGATAAGCCATTCCTTGGAATAAGCCTTGCATATAGTAATATTAGAATCGCATTCTGTTCACAACTTGTTGAGTGCTTTATGTACTCACCCTTGCCATCAACAAAATCACCAGTTGAGGAGTCTACACCAATGCTGGAGGAGAAGTACCGGAGGAGACAAAGGTTTAGGCGCAAGCCTTGTCGGTTACTGTGGTATCTTGAGGGTTGTCTACGTTTTCATTCCGCTACAGTTTAATTTATTGTTTAGCCATGCGAGGCATAGTCATGTAAGTTGACCATAAGGTCATTCAACAAGTGTTATTTATTATATGAAGTCTTTTTTCATATTTCTGTTGTGTATGATTGTGATATTTACTGATGTTGAGCCTGTGTGCACTAGCGTGATCCTGGACTAGTGCAGTGTACACAGAGGGTCCAGATTTGCATATTCGGGTCCCGACAGAGGTGGTATCAGAGCCATACTGACTGTAGGCCTTGACCCTAGATAGTCTAGTCGTCTCTATAGGACTTTCAAAATTATTATCTAAACGAAAGAATTAACTTGGAAAAATAATATGTTCTTGACTTATCTCATTCTTCTATTCCTTTCCTCGCCAAAATTTCAGCAGGGTGACCGCCGTGTCGATGTAATCTTCGGTGTGTCGTCGGTGTATCAATCTCGACGTGAGCTCAAAGACGCCGCGCGAACCGTATACCAAGCCTCCGTTGGGAAGCCCGCTGACTAGCCTTGCAAGTGGGCTGGAACACCAATTACTTTCTCCTGGGATGATGCTTCCCTAGGAATGTTCAAAGATCTCAAGACTGCTCTGGTCGTGACCCCGACCATAAGTAATACCGTAGTTGGGCGAGTCATGGTCGATGGGGACAGCTCCCTCAACTTTCTCTTAGCGATCACACTAGACCGAATGCAGATTCCCCGACCAAAGATCAAGAATGTAGCTGTTCCCTTCTTCGGCGTTGTACCAAGGAGTTCCACCACACCGCTCGAGCAAGTAGTTCTGCCCGTCACCTTCGGTGACTCCATCAACTTCTGCACCGAGCTGATTACCTTTGAGGAGGTCAATGGAGACCTTCCTTACAATGCCATACTCGGGCGTCTGGCGCTGATCAAGTTCATGGCGGCAAACCACTATAGCCATCGTTGCATGAAGCTTTCGGGGCCCAATGGCATCATATCTGTCCGCGGTGACCTTAAGGCGGCGCACGGATGCGAGGAGAAGACCTTGGCACTCACTGGCATGCTGCCACAGCGAGGCTCCGAGGTAACTTCGAAAAGTGCCCGCCGCAAGACGACGATCCAGCCCAACGGTGTGACGAAGGCTGTGTAGCTCGAAAGAGGGAGACTCGAGCAAGAGCATTGTAACACCCTAAATTTTGCCCTAATTTAAATTTTGGAGTATTTTTTATTTTTGTGAATTTTTGGGAATTTGTTGAAATTATTTAGAATTATTCAAATAAAGCCTTCCTTGAAAACAATTAAATAATGGAAAATTTTTTGCAAAGTTTGATTGGAAATATTTTATTTGAGTCCCAAATAGCTCAAAGTATTTTCTAGAATTTTTCTAGATTTTTCAGATATTTTTACTATTTTCTTTGGCCAAAACTATTTTCTCGAATTATTTTTATTCGAAAAGGATTTAAAATCCCCGAAACAGTGCTTGGGCCGAAACCCTTGGACCGGCCCAGTACTGTGCTCTGGCCCAGCTCGCGTCGTCGGCCCACGCAGGCCGCCTCACCGAAACCCTAGCCGCCGCCTCGCTTCGCCCGTTGGATCGGCATCATGCATCTGAGAAGCTGCCGCGTCACTTCACCGTTTTCGCCCGTTGGATCGTTGCGTGCGGACGCCCGGGATTTCGCCACGTCGCTTCTTCCTCGCGAGATCGCCGGAGCAACGGCCGCCTGCATGCCCGCCCGTTTCGCCAAGGATTGCGCGCATGTCGAGGCGCTATTTAGTGTGCCGCTGCCACCCCCGTGCTTGTCGGGACCCGAATCTGCAAATCCGGACCCTCTGTGTATTCTCGTGCGATCCGGATCACGCTAGCACACACACATCATACAGGTTGCACATCACGGACATTCACAAGGATATAAGAATAAATAGTGCAAACATGTATATAAAGCGAGTTGTACAACCTTATGGTCTCCTTACGGATAAGTCGACCACGCAGGCTTACATTATTCAAAACAAAGAAATAGCGGCGAACATAAAAAGTGTAAGCATCCATCTTGCCACAGTAACCGATGGGCTTGCCCCTAGTTGCTCGTGTCCTCGACGTACTCCTCCTCCCATCTTGGTGTAGTCTCCTCCACCGATGTTGGGGTTGATAAGCAAGGTGGGGTGAGTACACAAGGCACTCAACAAGTAATGCATGAATGCAACACTATTACTATATGCAAAGCTTATTCCAATGGATTGGCTTAAATGATCCTTTTGCATCAAGCGACATTTTTAAACTAGTATCTTGTTTAGATTAAAGCGTTGAAACAGATATAAGTAATACTAATTTCAAATGGTTTTTCTTGAAGATTCTCGGACACACCTTATTAGTTCATTTCCAACACGGCACACACCACCCTTCCATGTTTTGTTTATGAAAAACTACCCTTGATTGTAATCCCGAGCAATGCTCAATACCGTGAGCACGGCTATTCGAATAGTTTTGACACTCTGCGGAGGTTGTACACTTTACCCACAAGATCTGACCGCTCACCACACATGTGATTGTCCGCAACAAAGCTTTTCAGAACTTCTACCTTAACTAAAGAACCTCTCCCAGTGCCTTTACTATCACTTCCCTCACACAGGCAAGTATAGGACCGGCCAATCACCGTTGGATGGGCACCAAGCCGTAGCACAGTGCGCTCCCCATACAGATACACCCACGTGTCTTGTCACCCCGAGGTATCGGAGGAAAGATATCGTAACCCTAGTCAACTAGGTCTGTCCCATGTCGGACATGTGGTTGTGCGGGTGACTCGGATCAAAGGCTTGCAAGGTGAAGTCCTTAATCGGCCAAGGCAAGACTTTCAACACTCAACAGTGGCACACATGCCCAATGTGGCACACAGACTCACATCACTCAACAACCCAATGCCACAGGCCCACCGGCACACACCTCTTGCCACTTGCCCTCCTAAATCATTTTCCACCCAGTTGATTATTGTGCAACACATGCCAAGAATAACTCAATATCGATGCGGAACCACACAGTTCTTTGTACCTCAATCTCAACATGTGGCATCATCACACCACTTTTCAAAATACATTCAATATGTCTTTAATCAATATTGTAGCATTTTTCCGAAAGATCATTCATGATTCGTTGCAAGGCTAAGCATCTACTCACGGTCTAGCCTCCGTGTTGGCACAATATTAACATCCAACTAATATAATCGAACTTAGGGTGACAATGATCTAGGCATACAATTAATAATTCAAGGTGGCATAACAAAATGGGTTGATTAACTACATTATCCCAAATTAATTTAAATTCATTTTAAATAATTAGCATGCATAGTTTCAAAGCATAAATTACATTTTAAAATCTGGGATCAAAATGATCAAAGCATCACTTGCCTTCAAAGAGTTGCTGGTCGTGTTCCGAAGCTTGGTCTTGAGCGACGAATTCTTCCTCGAAACTTCCGGCAAATTTACGTCTCTGCGTACAAACAAAGCATACAATAAATAGCCAATACAGAAGACTATATGTCCTCAAGAATTCAAATAAAATTCGCCAATAAATAGCTCACAATTTTATGAATTTTTAGAAATTTGAATCACCCAAATCCGAGTTAAAATGCAAAAGTTATAGTCATTTGAAGTTTGAATAAAATCGAAAATACGAAATTAAGAAAATCCGATTTTTCTGAATTATTTTTATACTTGAAATTCACATTTATGACGTCAGCATGCCTCATGATGACGTCAGCACCAAATAATTTCCGCCAAAATATTTTTATATATGAAAATATTTATGGCGTCGGCGATGACGTCGGCCGCGACACGTGTACGCCTGCAGGCCGCCACGTCGCTCTGTCTATGGACCGAGTCTCACGGGTTGGCTCGGTCTCACCGTGGGCTTGGTTCACGAGCGGTGCGACCACGCGGCAAAATCCGGACCGTTCGCTAAAACCGGCGGTCGATCCCTCACGCGCACCGCGGCGCGCCGAGATCGTGCGACACGCGTCGCGCATCCAATCGGCCTAAATCCAGCGGTTGGATTCCGCGACCGACGCGGCGGCGCCTCGATTCCCGCGCGGCCACGCGTCGCGCATCGAGCGGTGCCCTCGGATCTAACGGCCAAGCACCACACCGCCATCTGCGGCGCCTCGGTTTACTCGTAGCCACGCGGCACGATCGCGGCCGCGCGCCCAAAGCAACGGCGGATCGGTCTGCGCTCTGGTCAAACGCCCACGCGTCGGCCGCGATTTGGCGAGTGCGGTGCCATCTCCGCCGCTTCGTTCAAATCGAGCGGCGCGAGATCCTTAGGGCAAAACCAGATCAATCTCTACCGTTCGATCTAATCCAGCGGTCCACGGTACGGCTGTTTACTATTCATGGTGCGGCGTGGTTCAATCCTCTGCGTCCACTATCGATCCAGCGGTTAAGACAAAAACATATCGCGGACATTAGATCTAATCCAAGCCGTTCGTTCTAGATCTAGCGGTTACGATTCAATCTAAACATCTACGAGATGGAGGCTCGTGGACTCACGAGACCGAGCGATGCAAATCGGACGGTCGGCGCGGTTCGGCGAGGTTGACGGCGGCGAAGCGAAGGTTCTTTGGGGCTGGGAAGATGACCTCGGCGGCGGCTGCGGGGCTTCTCGGCGAGAAGAAGTGGTCCACTCGTCGTCTTGCTTGGTGAACTCGGGCAGGGCCGAGCACGGCGGAAAGCGACGGACGGCGACGAGAGGAAGCAAAAACAACGGCGGCACAAGGACGCAACTACGGCGAGCTCGTACTCAGGCGCTAGAGAGGGTCTCGGCGTGCGTGCGAGGAGTCAAAAGACGCAGCGAAAGGAGCTCTGCCGGACGCGCTACTCGGTGCACTTAAAGGGGCCTCGACGTGCGCGCTACAGGCGGCGAAACGAGCGGGAACGGTCGGCGGCATTAGCTCCGGTGATCTCGCGAAGACGACCGACGTGGCGCAATCCCGCGCGTCCGTGCGGCGACGATCCGAAGGCTCACGCGTCGCGGCGGCGTGGCACACGCGCTGAGCGTCGCGATCCGGATCGAACGGCTTGGTGGGCGGCGCTAGGGTTTGGCGCGGATGGGCGGCGGCAGCGCCTGATAATGGGCTCGGCCCATTCTTCGCTCATAACCACTTTAAAACCTTTTCAATAAAAATAATTCTAGAAATTCACTTAAATCATTTGGGGCTTTTAAAATAGCAGAAAAATTCTAGAAAAATTCCAGAAAATACTTTGAGATATTTGGAACTCAAATAAAATATTTTCAATAAAACTTTGCTAGAACTTTTCCATTATTTAATTGTTTTCAAGGAAGGCTAGTTTTGAGTAATTCCAAATAAATTTCAATAAATTCCCAAAAATTCACAAAAATCAAAAATACTCTCAAAATTTAAATTAGAGCAAAAATTAGGGTGTTACAAACCTCCCCTTAATGTAATCTCGTCCCGAGATTGAGTATCTATAGAAGCAGGTTAGGAACTCCTTCTTGAGATCTTCTTCACGTTCCCACGTTGCTTCACTTTCGAATGGTTGCTCCATTGAACTCTGCGAAGCGCGTTGACTTGTTCCTTGTCTCTCTGTCCATTCGTCCGTAATCTTTATTGGATGTTCTTTGTAAGTCGAGATCTTCTTGCGGCTCAATTGCCTCCAAAGGTGTTTGCTCTTAGGTACTCGAAGACACTTCTTGATTGAGACACATGGAATCGTCATGCACTCCTGCCAAAGATGCAGTAACTCAATTGATCGCAACTTCACCTCTACGGCTCAAGATTTTGAATGGTCAGACATATCAGGTGCGAGCTTCCCTTTTGCATGGAACCTTCGACTCCTTTGAGTGGTGTTACTCTAAGATACACAAAATCTTGGGTTCAAAGCTTAGTTCCTGCGACGGTTGTCGGCATAACTCTTTTACTGGATTGTGCAATCTTCAATCTTTCCCGACCGGGGTGATCGTACTTCCGCTTCTGAAGAATGTCCGGTCCGAAAACATGTCGTTCGCTTGTCTCATTCCAATTCAATGGTGTTCGACAGGGACCTACCATCTGAGCTTCAAATGGAGACATTTGTAAACTTGTTGATAAGCTGTTATTATAGCTGAACTCGGCATAAGGCAAACACTTGTCCCATGAAGTGGAATATGCTAAGGCACATGCCCTCAACATATCTTCCAATATCGATTGACTCTCTCGGTTTGTCCATCATGTGCGGATGGTATCTTTGTCTTGAAGTTCAAGCGAGTCCCCATTGCTTCATGAAGCTTACCCGAAACTGGAGGTAAATTGGGTACCTCATCCGACACTATCTTTTCGGCACTCCATGTAAGCAGACAATTACGGACATATAAAGTTACGCTAACGGTCTCGGAATAAGTGGTCTTCTTGGTATGAAATGTGCCACCTTAGTTAAGCGATCTACTATGACCCATATGGAATCATATCCACTTTGCGTTACGGGCAATCCGGTTATAAAATCCATACCAATTTCCTCCCATTTCCATTCGGTATCTTTAAGGGTTGTAATAGCCTGCTGTCTTTGGTGCATAGCTTTGACCCTTTGGCATATGTCACATAATGCAACGTATTCGCGACTTCTCGTTTCATGCTTGGCCACCAAAATTTTCCTTCAAATCTTGATACATTTCGCACTTCTGGATGAATTAGTACTTGGAGTCATGGGCCTCTCCCAAAATTAATCGCTTCAACTCCTTTTGTTCGGCACACAAATCGCCCTTTAAACCACATAGTACCTTGTTCATCGGTTTAAAATCTTTTGCTTTGCCTTCATCCATTTTGCCCTTAATTCTTTTGATCTTATCATCATCTTTACGCCTTCCCCGATCGATCTTCGGGTAGGTCTTACTTCAAGGTTACTAGGAATCCTTTTGGTACCATTTCCAATTCTAGTTTAAAATCCCTACACAATCTGCTGACTTGTTTCCAACGACATATTTACACTGTGGTTCTTTACGCTCAAGGCGTGCGCCACCACGTTAGCTTTCCCGGGTGGTAGTGAATTCCCACATTATAATCCTTGATTAACTCTAACCATCTTCTTTGCCTCATATTTAGGTCACTTGTGTGAAAATATACTTAAGGCTTTTATGATCGATATATACTTCACATCTATTTCCGATGAGATGATGGCGCCATATTTTTAGTGCATGCACTCGGCTAATTCTAAATCATGAGTCGGATAGTTCTCCTCATGTGGTCTCAATTGCCTCGATGCATAGGCAATTACCTTCCTATTTTGCATCAACACGCATCCCAATCCACGACGCGATGCATCACAATAAATGTCAAAGTCTTGGTGAGCGTCGGTAAAACTAATACAGTGCGATGTTAACCTCCTTTTCAATTCTGAAAACTCTTCTCACACTCGGTGTCCATAAAAATTTCTTTTCTTTTTCAACAATTGCGTGAGAGGTCTACGCAATCGTAGAGAATCCTTCAATGAATCGCGGTAATACCCGCCATTCCAAGGAAACTACGGTTTGGGTTACCGTCTTGGTATTCCCAATGTAAAACCGTTTCCACTTTCTTTGGATCTCTGACAACTCCTTCTGCTGTCATTATGTGTCCAAGAAATTCCACCTTATCTTTCCGAAATCACATTTGCTAAATTTACGCAAACAAGCTGTTGTTCCCTCAACTTTTCAAGGACTAGCCTCAAGTGCTCGGCGTGCTCTTCTCTCGTCTTGGAATAGATAAGGATGTCATCTATGAATCTGACGACGAACTTATCCAAGTTTTCCATAAAACCTTATTCATTAAGTTCATGAAATATCTTTGGTGCATTTGTCGGACCAAAAGACATCACTTTGTAAACTCGTAGTGTCCATATCTTGACAAAAATGCGGTCTTGAATATCCTCGATCGGATCTTGGTGATGGTATCGATCGAAGATCAATTTTGGAGAATACTCCTGCTCCTCTCAATGGTCAAACAAATCATCGATCTGGGTAGCGGATACTTATTCTTTATCGTCACATCATTGAGTGCACGATAGTCTATACACATCCTGAAACTTCCGTCCTTCTTCTTAACGAATAAGGCAGTGCTCCCCATGGCGATGAACTAGGTCTTATAAATCCCTTTTCCAGCAGTTCTTCAATTTGCTTCTTCATTTCCACCAATTCCTCTGTGGACATCTGTAAGGTCTCTTAGCTATTGGGCTGTCCTCGGAACTAGTTCTATCACGAACTCGATATCTCTATCTGGCGGCATTCGGTAAATCTTACGGGAAAACATCCGGATATTCATTGACTATGGAGACTTCCTCTAAGTGGCAGTCTTCATCTTTGTTGACCATCAATTGTCCATCTCGTCTTGGTTTCGCTTCAAACTCAATTTTCTTTCCATCAGGGCTCTCGTAGATATGACTCTTTTCCGATCCAATCTTGCCTTGTGATCGATTAACCAATCCATTCCCGGGATAACATCCAAGGTTTGGGTATTAAGGGCGATTAAGTTAGCTAGGAACTCAACTCCATTAATTATTATTCCTACCCGAACATCCTACTTTAGATCGGAGTTACGATCCGAGAGATTGGACTATGAGCACACATTTAAGATTCACTATTTCCATATCATTTTGAACAGCAAAATCTCGGAAATAAAAGAATCTGGCTCGGAATCAAATAAAGCGATGGCTGATGCTTGAGTTTACTAGGAACTTACCCGATTACAACGTCAGAGGCGTTACGGACTTCATCTGCTTGTGATGTGGTTGACTACGCCTCGTGCGGTTCCTTGGGATGGAGTCGGCTGCTTTGTTGATGCCCAGCGGTTCATGATTAGTGCGGGAGTCCTTGCCGGTGTGTTCCCGAGTTAAAGCGAACCGGTGACACCTCCTTCTTAGAGGCGATTGTTGGCAAAATGCCCCATTTCATTGCAATGATAGCAACGTCTTCCCACGGCACGAGAGGTTCCTCGATCGTGCCATAGTTCGGCCGAGTCGAACATTTTGACCTTTCGGCGATTTGCGGCGGTGGTGCTCATCATTGCCTCTAGGCCGGTACGAATGAGTGTTGGGGTGCCGTCCTCTGCCTCTGCTTGCCCTGACGACCTCCTTGTTGCGCCATTCTGCGCTTCTGTTGTCATCAACTCTCGCGCTTGTCCTCTAAGATCGGGGCTTTGTTAACTAACTCTTGAAAGTCGTGGAATGTGTGGGTGATCGGTCCACTGCAACCTGCATTCAATCCCTTCATGAAGCGGGATTATGCGGCCTTATCCGTAGCCACGTCCTGCAGTGCGTAGCGTGCGGTTAGGTGAACTTGTTCGTGTCGGCCATTGATGGCCGCCTTGCTTGAGGCTTCTAACTCCTCCTTTTAAGATCCATGATACCCTCGGGTACATGAGTGCTGACGGAAGGCCGAGGTGAACTCCTCCCATGTGATACTCGCGGGTCCTCATGAGTCTGCGAAGTTTTCCACCATTCTGCGGCGGTCCTTCGAGTTGATGAGAGGCATAGAGTACCCTCTCATGTCCTACACATTGGGTAATGTGCGGCTTCCTTTCGATTGTCCTTAGCCAATCGTCGCCTCGATGGATTGGCGTTGCACGAGAAGGTAGGTGGGCGGGTTCTCATAAACTCCGACAACCGTGAGTAGGGTGTGGTCCATGGTTGCCCCGGGTTGAACATTCGCGGCGGCTTGATTGGATATCTGCTGCATGGTTTGAACCATCGTGGTCATGAGTTGAGTGCAGAAGCATCAAAAGGCTCCCGTGTTACGCATATCGACTGCGGTGGTTGAGAATCGACTCTTCATTACGGTTGTCCGTCTGTTAGCTCCACTTCCATTGGCTCCAACATTTCCACGAGTCCTCACCATCATTGCAAGCTTCCATGGTTAAGAAAAGAAGAAAGCATAGGCGAGTAAAAGAACTTATGTGGGGAAGCAGGTGTAACTTAAATTATTTAGCCACTTTATTGATATAATATAAAGCGGTATGGTTGCTCACAAGTGCCTAAGGGCAATGCAACACATACGTGACACTCACAACCAAAAGTAAGTAAGCAAACATAGGAATCCATGACAACTCACACCTAAGGGTGACTCGAAGCAAAGACGCGACTCGGATATTCGAGTCTCGACACTACACTCTACTACACTCGATCACTCATCGAGCCAACCCGCCGCGGCTTCCCGGCGCGTACCGGCGAGTCTTTGCGGCATTGTGGCGAATCGTCTGGTGACCTCTCGCGGCGGGTGCAAAGACCCCATCGACTCTGCTGGTCCCGGCTGCTGCTCCTGCTGATGGCGCCTCTGCTCGGCTCCTCGAATCTGGATCATGTAACTCAGGGTGGTTGGGCTCGGGTCCATATAGAGCCATCTCCAACTCCTGGATCTTACGTATGGCATGAGCTAAGTTCTCCGGTGTTGGGTTCTTGCCTCTATAACCTCGTCGCGGGTCCTCTGCGGCTCTGGGACTATCTCGTCCAAGCGTCCTCTGGCGATGGCGTATCTCGCCAGTGGGTGATCGTGGCGTCCTCCTCCACGAGCTCCATCTGTTGTATCGGTATCGCGGCGGATGGTGGCGGAAGGCGGTGCCCTCTAACTCTGCGGAGTAAGTGCGGGCAATTTGCCGCATCGCTCGACGCGACGTCTCTGAATCCGGCCTCGAAGAAGACCTCCTGGCGGTGATGTAGATAGGGCGACTCGCCTCGTCCTCTCCCGAGCATACACTGTGATCTTGGCGTCGAGCGATGTCAAGTCTGCCCGTACCACCAAGTCCCTCGATGCAGTGGTCGGTCAAAACCTCCAAGCAAGCTGCATCATCGCCATAACTCATGGCGTATCCTCAGTCGCTCTCCATAGGTATGGATCATCCTCATCTGCCAAAACAAACCTTGTTTAAATTAAATAGAGAATAATAAAAATTCAGCATAGGTATGAATAAGGAGAAGAGATAAGTCGAGATTTCTTTGACATTCTTGCTCAAGTTGATTAGGTCTTTAGAAAATAGTTTTCACCCTCCTAGGCACAACCAAACTAAGGTCAAGGCCTACAAATCGGCTGCTCGATACCACCTCTGTCGGGACCGAATCGCAAATCCGGACCCTCTGTGTATTCATGCGATCCGAGGATCACGCTAGCACACACATCATACTGAGGTTGCACATCACGGACATTCACAAGGATATAAGAATAAATAGTGCAAACATGTATATAAAGCAGAGTTGTACAACCTTATGGTCTCCTTACGGATAAATCGACCACGCAGAGCACATTATTCAAAACAAAGAAATAGCGGCGGAACATAAAAAGTCGTGTAAGCATCCATCTTGCCACGAGCAACCGATGAGCTTGCCCCTAGTTGCTCGTGTCCTCGGCGTACTCCTCCTCCCATCTTGGTGTAGTCTCCTCCACTGATGTTGGGGTTGATAAGCAAGGTGGGGTGAGTACACAAGGCACTCAACAAGTAATGCACAGAATGCAGCACTATTACTATATGCAAAGCTTATTCCAATGGATTGGCTTAAATGATCCTTTTTGCATCAAGCAGCATTTTTAAACTAGTATCTTGTTTAGATTAAAGCAGTGAAACAGATATAAGTAATACTAATTTCAAATGGTTTTCTTGAAGATTCTCGGCACACCCTTATTAGTTCATTTCCAACAACGGCACACACCACCCTTCCATGTTTTGTTTATGAAAAACTACCCCTTGATGTAATCCCGAGCAATGCTCAATCCGTGAGCACGGCTATTCAATAGTTTTGACACTCTGCGGAGGTTGTACACTTTACCCACAAGATCTGACCGCTCACCACACGGTGATTGTCGCAACAAAGCTTTTCAGAACTTCTACCTTAACCAAAGAACCTCTCGGTGTGCCTTTACTATCACTTCCCTCACACAGAGCGAAGTATAGGACCGGCCAATCAGTTGGATGGGCACCAAGCCGTAGCACAGTGCGCTCCCCATACAGATACACCCACATCTCTTGTCACCCCGAGTATCGGAGGAAAGATATCGTAACCCTAGTCAACTAGGTCATCCCATGTCGGACATGTGGTTGTACGGGTGACTCGGATCAAAGGCTTGCAAGGTGAAGTCCTTAATCGGCCAAGGCAAGACTTTCAACACTCAACAATGGCACACGGCCCAATGTAGCACACAGACTCACATCACTCAACAACCCAATGCCACACAGCCCACAGCACACTGACCTCTTGCCACTTGCCCAGTCTAAATCATTTTCCACCCGGTTGATTATTGTGCAACACATGCCAATAACTCAATATCGATGCGGAACCACACAGTTCTTTGTACCTCAATCTCAACATGTGGCATCATCACACCACTTTTCAAAATACATTCAATATGTCTTTAATCAATATTGTAGCATTTTTCCGAAAGATCATTCATGATTCGTTGCAAGGCTAAGCATCTACTCACGGTCTAGCCTCCGTGTTGGCACAATATTAACATCCAACTAATATAATCGAACTTAGGGTGACAATGATCTAGGCATACAATTAATAATTCAAGGTGGCATAACAAAATGGGTTGATTAACTACATTATCCCAAATTAATTTAAATTCATTTTAAATAATTAGCATGCATAGTTTCAAAGCATAAATTACATTTTAAAATCTGGGATCAAAATGATCAAAGCATCACTTGCCTTCAAAGAGTTGCTGGTCGTGTTCGAAGCTTGGTCTTGGCGACGAATTCTTCCTCGAAACTTCCGGCAAATTTACGTCTCTGCGTACAAACAAAGCATACAATAAATAGCCAATACAGAAGACTATATGTCCTCAAGAATTCAAATAAAATTCACCAATAAATAGCTCACAATTTTATGAATTTTTAGAAATTTGAATCACCCAAATCCGAGTTAAAATGCAAAAGTTATAGTCATTTGAAGTTTGAATAAAATCAAAATACGAAATTAAGAAAATCCGATTTTTCTGAATTATTTTTATACTTGAAATTCACATTTATGACGTCAGCATGCCTCATGATGACGTCAGCACCGAAATAATTTCCGGCCAAAATATTTTTATATATGAAAATATTTATGGCGTCGGCGATAGCGTCGGCCACGACCGCGTGTACGCCGCAGGCGCCACGTCGCTCTGTCTATGGGTGAGTCTACGGGTTGGCTCGGTCTCACGTGGGCTTGGTTCCGCGAGCGGTGCGCGCCACGCGGCAAAATCGGACCGTTCGCTAAAACCGGCGGTCGATCCTCACGCGCACCGCGGCGCGACCGAGATCGTGCGACGCGCGTCGCGCATCCGGTGATCGGCCTAAATCCAGCGGTTGGATTCCGCACCGACGCGGCGGCGCCTCGATTCCGCGCGGCCACGCGTCGCGCATCGAGCGGTGCCCTCGGATCTAACGGCCAAGACCACACCGCCATCTGCGGCGCCTCGGTTTACTCGTAGCCACGCGGCGCGATCGATCGCGGGGCGCGCGCAACGGCGGATCGGTCTGCTGCTGGTCAAAACGCCCGCGCGTCGGCCGCGATTTGGCGAGTGCGGTGCCATCTCCGCGCTCGTTCAAATCGAGCAGCGCGGATCCTTAGGGCAAAACCAGATCCAATCTCTACCGTTCGGATCTAATCCAGCGGTCCACGGTACGAGCTGTTTACTATTCATGGTGCGGCGTGGTTCAATCCTCTGCGTCCACTATCGATCCAGCGGTTAAGACAAAAACATATCGCGGACATTAGATCTAATCCAAGCCGTTCGTTCTAGATCTAGCGGTTCACGATTCAATCTAAACATCTCAGAGATGGAGGCTCGTGGACTCACGAGAACCGAGCGATGCAAATCGGACGGTCGGCGTGATTCGGCGAGGTTGGCGGCGAAGAAGCGAAGGTTGCGGGGCTGGGAAGATGACCTCGGCGGCGGCTGCGGGGCTTCTCGGCGAGAAGAAGTGGTCCACTCGATCGTCTTGCTTGGTGAACTTCGGAGCAGGGCGAACACGGCGGAAGCGACGGACGGCGGCGAGGAAGCAAAACAACGGCGGCACAAGGATGCAACTACTGGCGAGCTCGTCTGGGCGCTAGAGAGGTCTCGGCGTGCGTGCGAGAGTCAAAAGACGCGCGAAGGAGCTCTGCCGGACGCTACTCGGTGCGCTTAAAGGGCCTCGGCGTGCGCGCTACGGTGGCGAACGAGCGGAGCGGTCGCGGCATTAGCTCGGTGATCTCGCGAAGCGACCGGCGTGGCGCAATCCGCGCGTCCGTCGGGCGGCGATCCGAAGGCTCACGCGTCGCGAGCGGCGTGGCACACGCCTGCGAGCGTCGCGATCCGGATCGAGCGGCTTGGTGGCGGCGCTAGGGTTTCGGCGGATGGGCGGCGGCAGCGCCAATAATGGGCTCGGCCCATTCGCATTCATAACCACTTTTAAAACCTTTTCAATAAAAATAATTCTAGAAATTCACTTAAATCATTTGGGGCTTTTAAAATAGCAGAAAAATTCTAGAAAAATTCCAGAAAATACTTTGAGATATTTGGAACTCAAATAAAATATTTTCAATAAAACTTTGCTAGAACTTTTCCATTATTTAATTGTTTTCAAGGAAGGCTAGTTTTGAGTAATTCCAAATAAATTTCAATAAATTCCCAAAAATTCACAAAAATCAAAAATACTCTCAAAATTTAAATTAGAGCAAAAATTAGGGTGTTACAGTGCTGCGCATTTCAAGACGTTCCTGTAGCCCTAGCGCACGCCTCCCGAAACGCCTCCGCTTTCTCACAAGAGCTCGTCGTAGTTGCTCTCTGTGCGCCGCCACTGTTCTCCGCCGTTTGCGTCGCCGTCGGTCCATTTCTGCCGTCGCCGAGGCTACGCAGCCTTGCCGAGACAAGCCGCGTCGAATGCGCTAGATCTTCTCACCGGGGAACCACCGAAACGCCGTCGACTACGTCGTCTTCCTCACCTCCGGCAAGCATGCACCGCCGCACGCCATCGCCGGACTTCGAGCATCGTTGACCGTCGGATCTGCAAGGAGGGGTAAGGATCGTGCCACGTCGCCCTTCTCTGTTTACATTTAGTTTGTATCTGTGCCGTTAGATCTGTTTTGGACGGTCTGGATTAACCCTAAGGTTTATACGTTTGTTGAATCTTGATCGTTAGATCTAGAGCGAATGGCTTGGATTAGATCTAAACGGCGGCTGTGAGTTGATCGATGGCACGCGGATCCGTGTCGTTCAAATTTGAACGTTCGGCGGAGATGACGCCGCACCCCCATCGAATCACGTGCGGACGCGTGTGCGCGTTGACTGAGGGAGAGATCAGATCCAACCGTTGATTTCGGGCGCACCGTTGGATGCGTGACACGTGGGGGGCGTGGAGTGCGAAGCATCGCTGAACCGCGCGGGGGTGAGATCCGACCGTTGGATGAGCGAGCGGTCTGGATCTTGCCGCGTGTCGCGTCGGGATTGGCTGCGCATCGTCGCTGACGCCACGGCTTGCGTCACCTAGTGCCGAGCACGATTCACACCCACGGTGGACGAGCGAACCGTGAACCCAGTCCATAGACCCGAGCGCGCGTGGCGGCCTCTGGCGTGCCGCGTGTCATCTTGGCGTCATCGGCGTCATAAATATTTTTTTATATATAAAAATATTTTGGCCGAAATTCATTTCTGTGCTGACGTCATCATGATGAGATGCTGACATCATAAATGCGAGTTTTCAGTATAAAAATAATTTGGAAAAATCGGATTTCTTAATTTCTGTATTTTCATATTTTATTCAAACTTCAAATGACTATAACTTTTCCATTTTAACTCGGATTTGGGTGATTCAAATTTATAAAAATTCATAAAAATGTGATCTATTTAAGGATGAATTTTATTTAAATTTTTGAGGTTATTTAGTCCTCTGTAATAGTTATTTATTGTATATTTTGTTTGTACGCGTAGACGCAAATTTGCCGGAAAGTTTCGAAGAATAATTCGTCGCTCAAGAACAAGCTTCGGAACACGACCAGCAACTCTTTGAAGGCAAGTGATGCTTTGATCATTTTGATCCCAGCTTTTTAAAATGTAATTTATGCTTTGAAATTATGCATGCTTATTTATTTAAAATGAATCTAATTTAATTGGGATAACGTAGTTAATCAACCCATTCTGTTATGCCACCTTGAAATTAATAATTGTATGCCCTAAATCATTGTCACCCTAAGTTGTTTGTACTGGTTGGATAATAATATGATGCCAACACGGGAGGCTAGACCGTGAGTAGATGCTTTGCCTTGCAACGAGTCATGAATGATCTTTCGGAAAAATGCTACAATATTGACTAATGGAATATTGAATGTATTTTGGAAGTGGTGTGATAATGCCACATGATGAAATTGAAGTATGGAGACCTGTGTGGTTTCATACCGATGTTGAGTTATTGCGGGCATGTGTTGCACAATAATCAACTGGGTGGGAAATGATTTAAACTGGGGCAAGTGTCAAGAGGTTGTGTGCCTGGTGGGCCTGTACGGCATTGGGTTGTCGAGTGTTGTGAGTTTGTGTGCCACAATGGGCTGTGTGCCACTGTTGAGTGTTGGAAGTCTTGCCTTGGTAAGTTAAGGACTTCACCTTGCAAGCCTTTGATCTGAGTCACCCGTACAACCACATGTCTGATATGGGACAGACCTAGTTGATTAGGGTTCTGATATCTTTCCTCTGATACCTCGGGGTGATAGTACGGGGTGTATGCATGCGAGGGGCGTGCACGTACTCGGCTTGGTGCCCATCCAGCGGTGATTGGCCTGTCCTATACTTGGCTCTGTGTGAGGAAGTGATGGTGAAGGCAATGCGGAGAGGTTCTTTGGTTAAGGTAAAGGTTCTTGAAAAGCTTTGTTGCGGACAATCACTGTGTGGTGGCGGTCAGTATCTCGTGGGTAAAGTGTACAACCTCGTAGAGTGTCAAAACTATCGAATAGCCGTGCTCACGGTATTGAGCATTGCTCGGGATTACGATCAAGGGTAGATCTTCATAAACAAAATGTGGAAAAGGTGGTGTGTGCAGGTTTGAAAATGAACTATTAAGAAACGTGTGCCGAGAATCTTGAAGGAAAACCATTTGAATAAATTAGTGTTACTTATAACTGTTCCTTTGCTTTAATCTGAATAAGATCTTGGTTTAAAATGTTGTTTGATGCAAAAGAACCATTTAAGCCAAACCTTTGGAATAAGCTTTGCATATAGTAATAGCGTTGCATCACGTGCGTTACTTGTTGAGTGCCTTGTGTACTCATCCCACCTTGCTTATCAACCCCAACATCAGTGGAGGAGTCTACACCAGCCTGGGAGGAGGAGTACATTGAGGACCCGAGCAACTAGGGGGCAAGCCCAGTCGGTTGCTTGTGGCAAGATGAAGGCTTCCACGATATTTACTTATGTTCCGCTGCTATTTCTTTACTCTGAATAATGTAAGCCCTACGTGGCTGATTTATCTGTAAGGAGACCATAAGGTCGTACAACTTGGTTTATATAAATGTTTGCACTATTTATTGTTATATCGTTGTGAATGTCTGTGATGCGCAACCCTGTAAGACTGTGTGTGCTAGCGTGATCCTGGACTAGCACAGAATACACACTGGGTCCGGATTTGGAGATTCGGGTCCCGACAGAGGTGGTATCAGAGCAGGCTGAGAGTAGGACTTGACCCTTGTTTGGTTGTACCTAGGAGGGTAAAACTATTTTCTAAAGACCTAATCAACTTGAGCAAGAATATCAATGAAATCTCGACTTATCTCTTCTCCCTTGCTCCATACTTATGCCGAATTCTTATTATTATTTTCTGTTTAATTTAAACAAGGCTTATTTTGGCAGATGAGGATGATCCACACCTATGGAGAGCGCACCGGAGGATACGCCGCGGAGTTATGGCGTATGATGCAGTTGCTCGGAGGTTTTGATAGACCACTTTATCGAGGGACTACGGTGGTATGGGCAGGACTTGACATCGCCTGGGATGTCAAGATCACAGTGTATGCTCGTGATAGGATGAGGGCGAGCCGTCCTATCTACATCAAGGTCAGGAAGTCTTCTTTTGAGGCGGATCCGAGAGGCAAAGACGTCAGCGTGCGGCAAATTGCCGCGCTTACCCGCGAGTTGGAGGGCACCGTTTTTAAATCACCATCGGCGTCGAGACAATCGTTTTAACGGTGGAGATCTTGGAGGAGGACGCCACGATCACCCACTGGCGAGTATGTTATCGCCAGAGGACACCTTGGGCGAGACGATCCGAGGCTGCAGAGGACCCGCGGCGAGGTCACGGGAGCGAGATCCAGTGCGGGAGGCTTAGCTCACTCCATGCGAAGATCCGGGAGTTGGAGATGGCTTTGTATGGACCCGAGCCCGAGCGATCCCGGAGTTACGATCGGTCCGGAGGAGCGAGGCGCAGAGGCACCAATGCGGGAGCGAGCAGCCCGGGACGGCAGAGTCAATGAGGTCATTTGCACCGGTGCGATGAGGTCATCGAGATCGATTCGCCCGATGCGAGCACCCACGGTGTATGCTCGAGGGGAGCGCGCTGGGTTGGCTCGATGGTGATCGAGTCTAGTAGAGTATAGTGTCGAGACTCGAATGTTGAGTCGCGTCTTTTGCTTCGTGAGTCACCATTAGGTGTGAGTCGTCATAGAGTCCTATGTTTGCTTACTTGTTTTTGGTTGTGAGTGTCTCGTATGTGTTGCATTGCCCTTAGGCACTTGTGAGCAACCATCTTTGCTTTATATTATATCAATAAAGTGGCTAAATAATTTAAGTTACACTGTTTCCCCACATAAATTCCTTTACTTGTCTATGCTTTCTTCTTTTCTTAACCTTGGAAGTTTGCAGCAGATGGTGAGGACTCGTGGAAATGTTGGAGCAGTGAAGTGGAGTGAATCGGTGACAACGGAATGAAGAGCGATCCTCAACGCCGCAAGTCGATATGCGTAACACAGGAGCCTTCTGACCGCCTGGACTTAACTTATGAACACTATGGTACGGACCATGCGCAGATATCCAATCAAGTGCTGCGAATGTTCAACACAGGGTAACCATGGACCACACCCCTACTCAAGGTTATGCGAGTTTATGCGAACTCGTCCACCTACCTTCTCGAGCAATGCCAACCCATCGGAGGCGGACGATTGGCTAAGGACAATCGAAAGGAAACGCACATTACCGGTGTGTGGACATGAGAGGTACTCTATGCCTCTCATCAACTCGAAGGCGGCCGCGAGAATGGTGGGAAAACCTGCGCGGCTCATGAGGACCCACAGTATCACGTGGGAGGAATTCACCTCGACCTTCCGCCAATACCATGTACCCGAGGGTATCATGGATCTTAAAAAGGAGGAATTTCGGAGCCTCAAGCGAGGCGATCGATCGGTGGTGATTTCTGAATAAGTTCACCCAACTGGCACGCTACGCACCGGAGGACGTAGCTACGGATAAGGCCAGACAATCCCTCTTCATGAAGGGATTGAATGCAGGGTTGCAGGTGGGACTGATCACCCACACATTCCCTGACTTCCAAGAGCTAGTTAACAAAGCTCTTATTTTGGAGGACAAGCGCCGAGAGTTGGATGACAACAGAAGCGAGAATGGCGCAACAAGGAGGTCGTCGGGGCAGCGAGAGCGAAGGGCGGCACCCCAACAATTCATCGGTACCAGCCGGAGGCAATGATGGGGCACCACTGCCGCAAATCGCCCGATGGGTCGAATGCTCGGACTCGGCTAATCGTGTAGCGCAGGTGGAGGAACCTCTCGAGCGGCGGAAAACGTTGCTATCATTTGCAATGAATGGGGCATTTTGCCAACAACTGCCCTAAGAAGGGAGGTGTCACCCCGGTCCGCTTTAACCTGGGGAACACACCTACAAGAACTCCTGCGCCAGTCGTGAACCGCGGGGCATCAACAGTAGCAACTCCATCCCAAGGAACTGCACGAGGCCGAGTCAACCACATTACAACGGATGAAGTGCGAACGCCACGGATGTTATCTTTGGGTAAGTTCCTAGTAAACTCGATTACCACTCTTTTTTTTATTCGATTCGGAGCTTCACATTCATTTATTTCCGAGATTTTGCTGTTCAAAATGATATGGATATAGTGAATCTTAAATGTACGCTTATAGTCAATCCTCGGATCGAACTCGATCTAAAGTAGGATGTTCTGGGTGAAATTAATAATTAATGGAGTTGAGTTCCTAGCGAACTTAATCGTCATTAATACCCAAACCACGGATGTTATCACGGAATGGATCGATTAACAAAACACAAGCGATCTTTGGATGCGAAAAAGAGTCATATCGATTGGCTTCGGATGGAAGGAAGATTGAATTTGAAGCAAAATCAGTACAAGATGGACAATTAATGGTCAACAGCATGAAGATTGACATTTGGAGGAAGTTTCCATAGTAAATGAATATCCTGATGTTTACCGGAGGATCTACCAGAATGCCGCGAGATAGAGATATCGAGTTCGTGATAGAGCTTGTTCCTGGACGCTCAATAGCTAAGAGACCTTACAGAATGTCCACGGAGGATTGGTGGAAATGAAGAAACAAATTGAAGAGTCTTTGGAAAAGGATTTATAAGACCTAGCTCATCGCCATGGGGAGCACTGTCTTGTTCGTCAAGAAGAAGGGCGGGAGTTTTAGGATGTGTATAGATTATTGTGCACTCAATGATGTGACGATAAAGAATAAGTATCCGCTACCGGGATCGATGATTTGTTTGACCGATTGAGAGGAGCGGAGTATTCTCCAAAATTGATCTCCGATCGAGGATACCATCAATTGAAGATCCGACGAGGATATTAGAAGATGCATTTTAGTCAAGATATGGACACTCGAGTTCATAGTGATGTCTTTTGGTTTGACAAATGCACGGCATATTTCATGAACTTAATGAATAAGGTTTTACGGAATATTTGGATAAGTTCGTTGTCGTGTTCATAGATGATATCCTTGTCTATTCCAAGGCGAGAAAAGCACGCCGAACACTTAAGGTTAGTTCTTGAAAAGTTGAGAGAACAACGATTGTTTGCAAAATTTAGTAAATCGACTTACGGAAGAATAAGGTGGAATTTCTTGAACACATAATGGCAGCAGAAGGAGTTGCGGTAGATCAAGGAAAGTGGAAACGATTTTGCATTGGGAGCGACGAAGGCGGTAACCCAAATCCGTAGTTTTCTTGGAATGGCGGGATATTACCGTCGATTCATCGAAGGATTCTCTACGATTGCGAGACCTCTTACGCAATTGTTGAAAAGGAAAGAAATTCTTATGGACACACGAGTGTGAGAAGAGTTTCGGGAGTTGAAGAAAAGATTAACATCGGCTTTGTATTAGTTTTACGACATTCATCAAGGCTTGACATCTATTGTGATGCATCGCGTCGGGGATTGGGATGCGTGTTGATGCAAAATAGGAAGGTAATTGCCTATGCATCGAGGCAATTGAGACCACATGAGGAAAACTATCCGACTCATGATTTGGAATTAGCTGCCGTAGTACATGCCCTAAAAATATGGCGTCATCATCTCATCGAAGCAGATGTGAAGTGTATCTTGATCATAAAAGTCTTAAGTATATCTTCACAAGGTGACCTAAATATCGAGGCAAAGAAGATGGTTAGAGTTAATCAAGGATTATAATGTGGGAATTCACTACCATCCTGGTAAAGCCAACGTGGTGGCAGACGCCTTGAGCAGAAAGAACCACAGTGTAAGCGTGCTGTTGGAAGCAAGCCAGGCAGAATTGTGTAAGGATTTCCATAAATTAGAACTAGAAATGGTACCAGAAGGATTTGTAGCAACCTTGGAAGTAAAACCTACCCTGGAAGATCAGATCAGGGAAGGGCAGAAAAATGACGACAAAATCAAGAGAATTAAGGACAAGATGGATGCAGGCAAGGCAAAGGATTTCAAACTGGATGAGAAGAATACTATGTGGTTTAAAGGACGCATTTGTGTGCCAAACAAAAAGGAGTTGAAGCAGCTAATCTTGGAGGAGGCCCATGACTCCAAGTACTCAATTCATCCAGGAAGTGCGAAAATGTATCAAGATTTAAAGGAAAGATTTTGGTGGCCAAGCATGAAACGAGAAGTCGCTGAATATGTGGCATTATGTGACATATGCCAAAGAGTCAAAGCTATGCATCAGAGACCCGCGGGACTATTACAACCCTTAAAGATACCTGAATGGAAATGGGAAGAAATTGGTATGGATTTCATAACCGGGTTGCCCAGAACCCAAGGTGGATATGATTCCATATAGGTCATAGTAGATCGTTTAACCAAGGTGGCACATTTCATACTGGTAAAGACCACTTATTCCAGAGACCGGTTGGCGGACCTTTATATGGCAAGAATTGTCTGTTTGCACGGAGTACCGAAGAAGATAGTGTCGGACAGAGGTACCCAATTTACCTCCAGATTTTGGGGTAAGCTACATGAGGCAATGGGGACTCGTTTGAACTTCAGCACAGCCTACTATCCGCAGACATATGGTCAAACTGAGAGGGTTAACCAGATATTGGAAGATATGTTGAGAGCCTGTGCTTTAGCATATTCTACCTCATGGGACAAGTGTTTGCCTTATGCTGAGTTTAGTTACAACAACAGTTATCAGGCGAGTTTACAGATGTCTCCATTTGAAGCTCTGTATGGTCGATCCTGTCGAACACCATTGAATTGGAATGAGACAGGCGAACGACATGTTTTTGGGCCAGACATTCTTCAGAGAGCGGAAGAACAGATCACCCTGATCAGGGAAAGATTGAAGGTTGCACAATCAAGGAAGAAGAGTTATGTCGACAATCGTCGTAGAGATTTGAGCTTCGAACCCGAAGATTTTGTGTATCTTAGAGTAACGCCACTCAAAGGAGTCAGAAGGTTCCACGCAAAAGGGAAGCTCGCACCCAGATATGTTGGGCCGTTCAAGATCTTGAGCCGCAGAGGTGAAGTTGCATATCAGTTGGAGTTACCGCAGTCTCTGGCAGGAGTGCATGATGTATTTCATGTATCACAACCAAGAAATGCCTTGATCTGGAAGAGCAAACACCGTTAGAAGCAATCGAGCTGCAAGAAGATCTGACTTACAAAGAACATCCGATGAAGATTCTGGACATAATGGACAGAGACAAAGGAACAAGTCAACACGTTTTTGCAGAGTTCAGTGGAGCAACCATTCGGAAAGTGAAGCAGCGTGGGAGCGTGAAGAAGATCTCAAGGAGTTCCTAACCTATTTACGTAGACGACTCAATCTCGGGGCGAGATTACATTAAGGGGAGGTTTGTAACACCCTAAATTTTGCCCTAATTTAAATTTTGGAGTATTTTTTATTTTTGTGAATTTTTGGGAATTTGTTGAAATTATTTAGAATTATTCAAATAAAGCCTTCCTTGAAAACAATTAAATAATAGAAATTTTTTTGCAAAGTTTGATTGGAAATATTTTATTTGAGTCCCAAATAGCTCAAAGTATTTTCTAGAATTTTTCTGGAATTTTTCAGATATTTTTACTATTTTCTTTGGCCAAAACTATTTTCTCGAATTATTTTTATTCGAAAAGGATTTAAAATCCCCGAAACAGTGCTTGGGCCAAAACCCTTGGACCGGCCCGATCGTGTGCTGCAGCCCATTTCGCGTCGTCGGCCCACGCAGGCCGCCCCGCCGAAACCCTAGCCGCCGCCGCGCTTCGCCCGTTGGATCGGCATCATGCGTCTGAGAAGCTGCCGCGTCGCTTCACCGTTTTCGCCCATTGGATCGCTGTGTGCGGACGCCCGGGATTTCGCCACGTCGCTTCTTCCTCGCGAGATCGCCGGAGCAACGGCCGCCTGCATGTCCGCCCGTTTCGCCGAGGATTGCGCGCACGTTGAGGCGCTATTTAGTGCGCCGCTGCCACCCCCGTGCTGCGCATTTCAAGACGTTCCTATAGCCCTAGCGCACGCCTCCCGAAATGCCTCCGCTTTCTCACAAGAGCTCGCCGTAGTTGCTCTCTGTGCGCCGCCACTGTTCTCCGCCGTTTGCGTCGCCGTCGGTCCATTTCTGCCGTCGCCGAGGCCACCAGAGCACTGCCCGAGACAAGCCGCGTCGAATGCGCTAGATCTTCTCGCTAGGGAACCACCGAAACGCCGTCGACTAGGTCGTCTTCCTCACCCCCGGCAAGCCTGCACCGCCGCACACCATCGCCGGACTTCGAGCATCGTTGACCATCGGATCTGCAAGGAGGGGTAAGGATCGTGCAACGTCGCCCTTCTCTGTTTACATTTAGTTTGTATCTGTGCCGTTAGATCTGTTTTGGACGGTCTGGATTAACCCTAAGGTTTATACGTTAGTTGAATCTTGATCGTTAGATCTAGAGCGAACGGCTTGGATTAGATCTAAATGGCGCCTGTGAGTTGATCGGTGGCGCGCGGATCCGTGCCGTTCAAATTTGAACGTGCGGCGGAGATGACGCCGCACCCCCATCGAATCACGTGCTGACGTGTGTGCGCGTTGACTGAGGGAGAGACCAGATCCAACCGTTGATTTCGGGCGCACCGTTGGATGCATGACGCGTGGGGGGCGTGGAGTGCGAAGCATCGCCGAACCGCGCGGGGGTGAGATCCGACCGTTGGTTGAGCGAGCGATCTGGATCTTGCCGCGTGTCGCGTTGGGATTGGCTGCGCATCGTCGCTGACGCCACGGCTTGCGTCACCTAGTGCACGAGCACAGTTCTGTCAGTCCATGGTGGACCAGAGCCGAACCGTGAACCCAGTCCATAGACCAGAGCGACGTGGCAGCCTTTGGGCGTGCCACATGTCATGCTGATGTCATCGCTGACGTCATAAATATTTTTTTATATATAGAAATATTTTGGCCGAAATTCATTTCTGTGCTGACGTCATCATGATGCGATGCTGACATCATAAATGCGAGTTTTCAGTATAAAAATAATTTGGAAAAATCGGATTTCTTAATTTCTGTATTTTCAGATTTTATTCAAACTTCAAATGACTATAAATTTTGCATTTTAATTCGGATTTGGGTGATTCAAATTTATAAAAATTCATAAAAATGTGATCTATTTAATGATAAATTTTATTTTAATTTTTGAGGTTATTTAGTCCTCTGTAATAGTTATTTATTGCATATTTTGTTTGTACGCGTAGACGCAAATTTGCCGGAAAGTTTCGAAGAAGAATTCATCGCTCAAGAACAAGCTTCGGAACACGACCAGCAACTCTTTGAAGGCAAGTGTTGCTTTGATCATTTTGATCCCAGCTTTTTAAAATGTAATTTATGCTTTGAAATTATGCATGCTTATTTATTTAAAATGAATCTAATTTAATTGGGATAACGTAGTTAATCAACCCATTCTGTTATGCCACCTTGAAATTAATAATTGTATGCCCTAAATCATTGTCACCCTAAGTTGTTTGTACTGGTTGGATAATAATATGATGCCAACACGGGAGGCTAGACCGTGAGTAGATGCTTAGCCTTGCAACGAGTCATGAATGATCTTTCGGAAAAATGCAACAATATTGACTAATGGAATATTGAATGTATTTTGGAGGTGGTGTGATAATGCCACATGATGAAATTGAAGTATGGAGACCTGTGTGGTTCCATACCGATGTTGAGTTATTGCGGGCATGTGTTGCACAATAATCAACTGGGTGGGAAATGATTTAGACTGGGGCAAGTGGCAAGAGGCTGTGTGCCTGGTGGGCCTGTGTGGCATTGGGTTGCCGAGTGTTGTAAGTTTGTGTGCCACTGTTGTGTGTTGGAAGTCTTGCCTTGGTCAGTTAAGGACTTCACCTTGCAAGCCTTTGATCTGAGTCACCCGTACAACCACATGTCTGATATGGGACAGACCTAGTTGATTAGGGTTCTGATATCTTTCCTCTGATACCTCGGGGTGATAGTACACAGGGGTGTATCTGCATGCGGGAGTGTACGTGCTCGGCTTGGTGCCCATCCAACGGTGATTGGCCTGTCCTATACTTGGCTCTGTGTGGGAAGTGATGGTGAAGGCAATGCCGAGAGGTTCTTTAGTTAAGGTAAAGGTTCTGAAAAGCTTTGTTGCGGACAATCACACGTGTGGTGGCGGTTTGTATCTTGTGGGTAAAGTGTACAACCTCTGCAGAGTGTCAAAACTATTCGAATAGCCGTGCTCACGGTATTGAGCATTGCTCGGGGATTACAGTCAAGGGGTAGATCTTCATAAACAAAATGTGGAAAGGGTGGCTGTGTGCCAGTTTTGAAAATGAACTGTTAAGGTCGTGTGTCGAGAATCTTGAAGGAAAACCATTTGAATAAATTAGTGTTACTTATAAGCTGTTTCTTTGCTTTAATCTGAATAAGATCTTGGTTTAAAAATCTTTGTTTGATGCAAAAGAACCATTTAAGCCAAACCTTTGGAATAAGCTTTGCATATAGTAATAGCGTTGCATCCTGTGCGTTACTTGTTGAGTGCCTTGTGTACTCATCCCACCTTGCTTATCAACCCCAACATCAGTGGAGGAGTCTACACCAGCCTGGGAGGAGGAGTACATTGAGGACCCGAGCAACTAGGGGGCAAGCCCAGTCGGTTGCCTGTGGCAAGATGAAGGCTTCCACGATATTTACTTATGTTCCGCTGCTATTTCTTTGCTCTGAATAATGTAAGCCCTGCGTGGCTGATTTATCTGTAAGGAGACCATAAGGTCGTACAACTCGGTTTATATAAATGTTTGCACTATTTATTGTTATATCGTTGTGAATGTCTGTGATGTGCAACCCTGTAAGACTGTGTGTGCTAGCGTGATCCTGGACTAGCACAGAATACACAGAGGGTCCGAATTTGCAGATTCGGGTCCCGACAAGCATCCACGTCGCCTCCGAGCTCAATTCGAAATAGGAACTCGAGCTCGTCACCTTCCTTCACGCCAACAAAAACATATTCGCTTGGGAACCGCAAACTTGCCAGGAGTCCCGAGGGAGGTGATCGAGCACAAGTTGCAAATAAGGCCTGGCTGCCGACCTGTACGCCAGAAGCTGCGCTGCTTCTCTCTCGAGAAAATGATGATAATAAAGGAACATCTCAACAAGCTTTTGAAGGCCGGTTTCATCCGTGAGATCGACTACTCCGAATGGCTAGCTAACCCAGTTATCGTGCAGAAAAAAAGGTGGGAAACGGAGGATGTGCGTCAACCAGACAGGTCTAAACTCAGCGTGCCCAAAGGATAACTTCCCTCTTCCACTCATAGACCAGATCATCGACTCCACCGCCAAAGCCAAGATGCTGAGATTTCTCGATGCCTACTATGGCTACCATCATATTAAGCTCGCAGTCAACGACGAAGATAAGACAGCCTTCATCACGCCGTTTGGAACGTTCTACTATAAGACCTTGTCGTTCGGCCTACGCAATGCGGCCGCAACGTTTCAGTGGCTGATGTTCAAAACCTTCGACCCTCAGATCGACTGCAACCTCGAGGTCTACATCGATGACATCATCATCAAGAGCTCTTCTGAACACAATCACATCAACAACCTCGCGGAGACCTTCGCCAACCTGAACAAGCACGACATCAAGCTCAACCTTGAGAAATGTGTGTTTGGCATTACCTCGGGCAAAGTGCTTGGCTACATGATCGGGGGCTTGGGGGTCGACCCGAACCCGGAGAAAATCGAGGCAATCGAGAAGATGGCTCCTCTGACGTCAACAAGATAGGTCCACTGCCTCACCGGCCGCTTGGCCGCTCTCAGTCGGTTCATTTCAAGGCTTGGTGAGTGCAGATTACCGTTCTTCAAGACGTTGTGCAAGCACGGGGGCTTCAAATGGACACCCAAAGCTCAACGGTCCTTTGATGAGCTGAAAGCATACCTTTTGAGCCCACCACTACTCACGACCCCGCGGCAGGGGGAAACACTGCTGCTTTACCTCGCAACCATGACCCATGCTGTCAGTGCCGTCCTGGTGGCCAAGCGCGACGATCGGCAGCAGCCAATCTACTATGTCAGTGAGGTACTTTATGGACCAAAGGAGCGCTACCCCGAGGTCCAGAAGCTGCTCTATGCCCTCTTCATAGCTTCGCGTAAACTTCGACACTACTTCCAGGAGCACACAGTGGTTATCCCAAGCGAGTTCCCGCTTGGCGAGATCCTAAGGAACCCAGAAGCCGAAGGTCACATTGCCAAGTAGGCCATGGAGGTAGCAGAATTCGACATACAGTTTATAGCACACACCGCCATTAAGTCGCAAGCGCTTGCCAACTTCGTGGTCAAGCAGATATCACAGCCAACTCCCGAGCTTGAGGTCTAGGAAGAGAAGCCCTAGAGAATGTACTTCGACGGCTCCAGGTCGTTTGAGCACTCGGGGGCTAGTATCCTCATCATCACACCCCGGAGAGACAAACTGATGTATGTGGTTCGCTTCGGCTTTCCCGCAACTAATAACATGGTAGAGTATGAGGCCATTTTGGTGGGTCTCCCAGCCTGCAAGTCACTGGGCGTGCACCAGTTGGTCGTCAAGGGCGACTCCCAGCTCGTCATCAACCAGTACAACAAAGACTACCAGTGCTTAGAGGGCTCAATGGCTAGGTACCTTGCCGAGGTGCGCAAGATGGAGAAGTAGTTTCGGAACTTGGAAATCAAGCACGTGCCCAGGAAGGACAACTCCAGCGCTGACCTCCTATCCAAGCTCGGGTCGTCTTGTGGTGAGATTCCATCAGATGTCATCCTCGAAACCTTGGCTGCACCCTCTGTCACCAACCAAGAAGATTCGGTCGCCCTCCTCAAGAGTGTTCCCTCGTGGATGGAACCGATTACCAAGTTCCTCGACCGGTGTGAGCTCCCATATGACTCAGCCGAGAGGAGCAAGATCAGGCGTCGAGCGAGCTCATACAAGCTCGTTAACGGGCAACTCTATCGTCAGGGCACTCTAGGTGTTCTGTCGAAGTGTGTTACCCCGGAGGAAGGTAAGTACTTGCTCAACGATATCCATTCAGATTTCTGCGGTGCACATTTCTCTTTCAGGACCATGGTCGGCAAGGCGTTTCGCATGGAATTCTATTGGCCAACAGCGCTGTAGGTCGCGCGAGACATCGTTCGCACCTGCCGAGCCTGCCAATTCCATGCTTGGAAATCACACCAGTCGGCCTACACCCTCCAGACCATACCACTCGCCTGGCCATTCTCGACCTGGGGCCTTGACATCCTCAGCCCTTTCCCTCAGGCGGTCGTGGGGAAGAAGTTTCTATTTGTCGCCATTGACACCTTCACCAAGTGGGTCGAAGCTAAACCGGTCTCGACCATCACCGCTCGAGCCGCCGTACAGTTTTTTCACTCACTCGTGGTCAAAAAGTAAAGAGTCCCGTGCAGGATCATCACCGATAACGGCTCACGGTTCACCAGCGAGCTATTCCAAGAATACTGTGAAGACATGGGCACCAAGGTCTGCTACGCCTCGGTGGCTCACCCACAGAGCAACGGAGTGGTCGAGTGCGCCAACAGACAGATCGTCTAGGGCGTCAAGAGGCGAGTCTTTGATGAGCTCGAACAACACGGTCGGGCCTAGGTGGACGAGCTTCCCACCATCCTCTGGTCCGTTCGCACCACGTCCAGTCGAGCGATGGGAGCTACCCCTTTCCAGCTCGTGTTGGTCTTTGAAGCCGTCCTTCTGCGAGGTCATCTTTGGCTCCGCTAAGGTCGACAGTCGACCAAGTCGACTTCGAACAAGAGCGGTCTCTCGACCTTGCCCTAGCGGAAGAAGTAAGGAGCCGTGCACTACTACGATCAGCGCACTACCTGCAAGCACTTCGTAGGCATGCGTCTCGATCGGTTCAACCTAGGGAGCTCCGAGTTATGGATCTGGCCCTAAGGCGAATTTAGGGCTCAACCAACACCAACAATTTGTCCCCAAAGTAGGAGGGCCCCTACAGTGTTGTTTCAGCAGATCATACGGGAGCTTACCGGCTGGCGATGCCCGATGGCAGAGAGCTCACAAACTCGTGGAACATGGACCAGCTCTGAAATTTTATGTGTAACACTCTTACCTTAATTCGCAATAAAAGTTCTTCTTTATTATCCATGATTGGGCCTCCTTTACATTTCCTTGCATCTTTTGTGCCTTGACCTGAGCATCACGATCTCAAGGTACACCTCCAGGGGCCACGCCAGCAGTAAGCTGATACTTATCGCATCACAGCTCCCCCTGTAGCAGGACTTGGACCAGAGACCGTGCTCGGCTTCGAGCAAACATGTATGCTTCGCGCAAAGGTCGGTCCTGAGTGCTACCAAGCTCGACCTGAGCGCGTTAAGATCCTTTGTATGCTCAAGTTCGCCTTTTAGTTTTCCCGAGCTCGACCTTCCTCGCACAGGGGACATAGCTATTGTTACTAAATGACTTCGCCTCAAGTCTTTTTTAGGCCTCCCTAATAGGTCGGGGACGTTAAAAAACCCATCATGACGTTGCTCGACCTCGACTGCTATGACTTGTTTCTCCCACAAACTATGCCCAAGGCCGGCGCTGCTTGGCCTAGACCACAGCGGGGGCTAGACAAGGGAGTACTGCGCTACCCTTTTTTGACCAAAAAACTTTTTATTGACTAACTTATATTTACAAGGAGGCGCAGACTTTTTTATCCCTCGACCTATTTCCTGCTTACAGGTCCTCCATGTCGTGGGCAAGCTTCTCCTTCTCGAGCTCAGCGATCTTCACCCTCAACGCTGAGAGCTCACACTGAAAGCGGTGCGCCTCGGCTAAGAAGCTGGCGGCATGATTGTGCTCGTCCTGGAGTTGGGCTAGGGCACTCCTTCCCGTCCTGGACGCCTACCCCAGCTTCTCCTCGAGCTCGGTGACCTTCGTTTCGAGCTCGACGGAGGCCTTCGCTAGAGCGGTGGCCTACTCCGTGCCCTGCTTCCGCAGCTCCTCCGTCTCCGTGCGTGCGGCTTCAAGGGACCCTATTGCTTTCGTGAGCTCAGCCTCGAGGGTCTTGGTCACCCTCGCGTGCTCAGCTTCGAGGGCCTCGACAGCCTTCTCGCGCTCGGTGGCAGTGGCTTGGGCAAGCTCGACGGTGTGGGCCGCAGTCCTCTACTCCGCCTCCTCCTGCTCGACCAGGAGGGTTTCTTCGAGCCAGGCCATGTGGGCCTCCCGCTCCGACACAATGTTGAGGACCGCCTTTAGCTCGGCGGTGTGACCATGCAGACCTTGGAGTCCCTAGGTGATTAGGCTCATCGCCTACAAAAACTAAGAGAAGTCATGCAATAATTAAGAAAACGGATGGTTACGAGCTTACCCACCTGACTGAGCCGACCCTCGAACTCGCGACGATGAGACCCGACACTCTGTCTCCTGGTCCAGTCGTCTCCAGCTCGTCGCGGCCCCCTGCCGTGGACGAGGCGGCCATATTGGCTCCTATCGATGCGGATTCGGACCCACTTGTCGAAGCCTCGACCAGGACCACCTCGACCAGCCCGGACCTTGGCTCAATCGCAGAGATTAAGATCCCTGGGAAAAGCAGCAGAAAGGTTAGATTATGGGAAAGCATTACAATGCGAGGGAACGAGAAATGCTATCCTACCTGACTGATCCGCAGGAATCTCATAAACGATAGCGGCGGTTGGTGCCACGACCGCGCCCTCAGAAGCCTCGGCCTCACTGGTCATAGCGGCCTCGACCTCGGGCTCATCCCCGTCGGCCCCAACTTCGACGGCCGAGACGCCTTCGGCTCCACCTCATCCTCATCCTGCGGAACTATGAGGAAGTCATCCTCATCCTTAGACTTGCCCTGGATAATGACCATGTTCAATGGCCACCGGCGACCAGACGCGACCACCACCGCACCTCGGGTGTCATGACGCTCAAAGCGATCGAGATGCTCCCTATGGTGTGATGAGCGCGAGCGAGCACTCAAGTCTGCGGCAGGGAAAATTGCTAAGCAAAGGAAAAGAGGGAACCTATCTACAACCTAAAGGAGATAAAAGATCGCACGTACCTGGACCGCGAGCCTCCATCTCGTGGAGGGACGCTGGGGATCTTGGTGCCCTGCCTCTGCTGTGGCAGCAGGGGCGTCCCCTCTCCGGGTGCCATGCAATGGCGACCTCACAACCCGTGGGGGCTTCGAGCTCCCCGTGGCGGCTGTCCCAGCGCCCAGCAATGGGGACTTCAGTGTTGCACCCGAGTCCAAGGTCTTCGCGGCGTCCGCTGCCTTTTGTTGCTGTAAGAGATGAGAGGAGGTCAAGGACGGCAACAACCGGGAGATCGAGCTCGAGCATTACCAGGCTCGACCGAGATGGCTTACCACTGTTCGGTCAACCCACTCAATGTGCTGCTTCTTCGAGACACTGGTCCCCAGGGTGTCTGGGGCTGGTCTCTTGTCCGCTTTCTTCCTCTTATTTACTCCAGGCAGCGGCAGCATCCGCCTCGCTGTGTCCAAAAGCTCCTCATTCTTCTATAATTATGAGCAAAGGTCAGTATGAGCTCGAGCACTCCTGAGCTTGACCATGGCACAAGATGAGTTACCTCGCTGCTCCACCTCAACACATTCTTAGGGACAGGGTCATCTATGGCGTAGTTGAACATTGTCTTCCTGAACATCTCGAACATCCTCGCCGCTATCTAGGTTCTGGCGGAGCTACTGCGGAAAAGGAGAGCTATCAGTTAGCGCTCGGCCAAGCTTGAGCGTTCCCGAGCTCGAGGGGTCTTACTGTTTGGACCCTCCCGGGTGAGGTCGTCTTCCCCCTTTATCTCGAAGAACGGGTGCACCCTCTTCCTCAGGGGGAACACCCGGTTGCGCAAGAAGACGTAGGCAATGGCTTGGCCGGTGAGACCGTGTGTCGAGCAGATGTGGATGGCTGCGACGGCCTCCTGGTCTATCGCCAAGTCTTCAAGGTCGGGGTCTGGCGCTTGCTGTCGACGGGAGTCCCATTGTACGCGAGCGCGCCGCCTTCACCCCTCTTCAAGTAGAACCACCTCTCGGTCCATGGTCCAAGGGAGTCTCGAGCATGGATCGGGGGGTAGGAGCAAGGAAGCCCCGTTCACAGCCAGAAGTAGAGACACTTGACCACTGGGTCCTCTGAGGTGCGGAGCAAGGAATAGAAGCAGAAGAAGAGCGAAGGGGTTGAAAGGATTCCCAAGAACCCCTCGCACAGGTGCGAAAAGATGGAGAGGAGGAGAATGGAGTTGGGTACCAGGTTAACCAATTCGATCTCACATTGAGAAAGGACCGCTGCCACGAAGTCGTTCTCCGGCGTCCATAGCCCAAAGAGCATGTATTGCTCGGTGCTAACAAGCTCATTCGCTTGGGGCTGCGGCTCGACCACAGCGCTCGACAGCCGCCATGTCGCCGGGTCCAGGATCCCCAGTGTCTCGTGCTCCTTCATCCGCTCCAGGGTCATCGTGCTCTTCCCGAACTTGGCCATGGGTTTCGTCTAGGTTTTGGGTTGAGAGAGGAAGATTGCGAAAGAGGGTCAGGAAGATGGAAGAGCGCTAGGGTTTGATGAAGGGAGGATTTGGGGAATCCTCTGACGATGGCAACGGTTTGGGATTTAAAGGGCCCAATCATCGAAGCCAACGCCAGTTATGCCTCAAACGGAGCTTCGCGGTTCCAGCGACGGGATTCAAAGCGCCGTGAGTTACTCCTCCAATTTCTCCGCCCAAAGACCGCAGCGTCAAAGTCCGAGCGTTTCTAGGCTCGACCGCGCCATAGATCTTCGTGTGGTCCAAACCCGGGCTCGAGCTTGAGCATTTCCAAGCCCGTTCGGGGAACCACCTCCTTCTCCAGGTCATCAGACTCAAGGTCATCCCGAGCTTCAGGATCACTGCTTGAGTCTCGGAGGCTAGCTGTCGGGGACTGTTTACCCCCACACAGGCAATGACCCGCTAGGCCCAAGCTCACTCGACCAAGGACCAAGCTCGCTCGACCTAGGGCCCAGCTCGTTATTGAGGGCAAGCACAGAGGACTTGGTTGGATTGTAGAAATCGACGGTTACTGAGTCAAGGAAGGGCCTTAAAAGGTTGAGTTAAGGCGATCGTGGGCAACGGTTCCTAGCGCCATTATTGCCATACTTCATTGCGCATCATGTCTGGATCTGGCGCCACTCCCCCGAGAATCTCGCCCGACCGTTTTCTATAATGAACTCAGTAGTAGAGGTATAAAGACTTTCCCCCTGCGTGGGGAAAGGAGGGAGCACACAGAGCAAACACGACACGAAGAACCAGTCCTCGACCTTGGCTCGAGCACCTCTTGTATTAGACCACATTGCATCATCGTCTACTTTTCACCTCCAGGCAAGACTGTAGTAGAGTTGTTACCCATACTGGGGGCTCGAACCAGTATAACTCCTCGTGTCAACCGCTCTCTTTTCCTCACTCCTAATGGCGATCAGAGTTCCTTCCAAACAAGCACGATCTTGGATTCCACTCCTACATCACTCCCCCTTCTTCTTGCGGTCAGGCGATCCTGATCGTCGACAGGTCATAGTGAGGTGGAGTAGACTGGGACTAGGATAGGAGAGATGAGGTCCAAACAGTCAAGGCGACACCGCAAGATGAGTGAGGCGAGGGAGTAGCTGCAAGACAAGAAGACAAGTGGATGGTGAAGATGCTAGCTTAAGTCATACTCAAGCCAATTTCATCTTATATTCTGCATTTACATTCCGTACTTTAATTTCCTGCAATTTACATTCTGAAATTTAAATTCTTGCAATTTACTTTCTACACATTTGGATTTGCCTACCCTCCAACATGCTTGTAGATTTTATGCCAAGGATAAATGATTGATGGATGAATCTTCTTTAGATCATATCACAATCATCTAGGCAAACTTTGTCTTAATTCTTCCAAAAAATTTGCTTGGTTCTTTTTTACAACTTGAGCTTTGGTTTCCCTTCTTCTACTTACTGTAGTTATTTTGAATCTAGGATGTATAAGAGGTTGAGGAACTCATATAAATCATATCCCAACCCAACAAGATCCATTAAAACTCATTCTTACTCTGTTACTCAAGTTATGCTCGCAACACTGTGTTCTTGATCTGAAATCGATGTTTTTGGTGTAGCTTGAACCATTTGCATGAATGGTTGAGATCTTAAGCTTACTCTTACAATTCCTTCTGGAATCATAGTACTAAGATCATTTCCTAGTCATGGTTCAAGTTTTATCAAGTTTGGTTGGATAGATCAAAAGTTATTGAGGTTTCTTTATGGTCGAAGTTTCTGAAATCTTTGTTTTGTATAGCGTGTTTGTTAAGTGAGAAATGTCACTCTTTTGGGCTTTATTTTGAAGTTCCATTTGGAATCATGACCCTAAAGACCTTACCTTGCTTAATTTTAAATTACATCAACTTTTGATAATTAAATGAAAAGTTATTGAGATTTCTTTGCAATCAAGTTTCTAAAAGCCACTTTTTGAGCAGCATGGTTGTTGAGCTAGAAAGGTCTCTCTTTTGGGCTTTATTTGAAATTCCTTTTGGAATCACGAGCATGAGGACTATCTTGCTATGATTCAAATTTCATCAATTTTGGATGAGTAGATTTAAAGTTATTTACGTTTTTTGATAGCCAAGTTTAAAATTTTTGCTCATCTGGGTTGCTGAAAATCTTGCTACATTCACTCTGTTGTGCGTATTCTTGAACTTAGTGTTTGCTCCATAGTACTAGTGTTCTAGAAGAGATTTTTGAGGAAATTTTTTTTATTTAGCTCCTATTCACCCCCTCTAATCGCCGATTTCGATCCTTCATTTCCATATGAGTGTACAGAGTTCACCTTCCCACGACACTAATCCAAGAATGTGTCCACCTTTCTAACAAGATCGAATAGGGTTTTATGAATGAATTTGGGGTGAACTGGGTGGTGAATCTAGATTAAAGAGTAAAGTGTACACTAGCTCTATTATTTTGATTAGTCCCTTGTTCTTGGATGAGGTTTATTAAAAATAATTTCATTGTATTATATTTTTTAACGTGTACTTATATTTTCCTATAAAAACAAAGGGTTTAGTCATATTTTGAAGACTTTTAAAAGTCAATAAAACCAAAAGATCGTACAAGTAATCCACTAATACTTAGATAACACTTTATTTTATCATGGCACTATTAATTTTTTTTAAAGCAACAATATTGCATCTTAATACTACAACATAAGAGTGCACTCTTTCTTAAATAGATATTAATTGTACACTCTTTTGTCTTCTTATTCTTTCTTATTTAGTTTTTGTCAGCCGTTGCCTCTGTTGATATTATATTTAACATGGACAATTTGTGAAACATACTGATTCAATGGTAGGGGACTGTTTCCCTGTGCCTTTGCCGATGCAACGGTAGGAGATATGGCTCCGACGCCAATACATCAGCGGCGGCCTCTACGGTGGATAAGGAAAACTACACAAAATATGATTGGTAGCGATGGCATAGTCATGTTACTTGTGAAGTTGTAAATATGCCTCGAGTCCGGTGGTGAATCCAACGGGGAGGTTCCATCAGACTAGAGCCTACCCTCCACGCCAGCCAAATCCCCTTCCCCCGAGCGCAGGGAAGCCGCCGCCAGTCTCCCCTTGCCATAGATTCGAGCCCTCAACTACAGCAACACAGAGAAAGAAGTGGAGTGGGCCTTTGCTGTCTTGCTATCGAAGCCCATAAGCCTAGCAACTAGTGACATCCAAACCACATGCACAGATCCAATCCAACTCAGCCCATCCCCTTCTCGAAATCCCCAAATCAATTAGATCTAGACAAAAGAGTGTACCTTGCGTATAGCGGCGCATAAGGAGAAGTTGTACATGGCGGCAGAGGCACGGGGCTGGGAGCCTAGGACGATCGGACGGCTTGCACGAGCGCGAGGATGAACCAGCCGACCGACGCCAAGGGTTGCTAGAGGGCGGAGGCTACCTAGCCACCAGCAATTGAGGCGGCGAGGCTTGGTCCGGTGGATCCACCGAGGGTTGACGTAGATCTCGACCAGCTCAATCGAGGCTGGATCTGGCGGAGTCTCGTGAGGATTGAGGAGGAGACTCCACCACCCATGCCAACTTCTCATCCATGAAGAAGCCGCCGAACGCCTCCATTGACCATTGCAGAAGAGAACTGAGCCACTGAGGACTAGACTGACTAGAGTGAGGAGTGAAGGACGAACCGGCAAGGAAGCTTGAACTTGAAGAGAGAGAGAGATAGAAAGTCAGAGAGTGACGAGGCTGAGCGACTTAATTCGGTGGACTGTGGATGGATGATGGCTGATCATTAGACCAGGTGAGCCGATGAACCGTGAGGGTGAGCTGCTGTGCTACCAAGGCCCACTGCCGTCTACGACAGACAGCTGTGCAGTGCTACTGCTGCCGACTGTGATGCTAAAGACTGAAGTGCTAAGTGATGACTACTGTGCTACCGACTATGTCATGGACTAGACTCTTGGTCATGGTGATTGCTGATTGCAATGAGTAATTGTGATTAGTTATAAATGAGTACTGATTAGTGAATAATGATTAATGAATATTTTTTTTTTCAGTTTGCAATTTTACAATATACTCAAATACTCAATAGTGAATATTTTTTTAAGTCTAAACTATTTACTATTTTAGGTTCTATATAGTTGTAATTTGTAAACTTGCAAACTACGTTTACGTTTGTGTAATGTATTTGTTTGTAGATTTACAACAATGGAGAAACGAACTTTGCGTCTAACGAGGTATCTTCGTTCATTGTATTTTTGCTTTCTTGCTATATTTCTCTTGTATTCATGTATTAATTTTAGACTTTCAACTGCACAATACTATATTTAGTATGTTTCCCTCGATTTAGTTTAGTACTTTGAGCCCACCCTCTATTTTCATTCTGGATTCGCCACTGCTCGAGTCTAGAGATGAAAGTAGAGGAGCGGGGAATGATTGTGCCCTGTTCTGGACAGCAACCAATGCTGTTCTCTGCGTCCTCAATCTTAACCTGCACTAACCAATTTAGCTGCTCTCTAAACAAAGGATGAGGACATCATCGTTGTGAACTTGTGATCTTCTTTCTTCTTTATTGTTTTATCACCAAAACACATATATGAACATATTTGCATGCCACGCGCACTCTTCTTTAATTACTTCTTGAACCAGCCAAATCCACAGCAATGAAGAGGCTCAAAACCCCAACATTTCGAAACCCATTTTTCTAATCTTGCCAGATAATTGAACAGTTGCTCTAAACCCTGCATTACAGATTTGCACTACCCCTTGATGACCATGGCGTTTCTGTACTTGTACCGGATGGCCCAGAACAAGAAGAAGAGGTAGTTGAGCGTGCTGAGCACGCACATCACCCAGTAGAACCTCTCGAGGTGGTAGTGGTTCAGGCTCGCCCCCTGCAGCCACGGCCGGTGCCCGCCGCGCCCCGTCGCGCCGTTCACGATTGGCACCAGCACTGAGCTCAGGTAGTACCCCAGCGCCAGCGACGCCCACGACAGCGACGTCGCCAGCGACCGCATCCTTGCCGGCGCCTCGCTGAAGAACAACTCCAGCAACCCTGCCAGCGTGAACAGGTCCGCCGACCCCAGGAACAGGTACTGGAACGCGATCCAGAAGAAGGTGATCGGCAGCGGCTTCGCCGAGTCGAGCATCCCCGCGTCGGCGGCGACGTTCTTGCGCTTCACCTCGACCACGGCGGCTACAGCCATCGCCACGATGGAGAGGACCAGCCCCGTGCCGATGCGCTGGAGGTGGGTGATGCCCATCTCCGTCCCCGTCGCGCGCCGCGCGAACGGGATGATGACGTGGTCGTAGATGGGCGCCAGGAATATGATGAACGTGACGGGGAACACCGGCAGCGACGCCGGCGGCACTTTGAGCCTCCCGACGCGCGTGTCCATGGTCTCCGCCTGCACCACGGAGAAGGTCGACAGCTGCGCAAGGCAGCAGTTGAGCATGATGGTGGAGAAGAAGATGGGGAGCACCATGAGCACGACCTTGACGTCCTCCACCTCCTGCACCGTGCACGCCAGGGGCCTGTACCGCGGCTGGCACTGCACCGCGCGGTTCAAGAACCTGAGCTCCTTCGACGGCTCGACCTCGTCGTCGTCGGCGGTGGAGATCTCCCCGGGCTTGCCGTATTCCTTCATGTCGGTGCTCCCAGTCGGGCTTGGCGCGCGGTCGACGACAGCGCCGTTGCTGGCGCTCTGGGCGCCACCGCGGCGCGCGAGCGCGGCGGCGAGCACGACCTTTGCGATGGTGGTGAGCGGACTGCCCGTGGGCACCTTGTTGCGGTAGAGCCTGGAGCCGGCGGTGAACACCGGGATGGAGAGCAGGATGGCGATGGTGGAGATACCGAACCCCCACTGCCAGCCCTTGTTGTCCTCGACCCACACGGCGAAGGTGACGGCGATGAGGCCGCCGAACGAGAGGCAGAAGACGAAGTAGTTGAAGAAGGTGGAGCGGCCCTTGCGGCCCTGCGGCGAGTGCTCGTCGAACTGCTCCGCGCCGTGCGAGGGGAGGGAGCCCTTGATGCCGCCCACGCCCAGCGCCGTCAGGTACAGCCCCGCGAACAGCATCGCCTTCTTGCTCCCCGACACCGGCTCGCACGGCGCTGCACCGGGCGCCTTGGCGCACTGCGGCGGCATCAGCGACGGCGTCCGCGCCTGGATGGTCAGGATCACCAGCCCCTGCGCACCATTGCAATTCACGCGCATCAGCTCACATTGCAGTTGCACACAGAAAATAGACCCCAAAAAAGATCCGACAAAGAAACATCGGCCCATACATTTTGGGCCGGGCCTAAATACTTGCATGCATTGCTATTTGCTAATTAATAAGAAGAGCTTCACACGAAGCACTTGCATTGGTAGCTTGGTATGGCATGATTACTACAGGGAGTACTAGCCATTTGCACTGGATCATGCCAACTGATTAATCAGGCTATCATATCCAATGATAACTACTTAATCACGCTACCATAACCAATTATTTGCAAATATCAATCAAGTGAAAGCGATAAAAGGTTCAGGGACCAGGCAAGTGGCCGCCGTGCGACCTGTGCCCGGCCGCCCGTGCGCTACGTCGCTTTGGCTCGCCATGGCTCGTGAGCCGGTTGCTAAAGCGGAGGAGAGGAGATCGATGGGAGCAGTTTGATCGGCGATCAGAGATATCCTTTGCTTTACCTTTTCTTCTTGTCAGCGCTGACTAAAAAAAAGCATGGCCAAAGCGTGCCGGGACAGAAATGTTGAGAGGCTGGCTATATATGGTCAAACACGATGATCATTGTATTGTTGGATCTTGAGGTCAGAGGAGGAGCAAAAGTAAGCGACTTGTGTGATCGAGACTTCGAGAGGCGCAGGTCCAACTAGGAGTACTTGGCCAGTACATGTTGTAGTGGACATGCAATCTGCTCAACTACTAGTCTACCGCTGCTACTTGTTGTCTTAATTAGCCCATCACAAGGGGTACAGAAAAGATAATGGCAAGTACTGGTACCTGTCCTTGGCTTCCGGTTTGCTTGCTATCCTAGGTAGACACGCTCTCTCAGGACTCGAGCATGCCCAAAGGCGTTGACCCAAGGTCAAGGGGAAAAGAGTCTTCTTCTTTCTTTCAGTAATTTGTAAATGAAAACAAAAATGTCACCTAGCCTCTATTTTATTTTTACGTGGACACGACTCACCTAGCGCCGTGCGCCAACAGGTGTGAAAATACTAGGATTCCTCCGAAAACATTAGGGAAACGCAACCATGAAATCAGATAAAACCACACTATCCATCCATCCACTTGTCCGGGTTTCCGGACGCCGAGGAAACGAGAATTGACGCGCCCACAAGCAAAGTCGCGCACTCCGGCCGGCCAAACCATCATCGGCCTCCAGGTTAATTAGATTACCCATCCATCACCGGACGACGAAGGCTGGGCCACGCCAGCCGAGAGTTCTAGGCAGGTCCAGAGAAAACGCCGCGCATTGACGGCACGGTGGCAATGGCTAGGGCTGGAAACGAGCCGAGCCGAGCTCGGCTTGGCTCGGCTCGCCTCGCCTTGGCTCGCCTAGGTAACGGGCCAAGCCAGGTTCGGCTCGGTCAATTTCACGAGCGGTTAAACTGGCTCGGCTTGGCTCGATGGCGGCTCGCCGAGCCAGACAAAAAAAAAAGCACCAGCACACAGCGGTAGCTAGTAGCACACACATCAGCCGTTCGTCTAGGTAATACAATATGAAAATTGACAAATAACACATAGGAGTATTTTTAGAGAAATTCAACTAGCAGTAGCGGCACAGGATCTCTACGTTCTGCCTTCTGCATGTGTTAGGGACTTAGGTTTTTCCTTTTGGACCTTAATGGGCCGAGCCGACGAGCGGCTCGCGAGCCGAGCCGAGCCGGCTCGCTTAAAAAAACGAGCCAACAAACAGGCTCGGCTCGGGCTCGCCTCGAGCCACGAGCCTGTCCGAGCCGAGCCGCGAACCGCGAGCCAATTTTCCAACCCTAGCAATGGCATCCGCGATGCACGACCACCACGCGATCGTTGGTGCGCTGCCCAGCTACCCCACGAGTTTTTGGTTTATGACACTATTTTTTTTCGCAATCTCGACTTTTATCCTAATGAAATTTTAAATTTAGTCATTTTCTTAACACGGAAGGTTCAAAAAATGACACATATCATCTGCTGCGGTATAGGATCATAATAGACCACTTATCTAATGTGGACCGCAAAAGATTCACCTACCCTAGTGTAGGAGCTGGCAAGGCCACCTACCACGATTGAAAAGCCTCGATACATGTCTATCACAATGAAGAAACTAGATTGATAATTTATTTTGGATAAACCAAACTACAAAGAAATTTAAGCTAGGGCCAGAAAAAAAATTGGTTCCTAAACAACACGCTGATTCGCCGTCCCGCGCAAATGGCTGTGGCCTTGTCGTCGCACGAGCCTTTTGGGGGACACTGCTGAAGAGATCTCTGCCGAAATCCAGGACCAGGACTAGGATTTCCGTGCCAACATTCTTGGGCGCACACAGGGACATTTCTAGAAAATGCGAACTATTGCCTAAGAGTAGTGAGGGCGAAAAATGGTAACGGTGTTTCCAACCCAAATATTAAATCATGAATAAAAAATAAATTATTATTATTATTATTATTTTTGCTTTAATGTTTATATAATTTGTATTAGAAGTGATAGTAGCACTATTTAGAAAAAAAGAATATTTTTATGTTTTGTTCGTATGTACGAGCCAGTGGATAACTGAGTACAATAAACTGCTTAGATTATCCGTGATCAGAGGATAAGATAAGGTGCCTTGTATGATAACTAAGCCTTGAGAATGCTCTGCCGTCACATACGGTGTGGCTACCTAGACAGACTCGTGTTTCATGCTGCTGAGGCTTGTACGAGTTGTACCAATCAGTAAGTACCTCGCTTTTGGATCACCAGATGGATTCAGACTTGAAGCTGCTACAAAACATTTGATTAATGTCTCGTCAAGTCGATATCAATGTAATAAGCTTGTTTGACCTTCATACTCAGCTACGTCGTGCCTTTGTGTTTATTAGACCTACGTGTTTTTCTTGATAGAGAATTTTTAGAGAGATAGAAAATTTACATTGTTAAATTGTTTGTTACATAATCTTTAGGGTAAAAGGGGAGTTGAGAGGAGTGAAACATCGTATGCAATAAAATACTACACTACCACGAGAAAGTTCATATAGTGGACTACTTTTTTTTTAGCTTCATAGTGGGCTACTCATGACGCCGTAAAACAACCTAACTGCCGTGAGGATTCCGTGCCGTAAACGCTTTTTCTGTGAGTGACCACGTCCGACGAGCTAGACAAGTACAGCTTAAGATGTTAGTCGTGCAGCCATCGAGTGAAGGATCTAGACCACTCGTGGCATCACAAAGGCAAAAAATATCTTGACCGACCAGGAGGAATTTAGGATTTGTGTAGTCTGTCACACGAGCAGGAGTAGGCGGTCCAGATTGCCGCGCGCGTGATGGTCTACTGCTTGATTTGAGGGCTCTAACTAAGCAGGCTCTTTTCACTGAGAAAACCTCATCTTATCTAGAATGCCAGTAGTACCTAACAGTGCTTTCGGTTTTGATACGTGCTTTACCGTTTTTATTGACCGGAGAATTTATTATTGGTATATCGATCAGTCCAGCATGAATTGAAATAGGAGCCGGTTTGATACGAAGCTTTTGAAAACGCAATGCACCTAGGTAAATAAGGAACAAGATTGATACAGAAGTTAAACGAGTATCCCACACCCGAAAAGTACCCCACATAGGTAGACTGGGTAGAAACTGTCAAATGCGATTCTTTTTAAGATGATTTTCTGGTTGATTTGATCTATTTCCCCGGCTTCTCACCTTACCTTACAACTCTACTGGATTGGAATAAAAGAAAGATCTTTCTCTTAGAATTTCAATAGGAGAAGATGCTGGGCTTTTACTTCGGCGCCTACTTCCTTCTCCTTGCTACTCACTCGATGGCTTTCTATGACAATGGAAAGTGGACTCAGGGGCTGGCTTTACGACTAACCTCCTAACCAATCAGTCACATCACAGAAGGATGTCTCAGAAACCTCATCTTATCTAGAATGCCAGTAGTACCTAACAGTGATTTCGGTTTTGATACGTGCTTTACCTTTTTTATTCGTGTGTTAGTTGGTAATTAATACCCGTGCATGCGTCCGTGCGTGCCTACCTTTGTAATCGGGAAAAAAATCAAACACAGCTACCGATGATCGATACTTAGCAACCAGGGTATCAAATCCTGAAGATATTTACAATTAAACCACCTAATGTGAAGTTAGTGTCACTAATTAGACTAACCACCAGTTGACGTTACTTTATTAGTCAAAAATATAACTTTGAACTATCAAATTAGATGTGTCTCCTATTTTTTTGTGTAGTTTTTTTATTTTATACAACAAATGTTTTTTTTTTGAAGACATAAAAAAAAGTTGAGTAAAACAAGCTGATCTTCACATAGTAATTAAAGGTCGTGATTACCATTAATTTTTTTTATTAGTACACATTAGCTGGCTTTTGCATGTTTTTATCATGGCCTAATAGACAAATTACAAGATACATCGACCATGCTATCATGCCCTACAATGCATGGTGCTTGATGTGATTATGTGAATGACTATGCATAGTGATTGTTTTGGTTTTGCCAAGCACAATTACGTTCAACTTGCCAGTGACTACCCACGTGATCCACCACGTACGTCTCTGTACCCTCTGCGCGGTACACGTCCGCTTCGATCCTACTCACCCATCCCACATCTACACCATAAATACCGGCATACTTGCCGATATTTCCAAGCGCCCACGCAACGAAAACAAGGAAAATCTTTCACAGACGGTCCACACGTACGTCAGACGCACATGAACACGGACAAAACCGTGACACAGGGAAAAAAAAAGCTTGGCAGCTAGGTAGCTCGAAAGGTTTGTGATAACGGGTTTCACATGGATATTGTTGGTCCGGTTGTTCTCTTCTCCCCCGTCGCTAAAAGCGATCGAGACGCGCGACCACCAATCAATCCAACAAAAACCTATGCATAGCTAAGCTAGAGCCCATACCAAGCTAAAAATACGGGCTAGCATATATAGCTAAGCTAGAGCCCATACCAAGCTAGAAATACGGGCTAGCGTAATCACAATACGTTGGATGTGATTGCTACTAAGATGGCGTTTGGATTATGGGTTTTGTGCGGAGGAAATGGAAAATGATGTGTGGGTTGTCTATTCCTTTGTTTGGTTGAAAGTTTTGGAAATAGCAGGGGTTCGGGAATGGGATATGGGTGCCTTCTATCCCACCGCTTCAAACATATATGTATGGCTTAACTGTTGACTAGTAAGGCGACAGTACATTGTAGTGGGTGGAAGATACATATCATCTAACGTGATATATGAGAGGATTAGATTGTGTACCTCGACGCGTGGTGGATTTGGAGTTGTACCTCAAGGTCAAGATGAAATGGACGACAATGTGGAGGTATACACTATTCAGAAGAGCTCCATCGTCGGTGCACGCCGAAGCTGAGGGCAAGAGCTGGTTGGAGTAGTACATGGTGTGGTGTACCAGCGTGGAGCACCTCGATGATGGTGGCAACCAAGTGGTGAATTAACCTTGATATCACGGTTGGAGCACCTTGGGCATGACAACCAGATCTAGGATTCTTGACGGATCTGGAATTGGACAACCTCCTTACCGCACCTCGAGGACACTGTCACCACCCATATTGGATTGGGGTTGCACCGACGTGCACAAAAAGGCCAAATCTGGCGAACCGACAGGTGGAGCACTGACAGGCAGAGGAGGTATAAGGTGGTACACACACCGACGCTGGGTTGGAGGAAGATGGCGGTGGCTAGGTTGGGGAGAGCTGGATCTGGTGGCATCAGGGTCAAGGAGGGCTAGATCAGCTACCGACGACGGCAGGGAAGGCCGGATCCGGTGCTGGACTACCTCGGCAGCGCTAGTGCACGTCAAGGCGGGACCGGGTTTGTAGGTTGTCAAGTGTGGCAACCCGTCCTTCGATGGATTCGTCGCGACCTCATCGCCTAGGTCCACTGTGTTGCCTAATCGGAACCCTCTCGATTACCACCGCGGCACGTATATACTCTGTTGCCAGGGTTGATGAAGAAGCCATTACACCTACTTGGCAGATATCGGATCACAAGCAGATTGAGGTAAGAGAGAGAGACAGACAGGGAGAGAGATGAGAGAGGTGTCACGCTCCTTCCTTGCTAATACAAATCACGCTGGTGATTGAAGAGTAATCGAAGAGAATTGGATAGAGTTTAGACTGGGAGAAGCAAGGTAGGCAGCAAGACTGAAGGATACACAATTAGTAGATAGAGGACTTGAAGGAGGACGAAGGAATGCAAACACATGGTTCATTTATGTTCCCCTCGTCCTCATACAATTGATGGCTATGTATTGCGCCATCCTAACCACATATATGTAGCTATATTCTTCTTGTACATGACAAATGACAAGAAGATGACGACTTGTGAGAGCACAAGAGAATGTGTGTGGGCCTGGTGTACTCTGCATGTCAGGGCAGTAGGGATGACAGACAAACTCTGATTATCATCGGACAGGTGTCACCTCCCCACCAAATGGTACGTAAGTACGTACGATTTACCGGAGCTGCAGCTAGCGAAATTCTAACTGACGATCTCGCCGGTCAAACATGTCGTGAAGGCAACGGGCCAGGAGAAAAACGAGTCAAGTGATGACGTGGCAGCACAGCTGGACGGGATATTCGGGTATATTCCTTCCACGTCATCTTGGAGATACGACGAGCACCATATCATACTCGTATATATCTATGTCTATCCGGAGCCATCTAGAATAACAAGTCTGTAATAACATACTACGCATGTTTTTTTTTTGGTCGGCGCACTGATGCGAATAAAACAAATGGATAATTAGTGGAGAAGATGTAGCGAGCAGACAGGTGAAAGATTGGGCGCGTGCGTACGTACCAGGAACTCAACGAAGGCGCTGATGAGGTAGATGACGTAGGTGGTGAAGAAGGCGTCGGAGAGGAAGCCGCCGAGGAGGGCGAGAAGGAACGCCGTGCCCATGAAGTTGGTCACCGTCGTCGCCGACTGCGACGGCGAGTAGTGCATGAACCCTTTCAGGTAGATGACCAGGTTGCTCGCGTTCGCCAGGAACGCCAGGTTCTCAAGCACCTCCACGACTGCATGCAGGAAGTTTCAGCACCATCACTAGCATAAACAAGTCGATGCACAACTTACGAAGAGAGAGCTAGTAGAAATGTTATGTTAGCATTTGATAAGTGGTAAAATTAGACGCTCATCAATTTTTACAAGAGGAGCGGTCTGGGTCTTTAGAATCTCCACCCTGTGCAAGACCACTTGGTATATAAATTCTCCTGTAGAAATTCTATTAGACTCTAGACTGTCTCAACTAAAAATTCTGGCGTTCCAGACGAGACAATCCGTTTAAGGTGAAGCACTCCATTTATCACTTTAAAAAAATTAGCGCTACACGTAAGCAGCAGGTGCGGTAATAACTGATATAACGTCCCATTACAGGCGTACCGGCCAATTCTGCTCGCCGTTTCTGCCTTGCGATTCGTGCCGTTCTACTGCGCGCATTTGGACCACTTGGGGCGGGTAAAAAGAAAATCTTGTCAGACACCATGGACTGAGTCAAACCATGTTTAGAGGTGCTTTTACCGTTACTAATATGTAGTTATATAAATATTAAAACATAAATAAAAAATAGATAGTAATTATTTATTTATTTATTTTAAGATTTACGTAACTTATTAAAAAGTGGTGTATAGAAGCACTACCGGTCGTTATATTTTCTCCCCTCAACCGCTCAAAGAGAAGCAGTGTGACCTTCGTCACAAGTAGAGGTGGGCACTGGGCCGGGCTATTTTGGGCCGGCCCGAGGCACGCTCGGCCCAACATGACCCACGGCCCGGCACGACACTGTTTCAAAAGGACCGGACCGGCCCAAGACGGTTATGCAGGCGTCGTCTGGCCCGCCAATCGAGCACGATGGGCGGCCCGGCCAAGACGACAAGATGGGCCGTGCTTTCGGGCCAAGACGGCCCGAACGAGCCTGTTCGTGCGGGGCACGACGTCCGACGGCGACGTCGGCCGTGCAACACGCAGCAGGCCCGTGATAACGCGCGGCAGACGCGCCAAACCAGCGACAACGCAGCCGAGCTTCACCTCCCATGCCGCATCGCGTCCGCCTCGGCAATTGAGTAGAGGAGGAGAGCTCGAGTGCTCGACCCGTGCGGTGGGAGAGGAGAGGGAGGCGCCGTGAGGCGAGGGAGGTGAGACAGAGCGAGGAAGACAAGGCGGAGGAGGTGGAAGCCGGGCGAGGGGGAGAGGAGGGGCCGTGGGAGTGGCTGGCTCGAGGGAAAAGGGGAGAGAGAGTATGCAGGGAGCCACGGACAATATATGTGATAGTGTAATGTACTCATGCATACGAATGTGCATGTATTGCCATTTAGTATGCACTAATCGATTGTTTATTTTTTGACTATATATATGTTCGTAACGTGCACTGATCGATGTCTTCCATAATCTCCTACATCAATGCCAACTAGGCTATACATTCATTGCATACCGTAGCACTATATACGCACACTACTACAAGCAACTTCGGGTCCTTTCCTCTCATCGTAATAGTGTAAATGGGCTAGGCCTAGGCCGGCACGGCACGAAACGCAAATGGGCCGTGCCTAGGCTCACTGAAGACGAGCCGGGCCAGCCCGGCACGGCACGGCGGGCATGACGGGCCGTCGCGGCCCGGCACGGTTTAAACCCGAAGCACGATGGGCCCGTGCCGGACCGGCCCGGCACGACACGACGCCCACCTCTACACAAGCCGGCCAGTTTCCCCTTCACACAGGCAACCCCTTCACAAGAAGGCTCCATCTTCCCCTCCGATCTTTCTCAAAGTTACTCCGCATTACTTCCAACCGAGCCTTCCTGACCGGCAAAAAAGCTCTCGCCGACTGCCGTCTCGCTGCAGGCAACAATAGCGAAAAAACAGGGCGTCGAAACGAAGGCAAGCTACGCACTGATGGATGCTTTAGACAGCCGGCCGGAGCCATCAGTCTCACAGGTGCATTCAAGAGGGACGGATGCGAACGATCATGCAAAAGCTTCAGGAGGAAACTATAGCTAGCTGGGAGTGCAAGTGCATGCAAGTTGGCTCCCCTTTTGTCATGCAATTGTGCGGCGAAGGTGCCCGATTCTCCCCCAGGTTGCAAGAGCCCGAAAATGGAACGGCAACGGTATGGGAAAGAAAGGACGGACGGAAGGAGGAAAAGAAAGGAGGAGGAAGAAGAGGGGGAATGGGAGCCCAACAGAAACCAGTGGGAGAAAAGAAAGAAGAGAGGTGGGTGGGTGGGGGGTCCAAAGAAAGGCTCTTCACTGCTACTTGTCCGAAGGCAGCCAAACCAGCCAGGAAAGGATGCAGTTCCGATCAGGAAAGGAAGGGGGAGGAAAGAAAGGGAAGGTGTGGCTTTCAGCCCGGCTTGAGAAAAGATGGGGAGAGACAGAGGGAGGGAAGGAAGGATGGTCCATGGTGCATGCAGTGCAGAAGCAGTGTTTTGAGTATCCTATTCGATCTTTCTTGCTCTATCTCCTTTTTCCCAGTGCCCCGGGCTACTTCGTTCTCGGTTCAACCGGGAGGGGCTCTAGAAGAATCTAGAATTAAAGGAGCGTGCGGCAGCGAGCGAGCGAGTTCATTTTACTTACCCAGAACGAAGGAGGCGGCGAGCATCCCGCCGTGCCGGCCCCTCACCGCCGGCTGGTTCCTCCAGTCCACGTACCCCTCCCACCTCTGCACCTCCAGCGCTCCGTCCTCCTGCATGCCACGAAAAAGACCAACAGAAAACAAATCGATCAACACACACACAACACGAAACTAGAATAGCATGCTGCGTAAGCTCCATCGATCCGAGAACCAACCGAGAATTGCAGGGAGGACTCACCATGCTGCCTGCCTCTCTACGTCGCAAGATGCAACTTCACTGGTGCTCCCGAATGATGGATGAACAGAGGAGCAGGAGAGAGAGTGAGGTCAGGGGAGTTATGTGCCTAAGGATGTGGTGGTGTATTTAAAAGTGTGAGAGGGAGGGGGTGTTTCCTCTCGTGGTGTTACTTGAGGGGTGGTAGGCAGCAAGAGGGGCACAAGGGCACAGCAATGCAGAGAGATGCAGGATGGGATGTCCATCTCAAGCTTATTTCCTCCCGTGAAAATTCTACAAATAGTTGCTATTTTGGATATATTTCCAAAACACAGGTTTGACCATTAATTCTTATTATAATATATTTATAAAACTCAATAAAGTTATAATATTTTGGAGGTACCTTTCAAGACAAATATATATAAATATATATATATATATATATATATATATATTTTCGTGTATTCAATTTAAATATTATAAAGATATTTCTAGTCAAAGTTTTAAAAGTTTGATTATACCTGTATCTAAAACGACAATTATTCGTGATCGGACGGAGTATGTGCTATATGTGAATGTTACTGCATGGCATATACATATTTTCTACTGCGTGATGTGTATATATGCATGTACCAATGTTGAGTTGGCCTCCGTTTCCAATGGCCGGGCCACGTGTTTCTTTCCGTTCCTTTTCTGCTTGGAGATAAATCATGCACACAACCGTAGCTAGCTAGTAACTGACACCCTGATGATCGATATTGGAAACATATGGCGTTTTCCCGACAAAACATATATATCCTCCAACACACTTAGGAAGAAGCTGGCTAGGAATTCGTCAGTGGATGCGTACGTCGTTTGACCACTCGTGCGCGAGCAAGCGACAGGCAGCTAGCCGGATCGACACTTGGGTCACGCCTCTTGCACGGCTGCATCGGCTTAGCTTAGCTACTTGTTTCCAAGCATGTTTAATTTGTGTGGCCGAAGTTTTTGACTGCGAGAATGGGAAGAGGATAAATGCAAAGGGTGGAGATCGAATCGGCGAGTCCATTTTGGATGGATCTCCTTTTCTAGCGATCTCCCTCCCTAATCAGGAGAATACTTTGTTATTCTTCGATCTGGTCTTTCTTTTTTACACAGGCCTCTTTGTTTTCACGTGAGATAATGAAGAATCAAAAGGAGCTTTGGTAGAAATGTAGAATATGCATGTACTCCAAATGTGTAGGCAAATAGGATATATGCAATTAAAAGATGTTGTTGATAACAGCACACACAACACGAATGACATTGGTGGTGGTTAGACTTTAACATTGTTGAGCGGGCCAATATATGTCATACCAGGTGGACTACCTATTAGTTAGTGGTGGGCCAGGTGGCTTATACTTTATTCGGACGTGGAAGGTCGATCCTGATAAATTAATGTATTGAAGAGAAACATATCTGAATTTCGAAACCTTTGCCCCATACCTTTTTTTCTATATATAAGGAGATGTGCCATAACTAGCTGGAACATGCATGGAAATAATAATTAATATTAGATCGAGTGAACTTCGAAGTCTTCCTCAGATCAGGGTTTACAATTTCGTTTCGAGTTCGGAAATCGCTACTTGCTCGGCACCGGTTTTTCGCGAAAACTGACCGAAATTCGGTAAAAATCGGTCGGTTTGCGAAAGTCAAACATGTGGTCAAACTAATTAAAAAAAATCAAAAACCGGTCGAAAAGATCGAAATTCGGTCGGTTTTTGTCGAAAATCGCTCAGTTTTTGTCGAAAATCGACGATAGAAGGAAAAATTGTGAAAATGCAAAAAAAATTGAAAAAATTACAAAAAATCCCAATTAATCTATAAAACACCTCAGAGAAATTTAATAAATTTTTGAAATCATTTGTTACTTCTAAAAAATCCAAAACAGAAATTAATGAAAAGGAACAAAGACATTGTCAGATTTTTATAAATATTTTAAAAAAATTTATATTCTCAAATTTTAATGTAACCATAAATATTTCCAAAGGATCATGTACTAAAATTTTAATAAATATTAGACTTCATTTAGTACTTATATAAAATCAAAAACAGAATAGCATATAAATGATAATAGCACTTTCAGAATTTTTGAAAAATACACATATCTGATCATCATCTGAAAATTTTACATAATCATTTTAATTACGTTATAACATCACAAATTTTTTTTAATAAATATTAGACTTCATCTTGAGCTCCTAGAAAATAAAAAACTGAAGAGCATATATTGTGACAGTATCACTGTCAGAATTTTTAAAAAATGTATGTATCTTATAATAATCTGAAAATTTTACAGAATCATTAGGATTGCCTCAGGACCGTGTAAAAAACAATTCAAAAAATTTTGACACATTTTGATATATTTCTTTAAATTTTTTTAAATTTACTGTTCATCTAGCCAGTTTTCGAACGGTTTTAATTGCCGAACCGGCTCAGCATGGTCGGTTTTCGTCGGCATTTTAAACCCTGCCTCAGATACGTCTTGCTCCCATGTTTTTGTGCAACTCTGTTTAAACTTTCGAGTGCCTTGAAATGGACTAACCTCCCAAAAACTTTATTTCCATCACTCTGTTTAAACTTTTAAGTGCCTTCAAATGTCACACTATCAAACAAAGAGATATCACTGACGTCTTATACCATACCATTCTGACCTTAGCCTAAAAAGCCATCCATAAAGACTAGAAAAAAATTCCGCTGCAAACATCACGGTTAGTTCAAAGCAATCGTATGTGTTAATCAAGTGCGACCTGTCCTAGATCATTTAGTGACAAACGTATGTGATATATTACCATCACAGATGGTGATTTAGTCGAGCCGTCTGTGATATAATTTATCACATGATCACTGATTATCACTGATTCTTTTTTTTCAGACGATTCAATAACAGTTTGTATTGACTATTTTCAACCACCTGTAATGGGTTTCTATGTGGTAGTGTCACATGTCGCGCTACTGTACCGTGATAAGGTTCTTGCCGAGCTCCCCTTCCTCGGTAAGAAATGTGCTGATCAAATACGTTAAGTATTCACTTGAATTAATTAATCACTTTATCAACTACTTAATTAATGATTTTGTATAATTAAATTGCTTAATTTAACCTACCGACATAGCTTTGCTCGATAGGTTGGTCTTGCTGAGCTACTAATGCGTGGTACCTCTATTGCCAAGGTTCTGCTATGCGACAACTCCTACTGCAGTACAAAAGCGTGGCAGTGACAAGTGGTCTGTCGACGCTTCCGCGGTTAGAGAAAGGGCTATTTTTATAATTATGTTGAGAAGAGAACCAAATTTTAAAAAAAAATATGAGGAGGCCAGAAAAGCCCCAGCTTTAAATGCAATAGTATATGTGTTCTCAGGCTCTTAGATTCATGCATGATCTTTTGTTGTCGTCACCAATGTAGGCTTTGAAAAATTGACAATTTTCGCTTGAAAATCGTGATTTTCGCCCGTATCGAGCCGCTCGATAAACAAAACTGGTAGTTAAACCGGTTCAATTAAAAAATTCGGAAAAATTTATGTTTCATAAACCGGTCAAAAATCGGTGAAAATCGAGTGATTATCGACAAAAATTGACGAAAATCGCTAAACAAATCGGCCGCGAGAAGAACACAATCGGCCTGTCGATTATCGGTGAAAAATCGCCGATTATCGGTGAAACTCGAATTTTTTTGAATTTGTTTTTTCAAAAAGTTTGATTTCAAAACCATTCGATTTTTGACAAAAATTGGTACTGAATTAGGGGCGAATTTTCAGGTCAAAACGATAATGTAAACCCTTCACCAGTGTCGTTGAATGCTTCAAAAAGGCCTTATCTAGATACATACGTATATTGAATCTCCAACGACTTGGAAATACTAGATAAGTAACCGCGGCGTGCCACGCCGCGACCGCTCCTACCCACGCGAGCAAATCGAGAAAACGCGCGATATTCGGGGTCCTCTCACGAAGGATCTGTGATTTTGCTAAAACGAAAGGTCATTTTCGAAAAAAAACGATAGATGAGTCACCGTGGCGTGCCACGCCGCGACCGCCGCTCCCCACATAAAAAACGACAAAAAGGACACAAATGCATTTTCTTTTTTTTCCAGAAAAGTACCACAGCGCTTTTTTTCGGAAAAAAAGGACCTAAACGCGATGCATAAAAATGCATAACGGACCGAAAAAGGGCCTAAATGCGATGCTTAAAAATGCATAAAGGGCATAAACGCAATTTGTTTTTTCTTTCCAAAAAAAATGACTTGATTGTATTTTTTCCAAAAAGGATCTAAACGTAATTTTTTTCCCTAAAAAGGACCTAATCGTAAATTTTTTTCCTTGGCTCGGCTCGAGCCGCGAGCTGAGCCGGCGCTCTCCCGACTCAAATGCACGGGAGTCCGGGAAACCTCCCATCTTTAACAGAGGGAGTACATTCTTCTACACGCCATTCTTATCTATATATACTACTAATTATGAGGAAGCACGGCTGCTTACCCGGTTGCCCGCCACACGACGTTTTTCACTGTAGTTTCTACAGTACCAATCTATATACCTCATATATTTATTTCACCCCACATTTCACAAACACTGGTTAGCTCAGTTGGCAAAGACTTAGCCTCTCGTGTTCAAACCTGGCCAAAAGTAATTTTTGCCTTATTTTTTCTATCAACTTCTCCGATTTAATTGGGCTATTAAATCATGTTTTAGATTTTTGAAACTTTTTTAAGGGGTCCTTGGAACATACCTAACCAACCATACAAAATTTGGATCATGATCAAACTTGTGTGGTTTTTAAAAAAAATCTAACAATGCTACTACTACATTTAAAGCAACTTCACTGATTTAATTAAGCTACTAATTTTTTTAAAAAATTTCTGAGTTCTAGGAGTAGGTCTGAGCTACCATAAAAAAATTAGCTTACTGGTTTTTTTAAAACTTTTTACAGGAATATTTTTTAAACAAATTTCATGGAGATATTTTTTTTACAGAGATCATCACTTTTTGTTTCCTTTTTTTCGAGGTATTCCAAAAAAATTTCCCTATTTCTAATCAAATCTCTGTCTGCCTCAACGATTCTTGTCACCCGCAACACCGCGCGGGTCCGTTTCACATCTAGTTTAGGTGGTCATGCAATATGCATGCGTATGACTGTTTGTCTAGCACTCAGCAATAAATACATACAAATGTCATATGATCAATGCAGTAGGTGGTTCCTATGAAATCTGTTGGGGAACGAGTAGGCCACTTTAGTGTAGAATTAAAAATTTTCTACCGCGTAATCAATGAACCATTGCAAGTTATAGATCATAGAATTACCACTAGACGCGTAGACCCATAGTGGAAGTAGAGTCGATATAGCGTGGTGGTGTAGATGTAGTCATACTAGCCTCGCGCGTCCTTTAATAGCTCCTTGTGACTATCGTAGGTTGTGGATCGTTCTAGCGTTGAAGCTTCGTAGCAATGCCTCCAAGGTATCCACACGTACGGGGCAGGAACACCACACGCTGGAGTGCTAGCGCTAGCTGTGTGGTTCTAGACAGAGGAGGGGTGACGGCTAGGGTTTCAAGAATTCCGAATTCCTATTGTGTCTCTTAACCCTCAAGCCAGCACCCCCTCCATTTAAATAGATGCCTCATAATGGGCTCTATATTAGAGGCCCATTAGGAACTTAAAACCCATCAGAATTTAGATCACCATCTGAATTAAGTCCCAACCCTTTAAGCATGTGACCCTATAAGTTCATGTATACCTAGATATGGCTCGAGTACTCTTACTCGACCATTAATCGGTAGTGATCCTTAACAGGATGTGCTGACTCCCAAGTATATATAAACATCACATCGGACGAACCTAAACAATGCTTAGTATGTCATTACACATCTCGAGTACATGCGTCAACCACAAGTCTAAGGATATAGCATACACATTGTATATGAGACCCGTCGAATATCTAAATATGATATATATGTGCATACATGACAGAGCAGGGTATGTCCTAGTAACATACAGAAGTTTTGGATATCTCGGGCCCAGAATCACGGGATAAGATACGCTCAGGAAGGGATAACCCTATATCGGGAAGGACTCGATTGGCTTTCCCCGCAAGGAGACCAGCACGAGTACACCCAACACCAACGACAGTTTGGATACGCTACACAAATCACGCGGCGAAGGACTCTTCATGACTATGTCTCGACTGGAGGCAAGACCATAGAGACTATATAAGGCCTGGGGGAGGGACCCTCAGGAGAAGGAAGAAGCAATCCAGTAGACAACACAAGGAAGCCCTCCAGCGAAGATTAGCCATCCAGAGTCACCAAGCCAAAGCCTTGGTGCGTAGAGAGCTTAGGAGCCGGTGAGTTGCATCTCGTCAACCTCTAACCACATCCATCCGTAGCATAGATGCCCCCTGCATTGTAATCAGGGCTATCCCCCTTGCTTTGTACATCATTTGGCATATACAGCAATCTCCCACGGAGGACGTAGGGTATTACTCCCTCATGAGACCCGAACCTATCACTACCTTGAAAAAGGCCATCAGTGGCGGTTCATAACTGCCATCAGTGGCAGTTTTTGAACCGTCACAGATTTAGTGCCACTGATAATCGAGGATTATCAGTGGCGGTTCTAGAACCGCCACAGATAACACTATCTGTGGCGGTTTTTGGCTAGAACAGCCACTGATATTCGGGTATTAGTGGCGGTTCGAGCCAAAAACCGTCACTAATAATACAATTATCAGTGGCGGTTGTTGAATAGAACCGCCACTGATACTCAAATATCAGTAGCGGTTCTAGACCAAAAACCGCCACTGATAATACGACTATTAGTGGCGGTTTTTGGCTAGAATCGCCATCGATACAACTATCGATGGCGGTTGTATATAAAACCGCCATCGATAGACCTAGTATCGATGACGGTTTTTATAGAACCGTCACAGATATTACTTCAGTAGCGGTTTTGGGCTAAAACCGCCGCTGATAATCCCACACACGAAAATAAAAAACTGGCATTTATGGCTAGCATCAAGCAGCGCTAGCCATGCCTCTTCATTATGTACACAGGCAGTAGGAATACATTGAATTATTGAAATTTGAGTATACATATTAGTACCTATTGTTGTTATAGACTAACCAATATAATCCAAATAACATGTATTGCTAATTGTCGATACAAACCATCCAGAAAGAAAGGAGGAAAAAGAGAGCTGCTTACCTCTAGCTGCATAGTGCAAAACTCATAAATGATATGGATAACACATAGTAGTGAAGTTTGCAGGAAGAGACACAAATTTCTAGAAATACAAAAAATGAAGAATCTAGGAGATAGTACATGGTAGCAGTTAAAGTGATCAAGAATCCAATATATCAGATTCAAGAAAGACAGAGGCATGAACTAAATACGAAAATTCCATACCTCCGTAGCAGCAAGGTTCTTTTTTTGAGAGTTCCTTTACAGACCACTTTGACTGACATGGTTTGCCATTGTTTCATACATCATAAACTGAATTGATGGTTTACATACATAACAATTTACACGGTTCACCCTATGGAACTACATATATAGCCATTAAATTTTGGTTACGATGTTACGTAAAATAGACAACCAAGCATGATTATCACACAACAAGTCCTTTTCGTAATCCTCCTATGCTCGCTAAGCTTGCAATTCTTGCACACAAATTTCATGTAGCAGTGAGGACCTATGCACATGCGTATATGGATTGCCATGTCAAAGATATTGTATTTAAGTAAGTGAACCGATCTAGTCCTCTTTTTGTTTATTAAAAAATAGACCTATAAAAAACACATAATATGCGGTTGTAGCCCACTGATTTGTAATATAAGTATGGCTTATTTGCACATAATATTGCAGACATGATATACATAAACCAACTAACAATTATAAATCTACACTCATGTATAAGATTGAGTTGTCTTATTTACCTCCAAAAACAATTTTACATATGTAACCAAACGCAGTTTTGGAACCACAATACAAACATAGCAAACTTTGAAACGTGAGGATTGAGAACATCCTGGAAGATCAAAGCATCCAAGTAGCTTACTAAAAATATGAAATAAGAGATCGTTCATCTTATATGCACAACATACCCACACACTAACCTATGCCCTACATGGTATGCCCATACCTATGGTTGTTATATAATTAAGAAGATAACCTATAAGAAGATGCATTTTGATTACTTGTACCATGCTATTCCATTAGCTCCTTCAGTGTGATCTTGGAAATGTAGAAATTTTTCTCTACTCCACAAAGCAAATATATAATATAGAACTAAAAGAGAATGGCAAATACAACTCCATATTCGATTTATTTGGATAGAGAAACAACAAAGCTCTACCTTAGCAGTCAACCAGGCATAAAGTCAGCGGCGTTTATATGCAATAGGAAAAAGAAGTAACAAACTGAGTAGCTATTGCATTAAACACAAACAAAACATTAGTCTTGACAATAGAATATCAAACTAACCATTCCTTTCTCTATAACCCTCCAAAAAAACGAAGCGATCGATCCATGTACCATGCATGTAATCGCTGCATCATGGGTGTTAGACTTTTTAACTTCGAAGCGGTGACTAAGAGCTTCCCTACATCTTATGCATGATTCTCAAGACATGGATTGTCTGGCCAGGAATTGATGGCGCTTACCATAAAAGTTGAGTTTACAGAGCATAGACCTTGCCAAATTTGCATGATGTTTATCTTCATCGATGACCATGACACTAAGCCCATCAGTAGTGCGTCCTTCTGTTCTTCGAGCCATGAGTTTCTCCATGCTAGAGTTATTCTGGTTTTTGAGATTTATTTTTGTGTGTGAAGCACTTGATCCTGATGAGCAATTATTTCTAAGAAGAAACCAGCATGATAAGCAAGAAAAGCAAGATTCACTCGTAAAGTACATGCTACACTAGCACAACCACTAAGAAAAGAAGTGGCATTGACGAAAGTACATGCTACACTCGAAAGTATATTTATAAGTGTCACTCGCATGTGTGTGTGTTCTGAAGAAGACAAAAGTACATGCTACATTACCACAACCATCGACAAAATAAGTGACATTGGCAAAAGAAGGGTTCCCATTTGAAAGGAACAAAGAGTTATTTACACTTTGTAATGAAACAATTGAAGTAAAAAGCCTAAACTAGTGGAGGTAAACTAGAAGCCTACGGGTCTTCTGGAGGTTGAAGACATGTGATTTGGGACAATAGTATGGATGACTGGATCGTTGTTGTCTTCGTCATAAAACTCGCCATTTTGTTGATTATTTCCTTCATGATGAAGTAGGCGAGCTGGCCTGAATGCCTTGGATTTGGAAGGAAGCAGTCCTACCGTAGACAACTTGAGGCGCTGTAAGTATAAAAACAAAATTAAGAGAGAATATAGAAATTGAGTGGTGTGAATCAATGTGTCATGTCAGCATGATGACCTCTACGTCATTGTCTTTTATTGTGCATGATAAGATTTCGCGCATGTATTGCACACTAAGTACCCACATAAATTTGTTCCTTTCTACCGCTTGTGACACCGCAAAAATCGAATGAACTAAGATGTCGTCGAAGGAGCTATTTACTATGAAATATGATATAAGAGTATTCCTTTCGTATGCATCTGGAAACTTCGTGCGGATTGTAAGGGATTTGTGGTATGGGCGGTATCTCGAGCTCTTCCGACAATATCTTTTGAACGCCTCATTCACTAAATGTGTCATCTCTTCAAAGTCTTTTTAGGTTTATCTAGTGGATCCATGATCGACATCTTGCTCTTTTCGGATGAATTATTACGAGAATCCAATGGAAGCTACATACACATGCATGATGCCACCATTAGTCCTTACATCGAGTAAATAACGAAATAAACGAGTAATTTAACTAGCTAGTGAGCAACTTACTTAAAATTGTATGGCAAAAGTATAAACTCCTTGTCTTGTAGTTTAATCAAAACTTTATATACGTACTCTCGACCTCCTTTGGTACTCTTTTGATTTCATGTTGGCAAACCGCTCCCGGTCGTGGAATCCCATCGCCCCTTGGTTCTTCGTGACTTCAATCATCTCGTATCTATATAACGAATTAGTTAGACATGAAATTTATCGGTATTACGTGAATGTAGGCCAAGATTAATATATTAGACACTTACAAAGGACCAAAGATCTCAAAAAGATATGTCGAGGGCGTCGTGATAGAACAAGTTGTGCAAGTTATCGAATTCTATTAAGAAGTAGCCATGGCCCTCATGGTGAAAATGTTCCTCACGGAAAATTGCAGTGATCATCTTTGGGAGTACGTCTTGGTTGGATCGATCTAAGTACCATGCATGTAATCGCTGCATCATGAGTGTTAGACTTTTTAACTTCGAAGCGGTGACCAAGGGCTTCCCTACCTCGAATTTCAATCTTTGTTGATCATCTTGGTCATCGACTTCGCCTTGCCCTTACTTTTTGTCGCACGACATCATACTCGGTCCCGGCCTCGCGATCCGGGCCGATCTGACTTGTCTAATGTGCCAATTTTGGGATCGGAGGTTGTAGGTTTGTCATTTGAAGTACCGGTGTTATAGGTTTACGCTTTGGAGTACTAACGGTGGCCATCTTGATGGGGTCCTCAATGCATTTCTTTTCTACCTCATTTTGCTTCTTCCCGTTTCACTCTCGTCTTTGTGACGGATGCGAGGATTGTACTGCAGAGAGGATGGCACCGCATGGTCCAAGACGATGTCACGCTTGCGCCATTGGATGAATGAGTGGGCGGCACTTCCTAGAGTAGTTATCTCATCATTGGTGGGTTTTTCGATCCGATCTCAAAAATCAGGTAAATACCGTGTCCACTTGGACCTTTGCATAACTCCGGCGCTATCGGGTATTGTGCAGACACCCCTTCTTGGCACGGATAGACTACCCTCAGGCGGCTGCATAAATATGTTCATCACGCACGTTGAGTCGACGGTGTGGGGTCCCGTATGTCGCCCACGGGATAATGGTTGTTGTCCGCTTCGCCAATGGCGTGGGCGCGCAATCTACGCGACGACACAGTAGGATCGAGAAAACGTTGTGGGCTGCGATCGACTCAAGGCTTGTTGTACTTGTCGCTCAACTTGTTCTTCAATGGTGCCTTGTATTTCTCGCAACCCTTTCCTTCATCATTTCCATTTCCTTCTCGGCCGCTCATCTTTAGCTCTCTTCGACTCCTATAAGAGTCTCCGTGCTCGGGAATCCACTCCTCCATGGAACCTTGACCCCGACGCCTCGTGTCCACTGTGGTGCTCTTTATTTCCTAGGGCATTGTTAGCTCGTCTTTCTCCCCGTCTGGTGAAAAGATCCTTGGGTGGATCGGGCGTGAAACTCGTGAACTCGTTGCGTCATTGCTTCGTCTTCGCCGCTCTTGAATGATAAACCCCGAGAGACAACATATTCGCCTCGCTAGCACGTAGTGCTTCACTCGTCCGTAGTCCGATCAAGGGACTTGTGCCGACCAATTGGACCGCTTCTAATTCTTGCCTCTCCATTGAGCAATTTTACCCGCACCCACTCGTGCCAAGTCCGTGGGGTGAGTATTCCTTCTTGCGATGCTAATGTGGTCCTCACCGGACTTCCTTGCCGCTTAGGTTGCATCATCGCCACAAACTCATCCCAATATGGCTCCAATCTTGGGTACTCTCCGATGGTCGACGGTTTTGCTTCACATAATTTGTGTTTAGCCTCGCTTGAAGTTTCTCCACGCCGCATCCATGGTCATCAATGCGCCACGACGCACAAGATCTTCGGCTCCTTGGGAATTCAAGGTTTCTTTGAGCTCATCCACAGATCCTCTTTGGTGGCTCGGGGCACTTTATGCCAATCCGAATAGGTGATTGGCACTTTATCCCTTACGATGTACCCGCATGTTGACTGTATTTTGTCACGATTTTCTCGGTGCAACAGGGCCCCAGATATCTAAGACCTCCGAGATGGTGTACCGCCTTGAGCTTCTTAGTTTCCCTTGTCCTCGGCGTCTTGCAACAGAGCATCATCCGCAACAATGGTGGAGGCCTCGGCACCTTCGGTGGTTGGGTGGAGGGTAAGGTACCGCCGGGCTCTCCTCCACTATAGGCTCGGTTTTGGGCTCCATTAGAACTACAGTTCAACCCAAACATAATTTTCACAATTATTACAGAATCATCTCACGGAATTTCAAAGTACGTAATCATCTCATGAAAATTATTTTGCAAGTACAATTAATTGAGTAAACAAGCTTTGAAGCTAAGGTTGCCAATGGCAATGGTAAACATGACCAACTTACGATGTATAACAGATTAAATACTTCGTTCTTTGCGAATGGATTTCCCAAGTGTTGGAAACACATGGAAACTATTTAAACATGAATTATATATACCCACTAAAAGGGCACATCAATCGGCATATAAAATTTGTATAGTTAAAACAATGTAGAAACAACTATGCAACAAGGGCACTCATAAATGTTCTTTTGCTTATTACTCTAGCCATATCGATCACATGTGGAAGGGGAGAGCTTTTTATTTGTATGTGTAACAAGTGGCGACTTGGAGGAAGAAAAGGGAAGGGAAGGTAAGGAAGTCGGAGAGAGGAAAGAAGGATAGCATGCATGTGGGTCCTCTTTAATAATTAATTCATTTTGATGACCATGGATGCCACCGATATTCTTCCCGCCATTTTCAATATAGAACCGCCATCGATAATTATATTTGTGGCGGTTCAAAAAACTACTACAAATAGACCGTCACCTATTGCGTGGTTTTGGCGTATTGAGAGCTAAAAATTTCAAGTAATGGAGAGCTAATTCTCAATACAATATTGTTTTGTTAGAATTTACTTATATACTATTAGGTTTCATGTCCTAAAAAAATTATTTTATTATAACTTAGAATTAACCGCACCAAGTATGCATTTTTTTTAAAAAAAGTTCCATACTCCTGGGAGTACGATCTGCCACCTTGCATATACCGTTTAAACATAGAAATTATATGAAGTCATAATGGCCACCTATTACGCACACGTGAGTGCGCTTTAGTAGAAATTATATGACGTCATGGATTTATTTTTGGCCTCTGTCTATCTAAACATGTGCTAAGGGGGCATATTTGCGTGTGTATGTGTGGTATGCATGTTTGTCTTTCTTGTAATCGCAAAAGAAAGTGCACTCACTAGATGCTCCCAATTGGTCGGACTATTTACGAGGCTCATGGTGAATATTATTCGACACTGTGCTCAAAGTTCTAACAGATCACTACAATTTTGTAATATTCGTTAGTAGATTATCAATCTTGCAGTGTGTGCTCTGGCAAATACCACACATATTTTTGTGCTATCCTCACTACCAGAAACCACATGTTTAGTGATGGTTAAGAATTTTCTTAGACGAGCCCACAACCAATCGTTGGGAATTTGTCCCTCTAATTAAACATTTCCAATCATTTATGTGATGAAATCGATTAAACATTTTCTTCGCCAAAGTATTCATTAGTATTTCGGCGCTGGGCTAATTTAGGAAAAAGAAATTGAACTTACATCATTCTCCCAATTAAGAGGCGGAAAAAAGATAAGGCGATGTGTGAAACTCAGTTGAAATGAAGCCAAACACAAATTAATGGAACATGAATAATGAAGAAAGGTACTCCCTCAGTGCACTCACTAGATGCTCCCAAAACCTTGACGGGGACGGCGTCGGCTGGTGCGGCGTCGTCGGGCGAGGGCGCCGGCAGGCGGCGTCGTCGGGGGAGGGCGTCGGCGCGGCGCGGGGCGAGGGTGTCGGCGGGGGCGGCGTCAAGCGCGGGAGTTTGGGTTTAGGGCGCGGTAGAAGGGCGGGAGTTTAAGGGTTTAGGGTGAGTTAGAAGCGGTGGTATCTATTATTTATAGACGGAACATTATCAGTGGCGGTTCTTAAAAAGAACCGCCACTGATACAGTTATCCGTGGCGGTTCTTTATACGAACCGCCACAGATAATTTATCAGTGGCGGTTCTTTGTACGAACCGCCACAGATACATATATTATTTGTGGCGGTTCTTTATACAAACCGCCACAGATAATCAGATCGATGGCGGTTCTTTTAAGAACCGCCACTGATAATATATTATCTGTGGCGGTTCTTTATTTGAACCGCCACAGATAACTGTATCAGTGGCGGTTATTTATACGAACCGCCACAGATAATGTTATCAGTGGCGGTTCTTTTGAAGAACCGCCACTGATGTGCCTCTATACCCTGAAATTTGTTTTTGAATCTTATACGCTGTATTGTCGAATAGCAGCGCTGAGTTCAGAAGACCTAGTTTTTGGTGCTGCGCAATTACAGCGTTTTCTGATTTTGTCTAATACTTGTAAAGCAAATACATAAGCGCTTTACAGAAAGAATCCGGACTCCTTTCACCGATGGACTCAACAAACTCTCCAAACTTTCAACCGGATAGAACACTATTTTGTCATCCCAAAAACAAACAAGTACTCTTCGACATCAAACAATCATCAAAACTAGCAAAGTCCAAAACCGACTCAAAGACCGGAAAAACTAGCACATAGCTAGGAAACAAAACCAAAACAGACTTTAAACTACCATGCACAAGATTATCTTCAACAAAGGGTCATCATTAGGTTGATTACATAGAAGAAGACTTGTGCGGCTCGGTCATCGCCGGCGAATCCGGAAGGCGCCGCCGCGCCAGGAGCTGGCTCCGCCTCTGATATTTTGCCATTACTCGTATATAGCTAATTATTTTCTTTCACAATTTGCCCTTCTTCATGATCGTCGCGATGATAGGTAGCTTCCTGAGTGGTTTCTTCCTCGAGCCTGATGTTACCATCTACGAAAGGAGGCAACTCATCAAACTGGTTGTACTCTTCCTCATCCACGACATTCTCAACTCCGACTATCCTTCTTTTCCCCTGAAGAACTACATGGCGCTTCTTATCTGCGGTCGATTACATAGAAGACTTGTGCTACTTGCTTCGCAAGTATGAATGGTTCATCTCAGATCCGACATGTTCGATGTCCAAAGTAGTGAAGCCGCATTTGTCCACCTTGACACCCTTTGGGAGTTGTACCCAACAACACCAAACATTGGGATCTTAAAAATACATGAGTCGAGCTCCCAAATCTCTTCTATGAACCCATAGAAGCTACTCTTCTTCTTCGCTGTGTTGTCATAGGCATCTATGCGAACACCACTATTTTGGTAAGTGCTTTTGCTATCCCGAGATCTCGTGTAAAAGGTATATCCATTTATGTCGATCCTTGCCATGTCAAGATTGTACCGATGGCCCTTTGCCACCACCTCAACATGACACTCGTTTCTTTCCACCATATGCTCTTTGAACCAATGATTGAACAAACGGTTATGCTCTTTTGTTACCCAAACCTCGATCGTCCACGATTTTCCTCTCGTAGCTTGTCCTTGTGCATGTCCATATACGAGGACACCTCAACCGATCAAGCAAAACGTGAAATGAGCTTTTGAATAATCCATGATCGTAAGAATTTGTTGATTTCCTTCCAATCGTCCCTTTCCCACCACCTACCCTCATGTCGAGATACAGCACTCCTACCGGTTCCACCCCTCCATGTAATCCACGCAAAACTCGATAACCTCCTCGGTTGCATAACCTTCCACAATGCAGCCCTCCGTGAGATCGATTGCGTACATACTTCTTCAGATACCCATGTACCTTTCGAACGGGTACATCCGATGCGAGAATACGGGCCACATACATTTATCTCATTCACAAGGTGAACAATGAGATGAACCATTATATCGAAAAATGATGGAGGGAAATACATCTCTAGTCGGCATAGTGTCTTGACCACATCATTCTCGAGCTCGTAAAGTCCGATGGGATCGATGACCTTCGTGAAATCGTGTTGAAGAAGAAACACAACCTCATGATTGCCTCTCGGACCTTTTCGTGCAAAATACCTCTAATTGCAATAGGAAGCATTTGTGTCATCATCACATGACAATCATGAGACTTCATGCCGCTTAACTTCAAATCTTTCATCGAGACCGCTTGATGCTTGCGAGTAACCGACGGAACTTTCACACCATGCAAGCATTTGCAAGTTCATTCTCTCTTTCTTCGAAAGAGTGTAGCAAGTCGGGAAGGTAAAGTCGCCCTTTCCTGTCCCGAGGATGTAGCTCACTCGATTTTCATATCTTCCGTGTCCCTTCGTGCCTTTAGTCCGTCCTTAGTTTTGCTAGGAATGTTCAAAGAAAAGACCAATCAAGCTATCACATACATTTTTCTCTCGTGCATGACGCGTCTATGCAAAGGTCGAACTTCTAAGTCCTTCCAATAGGCAAGTTCCAAAATATCGATCTCTTCTTCCATGTGGTCTTCTCAATCACGAGACCTCGATGTATTATTACTATCTCCCTTTCCAAGTACGACATTAATATCCTTAACCATATCATATACCTCTTCCCCACGACGAGGCCTTGGGGCTATACCATCCTCTTTTGTCCCGTCGAATTGTTTTTTCATATTGCGGTAGGGGTGATTCTGCAAGGAACCTACGGTGATGCATGTACACGGTTTTCCTCGAGTTATTAAGCCACACACTAGCGGTTTCATCCATGCACTGGGGGCATGCTTTCGCCCCTTTTATAGTACGACCGGATAGGTTACCAAGGGCAGGGAAATCATTGATGGTGCAAAACAACAATGCCCGTAGGATGAAGTACTCGCTTGTACTCATCCCATACCATACACCTTCGCTCCACAAGATCACAAGATCTTCCACCAATGGTTGTAGGTATACATCAATATCATTGCCAGGTTATCTCGGCCCTTGGATAAGCAGCGACATCATATAATGTACTTTCGTTTCATACACAACCAAGGAGGAAGGTTGTAGATACAGAGAGTTACGGGCCAAGTGCTATGAATACTACTCATGTTACCGAAAGGATTCATTCCATCCGTACTCAACCCAAACCTTACATTCCTCGGTTCATTCCCGAAGTCCATCCTAAAGAGCCTATCGATGGTTCTCCACTGAGTAGAATCAGCAGGGTGTCTCAGCTTTCCATCCTTTTTACGCTCTTCTGAGTGCCATCGCATCAGTTGGGCATGCTTTTTGTTTTCAAATAAACGCTTCAACCGAGGTATTACCGGTAAATACCACACCACTTTAGCGGGAGCCCCTTTCTTCACCACGGTGCCCTCGCTGTCATGGCCTTTACGCTTGTATCGTGATGATTTGCACACTGGACATACATGCATGTCTGTATACTCTTTGCGATAGAGTATACAATCGTTTGGACATATATGTATTCTTTCTACTTCCAATCCCAATGGACATACAACCTTCTTAGCTAAATAAGTGGTTATCGGCAATACGTTTTCATCTGGAAGCATGTCCGCTAAGAGTTGTAATAGCGCCGTGAAACTTTTATCGGACCAACCATTGCTTGCCTTCAATTTTAGAAGTGAAAGCACAGTGTGCAACTTTGTGTATTCCTCCTTGCAACCCGGGAACAAAGGTGTGTCCGAGTCGTCCAACAAACCCTTGAATTGATTAAACTCTCTCTGACTAGTGTAGTTCCCTTCTGCATCGCGTAACATCTGAGCAAGATTATTATCGTCATCAATGTCCAACCTATCCTCATCGGATCCATAATCGATGTCACCGCCATAATGCCTTCTCCATCATCCAATACGTTATCACCTTCATGTATGTTTTCCTCTTCACCGTGACTTGTCCAACGTGTATAGCCAAGTACAAAACCTCTTGAATCAAGTGCAAGTGGATGTGCTCTTTGTCCAAAACATTTTCTCATTCTTGCAATCAATGCATGGACAATGTATGTACTCCGCCTTCTTGTGCAACTTGTTCTCCTCAGTGCTCTTAGAAAAGCAGATACCCCATCGATGTAATCTCTACTGTAACAGTTCGCATTGTACATCCATCTCCTATCCATCTAAAATCAATTAACATATAAAATTGATTGAAAACTAATCTAATTACTTATCATCTAAATGAGCTAGATAATAAATTCATCATCTAAAATGATGAGCATCCACCTACCAAATTAGCTAAAATTTCATGTATATTAATATCCAATAATCTTAATTAAATAAATTTAATATATGTCCGCACTAATGGAACCAAATTAATAGTAATTAAAAACTAATCAATACTTTTCCCCAAAGAAGCTAGATAATAAATTCATCATCTAAAAATGATGAGCACCCACCTACCAAATTAATTAAAATTTCATTTATATTAATACCCAATAATCTTAATTAAATAAATTTATTATATGCAAGATGTATATGTCCGTACACTAATGGAACTAAATTAATAGTAATTAAAAACTAATCTAATTACTTATGATCTAAAAGAGCTAGATAATAAATTCATATATATGCAAGATGTATATGTCCGTACACTAATAGAACCCAATTAATAGTAATTAAAAACCAATCTAATTACTTATCATCTAAAGGAGCTAGATAATAAATTCATCATGTATCAAATTAACTTAAAATGCAATTAATATTAAATATATGCTTAATCATAATTCATCATCTATAAAAGGAACACAACATCATCTAATGAACCTAGCTAGAAATAAATTCATCAACTACAAAATGGTAGCTAAATAAAAATAAACAAAATCTAAACTTTTCATCTCATCTACATATAAATCCTAATTAAACTTGGTTTAAAAATTAAATTGCAACAAGATTAACACAAATCAAGAGAGGAGAAAAATAACTCACCAAGGAGCAACTAGAGGAAGTACAAGCACAAGAATTGGAGAAAACGAAATCAAATTTAGAAGTTTTGGTTTGCTCTCGGAAGAAGAAGACCAAGGTCTTTGCATCGACCACCTATTTATAGGCAATATTATTAGTGGCGGTTTTTAACTAGAACCGCCATCGATAACATATCTGTGGCGGTTCTATCCTCGAACCGCCATCGATAATTATTATCGATGGCGGTTCGAGGATAGAACCGCCACGGATAATCAATAGAATCGATGGCGGTTGGAGGATAGCACCGCCACTAATAACCTAGTTATCGCGACGGTTCTAGCCTCCAACCGCCATCGATAATGTATTATTATCGATGGCGGTTCTATCCTTGAACCGCCATCGATAATATTATCGATGGCGGTTCGAGGATAGAACCGCCACTGATATTTTTCCCGCCATTTTTGAAATAGAACCGCCACTGATAATTATCTTTGTGGCGGTTCGAAAAAACCCGCCACAAATAGACCGTCACCTATTGCAGGTTTTGGCGTAGTGTATCTACATCGTGTGCCTCTGTTTGTGTGCTTCACTCTGCTATCTCGAAGGTACCCGAAGTATAAGTTTATTGTCGATCTCTAAACTTCGACAACAACTAATGATAAGAAGATTATAACGTTCTCGCAGTATCTCAACTTGGGTCGATCCAACTCTATGTTCTCTAGCATATGTCCATATTATTGGTCTTATTTCTCCATATCTATGACCCGTGAAACATAGTCATCAAAGAATACATATGCTAGTCTATTCATATGTGTCCTCGTATGTTTATCGATTAGGGATCACTTTAGAATAATAATCACAAAGTCATATATAGAGTGTTTCACAAATAAGTCACATACTTGCTAATAAATAATAATGACAATATTCAAGGAATAAAATAATTAATTATGAACATAAAGAAATATAATCATCTCTATGGTTGCCTCTGGCACATATCTCTAACAGTCTCCCACTTGCATTAGAGTCAATTATTTAAGTATCTGATACCCATATCTCTTGTGTGCCCCTCATGCTTTGGCTATGTGAGAGGCTTTGTCAACGGATTAGCAACATTTGAATCCGTATGTACTATGCATATATTTACATCTCTATCCACAATCTCGCAAATAAGATGATATTGCCTTAGTATGTGTTTGGACTTTAGATGGGATCTTGGCTCCTTAGCCTGCACAATGGCTCTACTATTATCACAATAGAGATTCATTGGGCTGGAGCACTAGGGGCCACACCCAGTTCAGAAATGAATTTTTTTATCCAAACACACTCCTTTGCAGCTTCAGAAGCCACAATGTACTTAGCCTCCATCATAGAATCAGCAACTGTGTCTTGTTTGAAACTTTTCTAACTCATTGCCCCTCCATTTAAAATGTATGGAAATCCAGATTGTGAACGACAATCATCCTTGTCGGTTTGGAAGCTTGCATCGGTGTAACCATTTACAGCGAGCTCTTCGTCACCTCCATAAACTAGAAACACATCCTTAGTCCTTCTCAAGTACTTAAGAATGTTTTTAACCGCTATCCAGTCACCTTCACCTAGATCAGACTCGTATCTGCTCATAACACTTAAAGCATATGATAAATCTGGTCAAGTACATAACATAGTATACATGATAGACCCAATGGCCGAAGCATATGGATTCTTACTCATACGATCTCGCTCATCAATAGTCTAAGGACATTGAGTCTTTCTAAGACTTATTCCATGCGACATAGACAAGAACCCATTCTTAGCATCCTACATATTGAACTGATTCAACACCTTGTCGATGTAAGTACTCGGGCTTAATCCAATCATCCTTTTCTCTCTATCTCTATAGATCTTTATGCCTAAGATATATGTTGCTTCTCCTAAATCCTTCATAGAAAAACTATTTTTCAGTGAGGTCTTAATAGATTCCAGCATAGGAATGTCATTTCCAATCAATAATATATCATCCACATACAAGATTAGAATTACAAGTGTGCTCCCACTAACCTTCTTATAAACACAAGGTTTTTCTATGTTCTTGATGAAGCCAAATCCTTTGACTACCTCATCAAAATGAATATTCCAACTCCAAGATGCTTTCTTCAACCCATAAATGGATTTTGAAGTTTGCATATTTTACTAGCGTTCTTTGGATCGACAAAATCCTCAGGTTGTGTCATGTACACATCCTCATTTAGGTTTCCAATAAGGAAAGCCGTTTTGACATCCATTTGCCATATTTCATAATTGAAATATGCAGCAATAGCTAGAATGATCTGTACAGATTTAAGCATCGCTACCGGCGAGAAAGTATCGTCGTAGTCAACTCCTTGAACTTGAACTTGTCAAAAACCCTTTGCGACAAGTCTAGCTTTATAGATGTGAATATTTCTATCCATATCAATCTTCTTCTTATAGACCTATTTGCATTAAATGGTTTTTATATCATCAGACGGATCGACCAGGTTCCAAACTTAATTGTCTCCCATGGATTTTATCTCGAATCTCATGGCTCCAAGCCATTTCTCAGAGTCTGGGCCCATCATCTCTTACAATTCGTAGGCTCATTACTGTCCAACAAAAATATATAACGCGAATACCGAGCAAGTACTTTACGCAACCTATCCGACCTACATGGCATTAGTGCTTCCTCGACCGGGGTTCCTCCATCTAGAGTTTTCTCCACCATGTGTTCCTTACCAGATTTTCCCCGGCAGGGGCGTCTCCGAACAAGTCCTCCCTGAGTGGAGTAACTCGAACTTCTTCGAGTTGCACTATTCTTGCACTTGCCTTTTGCGAGAGAAACTCTTTCTCTAGAAAGATACCATTCCGAACGACAAACACTTTTCCCTCTTTTCGGTTGTAGAAGTAATATCCTAACGTTTTCCTAGGATATCCCACAAAAAAGCATTTATCCGATTTGTGTGTGAGTTTGTCGGACGTCAGACATTTAACATAGACATCACAACCCCAAATTTTTAGAAAAGGCAAACTGGGACTCTTCCCAGTCCATATCTCATATGGTGTCTTATCTACAGATTTAGATGGTATCCTGTTTAGCGTTAAACCTGCAGTTTCTAGAGCATAACCCCAAAAAGATAGTGGTAAATCTGATTGACTCATCATTTACCGAACCATGTCTAACAAGATCCGATAACGCCGCTTAGACACCCCATTCCTTTGAGGCGTGCCAGGAGGTGTAAGTTGTGGAACAATTCCACAATTCTTTAGATGATTATTAAACCCACGACTCAAATATTCACCTCCATGATCAGATCGTAGAAACTTAATTTTCTTGCCATGTTGATTTTGTACTTCATTATGGAATTCCTTGAACTTTTCAAAAGTTTTTGACTTGTGCCTCATGAAGTAGACATAACCGTATTTACTATAGTTATCGGTAAAAGTAATGAAGTATTGAAAACCACCTGGAGCTAGTGTGCTCATTGGTTCACATATATCAATATGTACGTGTTCCAATAAGTTAGATGCCTTCTCATAATGCCTAGTGAAAGATGTCTTGGTCATCTTACCAATTAGACAAGACTCACATGTTTTAAATGATTCAAAATCAAATGATTTTAGAAAACCATCTCTATGGAGCTTCATCATGCGTCTGACTAATAAGACCTAAGCGACAATGCCAAAAGTAAGTGAGATTCAAATCATTAGGCCGAAGCCTCTTAGCATCAATATTATAGACAGGTGCATCATCAAGATTTAAAATAAACAACCCATTCATAATGAGGGATAATGAGGGCATAGCCATAAAACATCTTATTCAAAATTATAGAACAACCATTGTCTCAATAATGAATTTATAACATTTTGCCAACAAACATGAGGCAGAGATAATGTTTTTACTTAATGCTGGAACATTATAACAATTATTTAATTCCATAAAAGATCCTGAAGGTAAATGTAGTGGCAAGATCTCGACAGCCAATGCAGCAACCCTTGCTTTATTCCCAACGCGGAGATCAACCTCGCCTTTTGCAATGGTCCTACTCCTTATTAATCCCTGCATCGAATTGGAAATACGAGCAACTGAAACAATATCAAATACCCAAGAGTTATTAGGAGCATCGGCAAGAAATACATCTATAACATTAATACCTGAATTGGATGGCTTAGCTCCACCATTCTTTTTTAGATGTGCCAGGTACCTTTTGCAATTCCTTTTCCAATGCCCGACTCTTTACAGTAGAAGCATTCACTCTCTGAAGTGGGGCCAAACTTGGCATTAGGCTTAGGATTGTTGCTGGGGATTTTATCTAAAGCTTTAGCCTTTCCTTTTTCTTTAGTCTTAGTCTTCTTTTTGAAGTTAGTACTTTTCTGCACTATCATCACATGACTAGTGTTTTTCTTAATGTTGTCCTCTGCTGTCTTGAGCATCATATGCAGCTCGATGAAATTCTTGTTCATGCCATTAATATGAAAAGTCATAATGAATGCCCAAAGCTCGAAGGGAGCGACGCAAGAATCAAATCTGTAGACAACTCTTGGCTAAGTGGAAAACCAAGTTTTTTCAAGCTCTATGTGTAACCAACCATCTTGATTATATGAGGGCTCACCGGACTACCCTCAGCCGGCTTACATCCAAACAAGGACTTTGATATATCATATCTCTCAGTCTTAGCCTAAGTCTCAAACATGCCCTTAAGCACCACAATCATATCGTAGGCTTCTATGTTCTCAAACTGCTTCTAAAGTTCTGAGTTCATAGCAGCAAGCATGAGATAGCTAACATCGAGGAACTTATCAACCACCTTTTTGTAAGCGGCTTTAACAGCACTGGAAGTATTCTCATCAAGCACATCTGGAATTGGTTGCTTTAGAACGTGTTCCTTTTTATCTTGCGTGAGAACAATTCTCAGGTTGCGGGACCAATCTGCAAAGTTCGTTTCATTAAGTTTTTCCTTTTTAAGATGATCCAATGTATGCAGCCGTAATTCCGCCTAATCATCCAAGTTATCGATCATTAAATCTTTATAATCTTGAGCCAACAGTCTATTTTGTCTGGCTATTCTTATCGAGTCAATATTAATTTCTACAGGCAACACAACTTCTTGTCCATAAGCCAATTGATAAGGTAATAGCTTTGTTGCACCATGGAAAGCAATTTGATAAGCCCATAAAGACTCCGATAACGTACATGCCAATTTCTAGGCTTCTCTTCAATTTTCCTTTTAATTAGCTTAATCAACACTTTATTTGACGATTCATCTTGACCATTAGCCTGAGCATAATAGGGTGATGAATTCAACAATCTTATACCCAAACTTCTAGCAAAACCTTTAAACTCATCGGACATAAACACAGTGCTTTGATCGATCATAATAGTTTGAGAAATTCCAAACCGATGAACGATATGTTCCATAACAAATCCGATAGCTTCTATACTTGTAACTTTCTTGAGAGGTATGGCTTCAACCCATTTAGAAAAGTAATCTGTCACAGCCAAAATATACTTATGGCCCTTGCTTGACACATGAAATATTTGTCTGATTACATCTATTCCCCATCCTCTGAACGGCCAAGGCTTGACAATTGGATGCAAAGACGATGTTGGAGCCAATTTTATGTTGCCAAATTTCTGACAATTTTGATATCCTTTATAATATTTGAAACAATTCTCCAACATTGTCGGCTAGAATAACCTGTACGCCTTAATAGTCATTTCATCTTATGAGCCGATTGATGGGTTCCACAAATACCTTCATGCATTTCTCCCATGGCCACTTTAGCTTCCTCGGCTTCAAGACATCTTAGTAACAAATCTTCTAAACTTCGGTAATAGAGTTCATCATCAAAGAGGACATACTTTAGGGCCTGTCACTTGATTTTCCGATCAGTGGGTTTTGAAGGTTCAGTCAAATATTCCACTATTTTTACCCTCCAATCTCTTGTGGTGAAACACATGACCCAATGATTGTTGAGCTAACAAGTTAGCCTTGTCATTTAACTCACGAGGAATATGGTATATTGAAAAATATGTAAACGAGCTGATTATATTGAGACACTGCTCCAAGTACTTGATAAAGACTTCATCGTAGCAGTTGTATTCTCCCTTGATCTGCTGAACCACCAATAGAGAATCACCATTAGCCTCAATAGAATCAACTCTGATATTATCGAGTAGTTGTAGGCATTTAAGTAATGCTTCATATTTGGCTTGATTATTGGAACACCTAAAATTCAGCTTGAATGCGAACTCAAAGCTATACCCTTTTTGCGAAATCAACACTATCCCGGTACCATCGCCCTCTCGACATACCGATCCATCGAAAAATAATTGACAAGGGGCAACATATATTAGATCAGCATTCATATCAGTTTTGTGTCCTGTTATAAATTTTGCAATTGCTTGACCTTTGACAACTTTAGTCGATTCATATGCTAGGTCGAACTCGAGAGTGTATAGGCCTATTTGCCAAGCTGACCCACAAAATTGGAGATGATATTATATACTTGATAACATCGGTTTTACAAATAACTTTAAAAGTGGATGCTAAAATAGAATGCCTTAACTTCGTGCAAGAAAAATATAATGACAAGCAGAGCTTTTCTACAAAAGGATACCTAGTTTCTGCATCAACTAACTATCGGCTTAAGTAGAAAATAACCTACTCTTTACCGTCAATTTCTTGCGTCAAAACAGCTCCAATCGTTGTCTCTTCAGCCAATGTATATAATTTAAATGGTATACCGTTTTGAGGTGCGGCTAAAACAGGAGGTTTAGACAAATATTTCTTTATACTTTTGAAAGCTTTCTACTGATCGGCTCCCCAAAAAAATTCTCGATTATCCTTTAATTTCAACAATGGGGTAAATGAGCTAATACGGCCAGACAAATTTGAAATAAATCACTGTAAGTAATTAATCTTGCAGATCAACTTTTGCAGACCCTTTTTACAAGCAGGCAGCTTTGTACCGGCTATAGACTTGACCCTTTTTTGATTGACTTCAATCCCTCTTTCATGTATCATAAAGCCTATAAACTGCCCTGCCGATACACCAAAAGCACACTTGTATGGATTCATCTTTAAATCATGTGCCCTTATCTTTTTGAACACTGTTTCCAAATCAGCTAGATGCTGCAAATCTTACTTTGATTTTACAACATCATCGATGTAAATTTTCACAATATGGCCGACTAAATCGTGAAAGATTAAATTCATGGTATGTTGATACGTTGCACCAACATTTTTTAAACCGAATGTCATCACAACCGACTCAAACAAGCCCAGGGCATTTGAAAGCTGTCTTAGGTATATCTGCTTCTGCCATGAATATTTGGTTGTATCTGGCATGACATATACGTCGGCACTGAACAAATGGACGTGTATTGAATGGTAGTTTTGGGTATCTGCCGCGTATATGGTGTGCTGGTAAGGGTGTTGTAACATCCCAAAATTTGGCTTAATTAAGTTTTTATCATTTAAAAATGCATTTGTGATTTTCTGGAATTTATTTGGATTTTTCTAGATTTATTTGAATTAATTCCTATTTCAAGTTTATTGCTTTTTATTCAAAAGTATTTAAATCTGTACAAAGTTAAAATAAAGTTTTAGCAAAAATATTTTATTTAAGTCCAGAATGTCTCAAAGTATTTTTGAGATTTTTCTTGGATTTTTCCTGATTGTTTTATTGCCTAAAACAAATTAAATGAATTTATGGAATTATTTTAAATGAAAACCTTTTGAAAATCTCAGAAAGCAGTGTTGGGCCGAGCCCAACACTGCGGCTGCTGTGGTCTGTGGGTCAGGCGGCCCGCTTGGCCCACGAGCGAGGTGCGATCGCCACCGCTGATCTCGTGATCGGCGGTCAGAGCTTTCGCGCATGAATCGCAAACCCTAGCGCCGATGGACGCGTCGGATCGAATCGGACGGTCGGAATTAAGTCGCACTTCGGGAAAGTTTGGATCGTGTCCGTTAGTTGGTTCGGCGGATCCGATCCACCACGCCGCTTGAATCCCAAATAGCTCATTCATCATCGGCGGGTTCTCGTGTCGTCTCCGCCGGACTCTTCCGCGCGCCGCAGAGTTTCCGACGGACTCGAGTCCGTGTCCGCCGCCGCACGCCTCTCCGTGCGCCTATTTAAGGCTCGGACGGTGCGTTGAGTCCTCGCTCGCCGCACCGGCGCAAGGTCTCGACGCCCGTAACTCGCCGAGCGCCTCGCGAGTATCGCTGCCTTCATCGCCGCGCGATTTTGGTCTCGGCGACGCCATTAGCAATGGAGAAGCTCGTCCGCTGGATCTTCGCCGACGCCTCGAATACATACCGCGTGTCCTCGGTGAGTCAAAACCTCCTAATCGCCGTCCGTTGATCTAAAACCCGTGCTCGTGATCTCGCCAGGTGTGCATCAATCGGCGCCGTCCGATGGAATCTGGTGCACCAGATTGCGCCGCCGCCGCAACCAATCGGCGCCGCCGCGGTTTGTCAGCAGCAGCCGAGGCGCGTGGACCGCATCTGCCGTGGACCGAGCGCGATCGTGGACGCAGCCCATGGACCGGGCCACGTGGCGCTTCCGATTGGTCCGTCCAAAGGTGACGTCGGCGTGACGTCATGATGACGCAGAAATCTATTTTCGGAATAAAATAAATCTATTAAATCTGATTTTCTGATTTTCCGATTTCAGATTTATTTCAAACTTCAAAAGGCTATATCTTTTGCATCGTAACTCGGATTTGAGTGATTCCAGTTTCTAAAAATTTGTAAAATTGAGATCTATTTAATGGTGAATTTTAATTGATTTTTGGAGTTCAATTGCTCTCTGTTTTGGCATTTATTTGCTTTTCTCTTTCTGACGCTGTGAGACGTTGAATTGTGCGACGCTTGAGGATGATCAAGCAACCCAAGAGCAAGCTTCAGATCAAGATCAGGACCTATTCCAAGGCAAGTTGTGCTTTGATCATGTTGAACCCATGTTTATAAAATTGCTATGTTTGTTTTACAATATTGCATATATTTCAAATATACAATTGTTTCAAATTAGATTGGGTTTAGCTAAAATACCGATTGATCTATACCCTACCTTGTCATTATATGCCATGAACCATTGTCACCCTAGATTGGTTTAATATAGTTGATTAATAATTATGATCAACATTGGAGGTTAGACCGTATTAGTTGCTTAGCCATGCCACGCCATCACATGTGTCGTAATCATTGTTAATTAATCTTGATTAACGGAATATGGAACAATGTTATGAACTTGTGTGTCATGTGGGATCACACGATGAGATTGAGTTGTTGTGGCGAGTCATGTCACGCAACGATGTTGAATTGTTGATGGCACGTGGTGCTTGGTAATCAACTGGGTGATGATAACTTAGATTGGGGCAAGTGGCAAGGGCGAGGAGGCCAAGGTGGGCCCGATGGGCGATGGTATGTGGAAGTCTTGCCTTGATCACACTAAGGACTTAACCTTGCAAGCCTTTGACTGAGTCAATCATGCAACCACATGTCCGTATGGGCCACCTTAGCCGAGTAATTTGCAAAGTCTTAATTTTGATACTATCGTGGTCGGTGTGAGTTCCCGGTCGTGTGTAATTCACATGGCGCAAGAGGGGGCCCGGATGTGGTTTACTGACCCAAATGTTGAAACCTTAGCGGGTAGTATCGGGTTAAGATAGAGCATTGTAAAGGCTTTGTTATAATCTCTCGCCTTTGTGGTGTTTGGTTGTATCACGTGGGTAAAGTGCATAACCTCTGCAGAGTGTGAAACTATTCGGATAGCCGTGCTCATGGTATTGAGCAATGCTCGGAATTACAGCTTAAGGGTTAGCTTAATTAATTGGACAACTTGGTTGGGATGGCGGAATGCCATGTGGAAGATGGAATTTGACTTAGGATTGGAAACTTGGTTTACTTGAGAAATATCGAATTTATTTATTATCGTTATTTGTTTTACATCCTTTACAATCTATATATCAGATTCGTTCATAAATGCCGCTTATTGCAAAATAGCCATGATAGCCTATCCATTGGAATAAGCCTTGCATATAGATACATGGAATTGCATTCATGCACAACTTGTTGAGTGCTTTAAGTACTCACCCTTGCCAAACAACAATAATCAACAGCTTGAAGAATCTACACTGTGTTGGAAGATGAAGTCCAAGAAGACACGAGTCATTAGGGTCCGAGCCTTGTCGGTTGCCTGTGGTGAACTGATGAGCTACCTACGCTTCTACTTTCCACGCTTAATTATTAGTTTATATTTTCGGTCTTGCCTGCGTGGCTTAATAATGTAAGTTGGTCATAAGATCATACGTTTAGTTATATCAATAAATGAACTATTATTCTATTATCGCTGTGTATGATGTGATATGTACCAATGTTAAGTCGTGTGCACTAGCGTTGATCCCGGAATAGTGCAAGAACACGGTGGGTTCGAATCGCTGGATTCGGTCCTTACAGAGGTGGTATCGAGCATACCGATCGTAGGTCTTGGCCCTAGATAGTTTGGAGGTGTCTTGAGTATGTCCAAAATTATTTTCTAAAAAGAAAATCTAAGCTTGACTAATAAAACCCTCTCGACTCATCTCATTCTCTACTTCTAGCCTTTGCTAAATTTACCCGCTTTACTTGCCGTTTGGGTGGAGAACTTATTCCAAGTTCTTGTGGAGCAGATGCCGATCGTTCGACCTTTGAGGAGATAAAATGGCGGCTACGCCATGGAGTCGTGGAGAGTACTTCAGACGCTTGAGGTTTCTATCGTCCACTTTACCGAGGAGGCAACTGGTCGTTGAATGGTGTACACCGAGGATTTATTTGCAAGTTGATCATCTACGCCGGAGAACGAGGAAGCTAGCAGCCAATCAACATCTCCGCCAAGATTCTCGCACGAGGTTGCAATTCAGAGGTCGCCGACTTGCTCTTCGCCGTGTTCCGCCGCGACTACGCCGACGAGCTTCACGACTCGGTGTTCGACTTCACCCGAGACGCTCAAGCATGCCAAGACGACGGATCGAGGGGAGCGAGTGTGCTACACCGACGCACCTTGCGAGTTCGCCTGCTTGCCGGGAGGATCATATGAGAGAGACTACCCAGAGCCGGAGACGTGTACGAGGCACTCGAGTAGCAGAGCAGAGCTCGAGGTGACCCGTGCTTCACCATCGGGATGATCACCGAGCCGGGAGAGGCCCCGGAGGCGCTTGAGGACGAGCCGGAGCGCGTGACTCGAGAGTTCAGGAGCCACCGAGGAGTCCGAGGAGGATCCAGAGGAGCGAGAGTGGGAGCCGAGGGGGCAGTGCACCCGTTGTTGCAGAGGACCCGAATAGGTCATCGGATAGGTTTGCTCCGATGCCACCACCCGCCGGTGTATGCGCCGGATCGCCTCACCAGGTGGTGGATGAGTGAGTGTCGACCTTGAGCCGTGTTGAGACTCGAGTGTGAGTCGCGTCTTTAAGTTAGTCTTTACCTTTCTAGTGGACGTTAAGGTTGCGTGTTTAGTTTGCTTCTTTGTATTGCTTGAGTGTGCGAGATGTGTTGCAGAGCTTGTAGGCTTAAATAAGCAGCCATACCAAGTTAAATAAAGAATTGTTCATTTGGGTATAACCTATCTCCCGCTTTAGAAATTCTTACTTCTCATCTATGCTACATCTACCTTTCCTAACCTAAGAGGCAATCATCGATGGTGAATACTCGAGGAAACAACGGTGCTTCAGGAAGTGGATTGCGTCAGAATGACAATCCCAATGATGGAGGCAGCCCTCAACCACCGCCAGTGGACATGCAGAATCTGGGAGCATTCCTTGCAAAGACAGACTCAATCGATGCGCATAATGATGCAAAGAGATGCAAGAGATGACCAATGCAAGAAGAAACCACAACAATCCCGCAACTCGTAACAATCATGGTGGACCTCGACCTATGTCCAAGCTATCGGATTTTATGAGGACTAGGCCACCAACTTTCTCTGAAACGTGAACCCTTTGGAAGCCGGCGATTGGCTTAGGACCATTGAGAAGAAGTTGCACATCACTCAGTGTGAGGGCAATGAGAAGGTGCTCTACGCCTCTCATCAACTTGAAGGAACCGCCGCAGAATGGTGGGAGAATTACTGTGCCGCTCATGGAGCCCCGCAAGAGATAACCTGGGAGGAGTTCACTAATGCTTTCCGCCAGTATCATGTCCCAGAGGGAATGATGGATCTTAAGAAGGAGGAGTTCAGAGCTTTGAAGCAAGGAGGCCAACCAAAGGGTCGAATACCAATAAATTCACTCGCTTAGCTCGTTATGCCCCGAGGACGTAGCGACGGATAAAGCTAGGCGCCTCGTTTCATGAAGGGACCGAATTCAGATCGCAGTGGACCGATTACCCACAATTTTCCGGATTTTCGTGAGCTGGTAAATAAGGCTTTAATCCTAGAGGACAAGCGCAAAGAGCTAGGTGAAACCGTAAGCGCTTGATGAACAATCGTGGTGGACGCCAAACCATCTACGCTTGAGGATGTCACCCAAAGAATTTGCTAGATTTCAACCACCACCGGGAACAAGACATCAACCCCTACACTCGCCCGCCAATCGAATTTCTGCACTTCAGCGCAAGGCAACAATGCACCAGGGGAAATCAAGATCTGCAGTGAAGAGATGCTATACTTGCAATGAGCTAGGCACTTTTCAAATAGGTGTCCACGTAAGGAGGCATCACACCATTCGCTTCAACCTGGGAACAACACCCGCTAAAGCACCAACATCGAGGAAATCGTGCACCAAGCCAAGCCGAGCAACGCCGCATCAACAATGCGTGGAAGAATCAACCACATCACCACGATGGAGCTCGTGAAGCTACGACGTCGTCTTGGGTAAGTTCCCGGTCAACTCGAGACTGCACGCTTTGTTTGATTACGAGCTTCGATTCGCTTGTTTCTCAAAGTTTTGCAACCAAGAATGGATTTAAAGTGGTGAATCTTAAGTGTGTGCTTTAGTCCAAGCCCGTGATCCGAGCTTAGATCTAGCCTTGGGTGTTTGGGAGCTAAGTTGCTTATGGATGGGATAGAATTTCGCGAATCTTATCTTGATAGATGCGCAATCCTAGACGTCATCCTTGGAATGGATTGGCTGTCCAAGCATAAGGTCGTTTTAGATTGTGGCAAGGATCGTGACCTTGGAAGGCCCTAGTGGCAAGAAAGTGGAGTTTCAAGCGACCGCAGTTCGACGGCGCTTAACGGTCAACAGCAGTGAAAGCCATCAAGATGGAAGATGTGCCAAGAGCTGAGAATACCGGATGTATTTCGGAAGATTTGCCAGATTGCCACCGGATCGTGATATCGAGTTTGTCATCGAAGTTAGCACTGTGCACAAAGACCGATATCAAAGAGACCATATCGGATGCCTACCGACGAGTTAGTAGAAATGAAGAAGCGATTGAGGAACTGCAAGAGAAAGGTTTCATTAGACCAAGTTCATCGCCGTGGGGAGCCCCGGTTTTGTTTGTTCGCAAGAAGGATGGAAGTCTTAGAATGTGCATCGACTACCGTGCACTTAATGAAGTAACGATCAAGAATAAGTATCCGCTGCCGTGATCGACGACTTATTTGATCGCTTAAGAGGAGCCGGAGTTTTCTCAAGATAGATCTTCGCTCGTGATACCATCGCTTGAAGATCCGAGCGGAGGATGTACCTAAGACTGCGCTTACGCGATATGGACATTACGAGTTCACAAATCATGTCATTCGGATTGACTAATGCCCCAAAGATATTTCATGAACATGATGAATAAAGTCTTCATGGATTACTTGGACAAGTTTGTTGTAGTCTTCATAGACGATATCTTGGTTTACTCAAGACAGAGGAAGAGCATGCGTAACATCCGAGAATGGTTTTAGACAGTCATGCGAGAGCATCAACTATATGCTAAGTTTAGCAAGTGTGAATTTTGGAAGGAGAAAGTTGAATTTCTCGGTCATGTAATGACTACCAAAGGAGTCGCAGCTTGATCCCAAAAAAGTGGACGCAGATGTTGCATTGGGAGCCACCAAGTCTCATTACTCGATTCGTAGTTTTCTCGGGAATGGCGGATATTACCGTCGGTTCATAGAAGGATTCTCGACAATTGCTAAACCCTTACGCAGCTTGTTAAAGAAAGAGAAGAAGTTTGCATGGACGCCGGAGTGCGAGAAAAGTTTCATGGAATTAAAGAAGCGCTTAACAACACCCCGTATTAGTGTTGCGGATGTGCGTAATGGATTTGACATTTATCGCGATGCTTGAAGCGTGGCTTGGGATGCGTGTTAATGCAAGAAGGCAAAGTCGTTGCTTATGCGCCGAGACAATTGAGACCGCATGAAGTGAATTACCCAACGCATGATTTGGAGTTAGTGCAGAGTGCATGCTTTAAAGATATGGCGCCATTATCTCATAGGAAATAGATGTGAGATATATACGGACCATAAGAGTCTCAAATACATATTCACTCAATCGACTGAATATGAGATGTCAAGATGGCTTGAGCTAATTAAGGATTATAATGTGGAATCCATTATCATCCCGAAAAGCCAATGTGGTGGCGGATGCCCGAGTCGAAAAAGCCATAGCGCAAATGCATTGTCAATGGAGGATCAACGAGAATTATGCAAGGAATTTGAAGTTAAGATTGGAGGTCGTTCAAGGAATGATAGCGCGCTAGAAGTAAAACCAACATTAGAGGATCAGATTAGAGAAGGTCAACAAGATGACGATAAAATTTCAAAAATCAAGGCTAAAAGGAAGAAGGCCTAGCCATAGATTTCACTGACGAACAAGGAACTATGTTCTTCAAAGGCCGAATTTGTGTGCTTGATAAAAGGAATTAAAACAATTGATTCTTGAGGAAGCGCATGATTCAAAGTACTCAATTCATCCAGAAGTGCTAAATGTACCAGATTTGAAGGAGAGATTCGTGGCCAAAATGAAGCGTGAAGTGGTGAGCATGTTGCATTATGCGACGTGTGTCGAGAGTAAAGGCTATGCACCAAAGACCCACCGGTTTGTTGCAACCGCTGAAAATTCGGAATGGAAGTGGGAGGAAATCGGGATGGATTTTATCACCGGTTTACCTAAGACTCGTAAAGGTTACGATTCCATTTGGGTTATCGTGGATCGCCTAACCAAGGTCGCCATTTCATCCCAAAGAAAGACCACTTACTCCGAGATCGCTTGGCGTAATCTGCATATGTCAAGGATTGTATGTTTGCATAGAGTGCCAAAGAAGATTGTGTCGCACAGGTACCCAATTTACCTCAAGGTTTTGGAATAAGTTGCATGAAGCAATGGGAACCCGTCTGAATTTCAAGATCTGACATATCACCCAGATGCATGGTCGATCGAAAGAGTAAATCAGATCTTAGAGGATATGTTGAGAGCTTGTGCCTTAGCTTACGCTACGACATGGGATAAATGTTTGCCATATGCAGTTCGATTACAATAATAGTTATCAAGCTAGCCTACAAATGTCACCGCTCGAGGCATTGTATGGACGTGCTTGTCGTACTCCATTGAATTGGAACGAGACAGAGAACGCTTTGGTGTTTGGGCGGATATCCTCAAGAGGCGTAAAGTCAAGTAGCAATGATCGAGAGAGATTAAAGATAGCACACCAAGACAGAAAAGCTACGCCGATAATCGCCGCCGAGATTTGAGTTTTGAACCGTAAGATCATGTGTACCTCGTGGTTACCCTCTTAAGGGCGTTAAGAGATTTCACGTTAAAGGAAGCTTGCACCAAGATATGTCGGTCCGCTCAAGATTCCGAGCCGTCGAGGAGAGGTAGCTTATCGCTTAGAGTTGCCTCACCATTGGCGAGAGTGCATGATGTATTCCATGTATCGCAGCTTAAGAAGTGTCTCAGAGTGCCAACAGAGCAAGCCCGTTGGAGGCAATAGAGTCGCAAGAAGATTTGACTTATAAAGAGCAACCAATGTAATTTTGATGTTGTGGAGCGCAAGACCGTAAACAAGTCTATTCGCTTTGCGAGTTCAAGGAGCAATCATTCGAAAGTGAAGCCACTTGGGAGCGAGAAGAAGAATTGAAGTCGAATTCCGAACCTATTCTCTAGTTAGCCCCAATCTCTGTCGAGATTCTCATAAGGGGGAGGTTTGTAACATCCCAAAATTTGGCTTAATTAAGTTTTTATCGTTTAAAAATGCATTTGTGATTTTCTGAATTTATTTGGATTTTTCTAGATTTATTTGAATTAATTCCTATTTCAAGTTTATTGCTTTTTATTCAAAAGTATTTAAATCTGTACAAAGTTAAAATAAAGTTTTAGCAAAAATATTTTATTTAAGTCCGAATGTCTCAAAGTATTTTTGAGATTTTTCTTGATTTTTCCCGATTGTTTTATTGCCTAAAACAAATTAAATGAATTTATGGAATTATTTTAAATGAAAACCTTTGAAAATCTCAGAAATGTTGTTGGGCCGAGCCCAACACCAGGCGCTGTGGGTCTGTGGTCGTGGCGCCCAGCTTGGCCCACGAGCGGAGGTGCGATCGCCACCGCTGATCTCGCGACGGCGGTCGGGAGCTTTCGCGCATGAATCGCAAACCCTAGCGCCGATGGACGCCGGATCGGAATCGGACGGTCGGAATTAAGTCGCACTGGGTTCGGAAAGTTTGGATCGTGTCCGTTAGTTGGTTCGGGCGGATCCGATCCACCACGCCGCTTGAATCGGTACCGCTCATTCGCCATCGGCGGTTCTCGTGTGTCGTCTCCGCCTCGGACTCTTCCGCCGCGCCGCCGTGTTTCCGACGGACTCGAGTCCGTGTCCGCCGCCGCGCGCCTCTCCGTGCGCCTATTTAAGGCTCGGACGGTGCGTTGAGTCCTCGCTCGCCGCACTGAAGCGCAAGGTCTCGACGCCCGAACTCGCCGAGCGCCTCGCGAGTATCGCCGTCTTCATCGCCGGCGATTTTGGTCTCGGCGACGCCATTAGCGCGGAGAAGCTCGTCCGTTGGATCTTCGCCGACGCCTCGAATCTGACCGCGTGTCCTCGGTGAGTCAGAAACCTCCTTAATCGCCGTCCGTTGGATCTAAAACCCGTGCTCGTGATCTCGCCGCGTGTGCATCAATCGGCAGTCGTCCGATGGAATTTGGGTGCACCAGATTGCGCCGTCGCCGCAACCAATCGGGCGCCGCCATCGCGTGTCGGGCGCAGCAGCCGAGGCGCCGTGGACCGCGTCTGCCGTGGACCCGAGCAGATCGTGGACGCAGTCCATGGACCGGGGCCACGTGGCAGCTTCCGATTGGTCCGGTCCAGTGCTGACGTCAGCGTGACGTCATGATGACGCAGTAATCTATTTTCGGAATAAAATAAATCTATTAAATCTGATTTTCTGATTTTCCGATTTGATATTTATTTCAAACTTCAAAAGGCTATATCTTTTGCATCGTAACTCGGATTTGAGTGATTCCAGTTTCTAAAAATTTGTAAAATTGAGATCTATTTAATGGTGAATTTTAATTGATTTTTGGAGTTCAATTGCTCTCTGTTTTGGCATTTATTTGCTTTTCTCTTTGACGCTGAGACGTTGAATTGTGCGACGCTTGGAGGAAGATCAAGCAACCCAAGAGCAAGCTTCAGATCAAGATCAGGACCTATTCCAAGGCAAGTTGTGCTTTGATCATGTTGAACCCATGTTTATAAAATTGCTATGTTTGTTTTACAATATTGCATATATTTCAAATATACAATTGTTTCAAATTAGATTGGGTTTAGCTAAAATACCGATTGATCTATACCCTACCTTGTCATTATATGCCATGAACCATTGTCACCCTAGATTGGTTTAATATAGTTGATTAATAATTATGATCAACATTGGAGGTTAGACCGTATTAGTTGCTTAGCCATGCCACGTCATCACATGTGTCAGAATCATTGTTAATTAATCTTGATTAACGGAATATGGAACAATGTTATGAACTTGTGTGTCATGTGGGATCACACGATGAGATTGAGTTGTTGTGGCGAGTCATGTCACGCAACGATGTTGAATTGTTGATGGCACGTGGTGCTTGGTAATCAACCGGGTGATGATAACTTAGATTGGGGCAAGTGGCAAGGGCGAGGAGGCCAAGGTGGGCCCGATGGGCAGATGGTATGTGGAAGTCTTGCCTTGATCACACTAAGGACTTAACCTTGCAAGCCTTTGACCTGAGTCAATCATGCAACCACATGTCTGGTATGGGCCAGCCTAGCTGAGTAATTTGCAAAGTCTTAATTTTGATACTATCGTGGTCGGTGTGAGTTCCCTGTCGTGTGTAATTCACATGGCGCAAGAGGGGGCCCCGGATGTGGTTTATGAGACCACCAGATGTTGAAACCTTAGCGGTAGTATCGGGTTAAGATAGAGCATTGTAAAGGCTTTGTTATAATCTCTCGCCTTTGTGGTGTTTGGTTGTATCACGTGGGTAAAGTGCATAACCTCTGCAGAGTGTGAAACTATTCTGATAGCCGTGCTCATGTATTGAGCAATGCTCGGAATTACGCTTAAGGGTTAGCTTAATTAATTGGACAACTTGGTTGGGATGGCGGAATGCCATGTGGAAGATGGAATTTGACTTAGGATTGGAAACTTGGTTTACTTGAGAAATATCAATTTATTTATTATCGTTATTTGTTTTACATCCTTTACAATCTATATATCAGATTCGTTCATAAATGCCGCTTATTGCAAAATAGCCATGATAGCCTATCCATTGGAATAAGCCTTGCATATAGATACATGGAATTGCATTCATGCACAACTTGTTGAGTGCTTTAAGTACTCACCCTTGCCAAACAACAATAATCAACAGTTGAAGAATCTACACTGTGTTGGAAGATGAAGTCCAAGAAGACACGAGTCATTAGGGTCCGAGCCTTGTCGGTTGCTGTGGTGAACTGATGAGCTACCTACGTTTCTACTTTCCGCTGCTTAATTATTAGTTTATATTTTCAGTCTTGCCCTGCGTGGCTTAATAATGTAAGTTGGTCATAAGATCATACGTTTAGTTATATCAATAAATGAACTATTATTCTATTATCGTTGTGTATGATGTGATATGTACCAATGTTAAGCTGTGTGCACTAGCGTTGATCCTGGGAATAGTGCAGTAAACACAGTGGGTTCGAATCAGTGGATTCGGGTCCTTACAGGTGTCAACCTTTAAGGAGATGAGTGTAATACCCTGTCCCGTGAGTGTGATGGCCCATGTGGAGAGCTGGTGAGATTAGTCTCATATTGCTTATATAAAATGAGTTGTACGAGCATATAATGCCTGTTGGATTCAAACGTAGTACCTCTAAGTTAACCCTTTTATACAAAACAAAGACGAGAGTATAAGCAGGGTGCTATATGTGCGCAGATTCGCTCTATGGGCGGACTTAGTATTGAGCGGATTTTTCACCATGGTGTTGCACGATCTATATGGGGCCATGCATGGAGAACCCTTGTAATTATGCTCCACTAGCTCGTAGGCATGGGTTAGATGCCATCTTTATCTTAGGAATAAGGTTCTCACAGGCTGTTTCTCTCCCAAATGCTCCCTCCTTTCGTCGATCGACTAGATGATCGATACATGCCTGCCAATGTCCTCCTTCTGCCTCATTGGTACAAGCTAGGAGCATCATCACATCATTCTAACATGCATGAGCAGCCAAGGTTTCAAATTTTATTTTTGGACTATATCTCGGAGGCAAACGAAATCCAAAATTTTAGCGAGATTTTGGAATTTCGGATGAAGTCCAAAAAGTAAAATTAAAATCCATAATTTTTTGAACCGGGATTTTTGAGGTTTCGGTGAAATTTCTGAAACTTCGTCCGAAATTGCTGAAATCTCGGCAAACTTCAACCATTTGAAAAATGGTTCAAACCACGTTAATTATTTTTGAAAATTTTGTGGATGGTCCTGACACATCACTAATATTTCCATAAAAATTTTATATGATGATCAAAACTAAGAAATTTTTAAAAATTCTGACAGTGCTACTGTCCTGATAAAAGTCTCACTGGCAAAATTCAACCGAGTGAAAAATGGTTCAAACCATGTTAATTGTTTTTAAAATTTTTGTGGATGGTCCTGACACACCCTAATATTCTCATAAAATTTTCATATGATGGCCAGGCCTTAGGAATTTTTAAAAATTCTGAAAGTGCTACTGTCCTGAACTCCAGATAAAAACCTTACAATGGGAGAATTTTTGATTGAGCAATCAAAACAGGTTTAGAATTTTTGAAACTTTTAGGGAAGGGTTCTGAGGTAATTCATAAGCTCTGCTAAAATATTGGATCACGGTCATACTCAAGAAAATTTATAAAATTCTAACAAGGGTACTATCTCATTTATGTTCCTTTTGTTTTTGAATTTTCAAAGATAACACATGAAGTTCAATTATTTTGAAAAAATTTCTGTGTCATTCTCGACTGCTAATGTTAGTGTCATAAATTTTCTAGAGCATGGTCGAACTTGTACATTTTTATAAAAATCTAACATTAAAGCTAACTTGTACAGAGCACAGCACGGAATATATGGCCACACCATGCAATTCTAACCACTGAACCATGGCAACCATGTTGTTACAATTTCAATACTAACATTTATATTACTAAACGTTTAGAGAAAGTCAAGCAGAGCCAACTCCAATCTAAAAAACATGAATTCTGGTAAAAAAAAGAAGAAATTTTGGTGAAATTTCTAAAAAATAATGTAACAATTTGAATTTTTTTCAATTTTTTGAATTTTGCCCAGATTTGGAATCTGGTTCCTGCCGAAATTTCACCGGTTTTAGAACCTTGTGAGCAGCCACTTAGTACATAGAATAGCAGTAAGGATGCATACACTACTACACAAAAGGCCATCACAGACGGTTCACAAACCACATCACAGACGATGGCATAGGCTAGGGCTAGAGCGGCGACAAGGGCAGGGCGCGACAGAGAGAGGAGGTTAGGAAACCCTAAAAATACAAAGGAGGTCACTCTCTGTACTTATTTCCTAAAAATAGTCATCACAGACGGTTTTTGATTAAATCGTATGTGATGTGCCCGTCTGTGATGAGAGGGGTCACAAACGGTTTTTGGCTAAAATCGTCTGTGATGAGGGGCACATCACAGACGATTTTATCCAAAAACCGTACCAAAAAACCGTGAGTGATGAGGGTTCTAATATAAGTTCTTTTGTAGTAGTGATATAGTTTTCTCGTTAATTGCTAGGGTACTGTATAGCAGTATATACAATGTATTAATGTGTAGCCATCGGAATCATGCTTAACTTCACGTACTGCTGACAAGATATATAGATCGAAATTATTATTCTACCAGCACAGCCAGACTTTGTTTGTCCATAGGTCCAAATGGTTGATTTGAAGTTTTGAATTGAATATTTACGTCATTTTTTGACAAAATCTAGCTGCCGTCCACGTGCATTGACTTCATGTATATACTTTCCCAGCCCTCAGTCGTCACTCATATACACGTGTTAACCATTCAACATCTCTGTCTACTATTTCAAGCCAAAAATAAGGGAAGACTTTGCATTATGTATGGTACTGAATAAGTGAATAGTGTAGTAAGTGCAAGCTAGCAGCCATAAATAAACGGCATTGACTTTGCATCGATGTACGTATAACCAACGTTGCGAGAACGCCGCATCAAAATCTGTAAGTATGCATATGCGAATCTGGCCATCTGTGTTGTACCATACGCAACCCTTTCCTGTCGTTGTTACCTTGATGTAAGATATCTCTATTTTTTTTCTTAGCTTACAAGTACTTGAACAGTTGATTAGTACAACACTTGCAAAACCAGTCAGCTGCTAGCTAGCCAGTTGAAGTAACACTTGACAGTCACTTGCATGCACTGATGCACATGGTGTTATACCTGAGAAGATCCAGCAGACAAGCTAACTTTTCAAAGCAAGATAGAAGGATCAGCAAGTTAAAAGATTGAGGTACACATGCATGTGACCAAGACTCTTCGCTTGGCTTTCTTCTACGTACGTACACATCTTATGACTTCAGTAAGTCATAATAAACTTAATTTCCTTTCGAGGGCTGTTTGGCTGGACTCTTCCAAGTAGAATGGGACTTCTATGACTTCACATGGAATTAAGTTTTACGCTATGAATTAATTGGTAAAAATATATCTTTCTAAGTTAAGTCTTTTTGTCTAAGAAGCCAATTTACGAAAGATCGAACACAACAGTAATCCAGCAAATTAACATCGGCCAAAGGCCGACGTTAATTAGCCGTTTGCCGACGGTAGTACTAATTAACGCCGGCAACGGTAATTAACGTCTACCGCTAGCCCACGATAGTTAATCGACGTTAATTAGACTAATTAACGCCGGCCGACGGTAATTACTATTTAACGTCGCGGACGCAACCGACGCTTTTCTTATCGCTCGACCCCAATAATTAACGCCGGCCTAGTCCTCGCCGACGTTAATTAGTGCTCGGCTAATTAACGCCGGCCAGGCCCGGCCGACGTTAATTAGTGCCTCGGGCAATTAACGCCGGTCTAGGCTCGCCCACGCACTTAACGATTTGCCGGATTTCCCGACACTAATTATCGTCGGCCTAGGCCCGGCCGACGTTAATTAACGATTTGCCGAATTTCTCAGACACTAATTATCGCCGGCGCGCTTAGGCCGACGTTAATTAGCCATATTAGGGCAACTTTACCCCTATTTTCATGCTTCGCCACACAATTCAATACATAATATAATCAACATTGACAAAATTCACACATCAACACAATACAATTCATGAATATAATCAATCCAAAGAAAGAACATGCATATAATCAAGTTATCGATCCATCATAATGTCCAAATTGTCATAACATTCAAAAAGGCCAAAGTGACACAACTACAAACACATCCAAAGTACAACTCGAATCAAACACGCCAAAAGTGACACAAGTATCAAACAAGCTACAACCATCGCCGCCATCCGTTGATTGGGGTTACGCCGCCATCCGTTGATTGGAGTTCGCCGCTTGATACGGAAGCAAAGAGCGCGTTGACAAAGGCGGTTGCACCGTCGGTTCCTACACAAGAAAATGCAACATTAGACAATAATATAAGAATGAATGTACCAAAAGGAAACAAGTAAGAAACGAACCACGGATCTGCAGTCTTTGCAAGCGTTGCGTGAGTCTCAGAAGACGAGGACCCATGTGCCGATGATCCCTACATAAGGCAACAATTATAGCTAGATTGATCAAATTTTAGTAGATTTACAAGTTTTGACAAAGTTTAGTGGTCATATTAGTAAGTGTAGCCATATTGAGTAAATTTAACTACATTTACACGTTTAACTAGAACTAGGGATGGCAATCGGTTGGTACCTCCGGTCCAACACATTGAACCCGGACCCGAGACCAAATATCGACAAGACCGAACCCGACAGTACCCATGGGTCCAAATTCGCACCAGCACTAACCCGATGGATACCGGACCCGACGGTACCCGAGACCAAAACACAAATATTCATTAGACAAGGAAAACTGGTATGCAAGACATTTACTAGGAAAGCGAAGACATGTAAACGAGTATATAGTAACAGAAGCTCATTAAGGAGCAACCAAATCGCAAGATTCGCTCCCACTTACTTTATGCCATGTTTCGAGACACATAATCACAAAATGACCAAGTATCGATACCAAATGGCATTGATCAGAATGATGAATCAAATGAAAAGTAATAGTTACCTTTACAATATGCGCTTGTATACAACAAAGAAGAACAATTGCACAAATTCCAAACAAAATCCACATTGAAAATATGAAATTCCTCTAACAACAGATCCATCAAAGATAGCTATATATAAAAATTCAGTTGAGTCGGCCTAACAGCACAATTCATAAGATATCAAATCAGCTTTAGAGATACGTAACACTAACAGATACGTATACAAAAACAGATTTGATACAAGTAAGCATTCGGTAAAGCAAGTAAGCATTTCAACAAGCACCGCCGATCTGCAGGAGGTGTCTGAGGATACATCCCCATTGTGGCGGTGGCGACACTGAACGGTGGAAAGACAATGTTTTGCCCCATCGCTCGAACATTGCCTACAAATACAATGTATACGTATTTTGAATTAATAGATTCTCTAAATGCAATAGATTGAAGACTCGGACTTACTTGAATCGCGATTGTCATGCATTATATGAAGCGTAGTACTTTGACTAGCCCGCGCATAATCATCACGCTGGCGCAGCTCCTCACGCAGCCTAGTAACCTCCAACTCCTGCTACCGAGGAGCGACGGCTACCAACCCCGAGCTCGGGACGAAGAAGATCCCTCTCACCGCACCACCGCCGAGTCGATCACTCCAAAGGAACATGGAGTACCTTCAAAATGCGTGATCACAAAGGCTTGAGCACTTGAAATTATGACTTTATGAAATTTTAGAAGGTATGACATCTCACCGTCCATGGGCCTTGCCGCCTCCACTAGCATGCACAGCTACGCCGTCAAGCGGTTCCTTCCTCCAATCATAGTCTTCACCATGGCGCTTGACCATTTCGTCGCCATATTTCTCCTACATAACCAAATCGCATAATTTAAATGGGAACGCAAATCAAACAACTTAATTTGAATTAAATCAAAATTTTGAGCACTAACCACCGATCAATAGTCATTCGATCGCATACCGCTCAGTGGTGTGTCGGGTCTCGACCTTTATGACCTTCCACGTACACTTCAATATCACTCGGCTGAACACCGGTCCGAGCCTCCTGTAGACATAAGTTAGGTGCATACATATACTTGGTAACATGTATTTTGCCAGACTTACCATGCGCTTTAGCTTTACGATATGTCCATCGGCGCCATACGTGTGCTTTGATTCTTTGCCTCGGCAGTCTCGGTTCTTTTTTGACTTGGCGATGAACTCAGGTGAAGCCCAACGCCGGCAAAGAGCCTGGTAAGCTTCTGGACGGTCCCCCAACCATGGAATCATGACCGCATAAAGATATTAATACATTAAAACAACATTACCAAGAAACGTTAAACTCAAATAGCTCCAATATTTGTTGTTTTACCCGCCTGCATCGTTCCTGGTCAAGTAACTTTCGAAGACCCGCGAGTCCTGTTAATCCGCTGCCCTTTAATGCACCTCAAGTAAAGATTTGTTGCTTGAATCCGAGCATTAGACAATGCATCTTTGGTCACCCGCGTGCATTTACATGGAAAACTCTACGAGCATGCTCCATGTCCGCACCGCCAACCAAACGGTAACGCTCGCAATTGTTCATCACAAAGAATAGTTAGAATAGTAAAGAATCGACAGCTGAACCAATACCAACTAGCACAGAGAATCTTACCCAAAAGTCACTCCAAACTGCCCCCTGAGCATTCAAGTGCTCGGCATTAGGAGCAAGCAGGTAATGATCCCAACTAGTGGCAACAAATCGCTCGCCATTGGCCGCTGTGACCAACCCGGGGTAGTGCAAACGGCAGAGGTTACCTAGCACGTAGTTAACCTGCCTATGGTGTCCTCTACCGTCAAACCCCGAGTCATCCCATGAACTGCAAGACATATAAATGATATAGTTCCAGTTCGGAAAGAAATGAAATAAGACATGGTTTAGAAAATACAAACCTATCGCCAATGGAGTGATCACAACCTTGTCCTCCTCCCGTCTGGCGCCGCAGGGGGCGACAGTATGGCTCCTCCTCCATCTCAAAGTGGCTCGGTAGAACCCTCGGTCGTATCCCCACCCATTGGGTCCTCTTCTCTGCATCATCCCCTTGGCCCACATCGGCCTCCCGATGTTCATTGATCCCACCTACAACAACAATAATAATGAATGAATAAAGAAGATAATAATCAAATAAATTAAGAGAATATAACATTCTAGTTTACTCGCATCAACATCACCTCCGACCCTCATCAACATCCACTACAGTTAGCCCACTTCTTCCTCCGGCGATGTCTCATCCTGCGAAATAATACAAGACGCTTATATTTATGTCATATTTATGTTTTGACACAAAGTACACATCAAAAGCTTAGTTACCCGAGGATCCGCTTGACTCAACAAAGCACGCCGTCTACTTGCGCTTGAAGCGCTACCACAAACAAGGCCTCTCATCGCGCGAACCATCGGACTTCCTCCTACCACCGAGGAGTCCTTCGCCACCGCTTGATCGATCGAGGCATCCTGTTGAAACAAAAATATCAAGTTAGTACAACAACAATATTAATGAACGAACTAACAAGATAATAAACACACAAAATTAGAGAATTAAAACAGAAATTTAAATTTACTTGTCAAAATTCATCAATGTCACGATGATGTAGTCTCCTTCTTTCTAAGGGATGATATGTTACTTTTTCTTGATTGGTTGTCTTCTCCGCTTTCTCGTGAATCGTTATATCTCCACGGTCTCCGACTAAAGAATCGAGACTGGACCATCTCTATATCAAAAGTGCTTGGCAATTCTTCATCTTGAAAACCTCAAGAACCTCCATAGCCTCCACCGGCTATCAAGGTAACCAAAGATCACTAGGAGTATGTAACCGTTCTCGGGGATTCACTTTGTACACAACCCACCAAGCACTCAGTCTTGCGCATGGATATGGCATATAATACACCTGCTCAACTTGGTGAGCAAGGATACAATTGTCATAGCCATGTAGCTGTTCGTTGTGTTTGACTTCTACCATCCCATACTGGTTTTGATGAGTCCCATGTTTGCTATCAAACCAAACACAATCGAAAAAGACTACTTTCAGCTCCTTATTCCCTGCAAACTTGAACTCGAGGATGTTTTGAATGATTCCATAGAAATTTGTTTCGATCCCTTGTGCATCGATTGCCCTAGTTACAACTCCAGTATTTGTTGTGGCCGCAAGGGGACGACCAGCTTCAAATTTGGTTGAACGGAACCGAAACCCGTTCACGTCGACGCCCATAGCTTTTAACAGCTCTGTGCCATAGGATAGCTGAAGCAAGTCCTCATGGACGTTCCCATATTTCACGCACTGCCAACAAAATACGATTCGAAGTTGTATAAGATTTATAATATATTGATACGTAACATTACAGAATATTATAGGATGTGAAGGTGTTACATGATCTCGGAACCAAGTGATGAAATTAGGGCCCCCATTTATTCCATCCCGACGCATCGTATTAAGTTGCTTGGCAGTTGGTTGACGAATAGACGTCCAGTTCTGCTTATCGAATTCACTGTAAATGAAAACGTAAATGGATACATAAATGAATGATGTCTTCGGCAGCATAGCTTGTTTGACATGTACAAAGTAAACGCTACGTGAAATATTGTTCCATCTCTTCCATATTGGAGTACATGTACAAGGCAAAGCGGACTCTTTTCTTCCGAAGTGTAATAGTAAGCGATTGCAACTACCAACGGTAGTGCCTCTCCATTGGAAAATCTGTAGGTCACTACAAGGTGTCTCTTCATCCACATGGTACCGCATCATGGGAGCATTGACTTTGTGTTCCTCTCCAAAGTATACACTCGAGAAGTATGATATCTCTTTTAGAGAAAATGCTTCTGCAATGCACCCTTCAACTCTTGCCTTATTGCCAACCATAGCTCGAAGTTTCTTTAGAGCTCTTTCAATGTGATACATCCACCTATACTGAACAGGGCCACCTACCTTAGCTTCGTAAGGTAGATGAACAAGTAGATGTTGCATTGGATTGAAGAAACCCGGAGGGAATATTTTTTCCATCTTGCATACAAGCACTGGTATCTCTTTCTCCAACCTCTCCATCATGTCTTTCGATATTTCTTTAGCACATAATTGTCTATAGAAATAACTTAGCTCAGCTAGCACCTTCCACACATTATCATTAAGATACCCACGAAACATTACAGGCAGGAGTCTTTCCATGATTATGTGGTAATCGTGGCTCTTCAAGTATCCAATTCTAAATCTGTCTAGACTTATCCAATAGGTGCATATCAACTAAACAAGAGAGGAAAGCAAAGTGACATTTGCATATTGTAGCTAACTTCTCCACTTATACGTTGGATCAGAATGATGAATCAAATGAAAAGTAATAGTTACCTTTACAATATGCAAAGTAATAGTTACCTTTACAATATGGCATTGACTGTAATGATGAATCAAATGAAAAGTAATAGTTACCTTTACAATATGCAGTTGTATACAACAAAGAAGAACAATTGCACAAATTCCAAACAAAATCCACATTGAAAATATGAAATTCCTCTAACAACAGATCCATCAGCATAGCTATATATAAAAATTCAGTTGAGTCGGCCTAATGTGCACAATTCATAAGATATCAAATCGGGCTTTAAGTATATTGTAGTGATACATATACGCTTTATATATTGAGGTAGCTAATACACAGGATCCGCTATAAACGCAACTTAATTATCGGTTGATCTCCTCCCACCATCATGCAGTATACACCATGCATCTGGTATATAGATATGTGATATATATATATATATATATATATATATATATATCTGTTTTTAGACCCATTATTTTCAATATAACTGCATGTATGTACATTATACGTCATCGTTTTTTTCTTGACATGCAAGCAGTGCATGGTTTCTGTGTGGTAATGTCTTTTGAGCAATCAATTTAATTTCAGGAAGGGGATCTCCCCCTCGATCCGTTGATTCCTAAAAAAGTTCTGTGTTCTGCATGAACAAGCTAGATGCATATATGGTGGTATTCCATACATTGTGGCAGACAAATTTTCTTGTCTTGCTCGCACGATTAATTCAAAGTCGCCATGCACGAGCCGCTTAATTATACTAACTAACTAGATCCTCTTCCATAACATGCAAGTTGGTATTCATGTACAGGGCTCCCTCCTCTTAGGGTTTAGGCATCATCGCTTTGCTCTTTACATGCTATATATGGTGTAGAGAAAACATGGATAGGGTCATAGCTAGGCTTTCCCTTAAGCTAGGTCAAACATACAACATTATATTATCTCCAGCTCTTGTCTTGTTTCCCATTGCTTTCAACTTTTTAGCTGTGGTGCAAGCACAAAAGATACTTGGAACTTGTTATGCCCCCCGATTTTGTTATCCACCATCATTTCATATTTGTCCTAACTCCTAATCACATGCCTAAAGTTTCGCAGCCGATTCAATGTATGTACCTTATCCCAGGAGGGGAGCCGGGCGTCGCGCGGGCGGCCGAGGGGAGCCGGCGTCGCCGGCCGGAGGGGAGCCGGGCGAGGGGAGCCGGGCATCGCCGGGCGGGCGAGGGGAGCCGGGCGGGCCGAGGGGAGCCGGGCGAGGGGAGCCGGGCGCCGCGGAGCGGGCCGAGGGGAGCGGGCGGGCGGGGGGAGCCGGGCGACGGGCGAGCCGAGGGGAGCGGGCGGGCGATCGGGCGGGCGGAGGGGAGCCGGGCGGCGACGGGCGGGCGAGGGGAGCCGGGCGTCGCCGGGCGGGAGAGGCGCGGCGGCGTGGACGGCGTGGGCACGAGGAGCGGCGAGCGGCGACGGGCGAGCGGCGTGGCGCGCGCCGGGCGGAGCGCGCGCGGCGTGGCGCGCGGCGGCGTGGCGATTGGCGTGGCGCGCGGCGTGAGCAATTGGGCGGCGTGAGCGACATGCGGAGCAGGCAATTGGGCGCGGGCTGCGATTTCGATTTATCCCAAAGAACTAACGTCGGCGAAGAATAAGCCGACATTAATTAGTTAATTAACGTCGGTCCCATGTCAGCCGACGTTAATTAACTAATTAACGTCGGCTTATTCTTCGGCCGACGTTAATTAAAATGGCCGACGTTAAATTCCCTGTTTCCTGTAGTCGAAGCAATAATGAGACTAATTAATTTTATTCGTGGGCGTTCTCTTGTGGGTTGTGCATTGGTAAACCTATGAACTAAATATTTTCTAAGAGCTTACCTTGTAATGCACGTTCTGGGGCAGGTTAAGAAATTAGCAAATCATAACACATGCGGTTGTCAACTGAATTTCAGTGTTTTCTGGGGGAATCTCTTTGACTTCCAGATCTGTATCGCTAACATATGTTGCCCACAACTAAAATTAGCTAAGTCTTTATAAGTGTCCAAGTAATATATGTTGCCCAACAACTAAAATTAGCTATAAGTCTTTATAAATTGTAATAAGTAGGCAAAGGTGGCAACAAAGCTGTGGTGCTCTGTGTGTATATATATACATAAATTATGTTATAAAGAGTGGACTTTGATGAAATTTTGCATCGAACTCACTTTGGAGTATCTTATAATTATTATTAAAGAATGCTAAAAAAAGATAAAGATATATAACTTGTTTGTTTAAGCGGCATATAAAAAGTAAAAGTACCTACTCATTATTGCAATTTTTTATGTTTCTGATCTAAGTCTGATGTATATGTAATCATACATCTACTATATGTGGTGGATTTCTGGCCACAGGGTGCATTTGAGACGGGAGGGCTCCGGCTCGGCTCGAGCCGAGCCGGCAATTTTTTTTGTACGGGTCCTTTTTAGAAATTTTTTTACGGATAGGTCCTTTTTGGGAAAAAATTACTATTAGGTCCTTTTTAAAAAGAATACATATTACGTTTAGGTCCTATATGCGTTTTTAAGCATTGCGCTCGGGTCCTTTTACTGAAAATTAAAATTACGATTAAATCCTTTTCGGAAAAAAAATACGCCTAGGTCCTTTTTTTGAAAAAAAATTATACATTGCATTTAGGTCCTTTTTGCATTTTTCTAGCATTACGTTTAAGCCCTTTTGAAGAAAACACAAAATTCTGTTTAGATCCTTTTCACGTGTTTCCTCGATTTGCTGGTGTACGGAGCGGCGGTCGCACGTTTTCTCGATTTGCTCGCGTGAGGAGTGGTGACCGCGGCATGGCATGCCGCGTATAATTATCTAGTCATTTCCTATTTGTTATACACATCTAACTAATCACTGAAAGAAAATTTGCAAGGGTAATATTATCATTGAATTGGTTCCTCCAAAGTACGTATACCAGGTTCAACGTGCAGGTGTAGCAAACTTTCGAAACTTTGGCTACCAATATCTTCTTAAATATTATAATAGATACATGAAAAATCATAAGTCTTTATTTGTCTCGAAAAGGTCTTTCATGATATTGTAATCCTATCGGGTTTTATAAATATATTACAATAGAAATTAGTGATCAAAGTGACATTTGTTGGAGACCGCATGTTGATGTCCAAAACGACATGTATTTGTGACCGGAGAGAGTAACTAGTAGTATAGTTTTTAGTTTCTACTCAAGTCGTGTTCGTACTATCACAATCTAAAACGTAAAAAAGTCAAATAATGTTATTTGATATTGGAGGGCTATTATTTGGCTGTGCTCTCGAAAATAGAATACATTTTCTAGTACTTTGCATCGGACTTTTGCGGTCTCAATTGGTTATTTAGGTTCTCAATGGTTTTGCTATATATGATATATATGACTAATTTTTTCTAAATATTTTGTATTGGAATGCTCAATATAATTGCCAACGAAATTCCAGTGTTATGGGGAATTGTTGACTTCTAGAGTAGTGGCGAAGCCAGGATCAAAATAGAGGGTTGACTCAAAGTGAAGGACCATGTGTAGGTCCATCCATGTTTGTGATGAGTATTTGACTTTATTTGAGCTAGGTGTGCTCAAGTTTGAGTTTGATTTGGATTGATTTTCAAAATGAAGCAATTTGAGTTGTCTCTGCCAGAGTGGCGATCTGGCCGTATGGACGCGGTAGTGATGAGTTGGATGGTTTATTGTACATCTTTGTGGGCATTGCTATGTGAGGAGTTTCCTTGTCTTTGATGGTTGCAGGGCGACGGTGCTAGGTTATGGTGAGGCGAAGGATGACCGGGACTAGGCGAGGAGCGTCGGAGGTCCAGACGGTTGGGAGATCGCCGGAAGATGATCGGAGATGGAGTCCGGGCAAGTCAAGAAGACAAGGAAAGGAGTTGATGCTAGCTAGATGCCGTGTGGATCAATGAGGGCCGTCGGATTGAGGTCTAGTTGATAGGTTAGCGGGTCTAGGTAGTATAATTTGAAAACCGTGCAAGAAAACTCGATATGTGTGTGGGTTTTGGGTTAGCCCTTGCATGACTGTGTGTGTGGGTTAATCCTAGCCCTTGGATGAGTGCTCTAGGGTTGAGGGACTCATCCAAGGGTGGTAGGTGGCCCAAGAGTAGTATAAATAGGGGTGGAGGGGTAGCCTCCTTCCCTTGAAGGTGTTGAGGTTTTTGATGCTCATTTGAGCTTTGCCCACATGAATGTGAGGTTTTGTAACCTCCCCTTCCAGAAATGAAAGTTTTATCCATCCACCTCTGAATTTATTTTGCGCATTTACATTATGTCTTTACTTTACGCAATTTAAATTCAGCATTTACTTTCCCGCAATTTACTTTCAAGTAATTTGGATTTGCCTCCCCTCCTTCTAAATGCTGCTGATCTTGGATGTTTTGAGTGTGTTCATATGGTTTTACATCTCTTTTGCACTCTTGGATTGAGTAGAGAACATCTTTTCTTTCAAGTTCCAACTTTGTTCAGAACTTGTTGTTCACGCAGCAGTCAGTGTTTGATTTTTGTAAAAATATAGAAAAATCCTTTTTGAGTGATTCCTATTGGAGGAGGTGAGCGACTCTGATATACACCTGCAGACAAATTTTGGAGTTCACTTGTTGCACAGTTTGGGCGCCATGAGGTGAAAACCGAGCCCCAAACTTTCTGCTCGAAGTTCTTGAGCATACTGTGTTCTTAGATTTTTCCTGTTTTTTCTGTAAGGCTTTTTGAGGAGAAATTTGGTGGAGTTCTTCATAACTCTGATTCTCACAGGGAAAAAAATTCTCAGAATTTTGTGAGCTGTATAAACCCACCAACCTCCTGTGCAAATTGAGGACAAGTTCTGGAAATTCTGCTTTTGCTTTTCTGAAAGTGACTTTTGTGATTTGAATTGATGTCCTTTCTAAAAGCAAGAGTTTGAATTGATTCCTCTTTATCTTGGACACTAGACAACCAGGATTGTGACTAAAAAATCCCCACATATTTTATGGTACTTATCCATGCAAGCTTGGGGTACACATAGTTGTCTAGTTTTTCGGGTTTTTTCACAATTTCCTTTGAGCGATCTTGTCGAGGTTTTTGTTGGAGTATTTTGGGGGAATTTTTATTTGCGACCATTCACCCCCCCTCTGTTCGCCATCTTGGTCCTTCAATTGGTATCAGAGTCGGTTCTGCTCTTTCTAGATCTTGACCGGTCTCAAGAGCCATGGCGACGGACAAATATTCCACCAAGCCTCCCATCTTTAATGGAGTTGATTTTCCTTTTTGGAAGTCCCGGATGGAGTCATACATCACTGCCCAGGGCTACCTGATATGGCAGAAGGTGAAACTCCCGTATGAGGTTCCTGCTGATGAAAATGTCACGGCCATCAATATGGTTGACGTTGAGGCGAATGCTAAGGCAAGGAACATTCTCATACTGAGGTCTTAGCCATGTGAGTATGATAGATTTCTCACCTTCGCTCCGCTCACGAGATTTGGGTAACCTCGATGCTTACCATGAGGGCTCTACTCAAATCAAGACGTGAGGCAGATCGGTTCAAGCGCGAGTACAACAAGTTTGATCAACGCTACCGTGAGAGTCTCGACGAGTGTTTTGGTCGGTTTACAAAGATTTTGAGCGACCTCCGAGCGCTTGGTTGCATATACCCGACTCGGACAATGCTCGGCATTTCTTGACCGCACTCGACCTTCTGGTTTGGGAGATGAAGGTGACCACCATCAAGGACACCACCGACTTATCGACTCGACTCTTGACGGGCTTTATTCCGCCTCAAGACTCATGAGATTGATGTCGCCTCTCGGAAGATGAAATCTCGATCGATGGCTTTGGTCACCGATCCCATTGGATCTTCTTCTTCCGATCCTTCTATTGGTTTCTCTCTTTCCGCCCTTTGCGAGCTAGCGATGACCAAGCTGGAAAAATTTCGGAAAATAAGCTTGCTCTTCTCGCCGCAAGTTTTCTCATGCATACAAGAGGGTGAGAGAGAGGAAGAGAGGTGGCATGATCACCGCTTGAGTGTGGTGGCCCCAACCACATTCGGGCGAACTGTCCCAAGCTGGAGAAGGGCAAGAACGACGTTGGCGGTTCGGGCAAGAACGACTACACCGACAAGAACCGCAACAAGAAGCCTCCAGTTCGTGAACCGGCGCACGAGAAGAAGTACCGCAACTTCTCCAAGAATAAGAAGCTCTTCCACCGCGTCCTCGCCGCGCTTGACGACATCAACCTCTCTGACACGGAGACATGGAGCGACGAGGGCGAGGATGATCCGCAAGAGAAGAAGGGCGGCGATGACTTCTCCGGCATGTGCTTCATGGCCGACACCAACGACATCGACTCAGAGCTCTACAAATGACTCGGATGAGGTACCCTCCTATGACCAGCTCAACGAAGCTTTCTGCAAATTAGGAAAATTTCATGCTAGAGTTAGAGCTAGGTGTACGGAGCTTGAGAAGGAAGTAGGTACCTTGACTCGGGAGTTAGCTTCACTTAGATCTTCTCCCTCCCGAGTCACAGATGATTGCTCTTTGTGTGATGCTATTCTTGTGGAGTTGGAGAACCTAAGGACCATACATGATAGTGTGCTTGCTAAACTTGATGGTCTTAGGTTGAAGAATGCTAGCACTAGTTCTATTGATGCTATTCCTGTTGAGGCTAGTTTTCTTCATGCTCACTCCACTCCATCATGTGCTAATTGCCCTAAATTGCTTGCCGAAATTGATGCCATGAGCGAACACCTTAGAAAGCTTTCGCTAGAAATGATGAACTTGAATTGCATGCTTCTAAGGACCCAAATACTCATGTGAGGGTCAGAAGCAACTAAAACTTGACAATGATGCTTTGAATGTCAAGTGTGATCAACTTGCTAAGGATTTACTAGTTAAGTCACAAACTGGTTGCTTGTTGTGTGTTGGGGTTAAGGATGATGTGGATCAAATCCATGTCGAGCTTAAGAAGATGTTAAAAGACCAAACCCTTAGGATTAGAGATGCTCCTTGCGTTTCTTGTGAGGCCCTCAAGATTGAGGCACCGTGCTAAGGGAACAAAAAGCACGTCTTTGAGATCTTCTCTTCTGGTTCTTCTTCTTCCTCTCCTTCCCCTGTTCTTCTTGTGCTTCTTTCTTCCGAGATTGCCAAGATCTTATGAGCACTCTCGAGAAGTTTGTTGGAGGCAAGAAGAAGCTCAATCTTATTCTAGACCAATCCAAGATTAGTAGATTCAATCAAGGTCTAGGATTTGATCCCTTGAGCACGCTCGGCGCATCCTCCCACCATTGTGCGGCTCCAAGAGTGGTGAGATTGTGGTAGCTCCCAGAGTGAGCACCACCAAGTTTAGGTCTCACTGGGTTGTCCATAGGACTTCCACTGTAAGGGTGTTACTCCTATTGCTTCGCCTCTAGCAAGGCAAAGTACACATGCACCTTCCAGTAAGAAGGATGGTCACCTAGTAGATTTACCTTGAGCGCGCCAAGATCACTCGGCGTGAGCGTGTTGTTGCTCTTAGAGGTATTCTGTGGTCATCCCTAGACTTTGAGTGCTCCTAAGACACACACCGCTTCTAGACACAGTTAGAGAGTCGCCTGCGTGTTTGGGCGGCGTCCGGGACTCGGTTTTCATGCTAGTTCTTTGAGTTTTAGCCCCAGAGTTGTTCGTAGTCGGTCTTTACGTCGTCTTCTTGATATTCCTCGTTTTCCCATCGAGGTAGATATCGTGGCGTGAGGTGTTTTCGGTAGGAGATTGAGCAACCTTCTTCGGGATGGTCGGCTTTTGCACCACGGCGTGCCAACCCGCTTTGACTCCTAGATTATCTACGAGTTGCTCCCGATCGTGTGAGAATTGAGCGTCGAGAGACACTCGAGTCCGATCTTCTTCGTGGTGGTACTGAGGAGGTGTCGTATGGTTCAAGATTGGGTTCCTAAGTCTTCACTCTATCCCAATCTTGAGTCATCTTTCTCTCTTGTGTCTTGATCGGGTTAAATCGGATGGGGAAGGGCGATGTTTGGATTGTTGACTCGGTTGTTCTCGTCATATGACCGGAGATTCTCGTTGGTTCTCTTCCTAGTCCGAGCCCCGGTGATGAGTTAATCACTTTGGGGATGCATCTTGAGTAGAGTCATTGCTAAAGGTACCATCTGCATTAACAAAAATTTCATTCTTAAAGATGTTGCCTTAGTAAGTAAGTCGCAATACAATCGCTCTCTGCTTCTCGACTTATCGATGACTTTTTCGAGGTAAGTTTCAAGAGTAATGCCCAGAGAATCCTTGATTCATCGGGAGGGTTAGTTTATGGGATTTCTAGATTTGGGAGAGTCTTTCGTGTTGATTTTCTGCTTCTTCTGAAGACTCTCTTCGACGTTTGATTGCTTTTGAGTCCGTGATCTCTCCTTCGGCATAGGAGACTTGGTCACATTGGTTTTGATCATTTGACCCGAGTTAGCGACCACGATCTCATTAGGGTTTGCCCAAACTCAAGATGGTCAAAGACTTAGTTTGCTCTCCTTGCCGACATGGCAAGATGGTTATCGCTTCTCATCCTCCGATCACCGTAGTGATGACTGATGCACCGGACAGCTTTTACATATGGACCTTTGTTGGTCGGCTAGAGTCACGATCGGCAGGAGGGAAGTGGTATGTTCTTGTCATCGTTGATGATTTTCTAGATACTCTTGGGTATTCTTTATGGCCTCGAAGGATGAGACATTTTCTCACTTGAGGGTTTGATCAAGAGGTTGTCTATTGAGCTCCCGGTGCATTACGAGCTATACGCAGTGATAATGGCACGGAGTTCAAGAATTCCTACTTTGAGAGTTTTTGTGTGGAGTCCGGTTTAGAGCATCGCTTCTCTCTCTCTCGCCTCAATGAATGGCGTAGTGGAAAGGAAGAACAGGACCACAGTAGAAATGGCGGGACGATGCTAGGCAGTCTGAAGACTCTAGGAAGTTTTGAATGAGGCTATAGCTCTTGCTTGCCATGTTTCTAATCGTGTGTTTTGAGAGCATATTTGCATCGCACTTCTTATGAGTTGAGGTATGGCGAAACCCAGTGTGTCTCATTTTCGCGTTTTGGTTGCAAGTGTTTTATCTTGAAGTCAGTAACCTAGATAAGTTTGAGTCTCGCTCTTCCGATGGTATCTTTCTAGGTTACTCGACTTCTTCTCGTAGCTATAGGTGCAGGTGTTGATGCGCATAAGATCATAGGGACTGTGATGTGACATTTGATGAGGCTAGCCGGGAGCTAGACACGATGTTTGAGCTCTTCTTATCCCTCCGAAACCATCTTTGTAGAAGATGAGGATGATGGAGATGATGGTGTTCCACCGGATCCAGTCCCTCTACACCGAGGTGCCTCCTGTTTCCATTTCTCGCACCTCGGAAGACCACCCTTGCCTTCCGACTCTCCTTCACGAGTGGCTCTGCTCCTACCTCTTACATGCATGAGGTAGAGGCCACTACGCTTACGGTCCTCCCGTCATATCCGAAAGCTCATCCACCGATCGGATCATTGGTGATCTGCTTGAGCGAGTCACTCGCTCAAAATCAGTTTGTCCAATTCTGCCTCCACTCTGCCTTTGTTGCCTCCTTTGAGCCGAAGGATGTTTCTCATGCATTATCCGATGAATCGTGGATTAATGCTATGCATGAGGAACTTGAGAACTTTGAGAGGAACAAGTTATGGCAGCTTGTCGAGCCCCCATCTGGTCATAATGTCATTGGGACCAAGTGGGTGTTCAAAAACAAGCAGAGTGAGGATGGGGTTGTCATTCGCAACAAGGCTAGGCTAGTTGCACAGGGCTTTTCTCAGGTTGAGGGTCTTGACTTTGAGGAGACCTTTGCCCCTGTAGCTAGACTAGAGGCTATTAGGATCCTGCTTGCATTCTCTGCATACCAGGGTTTCAAGCTCTATCAAATGGATGTCAAGAGTGCATTCCTCAATGGCTATATTGAGGAAGAGGTTTATGTCAAACAACCTCCAGGATTCGAGAACCTCAAGTTTCCGAGTCATGTATACAAGCTCTCCAAAGCTTTGTATGGACTCAAGCAGGCCCCCAGAGCATGGTATGAGAGGCTCAAGTCTTATCTTCTCAGCCATGACTTCAAAATGGGTATAGTAGACAAAACTCTGTTCATCAGACACCATGAGTCTCATTTTCTTCTTGTCCGTTTATGTGGGCGATATCATTTTGGTGGCTCGTCTCATTCGCTTGTCTCAGTTTTCTGAGGTGATGAACACAGAGTTTGAGATGAGTATGATGGGCGAGTTGAGCTACTTTCTTGGTTTCCAAATCAAGCAGACTCGGGAGAGTACTTTCTTGCATCAAGGCAAATATACCCGTGACCTCCTGAGGCGCTTCAACATGTCTAATGGGAAGCCGGTGATGACTCCTATGGCCACCACTTCTGTCCTCGAGCCCGATGAGGATGGTGAGCCTGCTGATCAAAAGGAGTTTCGGAGCATGATCGGCTCCTCTTGTAACTCAACGCTTGAGGCGGACATACATTTTGCTGTGTGTCTGTGCGCTCGATTTCAAGCTTCTCCTCGCGCCTCTCACTGCCAGGCGGTCAAGCGCATCTTCAGGTACCTTCATGCTACCACTGATTATGGTATTTGGTACTCTTCGTCTTCTTGTCTATCTCTTAGAGCCTTTTTCGATGCCGACTTTGCTGGTTGTAGGATAGATAGGAAGAGCACTTCTGGCACTTGCCAATTCATTGGCACTTCTCTTGTTTCTTGGTCATCTAGGAAGCGATGCAGGGTTGCACACCCACCACCGAGGCCGAGTATGTTGTCAGCCCGATTCTTTGTGAGCAGTGCTCTGGATGAGATCGACCTTACGGGACTATGGGTTAGAGATAGAGAGTGTGTCACTTTTCTGTGACAACACTTCAGCTATTTGCATTGCTAAAAACCCAGTGCAACATTCCCGGACCAAGCACATTGATATTAGATATCACTTCCTTAGAGACCATGTGGAGAAGGGAGATATCGCGCTTGATTCGTGAGAGTGACCTTCAGTTAGCGATATCTTCACCAAGCCTTTGGATAGCTCCAGATTTGTTGCCTTGAGGAGTGAGCTTGGAGTCGTGAGCCCTTACGGCCTTTCGTGAGGGGGAGCTGGTTTGTATATTATGTATTATATGTTTTCTTCCAGCTTAGCTTTTCTTTTCTTTGTGTTTCTTTTGGGTGACTTTGGGCTTGTTTTCTTGAGTTGAGTTCACTCACTTAGACTTCTGGCATGCCTTCCATGGACCTCTTATCTTGTGCTTTAGGTTGCTATCATGCGTGATTAGCTGTTCTCTCTTCTCTCTAGGTTGAGTTCCCTCACGCCTTATAAGTCTAGCGGTATTGGGCCTCCTGGTAGACAGTGCTGTGTGCACTCCTTAGTTGGGATCTAGAGTCGACTTCCTATGTCATCCTTGGGAAGATAAGAGCGAGTCTAAGCCGTAGTGAGTCTCTTCTATCTTATCTATGCTCAATAGCCATCCAGCTTTTGCGCTTCTCGGCTTCTTCTCCTCATTCTATTTTTCTCGTTGTTATTGAGTTCATTCGGTTTTCTTTATGCCTAATCTTGATAATAACTCAACTTTAACCACATTTGAGCTTAAAATTGATTCATTTGTTGAGGGGAGTTTGGGAATCTGTTCATGCATTGCATTTAGACTGCATTTTCATTTTATGAGCTTTGTCTATTATGCAATTGATTTCTTCTTCATGCTATACACCATGCTACATCATTTGAAGAAAATCACTAGCTTAGGTATGTCCAAGTTCATTTAACTTGCTAAGCTTAAAATGAAATAAGCCTTAAATGAAAAACTTGATGAAACTTGTTGCTTTTACTTGCTAGGTTTCTTCTCTAGAGGTTTGTACCATAATTTGAGAAATTTAGGAGTTCTCTAGAGTCCCTATAGCAACTTGGGTGAAACTAGTTTGATCCATGCTAGAGTCCTTCAATTGCTCATGAATCATTGTGCAAAAAAAAATGAAAATTAAACAAAATTGACTCTTCTTGTGCACATATGACTCAACACCTTGCATTCACAAGACCGCTTCCCATTGCACTTGGGATGAACTTGGAATACATCGTGTTTGACCTAGACCATCCTCTTAAGAGTTCATCTTGAGATGGTCGCATACGGCTTGAGTCAATTGGTTGTCAAAAGAAAATGCAAATAAATTAAAAACAAAGACATATGTGGGTAAAGAATGCAAATAATGTCAAACATTTGCACCCCGCTATGTCTTGTATGATGATAAATCAAAATTTGCATTAAGTGATAAATGAGGCCGAAGGACCTTGTATGCTCTTCTAGATTCCCCAAAGTGTTGAGTAGGTTGAACTCTAGGTTTTCCTTTTGATCATTAGAGTGGCTATTCTTCTATTTTTGAAACTAAAGCTAAGGGTTGCACTTGTCTAATCTTGCTAAAAATGAAATATTCAAAACTAAGCTCGTATTTGCACCTGGACATGTCTTAGTTTAGTCATCTTCTGAAATTGACAAGCTTGGTGTAATATCCTTCCATTTTGATCAATTGGATAAACTTCAAAGCTCTTTCGATTGCATTTCATGCATACATAAAAAAAAATTGATGCCTATATTGCCAAAAGGGGGAGAAAACGTAGAAAAGGCATCACTAAAATGATAAAAATGTGAATGCTTATTTGGTTATTATGATCTTTGTAAAACTATGCTACTACTTCATTTGGATCATAATCTCAAAATCACATTTGACATGTTTAGTTGGATTTTAGAGTTTTGTTGAAAACTTCTAAAATCTGAATTCCTCTTCGTCAACTTGGTCATGGTTCTAATTTCTATCTTTGGACCAAGTTTGACTTTGCAACTAAAATTGCTTTCTTCTTCATTTCCTTCAAACTCAAATTTATGCCTTTTGTGTGGTTTGTCAATATACTCATCAAGGGGAGATTGAAGGACCATGTGGAGGTCCATCCATGTTTGTGATGAGTATTTGACTTTATTTGAGCAAGGTGTGCTCAAGTTTGAGTTTGATTTGGATTGATTTTCAAAATGAAGCAATTTGAGTTGTCTCTGCCAGAGTGGCGATCTGGTCGTATGGACGCGTAGTGATGAGTTGGATGGTTTATTGCACATCTTTGTGGGCATTGCTATGTGAGGAGTTTCCTTGTCTTTGATGGTTGCAGGGCGACGGTGCTAGGTCATGGTGAGGCGAAGGATGACCGGGACTAGGCGAGGAGCATCGGAGGTCCAGACGGTTGGGAGATCGCCGGAAGATGATCGGAGACGAAGTCCGGGCAAGTCAAGCAGACAAGGAAAGGAGTTGATGCTAGCTAGATGCCGCGTGGATAATTGAGGGCCGTCGGATTGAGGTCTAGTTGATAGGTTAGCGGGTCTAGGTAGTATGCTTTGAAAACCGTGCAAGAAAACCCGGTAATTGTGTGGGTTTTTGGGTTAGCCCTTGCATGGCTGTGTGTGTGGGTTAATCCTAGCCCTTAGATGAGTGCTCTAGGGTTGAGGGACTCATCCAAGGGTGGTAGGTGGCCCAAGAGTAGTATAAATAGGGGTGGAGGGGTAGCCTCCTTCCCTTGAAGGTGTTGAGGTTTTTGATGCTCATTTGAGCTTTGCCCACATGAATGTGAGGCTTTGTAACCTCCCCTTCTAGAAATGAAAGTTTTATCCATCCACCTCTGAATTTATTTTATGATTTACATTATGTCTTTACTTTACGCAATTTAAATTCAGCATTTACTTTCCCGCAATTTACTTTCAAGTAATTTGGATTTGCCTCCTCCTTCTAAATGCTGCTGATCTTGGATGTTTTGAGTGTGTTCATATGGTTTTACATCTCTTTGCACTCTTGGATTGAGTAGAGAACATCTTTTCTTTCAAGTTCCAACTTTGTTCAGAACTTGTTCTTCGCGCAGCAGTCAGTGTTTGATTTTTGTAAAAATATAGAAAAATTCTTTGTGAGTGATTCCTGTTGTTGGAGGTGCGAGACTCTGATATACACCTGCAGAAAAATTTTGGAGTTCACTTGTTGCACCGTTTGGGCGCCATGAGGTGAAAACCTAGCCCCAAACTTTCTGCTCGAAGTTCTTGAGTATACTGTGTTCTTAGATTTTTCCTGTTTTTTCTGTAAGGCTTTTTGAGGAGAAATTTGGTGGATTTCTTCACGACTCTGATTCTCATAGGTAGAAAAATGCTCAGAATTTTTTGAGCTGCAGAAACCCACCAACCTCCTGTGCAAATTGAGGACAAGTTCTGAAAATTCTTCTTTTGCTTTTCTGAAAGTGACTTTTGTGATTTGAATTGATGTCCTTTATAAAAGCAAGAGTTTGAATTGATTCCTCTTTATCTTGGACACTAGACAACCAGAATTGTGACTCAAAAATCCCCACATATTTTATGGTACTTATCCATGCAAGCTTGGGGTACACATAGTTGTCTAGTTTTTCGGGTTTTTCACAATTTCCTTTGAGCGATCTTGTCGAGGTTTTTGTTGGAGTATTTTGGGGGAATTTTTATTTGCGACCATTCACCCCCCCTCTGTTCGCCATCTCGGTCCTTCACAAAGAAATGAGCTAAATTGAGACAAACATACTAAATATAATCTTATATGATTGAAATTCATATGAATAAAAGAGAAATATGGCAAGAAAGCAAAATACAATAAATGAAGGTACCTAGTTAATAGAAAGGCATCCAAAAATACATGAATATGCATCCAAAACGATCTGTATATCAATATTTACAAAATAAGTGAATTGGCATAATATGCCCACCTCACTTGATCTCTAATCTTATTGGTATATTCTTCTATTGACATATGAGACGTGTTGGATCGATGATAATTTCATTAGAATTAAATTCTAGTCGAAGTCTCTTTGGTTGAGTTGTGCTCTCATCGATAAGGGAAGTACTACTTGAATTCAGTATTATAGAAATGGTCAATTGGGTCGGTTCTTTTTCATCATCTGAGTCGGTTTTGATGGCAATACGAAGTCCTTAGACAGTGATGAAAAGTGGCTACCACGGTCAGTTTTCGGTCGATAGAGATATAGCGTCATCTGGATCAGTTCTGACCTTGGAACCGAACTAGAAGACTAATTATCTCTATCGGTTCCGAGATTTTGGTGGCGATACAAAGTCCTTAGACAGTGATGACGAGCAACTATCACGATCAGTTTTCGGTCGATAGAGATATAGCGTCATCTGGATCGGTTCTGAGCTCGGAACTGACCTAGAAGACCAATTATCTCTATCGGTTCCGAGATCGGAACCGATAGAGATAATTTAGGAATCACTATCGGTTCCACGCTCATAATCGATAGAGACGTCCTCCTGATCTCTATCGATCCCACACTCAGAACCGATAGAGATCACACGACTCTATCGGTTCTCAGCATGGAACCAATAGAGATAAATCCCAGGCTATTTTGTTGGAACAGCACCAGAAATTCACAGATGGATAGTATATGCACAATTGAAAAATTAACAATATATTCATAGATTGACAGTATACTAATAGTATATTTACAGTATATTCACATTCATATTATACTATCGATTGACAAATTCATAGTATATTCACATTCACAGGATACTCACATATTGACAAATTCGCAGTATATTCACATATTGACAGTGAATGTGAATACATACTCAATGCATAAATCAGTAGCACAATCCTCTAACGTAACTCTCCTTAGGCAGCCCTGTACTGCAATAGTAGCCTTTTTTTGCAGAACTTCTTGGCACAAGAGCAGTGGATAACTTTTTGGTCTTTCATATCATTTTTATAGCCAACTTTTGTCTGAAGTATTTGCTGTAAGGTTACACTGATACGATAAACTAGTTAAATAGTACTTACATGATCACTTGAGGAATGAAATGCATAAAGAAATTACAATGTTATTACCTTCATCAACTCCCTTGAAGTATTGTTGCTTTGAGAAGCATCCAACATAGCCTTGTATGTAGGGTCAGATCTGAGGCCTTTTATTTACTCCTCTTGGACCGCACCTCGGCTTTTCTATCGTTGTCACATCAGATCCATTCGGCAACGAAGAATGAGGGGACGACATCTATATATGAGGGTCTTTACATAACTTGAAAGAGTATATAGTCATCATTTATCTCTACTATTGTACATGCTCTAATAGCCCAAACAGTTGAATCTACTTATTTAAGAAGTCCATTTTAGTCCTTACATATTTTGACCATGTAGAAGTATGGCAGTACATTTCCTCTTCTAGGTTAACGATGGTACATCATGTTGAAAATAATGCGAAATTAAGAGCAAATATTTCAGACTAATCCCAATTAACAATTCTATGATAATTACACAATTCAAAGCTAGCAAAACCGACATGACCAAAAGGATTAAATCAAATAATAAAATTTATGTCGACTAAGCAATGAATCATGTCTTTTTAGCAAATTAATGAATAATTGAATGTTAAAATTCTCTCAGGTGTCAAGCTACTAAAGGATAAACCTTCAGCCCCCTCGCAATAAGGTGTAGGACTACTAGATAATTAATCTCTTACCTCCACTACACCTGGGGTCAAATAATCACAAGTTGAACTAGACAATTAACTAAGCAAATAAGGCCTTAAACTCTTACCTTCCTAAATTATGCACTATACAATATTTTAGAATCAATTTCATTGTTCAATTAATCAAAAATCAGATTATGAACAATTCGGCCAGTAGGCACCTTAATAGCTAAACAAACAGTACTATGCATAGAGCAATCAATATACTTAGTAGTAATCAAAAGAGCATCACAATGAGTACTGAATAAACTGATCAAGCTAAAGACGGCGAAGCACAAGCAATACTTTCTAGCATCAACAAGAAGTAAATTTCTAGTTCAAGTTCACATTTACTATTGCAATTGTTTAATTCATATATAGGCCCAAATGCGTCATCAAGCATATGTCGAGACTCGAATATGAAAATCCGGACCCTCTGTGTATACTGCACTAGTCCAGGATCACGATAGTGCACACAGGCTCAACATAAATGAATATCACAATTATACACAACGAAAACTTAAATAAAGACATCATATATTAAATATTAAACTATTGACTGACCTTACGGTCAAACTTACATGACTATGCCTCACAAGGCTGAATAACAAATTAAACTGTAGCAAAATAAAAACATAGATAAACCCCTCAGTATACCATAGGCAACTAACAAGGCTCGCACCCTAAACATTCGCCTCCTCCTGGTACTCCTCCTCTAGCACTGATGTTGACTCCTCAACTGGTGATTTATTGTAGGGAAGGGCGAGTACTTAAAGCACTCAACATTGTGCATAAAATGCAATTCTAACATAACTATATGCAAGGCTTATTCGAAAGGAATGGCTAACATGGCTATTTTGCAGTAAAACAACATTTATAGTTGAATACAATAAGTAGATTGAAAGACAATAAAACAAATAACAGTAAATAATAACTTTCAGCATTTTTCAAGTAAGCAAGATATCCAGCCTAAGTCAAGTTCCAACTTTAAATAACATTTAACCTTCCCAACCAAGATTTCATTTTATAAAATCTAACCCTTGAATGTAATCCTCGAGCATTGCTCAATACCGCGAGCACGGCTATCCGAATATATTTTACTCTCTGCAGAGGTTTTTACCCACACAACATGATCAACTCATGTGCCTCCGGATTAACACACTTCCTTTGGTGTGTCAGCAGAGTGACCATGACAAAACCTTTCAGAAAATCATTATACTGACACTGACCCTCTCGGTAAGCGATACACTATCCCTTCCCTCAGCGGAGATGAAGATTAGGACCGACATACCGTTACATTGATGCGTGACCGTAGTACACCAAACCCTCCGCTATAACTACACTTCCATGTAAGAACGCTTCTGTGTGATCATCCACCTGAGGTATCTCATGTCAAGATATCGGTAATCCTACATAGTTAGGTCCGTCTCATTCCAGACATGTGGTTGCATGATTGACTCAGTTCAAAGGCTCGCAAGGTTAAGTCCTTAATTGACTAGGGCAAGACTTCCACAAACCCTCTGCCCCTCGGCCCACCTTGGCACACTACCCCTTGCCACTTAACCCAATCTAAATTATTTACCACCCCAGTTGATTACCATGCTCTACGTGCCATCAACAAGTCAATATCGTTTCGTAACATACGTCACTGTAACTCAACATCATTGTGTGACAGCACTCGACATACCTTTCATAAATATGTTCCATATTCCATTATTCAAGATTCACTTTTGATATTCCAAAAGACATGAATTGACGTGGCATGGCTGAGCAAACTAAACACGGTCTAACCATTCCATGTTGAATGCTAATGTCAACCAACAAATAATGAACCATCCTAGGGTGATAAATAATCATGGTATACAATTGATAAGGTAGGGTATTATTCAGTTGGACAAATTAACTAAATCCCAATCTAACTTGAAACAGTTGTACACATAAAATATCATGCAATAATGTAAATCAATATAGCGGTTTTCATAAACTACGTTCAACATGATCAAAGCACAACTTGCCTTAGAATATCCCTTATTATTTCTCTGGACTTTGGTCTTGGGCCAACGATTCCTCCTCAGACACTCCGAAAACTTCGACGTCTACGCGTAACGAGAGATAATAACAAATAAACATCAAAATAGAGAGAAAACATACTATAAAAATCAAGTAAAATTCACCATTAAATATATCTCAATTTTACAATTTTTCAAAAATTTGAATCACCTCAATCAGAGCTCGTATGAGGGAGAACGGGCTCTCGAAATATTCAAAAATCATAAAAACCTGAAAATTGGAAAATACCGAATTAAACAAATTATTATTATATTGGAAATTCTATTTATTACATCATTGATGATGTCAGCATGAAATAAATTAAATTTGGAAATTCTTGTGCTGACACGTGATACCTGCGGTCCATGGACTTGGTCCACGGCACCACATCGGTCCACGGTGAACCTGGCGCACGGCGCTTGAACCCCGTGCGACACGTGTCAGCGATCCATTGGCCACAACTCACACGCAAATCCGGATCGTACATCACAGATCCAGTGGCTTGCACCAGCTGGTATTGACTCGGCATGCGTCGTGATGCGGAAGCATCCACGTGGCGCACATCATCAAGGACCTCGATGGATCGGACGCCCAACACATGTTTGAACTCCGGCGACCATGACCCACAGCGGTGCTTCACCGAACTCGAAGAAGACAACTATCAACCCGGCTATACCTTGACAGATCTGAACCAAGACCGCATAGATCTTGAAGTCCAAACATCGATGAACCCGAATATAGCCTCCACTTCACCTGGGACTCCTCAACGGCGATGCTCTATGAGATTGAAGGTGGCGGCGATGACCCGAAAAGTTCGGCAAGCTTGATCTCCTTGACTGCGGTGCCTTGGATGAAATTGCTTTGGCCAAAGGATGCGGCAATCCACGGGGAATCTCGAACGGGAGCTAATGTTCCCTATATAAGCCTCGGAGTCCGTGTATGGTACGAGAAGTTGAAACTGCATGGCGAAAGAACCCGGTATGAGATGGCGGCGCTCGCGCAGAGAAGAAGCAACCCGAGCCGACCACATGGCGCGACAAACGGCCGAGATTCGCCAAGACACGATGCAATCCAAATCATTCACAAAACTAACGGACGCGATCCTCTAGGGTTTCCATTAGCTCCGATCCACCTCAACCGCACGATTAAGATGAACGGTTACGATCAGGCACACGATAATCAGGCCGAACCAATGGAGTAGACCGAAACAGAGATGGGCCGGGCCCAACACTGTAAAAAGGGATTTTTCCAGGGATTTCGATTTTAAATAATTCTAGAAAATAGAATAGGCTAAATAAAATAGCAAAACTCTCAGATGAATTCTAGAAAAATTCTCTAAAATCCTTTTAGACATTTAGAACTCAGATAAAATATTTTTGCCCAAACTTTATTTAAACTTTTCATAAAATAAAATTATATCCGAATTTGAATATAATTCAAAATATAAAATAAATTCCAGAAAATCTCAAAAATTTAGAAAATTCACAAAATGCATAAATAACATTATAAATTTATTTGAGCCAAATTTTGGGATGTTACAGCATATAACCAGCAGTAATAATTTGAGAATAATTCAAATAACACTCACCGAGGAACAAGCACACAAAGCTTGTTCACATGATAGGGTAAGGCACAACAATCACGCCACCGTCCCAGAAATCCTACTGCCACCGCTAGTGTTGCGGTATTGTCAGCCCGAAAGAGAGAGATATAGTGCCCCTTCCGCACACTACACACCGAGAGTGGAGTCAAGCCTCAAAATCAGTTACACAAGATAGAGACGTTGATGACTGGATCCGGTGCTCCACCGTCGCGCCGACACCTTCCTTGTTGTCGGGATGGGGTGCGCTAGTGTAACATCCTAAATTTTGCTTTTACTAGACTTATTATGCTTTTTCCTTTTTATTGAATTTTCTAGGATTTTATTTAATTTATTCTGAAATTGTGGAATCAAGCCTCTTGCTATATTTTATTTACTTAGTGAAAAGTATTGATTATCTTTTGTTGAAAAATATTTTATTTGGTCTAAATGTCTGAAAGTATTTTTTTAAAACATTCTGGATTTTTCCTGGTATTTTTGCCATTTATTTGGGCTTTGTTTATTTATCTGAATTGTGTTTTATCCAGAAATGATTTAAAAATTTCTTGAATAGTGTTTGGGCCGAATCTCACAGGTCTGGCCCAGCCCGCTAGCACCGCCGACCCGCGCAGCCCACCACCGCGAAAAAGCTGGATTTCGATCCAACGGCTGAAATCGCGCCGCACCGTCACTCGCTACCGGCTCGATTTGGTCCGTGTGGACGCTCGTGATCGTGCCACATCGGCGTTGCCGTATCTCAACCGAATCCGCCGCTGCCGTCGAATCTGTTTGGGTTTTCGTGCCCTATACGGAAGCCGAAGCCCCTATTTAATGCGCCACCACCACCTCTTGGTATCGCACGTTGAGACGCAGTCGTAGCCCTAGCGCATGCCTCCCGAGCCACCGCCGTCTGCCCGTGCGAGCTCTCCGTAGTTGCCACTTGATGCCATCGTGGTTTTTTGCTGTTACCGCCACCGTCCATCGCCCTCCGCAGTGTCCGTGTCCAGAACCAGGTTCGCTGTGTCAAGACATGTCGATCCTGTCATCTCTCATCACCGGAGTCGCGCCCAATCACCGTCGCCGTGTTCTTTGTCCTCAGCGCCGGTAAGACCCTCGCCGTTCCACGTCGCCGCGCTATAGCCACCTCCGCATGCTCGCTCCGCCGTTAGATCTAAATCGTGTGGTTTAGATTGCATCGTGTAGAACCACGTTATGTTAAGTCTCAGCCGTCGGATTGAGGATGGATGGTCGAGATGTTGCCGTGTGAGTGCTACCGCTCCATCTACCGCTGCCATTGGATCCATGCCGATCAGATCAGATCGTGCCGCGTGTTTTCGTCGTTGTCGTTGTGTTGTTAGATCTAGATCATTAGATTCAATCCAAACGGTCACGATCGCATCGCACACCGGGCCAATCCCGTACTATCGCGTGTCGTGCGAAAACTGAGGCATCACTGCCGTCGGTCGCCGCTGACTTCATCGCCTTTGATCTTCCCCGTCCAATATAGCGTGAACGGTTGAGATCTTTGCCGCCGCGTGTCTTAATCGCGTCCGTTGGTTTTGTGCCACGTGTCATCAATTCGATGGTGCCACGTGTGCTACTTGCGTCGGCTAGTGCATGGGCACAGTGTTGCCAGTCCACCGTGGACTACCACCGGCCGTGGACTGAGTCCACATGCCGGTGACGCATGTCGCACTGTGGTTGCGCCGTGTGCCAGCATCTGATTGAGCCACGTGTCTGCTGATGTCAGCGTGACGTCACAATTAGGTTTTTCTTCAGAATAATAATTAGCCAAAAATCATATTCGGTGGTGACATCAGCATGTCATAAATGCTATTTTTTAGTATAAAAATAATTCGGTTAATTCGGGTTTTCTAATTTTCAGATTTATCTTTAATTTCAAACTTTGAATAGCTGTATCTTTTGCATCCGAGCTTGATTGAGGTGATTCCAATTTCTATACATTTTTAAAATCAAGCTCTATTTAATAGTGAGTTGTATTTAATTTTTGGAGTTGATATTGCTCTGCTAAAGTCAGCGTGACGTCACAATTAGGTTTTTCTTCAGAATAATAATTAGCCAAAAATCATATTCGGTGGTGACATCAGCATGATGTCATAAATGCTATTTTTCAGTATAAAAATAATACGGTTAATTCGGTTTTTCTAATTTTCAGATTTATCTTTTATTTCAAACTTTGAATAGCTATATCTTTTGCATCCGAGCTCCGATTGAGGTGATTCCAATTTCTAAAATTTTTTAAAATCAAGCTCTATTTAATAGTGTGTTGTATTTAATTTTTGGAGTTGATATTGCTCTCTGTTTTTGGTATTTATTGCTTTCTCTTTCGTTACGCGTAGACGTCGAATTGCCCGGTGAGTTTGTGGTTGAGGAGCTAGCACCCGAGCAAGGTCCAGAGTAGGATTCGGAGCTATTTGAAGGCAAGTTGTACTTTGATCATGTTGAACCCATGTTTAAAATATTATATTGTTTCAATGTATTGCATACCAATTCAATTATTACTTGTTTCAATTCTATTGGGTATAGTTCTTCATCCAATTGTGATATATCCACCTTGCTATTTTGTATGTTGTATTTTATTTGTTACCCTAGAATGGTTTCATAATAGTTGGTAGCTATAATTGCCAATGTGGGTAGTTAGAACGCACGTAGAATGCTTAGCCATGCAACGAGCCATCATTTATGAATAAAGGTTAATCTTGCTTAATGATTATGGAACATGTTTATGAACTTGTGTATCGGGTGTTGTCACACAATGTTGTTGTTGATGGCACGTGGTGCATGGTAAATCAACTGGGGTGGTAAAATGATTTAGACTAAGGCAAGTGGCATATATTTGTGGTGGGTTAATGTGATACTTGGGTGGTCGCATTGCTTTTTATGGCATTTGATGGTTATGGTTATGATAATTTTTAGTTTGTCTTGCCTTGGTCATTTAAGGACTTAACCTTGCAAGAATTTGAACTGAGTCATTAATACAACCACAAGTCTAGTATTGGACAGACCTAACTGATTAATTTGTTGAGTCTAAACTTTGGTACTATTTGCGGTGGTGTGAGGCCCGGGTAGTGGTAACCAGTCCTCGCACGGGTGTGCTCACATGGTGCAAGAGGGGGGACCTGGATGTGGTAACCAGTCCCACTAGTGTTGAAACCTTAGCAGATAGTACCGGGTTTAGATAGGCATTGGAAAGGTTTGTTATAATCACTCGCCTTTGTAGTGTATGATTGTACCTTGTAGGTAAAGTGTATAACTTCTACAGAGTGTAAAACCTATTCGAATAGCCGTGCTCGCAGTATTGAGCATTGCTCGGTGATTACAATCAAGTGTTAGATTTTATTAAAAATAAATGTGGGTATGGATGAGGAAGTGTGGAATAATGTTATGAGTTGGTTATTGGAAAACATATGAGAAATGTATTATTGTTATTATTTGTTTTACTATCTTTCAAACTATTTATGCTATTCCTTTACAAATACTGTTTATGAAAATTAACCATGTTAGCCTATCCTTTGTAATAAGCCATGCATACAGTATATTAGACTTGTATTGTGTGCACGACTTGTTGAGTACTTTATGTACTCACCCCCTTGCAACAAAACATCACCAGTTGGAGAAGAAGCAACGTTTGCTTTTGAGGAAGAGTATCAGGAGAGGCGAATAACTAGGGTGCGAACCTTGTCAGTTGCCTGTGGCAGATTGAAGGGTTTCTACGCTTATATTTATTTTCGTTGCAACTTATTTCTTTTTTAGTCTTAGCCCTGCGAGGCATATTCATGTAAAGAGGACCATAAGGTCATCTAATAGTTATAATTAATTTGATAAAGTCTTTATTTGTTATCGTTGAGTATGAATGTGATAATCATCTATGTTGAACCTGTGTGCACTAGCGTGATCCTGGACTAGTGCGGAGTACAGAGAGGGTCCGGATTTGCATATTCGGGTCCCGACAGCTAGGGGAGCCAGCGAGGCCTAGGGGCGACGTGGGTGAGGGGAGGCATAGCTAGGGGCAATGCAAGGGAGGCCGAGGGGCGATGCGGGCATCGAGCAGGCAGATGGGTGACACTGGCGAGGGGAAGTGGAGAGGCGCGAGGGCAGAGAGGAATAAACTCTTTTTATAGAATGGAGGAGAAGCCAACAGGTCCAGCGCGAGGTGGACGCCTCAGCTTTTGGTAATTGGATGGATCGAGAGAAGGAGCCAAGAGGCTAGGTCAAGAAGGAGGCATTTGGAAGTTGGTATGCGTACTATCACAATCGGTTCTAACTTTAAAAACTGATCGTGATGACCATCTTCAGCACTATCGTTTTGATGTTAGAACCGATAATGATACATATAACATCACTATCGGTTATGATATCAGAACTGATAGTGATGTCGATGGTCATCACTATCGGCATCTGTCTATCGGTTCTGAGATCAGACCGATAGTAATATTTTACACCATATTTCTCATCCACGCCTAATCATCTATCACCATCGATTTTTTGTTGAAAACTTGGGAACCGACCCAAATGAAGCGATAGTGTTGTATCATTCTGTACTAGTGATTGCTTGTGAAATAATTACGCAAAGTTCGTTTTTCTATTGTTGCAAATCTATGAACAAATAATACAACTATATTACTACCATAGAACTTAAATAGTAAATAGTAAAATCTTACAAAAGTCAACTCTGCATACTTTTGAGCACTTAACAAGTTAGCTGAGTAGTTCAGAGGTAGCTAACCACAGAGAAACACCCTGTGCCTTGTAGCTAACGAAAAAAACCGAAATAATATCGTTGCTTTGATGGCTCTCCTATCATCTGAGTTCAGCAACAATACGATGATTTCTACGTACAGGTCGTGTTTTCACCAATCGAAACGTAAAACGTCAATTATATATATATATATATATATATTATAATTACTTAGGGCACTATAATCTAAAAATGATATTTTCTCTATGTATTTTCAGACGATTATTTAAAAAATTTTAGGATGCCGAGTTTAACCAATTTACTAAACTGAAATTCAAACTAGAGTTTCCTTTTTTTATGATAGTTTGGTTGTTGGTATGTGCTGATTTTATATATAAATCAGCAAAGCATGTGATCTAAACTCGTTCAAAATCTTTGAATTCGAGTATATTTTTTCAAATGTATGTGTTTCATTTGAATTGTTAAAGATGGGTATATACCCTACAACTAAAATTTTTGAAAAATATACTCGAATATGGCTTGAATTCGCGCATTTGAAATCATTGTGTCGAGGCACCATGGTGCCCCATTTAAACTTCATATATATATATATATATATATATATATATATATATATATATATATATATATATATATATATATATATATATATATATATATATATATATATATATATATATATATATATATAGGATGGAAAACGAGCTAAGTCCTCAATTTTTTGAGTTTTTTTTCAAAATTGACACAGTTTGATTTAATATCATTTTATTTCAGTTTGGAAGTATTTTAAGAATCGAGCTAACGAGTCGAGCCAGAGCAAAATCCAATTTCATTCGAAATTGACACATTTCAATGTTTACCCAATGAGCGAGTGTTATTAGAGTAATTTTGAACCGAGCCAACGAGTTTTTTTTCAGCCATATATATCTGTGTATATATGTATATATCTCTACTACTTCTAATTAGAAGTTGTGGCGGTCGTTCGTTTTCCTTCAGAACACTTGATCCGTTGGATCTAGCACGAACGACTGAGATGGAATGGGACTTAACCCGATGGTCTCGCCTCTTCCTCTCATCTTTGCACAAGCTTACATGGCTCGAATTACTCTAGCCACGACATCTTCCATCTCAAACGACCTCAACGCTGCACCACCTCCCCCTCTCTCGATCTGGCGTGCTCAACTCTCCCTCTCAAATCTCGCCGCCTCCCACTCCCGATTCTCCTTCTCTACCACCACCCCCAACATCCGCCCTTTACAAGCTGCGAGGAGAAGGACCGGCATCGGCGTGGAGGCAAGTGAAATGCTCGCAACTGAGTCTCAAATCCTATCTATGCGGCGGCTACCAGCGAGGCTCGGATGTGGAGCGGTGAAGAAGGGCAACAAAGGAGGTTGCAGTTGCGCTTTCCTCCGAGCTCGCTGATGACCTCCCCCGCCTCCGAGGCCAGCCTACAAGCCTAGGTTCTTCTTAAAGTCGGAGTAGGACGTAATGGAGGAGGCAGCGATGACCCTTGCTGGAGAACAGAGTCTAAACTAGAAACTGCGCCTTTGTCAGGGGGAAGAGGAGCACACTAGGATTTTGTTGTTGGAGAAGAGGGGCCTTCCCTCCTTCCATCCCCTAAATCAGTGGAGCTAAATGGAGGTGAAAATTAATCTGTCTCAAAGCTCATTTTCAATGGTTTGCACATATTTAGTTTTAGGAGTGTCATTATTCAAGAAGTTTAAAGTTAATTGCCCTCCTAAAATACATATATTACTTTGGTTGATGCTTAATAATACATTTCTCAAAATGATTTTTTGCCAAAAAACTAATCAAAGTAATAGTCGTCATGTGGATGATCCTTCTTTCTTTTTCTATGAGGAACCCGAATCTGTGTAGCCAAATGTGCTTGGCAGATATTTTTAAGAATTTTGAAGAAACAAATCGTTGTGATCGTTTACAAGGCACATGGCCAAACTATCCTAAATGTATGTCCCTATCTCCCTGATCTGGTTCTCTTATAGACAACTCTACATCGCACTCTCACAAGCTACTTCTACAGCAATCTTAAAATATTTGTGTGCTGCAAACGATGGGCGCTTCACTTCAAATGAGACATTTACCAAGAATGTCGTCTACAAAGTTCTTACATCATAGATATCTTATAATACAACCGAAATATGTTTTATTTGTATTCATGTTGGATAAGACTCAACATAAAACATTTGCTTATAATCTGATTTATTTACTAGCTTATCAAGATATACTCCGCTTGATGTGTGTATGAAAGAAATTGTATTTTATTGTATAGCTTATGATCCTTTCTACTTATATGTATCACTTTTTTAGAATTCCTTTGTAAAGTACGGTACCCTACTAGTATATATATACACACTGGTTTTTTGTAGGCTGCGGTATTTTTTTTCTTTTCAATTTGCAAAGATACGAGGGACCGTGATGGAGTATAATATATTAGTCAGAGCACATGTGGATTGACCTTCTTCTGTAAATCGAATTAAAGACGTACGTCACATACATGTCTGATTCCCACGAATACGTATATCTTACGTTATCTGGATCGGTCAATATTCTATGCCAAAAAAATCTTTGCAAGTCATGTTCACGTACGACCAATATTTTCGTGTCCACACTGGTAGGAGTACATACTCGAGTGTCAATACCATCTCCAAGTGATGGATCAATTCAAAGCATCCGGCCCGACGCGGTATGCACGCCAGCCAGCTCCCAATATATCGACGCCGGCCGAGACAAAAGGTACGTGCTTAATTAATTGCCTTTCGTTATCGTGCTAATCAAACAGATTACTCCTTCGCAAACTTATAGTTTGAATGGATTTATTGAAAAATATTGTGAAATATAAGACTTATAGTTTTAATGAATTTATTGAAAAATATAAATCCTATACGTAGATTTGATGAGATGTTTTTCAAGTGCTCTTATTAATTTATTCTCTCTCAATTATAATCATTTATGAGTACGACTAATGTGAGGTTATTCTCAAACTAAAAACTTTTAATACACGTTCCTGGAAGTGAAAGCCTTGTGTCATTGTTTCATCTACCTCCACCTTTCCCCTTCCCTCTTTCTACCCACTTCCCCATTTCCCTTCCTTTCTCTCTAACTCTAAAATTTCAAATAAGAAAATTTTAACTTTGAAAATTTTAAATAGTAAGTGTAAACTCAAAATCTTCAATCGAAAAATTTTAAATAAAGAATTTTCGACATGGAAAGATTGAACTCAAAAAATTTCAAATCGAAAAGTTTCAATTCAGAAAGTTTCAACTCGAAAGGTTTCAAGTCAAAAAAATTTTAAATAGCAAAATTTCACATTAGAAAGTTTCAAATCAAAAAGTTATAACTCCGAAAACTTCCAATTAAAAACTTTTGGCCTGAAAACTTTTGATTAAAAAACCTTTTGGTTCGAAAAGTTCAATTTAAAAACATCTGGTTATAAAATTTTGATTAAAAAACTTTCAAAACTGGTTAAAAAATATTTCTTATTCAAAAAACTTGGGTAAATTTGAAAAATAAAACTTTTTTGAGTTTGAAGGGAAAGAGATGGCGTCAGGTCTCGCGTCTTTGAGGGACACTACTACAAAAAGGGGATATATTAGACACGTCATCACTGACTGTATTTTTATAAAAACTGTCTGCAATGAATCTTGAGCATATTTAGCCAAAAACCGTCTGTGATGACTATTTCTAGTAAATAAGAATAGAGAGCCTCGACCTCCTCTATATTTTTAGTGTTTCCCGAGCTATTTTTGAGGTTGTTGTGATTGAGATGCGATCTGGTGGAAAGAGACCCTTGTTGATGTCGAAGACCTTGAGTCCCTTAACCGAGATTACGTAAAGTTTATTTTGAAATGGACACGATGGAAATAACAGGAGTGCTTCTTTATTAGCCAAGCGGCTGTGATAGAAAGTTTAGATTACAAGATGATCTTATGCGATTACAGAGAGTGTGAGATTGCGAATGTTTGATGCTAGATGATCCTTGATTGTCTGATCATCCTCCTATTTATCCTTGATGAAGGGATGGTAGTTAAGTTCTGGAAGGATGTCTTCCCGTCAAACGATGTCTTCTCGCCAAAAGGCGCCTTTTCTGATGATAACTCCTAGGTGGTTATGTATTTCTGTCAGTTAACTGTCTGCACGGAGAACTGTGCGGGGAAAACCGCTTGCCCCCGACCAGCTCTTCTCACTAAAGGGCGCCTTTTCTGATGATAACTCCTAGGTGGTTATGTATTTCTGTCAGGTAACTGTACGCACGGAGAATTGTGCGGGGAAAACCGTTTGCCCCGACCAGTTTGCTGGTTGGGGTGGCCATGTCACTGGTAGGAGACAATCAGTGTGAAGCTAAGTTTGACCATCCTTGACTGAACTGGTGAAAGATCTAATTGTTCAGATAGGGATGGGCTTTTTTGGCTTGGTATACTCTGGGCTTAAGTTGGACAGGCCCACTTACCAGTGCATAGACCCGAATTATTAAAAAGAGAGGGCCCAAAAAGGAAAGCAGGGTCCTAATCCTCGTCAGCTAGACCCCAAGTCTTGAGAAATAAGAATTTATTACTTAAGGCTTTTCGTTTTCTGTGACTGTATTGGGTTATACACCCGTTACTTGACCGATTTTAGGCGTGGATACATAGGAGATCCTTGCAATTCTTTTTGATAATCGAATCGACGCTTGGTCATTTTTAATGCACGTAGTATATAAAGGGGATGAAGATCTCCTTCTGAATCAAGAAAGATTCGCTTTCAAGCTCTCTTAGTTCTGCGAGCTTTTTAGAAAATAAAAAATTTTCAGTTGTTTGAGTCTCTTATCATCTCCTCTGTTTCTTCATTATTAGATATGATGAATGTATGATAAAGAGGAGTTGATGGGGGACTCAAATATCTGAAGGAGTTTTAAGAATTTTAGACTTCTTGAGAGTAAATTGAATTCAAAACTTCTTCAACTGTCTGCACTTCTCACCATCCCTCCTTGTTTCCTTTGCGATAAAAGGGAGGATGGTGAAAAGTATGGATAACTGAAGGTGTTTGAGGATATGAAGAAGTATTCGAAAATCTTTTGACTTCAATCATTCTCTTAGTTCTTTAGGCTTTTCATCTTCTGTCCTTTTATCTTCTCCCGTCGAATATGATGGAGAGTATAGTTAAGGAAAGGAGGTGAAAAGTCTTAAGGTCTAAAAGGGAGTTTGAGAAAATTAGGCGTTGCGCTAGTTGCCATTTATTAAAAGACAGTTTACTTTTTCTTGAAAACTGAAACAATGTCCTAAACTGTTAATCATCAGGCTTATAGAAGAGGGGTAAATCCGTTCGGACCTCTTATGCCCTAACTGTTCTCAAACGCAAAGATTTCCTTAAGCTTTTTCTTGCTCTCTAGCCTTCTCCTCTTCTTCCCAAAACCGATCGGCATGGATAAGTCCATTTTGACTGAGGAAAGGATTAAGGAACTAGAAGACCAAGATTTGATCCCTCCTTGCACAATGCTGCAGTGGGATCCTAGCGGAGATGACACGAAGCCGGTGCCCCAGGAAGGGCGCCTTGTATTGTTTGCTGCTCTGGTGAGGTTAGGGTTTCGCCTCCCAGAAAGTGAGTTTCTTGTTGATACGTTCGATCACTATGAAATCGAGTTACATCATCTTCCTCCCAATTCTATCCTCATTCTGAGCGTTTTTTCACATCTTTATGAGGCGTTCTTGGGGATTCCTCCTCCAGTCCGCATTTTCCGCTTTTTCTACCAATATACAAAATACAGCAAAAGCCAAGACCTATTCTGGAGTTCTTATTTTAAGCTCCAGGACAAGATGGCCTCCCAATATCCTCCTCTTCCGACCAAAGACACCTGGCGTGACTACCGGAAGGAGTGGTTTTACTCAGAAATTCCCAGGGGAAGCCGACCCCGAGTTGGACCATGGCTGAGGCGAAGAAGGAGAAAGACTTGCTGGTCCTCACTGACGAGGAGAAGGACATTGTAAAAATAATTGAGAAAATGGTGAATGGAGGTCTGACGGGGTAGAAAATTGTTTATGATTTTCTGCTCCACAAGATCAGTCCCTTGAAGAGGCAGTGCCGGTTTGCCTAGAGTCTTGAGGACGACCAGGATCCCACCAAGGATGGGCCTGGAGGTAAGTTCACTTTCCCATTACCGACCTCTTTAATCTTGACAGAATGACTATATATATAAAATTCTATTTCTCCGATCAGTGCTAACTGCCGAGGAGGCCTGGGCGAGAGTTATGTCCATGTTACGCATCTCTTCTAACAAGTCCGACCTAGCTGCTCTGGATAAGCAGCCATCCAGCCTAATCGGGCAAACTGATGAGTTAATAAATGAACGCATCATGTTAAGTATCAAGAATTTTTTTGAATCTAATTGTCTTTTATGATTGACAAATGAACTTTATTTGTAGATGCATGGTCGGAAGAGACCTACAGAACAATCTGAGGTTTCCACCTCAGCCCCTCCAGTCAAAAAGATGAAGACTAGGAGTGCACCGGCAGTAGCAGTTTCTGCTGCTGAGATTGGTGCTATCCCGACCAGCACTAGTCAAGCTTTGGTACCGACCAGAGCTACATGCTCCAAGCATACTCACGACATTACATAAGGCAAGAAGGTGTCGTTTGTTGCGGGGACACAGACAAGAACTTCTTCCCAGGTGCGTCCCAAAAAATGGTTTAACCACAATTGGGATCATAAATTTTGGCACCTTCCTACTTTCCTATTTGTTCAGGGTGAAAGTGAAGATTCGGAGGATAATGTATCTCTTATTATAAGAAGACAGAGGAAACCCTCTACCCTGGAAGCCTCTACTCTCCTAATATCGTGGGAGATAGATTCAGGGCTCCAATGTAGGTATGAAACCATATAACAAATAATCTGAGCATTTATCTTCGGAAAATATTTGTTATTAATCTTCTAGGTTATATATTTTTAGCCCCTGGGCAACTGGTTCTGATCCTCCTGAGAATCAGGGCGCAGTGGCACAGGTCGATGCTGAGGTCAACTCACTGGCTGTCCTAACGGCGACCAGTGAGGAGAACATCTTGGCGCTGACCAAGCAGGCTACTCTGACCAGTGGGCAAATGAACCCACTTGGCACTGAGGGCAACAACCCTCCGTCCAATGGTGATGAGCCATTGGTCGGTCATGATCCGCCGAACACGGAGGAGGTTGATCCTTCTCCGATGGAGACAACTGAAGTGGTCGAGAATACTGCAACAGTCGAGGAGGATACTTTTGCCGGTAGGGAGATGGAGGATCATTGTCCTGCAGAGGAGGCATTGGTCGCTTCGACTAGAGAAGAGGAGCCACCCGAGAGGATAAGCATCTGACCAATGATCCTACCACTGGCTTCTTCTTCTGGTCAGATCGACCAGACAGACTTCAAGTAAGTTTTTAACAACTTGCAAATGAAGGTCTTTGTCTCTTCCCTTTATTCTTTATTTTTTGAGAAAGGTAATTCTTAATTCATTTGCCTTTTTTCCTTTTTTTATAGCATTCGCAAGAAATGTTCGACCTATTAAATCAGCAGGCGAAGGCTTTGGCAAAAGTCGAAGTAGAAAAAACAAAAAGCAAGTATTACCTATCTATTTTGTTCTGACTCATCTACCTTGATACAGACAAGAATAAGAAATAAACAAATTAGAGAATGAACTCCTCTTGGCTCAAAATACTGCCAAGGGGTATACATTTGACCTTATTGCCGCAAAGAGGTATTATGAGGAAAAAACCGCTAGACTCCATGAAGCCTTCAAGTGGAATGAAGACAGACTTCAAAGGCTCTTCGAGGAGTATAAGAATACTCTTCAGGCAAAGGAGTCTGAAATAGCAGGTAAGGAAATAGCTCCGACCTACTTTTGCATTTATCATCATTTTTTAATGGAAAATCTGAGAACAAAAATGAATTTGGACTTTATAGATTTGAAAAATATAATGAAGGCCAATGAGTCTCAAATTTCCACTTGGGAAGGAGAGGAAATAAAGGCTGAAGAACAGAGGTCGATGCTGCAAAATGAACTGGATAAACTCACCGACCAGCTGAAGATCTTCGTCAAAGACTTGGTCACAGTTCACAGTGGTAGGATCTCTACCCTGAACTTTATCCTTGGGCAGCTTCAGAAGATTGCGATGGATTTAAAGGGAAAAGAGATACAACATACAAATCCGTCGTTTGAGAAATTGGTGGAGGGGATAAATGACCAAATGAGGATCATTCAAAAGCAAATCTCCCTCATGGCGCAAACTATGAAGATTGCACTCCAAGCCTCCATTGCTTCCTAGATAGGAAACCTCTTCGTCAAGTGAGGCATTTCTATAAGGATGTGGTGGAACTGGAAAAGCTCACGCCTGACCTGAAGCTTAGCACCCAAGAAGAAATTAATAGGAAACGTGCAGAAGTAGCTTCTGCTGTTGAGAAATACATGAGCAATGTAAAAATTACATAAAGGCAAAATGTATGATCTTACGATAATGAATAGAAAAAATATCTTTTTTTGCGTCAAATTCTACCTTGTGTGTATTTTTGTGCATTTTTCTGAGCATATCACTTTATTAGCCCCCAACTGTTTGTGTGCTGAACAACGATGTGTTCGGAATACAAACAGTTTTATAATTATCAACCAACTCTTTTACATAGTAATTGGTATTAACTAGCAACAGATCAGAGATAAAGTCATTCTAATGAGATTCAATGTAGTAAGGACTGGCTTACAAGAAAAGTCTCTATTAGATGTTATCTCACAATCCGACCAGCAACTGTATACGTTGTTGATAGAGTGATTAGTCAAAAAATGGCTTTTGTGAAGTCTTAGAGGATTATCAGAACAGACACAAAATGTATAAAAAATGACAACAAAAGAAATGATATATGTAAATGTAAAAAAGACGCTTATTTACACATAGAACCTGCGAAGATGCTGGATATTCCAAGCGTTGGATAGAGCTTTTCCATCTTCCATAGCAATCCGAATAGAACCAGGTCATGTAATTGATACTACAGTACAAGGACCTTCTCATTTGGGAGATAATTTATTCAAGTTAGATTGATTCTGGATACGCCTTAGAACCAGTCTCCCACGTTTAATGTACGTGGCTGAATCCTTTTATTGTAATATTTTCTGAGGCCTTGTAGATAGGCCACTGACTTGATTAATGCACGTTCTCTCTTTTCTTCTAAGATATTGACATCGTCTTCGCGTTGTTCTTGTCGATTAACCTATTCGTAGAGAGATACTCGTGTTGATCCTAAATGAACTTCACTTGGCAACACAGTTTATGCTCCGTAGACCAGTTGGAAAGGAGTTTCTCCTGTTGCTCTACTGGTCGTCATTCGAATGGCCCAGAGCACAGAGTAGAGGTCATCTACCCAAGCCCCCGAGCGTTTGGTAAGACGATCAAACACTCTTTTCTTTATGCCTTGCATAATTTGGCCATTAGCTCTTTCAACTGCTCCATTACTCTGAGGATGAGAAACTGAAGCGAAACAAATTTTTATGCCTATTTCATCACAATAATCTTGAAAGACCACTAACAAACTGTGATCCATTGTCAATAATTAGTCTACTAGGTACACCAAATCTAGTGACTATATTCTTCATGAAGAATTTTTTGGTAGCCTACGTTGTAATAGAGACTATAGGCTCTCCTTCAATCCATTTTGTGAATGTTCAATTTTAACAAATAAGAATTTAAATCCATTAATTGCTCTTGGTAAAGGACCTACTATATCAATGCCCCATGTCGAAAATGTCCATAACAAAGGTATTACTTGCAATTGGTTAGCAGGTAAATGCACTTGCCGAGCATAAAATTGACATTGCTCACAAGTTTTCACAAGATGCATGGTATCCTGCAAAGAAGTTGGCCAACAAAATCCTTGTCAGAAAGGTTTACCGACCAATGTTCTGTGTGAAGCATGTGCTCCACACAAGCCCCCATGTGTCTCACCTAACAATGCTTTTCCCTGTTCTTGGGTTATCGCATGAGAATACCATGTGTACCCTTCCTATATAGGGTATTATCGAGAATTTTGTACATTCGCGCCTTTCGAATTAATCTATCTTTCTCGTGAATATCCTCAAGTAATGTCCCTTTTTCTAGATAGGTTTTAAATGTTCTAATCCAATCTGAATCCTGCTCAAGGACTCCGACCTCATAACTGGTTAGGGATTGCTCTATGGATGTATCTATAGAAGGTTTAGACAGATATTCAATAAATACACCTGTTGGAACAGGTGATCTTGAGGAACCCAGTTTGGATAACTGGTCCGCTAAGACTTCAAAATGACAAAAGTATTTTTTTCAATTTCCTCACTTCATCCAAGTAGTGAGCCATTACCTCATCGGACGTTCTGTATTCCTTGCTAACCTGGTTTAAGAGGGAAATGAAGCTGGTTAATTTCTAGATCTAACTTGGTGTAGATCTATTTGTTCTCTGTGATGTAAAGTAGTAATTGGTTTTAATTGTATTATACTTAATATGTAGATAGTTAATTAAAGGAAGGTGATCTAGGCTAATAATTGGTTGTAATAGCATTATATTCAAGGTATATACATCTAGCTTGGTAAAGAGGGAATTGAAGATGGTTTTGATATAGCTTAGTGTAGATCCATTTGTTCTTTTTGAACTAAAGTAGTAATTGGTTCTAATTGCATTATACTCAAGATGTAGCTAGCTATGTAAAGAGAGAATTGAAGATGCTGAGTTTAAATGTAGCTTACATATGTTTATATATCTATTCATTCTTTGTGATGTAAGGAGCTATATGAGTTAATCGGCAAGTTTAAATGTAGCTTATATGTAGCGTATGTGTGCATGTGCACTCCTAGTGTACTTAATTCATTATTTAACACCTATTGTTACATACGTAGCGTATATGGACCGAAGCTAGATGTACGCTGAGAACCATGCAAGCGCCGAGTACATTAATGGTGTCTCCGCTTTTAGAAGAGCTACAGAGGAAGATATGTTGAACAAGGGGGTATATTTTATGCCTTTTCCATGCATTGACAGCGAGAATATGAGGATGTTTCAAAGCCCAGCGCAGATTGAAGCACACTTGATTCTACAGGGTTTCAAAATAGGGTATACATGTTAGACCAGTCACGGTGAAGAGCAGGTTATGCAGGAAGCAAGTAGTACTAATATCGTCGACGAAGTCAATGATACTCCAGATATCGTCGACGAAGTCGATGATACTCCGGATGATATCAAATGTGCTTTCGATAAGGATATGTTTCACGATGACAATTTGGATCAGATGCTACGGGATCATATCACAATTGTCCTTCATCCTTGATTGTCTATGAAGCGGAACTACATTTTTCTGTCTATACTCATCCAAGGTCCGAAGCAACCTGGGAACGATATTGATGTGTACCTAGTACCATTGGTAGAAGATCTGAACACATTGTGGACTTTTGGGGTATAGGTATAGGATGCTCACAAACGAGAGTACTTCTCTTTGCACTACTTGTTGTTATGCACCATAAATGATTACCTTCTCTTGCTAACCTGTCGGGGTAGAGTACAAAAGGAGCCAAAGCCTGAACTCACTGCTTGGATGATACCGAAAGTGTGTGGCTGAATCACTCTTACACCCGTTTTTGGATGGCTTGTTCGTAGTCAACTTCAACGACTTATTCGATCTGTACAACCTCAATGCCCTCGACGCATCACTTATGAGATGCTGGGCATTGTAAGTGTATGCAATCACGGTGTACATTCATATTGTACCGATAAATGTCAGATATATATGATTCTTGATTTTGTATATGTAGATACATGATCATGGAAGCAAAAGTAAGGGAACAACCGATGGGCTTCCTCGACCCACACATGGTGTCCAATCAAACAATGGACGAAAATTTACAAGACGTCCACTAGTAAGTGGAAAAAGTATTGCTGGCTCAATTGGGAAAAAAAATCATACTTTTACCCCACAACCAGGGGTAAATGCTTCATCAAGTTGCTATACTTATTGATTTGTACTATACAACGTAGCTTGAAGTTTGGTTGAATGACCATGGCGACATACCTGTGTAAGTTTCACTGGGTTCTACTCGTAATTATAACAAGATAGAACCGGGTAATTTACCTTGATTCTAAAAAGGGCGGCACCCACGACTTGGCACCTATCAGAAATTTACTCGAAACGCCTTTCGGTGTCTACAAAGTTTGTGGAGGTCCGCACCGAAAGGACGCAGCGACACTGAAGCATATTTATAAGTTTTCGGTATCCGCTAGTACGCAATAATCCTTTAAACTCCATAATAATACCTTTGGAACTAATTAACCCATTATATTTTGGCAGTGGCACCAGCAACCAAAGGGCACTAACCTATGTGGATTCTATGTTTGCCACAACATGGAACTCCTCATTGGTTAAAAGAAGACCAATGTCATAGAGATTTGTCAATCTTGCAACAATTGTTTCCACCTACAAATTTATATACACGCAATACTTTACTCTTCCCATCAATAGGCTTGGCAATGCGCTGAATCTGCGTTGGAACATGCTGACCTACTAAGTATTCGAGGACAACTCTGTGCCTTCTTGATGCATAAGGTCATTAATCTAAAAGACGAATGCCACTCAAGCCTCGCCTGATGAGTTGTGAATTTATTAGATACCATTTGGATTAATTTGTGAACCTTGTGCTGTGAATTTGTGAGTTGTAGTTCTGAATTCAATTGTTTTTTATATATGTGAGTTGATTTCTGAAATGGATGCGATGTACACTGTAGTGTGCGATCAGAGTTGATTTCTAAAATAGATGCGCTGTATGTTGATACGTGATCTGAGCTCATTTCTGAAATGTATGTCATAATAATGCTGGTGATACTCTGTACTGTCTTTTGTTTCAGAGGGCATGGCTAGCATTCCCTGAGGCTAGCCAATAAATCAAAATTTAGTAAAAACTGGAAAATCAAAATCACAGACAGTTCTAAAGAAGAATCGTCTAGGATGAAACTACATCCGAGACGGTTCCAATCCCAGAAATTGTCTGTGATGAGAGGCTCATCTCAGACGGTTCCAAATTGAAACCATCTGTGATGAGTTTTTTCACTGACAATTGAAACATCGCCCTTTATGACATGTTATCATCACTGACACTTTGATACAGACGGTTCACAAAACCGTCTATGATATGATTTGTGAACCGTCTGTGATGTAGGGTTGTGCAGTACTAGGAGGATGCAATAAAGTGCTACCACTTGAGACGTCCTCGTCCGGTGCTTCTTAATCCTTCCTCAGATCTGATCGGAGGGCATTAGCTCGATACGATTGGCGAGTGCAACAAGTACCTAATTAGCGATATGATCTTGCCGCGCGCATGGGGTTGCAATGCAATGCATGCATGCAGCGCGCGGACGTCAATGGAGCTCATGTTGCCTGATCGCCAGGACTACCAAATTAAGAGCCAGCGCCTGGCGATTGATTGATTGATTCCCTCCCTCACGTAAAATTGTACGTGTGGTCAGGATTGCTTTCTCTCGTACGACCGCACGTTAGGTCGCTAGCTAGTCTACAGTACACACTCTCTGTTAGTCAGATGGAGATGGAAACATTCCATTTCCATGGGTGTGGGGTCATGCCAAAGTGTATCTGCGTGTGTGTGTGTTTTTTTTTGAGTTTGTGCCCAAATAAAGCCAACATTTGAAAACTAAGCCAAACTTCGGTGTTTCTAAAATTCGGAAAACCAAATTGGCCGCCCAAGCTTAGTTAGCCCAAAAAATGAACAAGAGAGCTAAGGAAAACAGAAACCTACCGAAATCTTGATATCAAACCAAATGGTAGCTAAATCTGATCGAAGTTGACAAAATATGGTTTGGCAGACTTTGGCTATTGTGGACATAATTAAAACCAAACAACCACGTCGTAGTTTTTTTTTCCAAGAAGTTAGTGTTTGACAAACTGTGGAAAAAAGTAGACAAGCTAGTGTTTTTCCGGAGAATCATTCCCCGGCCATTCTGTGCTCAGAGAAGATTACATGCATTTAGGCACCGTGCTAAGTCGAAACATGTCGACAAAAAATTGTGAGCAATCTCCACATGCACTTAATTAATTGTCACCTAAAATTAACAGCATGAAGTAGACCATATATGATCACTTAAGTTTCGATAACTAAGCAAACCCAAAAGAAAAGAAAACTAAGCACGCAGATGTGCTGGTAATTGGGCCCATGCATGTATCTGTTTGCTGATTTAGGGAACGTAGACGTCTAATAACCTAGACTTCCGGGCGAAGTCATAAAGAAAGTAACATGCCCACTATGTAACACGAAATCCTGAGTGTGTGAAATGTGAATACTTAGGACCTTAATGTATCTAGCCTTTTCCTGTCAATTACTATCAGCAGATTTTTACAGTTAACCAAATGCACGTACGTGCTATAATTTGCTGACTAGCTTGCACGTTTTGTGCGTGTAGGGCTAATTTGTTAGGCGAATAATCAAGCTCTCAATTGCTTGCAGTTGGATTAGATTATTGAGGTGGTTTTACCCGGCCAGTTAATTAGTGATGCACGACATACGTCATTAACGAGTCATATTTACGCAGCGCACGCGATGTAGTATTATTTTCACATCTCGTACGTCAAGGAAAAAAGAAAGCTACTAATTAAGAGCTCTAGATTAAAATCAATATAAGCCGTCCATTCCTTTCACTACCTTGGAAAAGGCCATCAGTGGCGGTTCATAACTGCCATCAGTGGCGGTTTTTGGACCGTCACAGATTTAGTGCCACTGGTAATCGAGGATTATCAGTGGCGGTTCTAGAACCGCCACAGATAACACTATACGTGGCGGTTTTGGCTAGAACGACCATCGATATTCGGGTATTAGTGGCGGTTCGAGCCAAAAACCACCACTAATAATACAATTATCAGTGGCGGTTGTTGGATAGAACCGCCACTGATACTCAAATATCAGTAGCGGTTCTAGACCAAAAACCGCCACTGATAATACGACTATTAGTGGCGGTTTTTGGCTAGAACTGCCACTGATACAACTATCAGTGGCGGTAGTATATAAAACCGCCACTGATAGACCTAGTATCAGTGACGGTTTTTTTATAGAACCGTCACAGATATTACTTCAGTAGCGGTTTTGGGCTAAAACCGCCGCTGATAATCCCACACACGAAAATAAAAAACTGGCATTTATGGCTAGCCTCAGGCAGCGCTAGCCATGCCTCTTCATTATGTACATAGGCAGTAGGAATACATTGAATTATTGAAATTTGAGTATACATATTAGTACCTATTGTTGTTATAGACTAACCAATATAATCCGAAATAACATGTATTGCTAATTGCTGATACAAACCATCCAGGAAAGAAAGGAGGAAAAAGAGAGCTGCTTAACTCTAGCTGCATAGTGCAAAACTCATAAATGATATGGATAACACAGAGTAGTGAAGTTTGCAGGAAGAGACACAAATTTCTAGAAATACAAAAAATGAAGAATCTAGGAGATAGTACATGGTAGCAGTTAAAGTGACTGAAGAATCCAATATACTGTATCTGAAGAAAGACAGAGGCATGAACTAAATACGAAAATTCCATACCTCCGTAGCAGCAAGGTTCTTTTTTTGAGAGTTCCTTTACAGACCACTTTGACTGACATGGTTTGCCATTGTTTCATACATCATAAACTGAATTGATGGTTTACATACATAACAATTTACACGGTTCACCCTATGGAACTACATATATAGCCATTAAATTTTGGTTCTGATGTTCTGTAAAATAGACAACCAAGCATGATTACTGTCACAACAAGTCCTTTTCAGAATCCTCCTATGCCTGCCAAGCTTGCAATTCTTGCACACAAATTTCATGTAGCAGTGAGGACCTATGCACATGCGTATATGGATTGCCATGTCAAAGATATTGTATTTAAGTAAGTGAACCGATCTAGTCCTCTTTTTGTTTATTAAAAACAGACCTATAAAAAACACATAATATGTGGTTGTAGCCCACTGATTTGTAATATAAGTATGGCTTATTTGCACATAATATCGCAGACATGATATACATAAACCAACTAACAATTATAAATCTACACTCATGTATAAGATTGAGTTGTCTTATTTGCCTCCAAAAACAATTTTACATATGTAACCAAACGCAGTTTTGGAACCACAATACAAACATAGCAAACTTTGAAACGTGAGGATTGAGAACATCCTGGAAGATCAAAGCATCCAAGTAGCTTACTAAAAATATGAAATAAGAGATCGTTCATCTTATATGCACAACATACCCACACACTAACCTATGCCCTACATGGTATGCCCATACCTATGGTTGTTATATAATTAAGAAGATAACCTATAAGAAGATGCATTTTGATTACTTGTACCATGCTATTCCATTAGCTCCTTCAAGATGTGATCTTGGAAATGTAGAAATTTTTCTCTACTCCACAAAGCAAATATATAATATAGAACTAAAAGAGAATGGCAAATACAACTCCATATTCGATTTATTTGGATAGAGAAACAACAAAGCTCTACCTTAGCAGTCAACCAGGCATAAAGCTACAGCGTTTATATGCAATAGGAAAAAGAAGTAACAAACTGAGTAGCTATTGCATTAAACACAAACAAAACATTAGTCTTGACAATAGAATATCAAACTAACCATTCCTTTCTCTATAACCCTCCAAAAAACGAAGCGATCGATCCATGTACCATGCATGTAATCGCTGCATCATGGGTGTTAGACTTTTTAACTTCGAAGCGGTGACTAAGAGCTTCCCTACATCTTGTGCATGATTCTCAAGACATGGATTCTGGCAGGAATTGATGGCGCTTACCATAAAAGTTGAGTTTACTGAGCATAGACCTTGCCAAATTTGCATGATGTTTATCTTCATCGATGACCATGACACTAAGCCCATCAAGAGTGCGTCATACATTCTTGAGCCATGAGTTTCTCCATGCTAGAGTTATTCGGTTTTGAGATTTATTTTTGTATGCGAAGCACTTGATCCCGATGAGCAATTATTTCTAAGAAGAAACCAGCATGATAAGCAAGAAAAGCAAGATTCACTCGTAAAGTACATGCTACACTAGCACAACCACTAAGAAAAGAAGTGGCATTGACGAAAGTACATGCTACACTCGTAAAGTATATTTATAAGTGTCACTCGCATGTGTGTGTGTTCTGAAGAAGACAAAAGTACATGCTACATTACCACAACCATGACAAAATAAGTGACATTGGCAAAAGAAGGGGTTCCCATTTGAAAGGAACAAAGAGTTATTTACACTTTGTAATGAAACAAATTGAAGTAAAAAGCCTAAACTAGTGGAGGTAAACTAGAAGCCTCGGGTCTTGGAGGTTGAAGACATGTGATTTGGGACAATAGTATGGATGACTGGATCGTTGTTGTCTTCATCATAAAACTCGCCATTTTGTTGATTATTTCCTTCATGATGAAGTAGGCGAGCTGGCCTCAATGCCTTGGATTTGGAAGAAGCAGTCCTAACGTAGACAACTTGAGGCGCTGTAAGTATAAAAAACAAAATTAAGAGAGAATATAGAAATTGAGTGGTGTGAATCAATGTGTCATGTCAGCATGACTGACCTCTACGTCATTGTCTTTTATTGTGCATGATAAGATTTCGCGCATGTACTGGCACACGAAGTACCCACATAAATTTGTTCCTTTCGGCTGCTTGTGACACTGCAAAAATCGAATGAACTAAGATGTCGTCGAAGGAGCTATTTACTATGAAATATGATATAAGAGTATTCCTTTCGTATGCGTGCGAAACTTCGTACAGATTGTAAGGGATTTGTGGTATGGGCGGTATCTCGAGCTCTTCTGACAATATCTTTTGAACGCCTCATTCACTAAATGTGTCATCTCTTCAAAGTCTTTTTTAGGTTTATCTAGTGGATCCATGATCAGCATCTTGCTCTTTTCTGGATGAATTATTACGAGAATCCAATGGAAGCTACATACACATGCATGATGCCACCATTAGTCCTTACATCGAGTAAATAACGAAATAAGCGAGTAATTTAACTAGCTAGTGAGCAACTTACTTAAAATTGTATGGCAAAAGTATAAACTCCTTGTCTTGTAGTTTAATCAAAACTTTATATACGTACTCCTCGACCTCCTTTGGTACTCTTTTGATTTCATGTTGGCAAACCGTTCCCGGGTCGAGGAATCCCACTGGCCCCTTGGTTCTTCGTACTTCAATCATCTCGTATCTATATAACGAATTAGTTAGACATGAAATTTATCGGTATTACATGAATGTAGGCCAAGATTAATATATTAGACACTTACAGTGACCAGCATCTCAAAAAAGATATGTCGAGGGTGTCGTGATAGAACAAGTTGTGCAAGTTATCGAATTCTATTAAGAAGTAGCCATGGCCCTCAAGGTGAAAATGTTCCTCACGGAAAATTGCAGTGATCATCTTTGGAAGTACGTCTTGGTTGGATTGATCTAAGTACCATGCATGTAATCGCTGCATCATGGGTGTTAGACTTTTTAACTTCGAAGCGGTGACCAAGGGCTTCCCTACCTCGAATTTCAATCTTTGTTGATCATCTTGGTCATCGACTTCGCCTTGCCCTTACTTTTTGTCGCACGACATCATACTCGTTCTGGCCTCGCTTTGATCCGGTGATCTGACTTGTCTAATGTACCAATTTTGGGATCGAGGTTGTAGGTTTGTCATTTGAAGTACCGGTGTTATAGGTTTACGCTTTGGAGTACTAACGGTGGCCATCTTGATGGGGTCCTCAATGCATTTCTTTTCTACCTCATTTTGCTTCTTCCCGTTTCACTCTCGGTCTTTGTAGCGGATCACGAGGATTATCTTGCGGAGAGGATGGCACTTGCATGGTCCAAGACGATGTCACGCTTGCGCCATTGGATGAATGAGTGGGCGGCACTTCCTAGAGTAGTTATCTCATCATTGGTGGGTTTTCGGTCCGATCTCGACAAGCGTGCAAATACCGTGTCCACTTGGACCTTTGCATAACTGGCGCTATCGGGTATTGTGCAGACACCCCTTCTTGGCACGGATAGACTACCCCTGTAGCGCACTGCATAAATATGTTCATCACGCACGTTGAGTCGACAGGTGTGGGGTCCCGTATGTCGCCCACGGGATAATGGTTGTTGTCCGCTTACGCCAATGGCGTGGGCGCGCAATCGCTAACGCGACGACTGTAGGATCGAGAAAACGTTGTGGGCTGCGATCGACTCAAGGCTTGTTGTACTTATCGTTCAACTTGTTCTTCAATGGTGCCTTGTATTTCTCGCAGAACCCTTTCCTTCATCATTTCCATTTCCTTCTCGGCCGCTCATCTTTAGCTCTCTTGAGCTCCTATAAGAGTCTCCGTGCTCGGGAATCCACTCCTCCATGGAACCTTGACCCGACGCCTCGTGTCCAGGCCAGTGGTGCTCTTTGTTTCCTAGGGTCGCTTGTTAGCTCGTCTTTCTCCCCGTCTCGGGTGAAAAGATCCTTGGGTGGATCAGGCGTGAAACTCGTGAACTCGTTGCGTCATTGCTTCGTCTTCACGCTCTTGAATGATAAACCCCGAGAGACAACATATACGCCTCGCTAGCACGTAGTGCTTCACTCGGTCTGGTAGTCCGATCAAGGGACTTGTGCCAGCCAATTGGACCGCTTCTAATTCTTGCCTCTCCCATTGAGCAATTTTACCCGCGTACCCACTCGTGCCAAGTCTGTGGGGGTGAGTATTCCTTCTTGCGATGCTAATGTGGTCCTCACTGGACTTCCTTGCTGCTTCGATTGCTTCATCGCCACAAACTCATCCCAATATGGCTCCAATCTTGGGTACTCTCCGATGGCTGACCGGTTTTGCTTCACATAATTTGTGTTCAGCCTCGCCTTGAAGTTTCTCCACGCCGCATCCATGGTCATCAATGCGTCGCGACGCACAAGATCTTCGGCTCCTTCGGGAATTCGAAGGTTTCTTTGAGCTCATCCACGATCCTCTTTGGTGGCTCGGGGCACTTTATGCCAATCCGAATAGGTGATTGGCACTTTATCCCTTACGATGTACCCGCATGTTGACCTGTATTTTGCTGCTGATTTTCTCGGTGCAACAGGGGCCCCAGTATCTAAGACCTCTGAGATGGTGTACCGCCTTGAGCTTCTTAGTTTTCCTCGTCCTCGGCGTCTTGCAACAGGAGCATCATCCGCAATGCGTGGAGGCCTCGGCACCTTCGGTGGTTGGGTGGAGGGTAAGGTACCTGCTCGGGCTCTCCTCCACTATAGGCTCGGTTTCGGGCTCCATTAGAACTACAGTTCAACCCGAAACATAATTTTCGTCAATTATTACAGAATCATCTCACGGAATTTCAAAGTACAGAATCATCTCATGAAAATTATTTTGCAAGTACAATTAATTGAGTAAACAAGCTTTGAAGCTAAGGTTGCCAATGGCAATGGTAAACATGACTAACTTACAGTGTATAACAGGATTAAATACTTCGTTCTCGCTGAAATGGATTTCCCAAGTGTTGGAAACACATGGAAACTATTTAAACACTGAATTATATATACCCACTAAAAGGGCACATCAATCGGCATATAAAATTTGTATAGTTAAAACAATGTAGAAACAACTATGCAAAGCAAGGGCACTCATAAATGTTCTTTTTCTTATTACTCTAGCCATATCGATCACATGTGGAAGGGGAGAGCTTTTTATTTGTATGTGTAACAAGTGGCGACTTGGAGGAAGAAAAGGGAAGGGAAGGTAAGGAAGGTGGAGAGGGAAAGAAGGATAGCATGCATGTGGGTCCTCTTTAATAATTAATTCATTTTGATGACCATGGATGCCACTGATATTCTTCCGCCATTTTCAATATAGAACCACATCGATAATTATATTTGTGGCGGTTCAAAAACCGCCACAAATAGACCGTCACCTATTGCAGGTTTTGGCGTATTGAGAGCTAAAAATTTCAAATGGCGAGCTAATTCTCAATACAATATTGTTTTGTTAGAATTTACTTATATACTATTAGGTTTCATGTCCTAAAAAATTATTTTATTATAACTTAGAATTAACCGCACTAAGTATGCATTTTTTTAAAAAGTTCCATACTCACAGAGTATGATCCGCCACCTTGCATATACCGTTTAAACATAGAAATTATATGAAGTCATAATGGCCACCTATTACGCACACGTGAGTGCGCTTTAGTAGAAATTATATGACGTCATGGATTTATTTTTGGCCTCTGTCTATCTAAACATGTGCTAAGGGGGCATATTTGCGTGTGTATGTGTGGTATGCATGTTTGTCTTTCTTGTAATCGCAAAAGAAAGTGCACTCACTAGATGCTCCCAATTGGTCTGACTATTTACGAGGCTCATGGTGAATATTATTCGACATCGTGCTCAAAGTTCTAACAGATCACTACAATTTTGTAATATTCGTTAGTAGATTATCAATCTTGCGAAGTGTGCTCTGGCAAATACCACACATATTTTTGTGCTATCCTCACTACCAGAAACCACATGTTTAGTGATGGTTAAGAATTTTCTTAGACGAGCCCACAACCAATCGTTGGGAATTTGTCCCTCTAATTAAACATTTCCAATCATTTATGTGATGAAATCGATTAAACATTTTTTCGCCAAAGTATTCATTAGTATTTCATACTGGGCTAATTTAGGAAAAGAAATTGAACTTACATCATTCTCCCAATTAAGAGGCGGAAAAAGATAAGGCGATGTGTGAAAATCGGTTGAAATGAAGCCAAACACAAATTAATGGAACATGAATAATGAAGAAAGGTACTCCTCGGTGCACTCACTAGATGCTCCCAAAACCTTGACGGGACGGCGTCGGTGCGTGCGGCGTCGTCGGGCGAGGGCGTCGACGGGGCGGCGTCGTCGGGAGGGCGGCGTCGTGGGAGGGCGTCGAGCGCGGCGCGGGCGAGGTGTCGGCGGGGCGGCGTCAAGCGCGGGAGTTTGGGTTTAGGGCGCGGTAGAAGGACGGGAGTTTAAGGGTTTAGGGTGAGTTAGAAGCGGTGGTATCTATTATTTATAGACGGAACATTATCAGTGGCGGTTCTTAAAAGAACCGCCATCGACATCTGATATCCGTGGCGGTTCTTTATACGAACCGCCACGAGATATTATCGATGGCGGTTCTTTATACGAACCGCCACAGATACATATATTATTTGTGGCGGTTCTTTATACAAACCGCCACGATAATCAGACGATGGCGGTTCTTTTTAAGAACCGCCATCGATAATATATTATCTGTGGCGGTTCTTTATTTGAACCGCCACGAGATAATCAGATCGATGGCGGTTCTTTATACGAACCGCCACAGATAATGTTATCGATGGCGGTTCTTTTGAAGAACCGCCACCGATGTGCCTCTATACCTCGAAATTTGTTTACGAATCTTATACTGTTGTATTGTCGAATAGCGTACTGAGTTGAAGACCTAGTTTTTGGTCTTTGCGCAATTACAGCGTTTTCGATTTTGTCTAATACTTGTAAAGCAAATACATAAGCGCTTTCTGAGAAAGAATCAAGACTCCTTTCACCGATGGACTCAACAAACTCTCCAAACTTTCAACCGGATAGAACACTATTTTGTCATCCAAGCAAAACAAACAAGTACTCTTGAACATCAAACAATCATCAAAACTAGCAAAGTCCAAAACTGACTCAAAGACTGAAAAACTAGCACATAGCTAGGAAACAAAACCGAAAACAGACTTTAAACTACCATGCACAAGATTATCTTCAACAGTGGTCATCATTAGGGTTGATTACATAGAAGAAGACTTGTGCGGCCTGGTCATCGCCGGCGGGAAGGCGCTCGCCCTGCCCAGGAGCTGGCTCCGCCTCTGATATTTTGCCATTACTCTTATATAGCTAATTATTTTCTTTCACAATTTGCCCTTCTTCATGATCGTCGCGATGATAGGTAGCTTCCTGAGTGGTTTCTTCCTCGAGCCTGATGTTGCCATCTACGAAAGGAGGCAACTCATCAAACTGGTTGTACTCTTCCTCATCCACGACATTCTCAACTCCGACGATCCATCTTTTCCCCTGAAGAACTACATGGCGGTTCTTATCTGCCGGGTCGATTACATAGAAGACTTGTGCTATGTGCTTCGCAAGTACGAATGGTTCATCTCTGTATCCGACATGTTCGATGTCCAAAGTAGTGAAGCCGTACTTGTCCACCTTGACACCCTTTGGGAGTTGTACCCAACAACACCGAAACATTGGGATCTTAAAAATACAATAGTCGAGCTCCCAAATCTCTTCTATGAACCCATAGAAGCTACTCTTCTTACTGCCTGTGTTGTCATAGGCATCTATGCGAACACCACTATTTTGGTAAGTGCTTTTGCTATCCCGAGATCTCGTGTAAAGGTATATCCATTTATGTCGATCCTTGCCATGTCAAGATTGTACCGATGGCCCTTTTGCCACCACCTCAACATGACACTCGCTTCCTTCCATCATATGCTCTTTGAACCAATGATTGAACAAACGGTTATGCTCTTTTGTTACCCAAACCTCGATCGTCCACGATTTTCCTCTCGTAGCTTGTCCTTGTGCATGTCCATATACGAGGACACCTCAACCGATCAAGCAAAACGTGAAATGAGCTTTTGAATAATCCATGATCGTAAGAATTTGTTGATTTCCTTCCAATCGTCCCTTTCCCACCAGCCTACCCTCATGTCGAGATACGAGCACTCCTACCGTTCCACCCCTCCATGTAATCCACGCAAAACTCGATAACCTCCTCGGTTGCATAACCTTCCACAATGCAGCCCTCCTAGAGATCGATTGCGTACATACTTCTTCAGATACCCATGTACCTTTGAGCGGGTACATCGATGCAGAATACGGGGCCACATACATTTATCTCATTCACAAGGTGAACAATGAGATGAACCATTATATCGAAAAATGATGGAGGGAAATACATCTCTAGTGGCATAGTGTCTTGACCACATCATTCTGCAGCTCGTAAAGTCCGATGGGATCGATGACCTTCTCGTGAAATCGTGTTGAAGAAGAAACACAACCTCATGATTGCCTCTCGGACCTTTTCGTGCAAAATACCTCTAATTGCAATAGGAAGCATTTGTGTCATCATCACATGACAATCATGAGACTTCATGCCGCTTAACTTCAAATCTTTCATCGAGACCAGTTTCTTGATGCTTGCGAATGTAACCGACGGAACTTTCACACCATGCAAGCATTTGCAAAGTTCATTCTCTCTTTCTTGAAAGAATGTAGCAAGTCGGGGAAGGTAAAGTCGCCCTTTCCCGGTGTCCTGAGGATGTAGCTCAGCTCTGATTTTCATATCTTCCAGGTCCCTTCGTGCCTTTAGTCCGTCCTTAGTTTTGCTAGGAATGTTCAGCAAAAGACCAATCAAGCTATCACATACATTTTCTCTCGTGCATGACGTCTATGCGGTCGAACTTCTAAGTCCTTCCAATAGGGCAAGTTCCAAAATATCGATCTCTTCTTCCATGTGGTCTTCTCGATCGAGACCTCGATGTATTATTACTATCTCCCTTTCCAAGTACGACATTAATATCCTTAACCATATCATATACCTCTTCCCCACGACGAGGCCTTGGGGCTATACCATCCTCTTTTGTCCCGTCGAATTGTTTTTTCATATTGCGGTAGGGGTGATTCCTGCGAAGGAACCTACGGTGATGCATGTACACGTTTTTCTCGAGTTATTGAGCCACACACTAGCGGTTTCATCCATGCACTGGGGGCATGCTTTGGCCCCTTTTATAGTACGACCGGATAGGTTACCAAGGGCAGGGAAATCATTGATGGTGCAAAACAACAATGCCCGTAGGATGAAGTACTCTCGCTTGTACTCATCCCATACCAGTACACCTTCGCTCCACAAGATCACAAGATCTTCCACCAATGGTTGTAGGTATACATCAATATCATTGCCAGTTGTCTCGGCCCTTGGATAAGCAATGACATCATAATGTACTTTCGTTTCATACACAACCAAGGAGGAAGGTTGTAGATCTGAGAGTTACGGGCCAAGTGCTATGAATACTACTCATGTTACCGAAAGGATTCATTCCATCCGTACTCAACCCAAACCTTACATTCCTCGGTTCATTCCCGAAGTCCATCCTAAAGAGCCTATCGATGGTTCTCCACCGCGTAATCGGCAGGTGTCTCGACTTTCCATCCTTTTACGCTCTTACGAGGCCATCGCATCGATTGGGCATGCTTTTGTTTCCAAATAAACGCTTCAACCGAGGTATTACCGTAAATACCACACCACTTTAGCGGAGCCCTTTCTTCACCACGGTGCCCTCATTGTCATGGCCTTTACGCTTGTATCGTGATGATTTGCACACGGACATACATGCATGTCTCAGATACTCTTTGCGATAGAGTATACAATCGTTTGGACATGCATGTATTCTTTCTACTTCCAATCCCAATGGACATACAACCTTCTTAGCTAAATAAGTGGTTATCGGCAATACGTTTCCATCCGGAAGCATGTCCGCTAAGAGTTGTAATAGCGCCGTGAAACTTTTATCGGACCAACCATTGCTTGCCTTCAATTTTAGAAGTGAAAGCACGGTGTGCAACTTTGTGTATTCCTCCTTGCAACCCGGGAACAAAGGTGTGTCCGAGTCGTCCAACAAACCCTTGAATTGATTAAACTCTCTCGACTAGTGTAGTTCCCTCTCGCATCGCGCAACATCCGAGCAAGATTATTATCGTCATCAATGTCCAACCTATCCTCATCGGATCCATAATCGATGTCACCGCCATAATGCCTTCTCCATCATCCAATACGTTATCACCTTCATGTATGTTTTCCTCTTCACCGTGACTTGTCCAACGTGTATAGCCAAGTACAAAACCTCTTGAATCAAGTGCAAGTGGATGTGCTCTTTGTCCAAAAACATTTTCTCATTCTTGCAATCAATGCATGGACAATGTATGTACTCCGTCTTCTTGTGCAACTTGTTCTCCTCAATGCTCTTAGAAAAGCGAGATACCCCATCGATGTAATCTCTACCGTAACAGTTCGCATTGTACATCCATCTCCTATCCATCTAAAATCAATTAACATATAAAAATTGATTAAAAACTAATCTAATTACTTATCATCTAAATGAGCTAGATAATAAATTCATCATCTAAAAATGATGAGCATCCACCTACCAAATTAGCTAAAATTTCATGTATATTAATATCCAATAATCTTAATTAAATAAATTTAATATATGTCCGCACTAATGGAACCAAATTAATAGTAATTAAAAACTAATCAATACTTTTCCTGTAAAGAAGCTAGATAATAAATTCATCATCTAAAAATGATGAGCACCCACCTACCAAATTAACTAAAATTTCATTTATATTAATACCCAATAATCTTAATTAAATAAATTTATTATATGCAAGATGTATATGTCCGTACACTAATGGAACTAAATTAATAGTAATTAAAAACTAATCTAATTACTTATCATCTAAAAGAGCTAGATAATAAATTCATATATATGCAAGATGTATATGTCCGTACACTAATAGAACCCAATTAATAGTAATTAAAAAACCAATCTAATTACTTATCATCTAAAGGAGCTAGATAATAAATTCATCATGTATCAAATTAACTTAAAATGCAATTAATATTAAATATATGCTTAATCATAATTCATCATCTATAAAAGGAACACAACATCATCTAATGAACCTAGCTAGGAAATAAATTCATCAACTACAAAATGGTAGCTAAATAAAAATAAACAAAATCTAAACTTTTCATCTCATCTACATATAAATCCTAATTAAACTTGGTTTAAAAATTAAATTGCAACAAGATTAACACAAATCAAGAGAGGAGAAAAAATAACTCACCAAGGAACAACTAGAGGAAGTAAGAGCACAAGAATTGGAGAAAACGAAATCTGAAATTTAGAAGTTTTGGTTTGCTCTCGGAAGAAGAAGACCAAAGGTCTTTTCTCGACCACCTATTTATAGGCAATATTATTAGTGGTGGTTTTTAACTAGAACCGCCACTGATAACATTATCTGTGGCGGTTCTATCCTCGAACCGCCACTGATAATTCATTATCAGTGGCGGTTCGAGGATGGAACCGCCACGGATAATCCAATAGAATCAGTGGCGGTTGGAGGATAGCACCGCCACTAATAACCTAGTTATCAGTGACGGTTCTAGCCTCCAACCGCCACTGATAATGTATTTGTTATCAGTGGCGGTTCGAGGATAGAACCGCCACTGATATTTTTCCCGCCATTTTTTAAATAGAACCGCCACTGATAATTATCTTTGTGGCGGTTCGAAAAAAACCGTCACAAATAGACCGTCACCTATTGCAGGTTTTGGCGTAGTGTTTGAATCTAATGGTTGAAATCAATTTAGATCTAGTTATACAACCACCTATAGTCTTGATAGCAAAATTAAGAGAGGGGGTAAAAGTGTAAAAAATCCTATCATACTATTTGTCCTTTACAGTAAAACACGTCCTGTGATCCTGATCAATGGTAGATGAATGGATAAGAAGTCTCTAAAGATCACCAGGTATTCGGTGAATCCAAAACTGTGAACGAATTAGGAAAAGTCTAAAATACCCTTGATGATGGATAAGAAAAGTCTAAAATACCCTTGAGGAATGGATGATTAGATTTGATTTCTACTACCACTACTTACTACCTATCTTATCCACCGTAAAATTTCTCACTAATTAATACGTGACGTGTCAGCGTGAACCGTTAACGAAGTTTACTAAGAAATGCTGCATCGCGGATAAATAAGACCTTTTATGAAATAATACTAATATCTGCAAACGTACAATATGTCACAGACAATTAATGGTTAACCATGCTAATACATTGCGAGGTACTGTAACACCCTGAAATTTACTCTAATTTAATTTTGGAGTATTTTTTATTTTTGGGAATTTCTCAGAATTTATTTGAATTTAATTTGGATTTATTCATTTTTTTGACCTTTCTTGAATTTAATTAAATTCATGCAAAGTTTTATGCAAAGTGTTATTGGAAATATTTTATCTAAGTTCTAAATGTTCCAAAATATTTTCCAAAATTTTTCTAGATTTTTTCAGGTATTTTTGCTATTTATTTTGGCTTTGTTTAATTATCTGAATTATTTTAATTCGAAAATCATTAAAAATCGTATGAATAGTGTCGGGCCGAAACATCTACCCGGCCCAGCACTGCACCTCGGCCTAGCCCGTGCCGACAGCCCACTCAGCCCGCGCCGCGCAAACCCTAGCCGCCGCGCTTTCGGACCGTTGGATCAAGATCCAACCGCTGTCGTCGCGCCACGTCGCCCGCGCGCGAGCGCCTTCGGATCATCGCCGCTCGGACGGTCAGGATTTCGCCACATCGCTTCATTCCCGCGAGATCGCCGGAGGGGCGTGGGCTTTGATGAACGTGATTTCCGCCGCCTGTAGCGCGCACGTCGAGGCAGCCTTTAAGTTTCCGTTGAGGGCGTCGTGCAGAGATCTTCACGCCGCATCTTTTAACCCATCGCACGCACGTCGAGACGCTCTAGAGACTACAGGAGAGCTCGTCGTAGTTACTCGGTTACGTCGCTGTAGCTCTTCGCCTTTTGCTCGCGGTCCGTTGAGTCCCTGCCGTCGCCAAGGCCACCGGAGTAACGCCCACCCCGAGTCGCGTCGAACACGCCAGTTCTTCATGCCGGAGAAGCCCCGTAGCACCGTTGGCTGCGTCGTCTTCCTCAGCTCCGGCGACCTTCTCTTTCTGCGCCGTCGTCTACCTCGCCAACCCTCGCCGGCCGTCCGATCGCATCGCCGCTTCCGTGCGTCCACGCCGCCTTCTCTCGTTGTCTAGATTAGATCTATACCGTTAGATCTGTTATGGACGGTGTAGATTAACTCTAAGGTTTACACGTTAGTTGAATCTTGATCGTTGGATTTAGATTGAATGGCTTAGATTAGATCTAATTTCTGCGCTATGTTTTAATCTCAACCGCTGGATCGGTAGTGTACGCGAGAGATTGCGCCGTGTAGCCTGATGAATAGTAAACAGCTCGGGTATTATGGGCCGTTGGATTAGATCTAAATGATAGCAGTGGTTTGAGATGTGGCGCACGGATCTGTGCCATTCAAATTTGAACGTGCGGCTGAGATGGTCTCCACCGAATCACGTGCAGACGCGTGCGCACGTTGACCGGGAAGCAGACCAAATCCTAACCGCCAATTTTTGAACGAGCCGTCGCGATGTCGACGCGTGTCGTCGCGTAAAACCGAGGCGTCGCAGTGGCGGCACGGTGCTGGCCGTTGGATTTGAGGGCACCATTCGATGCGCGACGTGTGGCCGTGCGGGAATCGAGGCGTCGCCGAGCCGCGCAGGCATAAGATCTGACCGTTGGTTTAGCGAACGGTCTAGATTTTGCCGCGTGTCGCGTCGGGATTGGCTGCGCATCGTTGCTGACGCCACGGCTTGCGTCAGCTGGTGCACGGGCACAGTGCCGCCAGACCACGGTGGACCAGAGCCGGTCGTGGACCCAGTCCATGGACCGGAGTGACGTGGCTGCACCAGGAACTGCCACGTGTCAAGCTAACATCATCGCTGAAAGCATAAATATTTTTGTATATAAAAATATTTTGGCCGAAATTCATTTCTGTGCTGACGTCATCATGATGCGATGCTGACATCATAAATGCAATTTTTTAGTATAAAAATAATTCAGAAAAATCAGATTTTCTAATTTCTGTATTTTCATATTTTATTCAAACTTCAAATGGCTATAACTTTTGCATTTTAACTCGGATTTGGGTGATTCAAATTTCTAAAAATTCATAAAATTGTGATCTCTTTAAAGGTGAATTTCATTTGAATTTTTGAGGTCATTTAGTCCTCTGTATTAGATATTTATTGCATATATTGTTCGTACGCGTAGACGCAAATTTGCCGGAAGGTTTCGAGGAAGAGTTCGTCGCTCAAGACCAAGCTTCGGGACACGACCAGCAACTCTTTGAAGGCAAGTGATGCTTTGAGTTTTTTAAATGTACTTTGCTTTGAAATTATGCATGCTACATTAAGTAAAAATAAATTTGAACTACTTTGGGATAATGTAGATAATCAACCCATTTTGTTATGCCCCCTTGAAATTAATGATTGTATACCCTAAATCATTGTCACCCTAAGTTTGATTGTATTAGTTGGATGTTAATACTGTGCCAACACGGGAGGCTAGACCGTGAATAGATGCTTAGCCTAGCAACGAATCATGAATGATCTTTCGGAAAAAATGCTACCTTATTGACTAATGAAATATTGAATGTATTTTGACAGTGGTGTGATTATGTCACATGATGAAATTGAAGTGTGGAGACCTATGTGGTTCCATACCGATGTTGAGTTATTGCTGGCATGTGTTGCAAAATAATCAACTAGGTGGGAAATAATTTAGACTGGGGCAAGTGGCAACAGGCTTTGTGCCAGGTGGGCCTTTGTGGCAATGGGTTGTTGAGTTATGTGAGTCTGTGTGCCACACTGGGCTGTGTGCCACTGTTCAGTGTTGGAAGTCTTGCCTTGGTCGGTTAAGAACTTCACCTTGCAAGCCTTTGATCTGAGTCACCCGTACAACCACATGTCTGGTATGGGACGGACCTAGTTGATTAGGGTTCTTTTATCTTTCCTCTGATACCTCCGGGTGACAGTACACAGGGGTGTATCTGTACGGGGAAGCGTACCTGTGCTACGGCTTGGTGCCCATCCAACGGTGATTGGCCTGTCCTATACTTCGACTCTGTGTGAGGGAAGTGATAGTGAGGGAAATACCGGAGAGGTTCTTTGGGTAAGGTAGAGGTTCCTGAAAAGCTTTGTTGCGGACAATCACCTGTGTGGTGAGCGGCTGTATCTTGTGGGTAAAGTGTACAACCTCTGCAGAGTGTAAAAACTATTCGAATAGCCGTGCTCGCGGTATTGAGCATTGCTCGGGGATTATAGTCAAGGGGTAGATCTTCAAAAACAAAATGTGGAAAGGGTGGCTGTGTGCCAGTGTTAAAATGAACTCATAAAATGTGTGTGCGAGAATCTTCAAAGAAAAACCATTTCAAGAAATTAGTATTAATTTTAACTGTTTCACTGCTTTAATCTAAATAAGATACTGGTTTAAAAATGTTGTTTGATGCAAAATAACCAATTAAGCCAATCCTTTGGAATAAGCTTTGCATATAGTAATAACGCTGCATTCTGTGCATTACTTGTTGAGTGCCTTGTGTACTCACCCCTCCTTGCTTATCAACCCCAACATCAGTGGAGGAGTCAACACCAGCGTGGGAGGAGGAGTACATTGAAGATCCGGACAATTAGGGGGCAAGCCCAGTCGGTTGCCTGTGGCAAGATGAAGGCTTCCACGACATTTATTTTTATTCCGCTGCTATTTCATTTACTCTGAATAATGTAAGCCCTGCGTGGCTGGTTTTATGTAAGGAGACCATAAGGTCGTACAACTCAGATATATAAATGTTGCACTATTTATTCTTATATCGTTGTGATCGTCTGTGATGTGCAACCCTGTAAAGACTGTGTGTGCTAGCGTGATCCTGGACTAGCACAGAATACACAGAGGGTCCAGAATTGCAGATTCGGGTCCCGACAGAGGTGGTATCAGAGCAGGCTGACTATAGGTCTTGACTCTAAACTAGATTAGTTGTACCTAGGAGGATAAAACTATTTTCTAAACTTTAATCAACTTGAGCAAGAATATCAATGAAATCTCGACTTATCCTTTCTCTCTTGCTTCATACCTATGCTGAATTCTTATTATTATTTTCTGTTTAATTTTAATGAGGTCTGTTTTGGCAGATGAGGATGATCCACACCTATGAAGAGCGCACTGGAGGATACGCCGCTGAGCTATGGTGTATGATGCAGCTGCTCAGAGGATTTGACAGACCGCTTTATCGGGGGACCACGGTGGTACGGGCAGGACTTGATATCGCCTGGGATGTCAAGATTACAGTATACGCCCAGGAGAGGACAAGGGCGAGCCGTCCTATTTACATCACGATCAGGAGGTCTTCTTTTGAGGCGGGATCCGGAGACGGCGCGTCAGCGACGGCGATTGCCCACACCTACTCGCGAGTTGGAGGGCATCTTTTCGTCACCATCCGCGTCGAGACAATCGTTTTGACAGGATGGAGCTTTTGGAGGAAGACGCCACGATCACTCACCTAGCGAGGTGTGTCATCGCCCAGGAGGACGCCTTGGACGAGACAATCCAGGAGCTGCAGAGGACCCGCGACGAGGTCACGGAGGCGAGGATCCAACTGCAGGAGGGCTTAGCACACTCCATGGAGAAGATCCAGGAGTTGGAGATAGCTCTGTATGGACCCGAGCCTGAGCCAGTCCTGGAGCTGCACGATCCAGATCCGGAGGAGCCAGAGCAGGAGGCACCAGTGCAAGAGCCGCCGGCACAGGAGCAGGCAGCCCTGGGACCAGCAGAGTCGATGGGGTCTTTTGCACCACCGCAGAGGTCATCGAGACCGATTCGCCTGATGCTAGAGCACCCGGTCGATTATGCGCCCGGGGAACGCGGCCGGGTTGGCTCGATGAGTGATCGAGTCTAGTCGGGCGTAGTGTCAAGACTCGAGTGTTTGAGTCGCGTCTTTTGTTTCAGAGTCACCATTAGGTGTGAGTCGTTATGGAATCCTATGTTTGCTTACTTGTTTTTGGTTATGAGTGTCTCGTATGTGTTGCATTGCCCTTAGGCACTTGTGAGCAACCATACTACCTTATATTATATCAATAAAGTTGCTAAATAATTTAAGTTACACCTGTTTCCCCCACATAAGTTCTTTTACTTGTCTATGCTTTCTTCTTTTCTTAACCTTGGAAGTTTGCAACAGATGGTGAGGACTCACAGAAACATTGGAGCCAGCGGAAGTGGAGTGAATCAGGCTGACAACCAGAATGAGGAGCCAATCCCTCAACCGCCGCAAGTCGATATGCAGAATCTGGGAGCCTTTCTGGCTGCCCAAACTCAACTTATGAACACGATGGTACAGCACCATGCAAAGAAATATCCAATCAGTCGCTGCGAATGTTCAACCTGGGGGTAACCATGGACCACACCCCTACTCAAGGTTATCAGAGTTTATGCGAACTCGTCCACCCACCTTCTCAGGCAATGCCAATCCGATGGAAGCGGACGATTGGATAAGGACAATTGAAAGGAAGCTGCACATTACCCAGTGTGTGGGACATGAGAGGGTGCTCTTTGCCTCTCATCAACTCGAAGGAACTGCCGCAGAGTGGTGGGAAAACTTCTGCGCAGCTCAAGAAGACCCACAGAGTATTACGTGGGAGTTCATCTCCGCTTTCTGTCAATACCATGTACCCGAGGGTATCATGGATCTTAAGAAAGAGGAATTTCGGAGCCTCAAGCAGGGTGGCCAATCAGTGGCCGATTACCTGAATAAGTTTACTCAGTTGGCACGCTACGCACCAGAAGACGTAACTACAGATAAGGCCAGACAATCCCGCTTTATGAAGGGATTAAACGCGGGATTGCAGGTGGGACTGATCACCCACACATTCCCTGACTTTCAAGAGCTAGTTAACAAGGCTCTTATTTTGGAGGACAAGCGCCGAGAGTTGGATGACAACAGAACGCAGAATGGTGCAACAAGGAGGTCGTCAGGGCCAGCAGAGGCAGAGGACGGCACCCCAACAGTTCATCCGGTACCAGCCAGGGCAAGGATGTGGCACCACCGCCGCAAATCGCCCGATGGGTCGAATGCGGACTCCACCCGAACCGTGGTACGGTGATCGAGGAACCCGCAGCGGCAGGAAGACGTTGTTATCACTGCAACGAGTTGCGGCACTTCGCCAACAACTGCCCGAAAAAAGGAGGTGCCACCCAAATTGCTTTAACACAGGGAACACACCCACAAGGACTCCCGTGCCAATTGTGAACCACGGGGCATCAACATCAGCAACTCCATCTCAAGCAACCGCACGAGGCCGAGCTAATCACATCACTGTGGATGAGGTGCATAATGCAACGGACGTTGTACTGGGTAAGTTCCTTGTAAACTCAGTACCAGCTACTGTTTTATTCGATTCGGGAGCTTCACATTCATTTGTTTCTCAAGATTTTGCTGTTCGCAATAATTTGAATATTGTGGAACTTAAGTGTGTACTTGTAGTCCAATCCCCTGGATGAGAACTCCGATCTAAAGTAGGATGTTCTGGGGTAAGACTAATAATTAATGGAGTTGAGTTCCTAGCGAACTTAATCGTCCTTAATATCCAAACCCTGGATGTTATCCCAGGAATGGATTAGTTAACCAAACACAAGGTCAGGCTGGATCATGGAAAAAGAGTTATATCAATCGAGAGCCCAGGAGGGAGAAGGGTTGAGTTTGAAGCAAAAGTCGTACGAGATGGACAATTAATGGTCAACAAAGATGAAGACTGCGACTTGGAGGAAGTTTCCATAGTTAATGAATATCCGGATGTTTTCCCAGAAGATTTACCTGGAATGCCGCCAGATAGAGATATCGAGTTCGTGATAGAGCTTGTTCCAGGGACAGCTCCAATAGCTAAGAGACCATATAGGATGCCCACGGAGGAATTAGTGGAAATGAAGAAGCAAATTGAAGAGCTGCTGGAAAAAGGATTTATAAAACCTAGTTCATTGCCATGGGGAGCACCTGTCTTGTTCGTCAAGAAAAAGGACGAGAGTTTTAGGATGTGTATAGACTATCGTGCACTCAATGATGTGACGATAAAGAATAAGTATCCGCTACCCAGGATCGACGATCTTTTTGATCAGTTGAGGGGAGCAGGTGTCTTCTCCAAGATTGATCTTCGATCAGGATACCATCAATTGAAGATCCGATCAGAAGATATTCCGAAGACTGCATTTTCGTCAAGATATGGACATTACGAGTTTACAGTGATGTCTTTTGGTTTGACAAATGCACCAGCATATTTTATGAACTTAATGAATAAGGTTTTCATGGAATACTTGGATAAGTTCGTCATCGTGTTTATTGATGATATCCTTATTTATTCCAAGACGAAGGAAGAGCACGCCGAACATTTAAGGTTAGTTCTTAAAAAGTTGAGAGAACAACAGTTGTTTGCAAAATTTAGTAAATGTGACTTCTGGAAGAATAAGGTTGAATTTCTTGGACACATAATGACAGCAGAAGGAGTTGCGGTAGATCCAAACAAAGTGGAGACGGTTTTGCATTGGGAGCAGCCAAAGACGGTAACCCAAATCCGTAGTTTCCTTGGAATGGCGGGATATTACCGTCGTTTCATCGAAGGATTCTCCACAATTGCGAGACCTCTTACGCAATTGTTGAAGAAGGAAAATAAATTCTTATGGACACCTGAGTGTGAGAAGAGTTTTCAGGAGTTGAAGAAAAGATTAACATCGGCTTTGTATTAGTTTTACTCGACGCTCATCAAGGCTTCGACATCTATTGTGATGCATCGCGTCGTGGATTGGGATGCGTGTTGATGCAAAGCAGAAGGTAATTGCCTATGCATCGAGGCAATTGAGGCCACATGAGGAGAACTATCCGACTCATGATTTGGAATTAGGCTCAGAGTGCATGCCCTAAAAATATGACGTCACCATCTCATCGGAAATGATGTGAAATGTATCACGATCATAAAAGTCTTAAGTATATCTTCACGCAAGTGACCTAAATATGAGGCAAAAAGATGGCTTGAGTTAATCAAAGATTATAATGTTGGAATTCACTACCATCCCGTAAAGCCAATGTAGTGGCGACGCCTTGAGCGTAAAGAACCACAGTGTAAGCATCTTTGTTGGAAACAAGTCGAGCGAGAATTTTGTAAGGATTTCAAATTAGAACCGAAATGGTACGGTAGGATTATTAGCAACCTTGGAAGTAAAACCTACCCTGGAAGATTAGATCAGGGAAGGGCAGAAAGATGACGACAAAATCAAGAGAATTAAGGACAAGATGGATGCAGGCAAGGCAAAGGATTTCAAAATGGATGAGAAGGGTACTATGTGGTTTAAAGGGCGCATTTGTGTGCCGAATAAAAAGGAATTGAAGCAGATAATTTTGGAGGAGTCCCATGACTCCAAGTACTCAATTCATCCAGGAAGTGCGAAAATGTATCAAGATTTAAAGGAAAGATTTTGGTGGCCAAGCATGAAACGGGAAGTCGCCGAATATGTTGCATTATGTGACATATGCCAAAGAGTCAAAACTATGCATCAGAAACCAGCAGGGCTATTACAACCCCTAAAGATACCTGAATGGAAATGGGAAGAGATTGGTATGGATTTCATAACCGGGTTGCCCAGTACTCAAGGGGGATATGATTCCATATGGGTCATAGTAGATCGTTTAACTAAAGTGGCATATTTCATACCGGTAAAGACCACTTATTCCGGAGATCGGTTAGCGGAACTTTATATGGCACGAATTGTCTGTTTGCACGGAGTACCGAAAAAGATAGTGTCGGACAGAGGTACCCAATTTACCTCCAGATTCTGGGGTAAGCTACATGAGGCAATGGGGACTCGTTTGAACTTCAAGATCTGACCTACCATCCGCACGGATGGTCAAACTGAGAGGGTTAACCAAATATTGGAAGATATGCTGAGAGCTTGTGCCTTAGCATATTCCACTTCCTGGGATAAGTGTGTCGACTTTTGTAGTCGGCAATGAATTTATGGGGTAGGCGCTCGATCTCAAACTCGATGGTCACACAAGACAAGGGGTTTATACAGGTTCAGGCTCTCGCGGAGGAGATAATACCCTAGTCCTGTGTGCTGGGATTATATGGATCTCTTGGATCTGGGGTTGCTCAAAGCACAATATGCTCTGGGCGATATGAGGTGTTCTATGCTCTATGGCTTGATTGCTCTATGCTTGGATGATCGGATCCCTATGTTGTTGCCCGCCCTCTCCCTCATATAGCGGGGGTGGGGCGGCTTACAGAGTCCTGATCGGTTTGGAGATTCTGATCGATTACAAGATTCTAGTCAGTTAATAGGATAGAGTTTACATCTTTATCTACCCTATTAACGACTCGGATTACAACCGTATCTATCATATCTAAATATAAGTTCAACTTCCTTTAGATATGTCCCCTGCGCACGCAGCGGCTGCCTCGACGCGGAGTATCTTCTGGGCCTTCATATTGGGCCTTTCCTGAGGATACCCTGGAATCTATATCCCACAAAGTGTTTGCCCTATGCTGAGTTCAGTTACAATAACAGTTACCAAGCGAGTTTACAGATGTCTCCATTTGAAGCTCTATATGGCTGATCCTGTCGAACACCATTGAAGTGGAATGAGACAGGTGAACGGCATGTTTTTGGACCGGACATTCTTCAAAAAACGGAAGAGCAGATCGCCATGATTAGAGAAAGACTGAAGATTGCCCAATCAAGGCAGAAAAGCTATGCTGACAATCGTCGCAGAGAATTGAGCTTTGAACCTGAAGATTATGTATATCTCAGAGTTACACCACTCAAAGGAGTTAGAAGGTTTCACGCAAAAGGAAAGCTCGCACCCAGATATGTCGGGCCGTTCAAAATCCTGAGCCGTAGAGGAGAAGTTGCATATCAATTGGAGTTGCCACAGTCCTTGGCAGGAGTGCATGACGTATTCCACGTGTCTCAATTGAAGAAGTGTCTCTGAGTACCGGAGGAGCAAACACTTTTGGAGGCAATTGAGCTGCAAGAAGATCTGACTTACAAAGAGCATCCGGTGAAGATTCTGGACATAATGGACAGAGAGACAAGGAACAAGTCAACATGGTTCTGCAGAGTTCAGTGGAGCAACCATTCGGAAAGTGAAGCAACGTGGTAACGCGAAGAAGACCTAAAGAAGGAGTTTCCTGACCAGTTTCTTTAGCCAGCCCTGAATCTCGGGGACAAGATTCTGTTAAGGGGGGAGGTTTGTAACACCCTGAAATTTACTCTAATTTAATTTTGGAGTATTTTTTATTTTGGGGAATTTCTGAGAATTTATTATAATTTAATTTGGATTTATTCATTTTTTTGACCTTTCTTGAATTTAATTAAATTCATGCAAAGTTTTATGCAAAGTGTTATTGGAAATATTTTATCTGAGTTCTAAATGTTCCAAAATATTTTCCAAAATTTTTCTAGATTTTTCCAGGTATTTTTGCTATTTATTTTGGCTTTGTTTAATTATCTGAATTATTTTAATTCGAAAATCATTAAAAATCAGATGAATAGTATTGGGCCGAAACCTCTACCCGGCCCAGCACTGCGCCTCGGCCTAGCCCGTGCCGACAGCCCACTCACCCCGCGCCGCGCAAACCCTAGCCGCCGCGCTTTCTGACCGTTGGATCAAGATCCAACCGCTGTCGTCGCGCCACGTGGCCTGCGCGCGAGCGCCTTTGGATCATCGCCGCACGGACGGTCAGGATTTCGCCACGTCGCTTCGTCCCCGTGAGATCGCCGGAGGGGCGTGGGCTTTGATGACCGTGATTTTCGCCACCGTAGCGCGCCGCGCCGAGGCGACCTTTATGTTTCGTTGAGGCGTCGTGCGAGAGATCTTCACGCCGCGTCTTTTAACCTCGCGACGCACGCCGAGGCGCTCTAGAGACCACGGGAGAGCTCGCCGTAGTTGCTCGTTACGCCGCAGTAGCTCTTCGCCTTTTGCTCGCCGTCCGTTGAGTCCCCGCCGCCGCCAAGGCCACCGGAGTAACGCCCGCCCCGAGCCGCGTCGAACAAGCCGCTTCTTCACGCCGAGAAGCCCGTCAGCGCGTTGATCGCGTCGTCTTCCCGCATCCGCGACCTTCTCTTCGCACCGCCGTCTACCTCGCCAACCCTCGCCGCGTCCGATCGCATCGCACGCTTCCGTGACGCCCACGCCGCCTTCTCTGTTGCGTCTAGATTAGATCTATACCGTTAGATCTGTTATGGACGGTGTAGATTAACTCTAAGGTTTACACGTTAGTTGAATCTTGATCGTTGGATTTAGATTGAACGGCTTAGATTAGATCTAATTTATGCGCTATGTTTTAATCTCAACCGCTGGATCGGTAGTGTACGCGTGAGATTGCGCCGCGTAGCCCGATGAATAGTAAACAGCTCGGGTACCGTGGGCCGTTGGATTAGATCTAAACGGTAGCAGTGGATTGAGCTGTGGCACGCGAATCTATGCCGTTCAAATTTGAACGTGCGGCTGAGATGGTCTCCACCGAATCACGTGCAAACGCGTGCGCACGTTGACCGAGAAGCAGACCAAATCCTAACCGCCGATTTTTGAACGAGACGTCGTGATGTCGACGCGTGTCGTCGCGTAAAACCGAGGCGTCGCAGTGGCGACGCGGTGCTGGCCGTTGGATCTGAGAGCACCGTTCAATGTGCGACGCGTGGCCATGCGGGAATCGAGGCGTCGCCGAGCCGCGCAGGCATAAGATCTAACCGTTGGTTTAGCGAACGGTCTAGATTTTGCCGCGTGTCGCGTCGGGATTGGCTGCGCATCGTCGCTGACGCCATGGCTTGCGTCAGTTGGTGCACGGGCACAGTGCCGCCAGACCACGGTGGACCAGAGCCGGTCGTGGACCCAGTCCATGGACCAGAGTGACGTGGCTGCACCAGGAACTGCCACGTGTCAAGCTGACGTCATCGCTGACGTCATAAATATTTTTGTATATAAAAATATTTTGGCCGAAATTCATTTCTGTGCTCACGTCATCATGACGCGATGCTGATTTCATAAATGCAAATTTTTTCAGTATAAAAATAATTCAGAAAAATCGGATTTTCTAATTTTCTGTATTTTCAGATTTTATTCAAACTTCAAATGGCTATAACTTTTGTATTTTAACTCGGATTTGGGTGATTCAAATTTCTAAAAATTCATAAAATTGTGATATCTTTAAAGGTGAATTTTATTTGAATTTTTAAGGTCATTTAGTCCTCTGTATTAGTTATTTATTGCATATATTATTCGTACGCTAAGACGCAAATTTGCCGGAAGGTTTCGAGGAAGAGTTCGTCGCTCAAGACCAAGCTTCGGGACACGACCAGCAACTCTTTGAAGGAAAGTGATGCTTTGACCATTTTGATCCTAGTTTTTTAAATGTACTTTGCTTTGAAATTATGCATGCTACATTAAGTAAAAATAAATTTGAACTACTTTGGGATAATGTAGATAATCAACCCATTTTGTTATGCCACCTTGAAATTAATGATTGTATGCCCTAAATCATTGTCACCCTAAGTTTGATTGTATTAGTTGGATGTTAATACTGTGCCAACACGGGAGGCTAAACCGTGAATAGATGCTTAGCCTAGCAACGAATCATGAATGATCTTTCGGAAAAAATGCTACCTTATTGACTAATGGAATATTGAATGTATTTTGAAAGTGGTGTGATGATGTCACATGATGAAATTGAAGTGTGGAAACCTGTGTGGTTCCATACCGATGTTGAGTTATTGCTGGCATGTGTTGCAAAATAATCAACTAGGTGGGAAATGATTTAGACTGGGCAAGTGGCAAGAGGCTGTGTGCCAGGTGGGCCTGTGTGGCGATGGGTTGTTGAGTGACGTGAGACTGTGTGCCACAATGGGCTGTGTGCCACTGTTGAGTGTTGGAAGTCTTGCCTTGGTCGGTTAAGGACTTCACCTTGCAAGCCTTTGATCTGAGTCACCCGTACAACCACATGTCCGGTATGGGACAGACCTAGTTGATTAGGGTTCTTTTATCTTTCCTCTGATACCAAAGGGTGACAGTACATAGGGGTGTATCTGTACGGGGGAGCGTACCTGTGCTACGGCTTGGTGCCCATCCAACGGTGATTGGCTTCTCCTATACTTCGGCTCTGTGTGAGGGAAGTGACAGTGAGGGCAATACCAGAGAGGTTCTTTGGGTAAGGTAGAGGTTCCTGAAAAGCTTTGTTGCGGACAATCACCTGTGTGGTGAGCGGTTGTATCTTGTGGGTAAAGTGTACAACCTCTACAGAGTGTAAAAACTATTCGAATATCCGTGCTCGCGGTATTGAGCATTGCTCGGGGATTACAGTCAAGGGGTAGATCTTCAAAAACAAAATGTGAAAAGGGTGGCTGTGTGCCAGTGTTAAAAATGAATTGTTAAGGCTGTGTGCCGAGAATCTTCAAAGAAAAACCATTTGAAGAAATTAGTATTAATTATAACTGTTTCACTGCTTTAATCTAAATAAGATACTGGTTTAAAAATGCTGTTTGATACAAAATAACCAATTAAGCCAATCCTTTGGAATAAGCTTTGCATATAGTAATAGCGCTGCATTCTGTGTATTACTTGTTGAGTGCCTTGTGTACTCACCCCTCCTTGCTTATCAACCCCAACATCAGTGGAGGAGTCTACTAGAGGATTCTACACCAACATCAGTGGAGGAGTCTACACCAGCGTGGGAGGAGGAGTACATTGAAGATCCAGACAATTAGGGGGCAAGCCCAGTCGGTTGCCTGTGGCAAGATGAAGGCTTCCATGAGATTTATTTTTATTTCACTGCTATTTCATTTACTCTGAATAATGTAAGCCCTGCGTGGCTGGTTTTATGTAAGGAGACCATAAGGTCGTACAACTCAGATATATAAATGTTGCACTATTTATTCTTATATCGCTGTGATTGTCTGTGATGTGTAACCCTGTAAAGACTGTGTGTGCTAGTGTGATCCTGGACTAGCACAGAATACACAGAGGGTCCGGAATTGCAGATTCGGGTCCCGACAGCTACGTAATTCAGAACTCTTATACCCCCTCGCAAAAGAAGAAGAACTCTTATATCTTTTTTTTTCGAGACAAAGACTCTTATATATGTCCTTCGGGTCCTCTTGATTTTCTTTGATTGATCCTCCACACATACATGCTGCCCTGAAAAGCAAAGCAATTTAGCTGTATCGTAGCAAATTTGATTTTGTCATAATTCATATGCATGACTCTTATATATATGTCTCGTTGTTTGTTCGGGGGCTTTGAGATTGAACACTACTGTAGAATGATACATCACTATCGCTTCATCTGCGTCGGTTCTTAAGATTTTAGGAAAAAACTATTGTGATAGATGACTTAAGAGGGGTGTTAATAATAATCACTATCGGTTCTCAGGTTAGAAGTGATTGTGATGTAGCACTGGGCACATCACAATCAATTCTTATGTGAGAAGCAATAGTGATGTGCATGCACATCACTATCAGTTCTCACAAAAGAACCGATAATGATGTGCACGTTCTCATCACTATCGCTTCATTACTGAGAAGCGATAGTGATGATCATGCACATCACTATCGGTTCTCACAAAACAACCGATAGTGATGTGCACGTCGTCATCACCATCGCTTCTTATGTGAGAAGCGATAATGATCACATAAGAACCAATAGTGATGTGCATGTAATCATCACTATCGCTTCTTATGTGAGAACCGATAGTGATGAGAATGCATATCACTATCGCTTCTCACATAAGAACCGATAGTGATGTGTTTGCACATCACAATCGCTTCTTAAGTGAGAATCGATTGTGATGTGTCTCGCTAGGTTATTTATACCCTTCGGGCTGAATTCTCATCTGTTGTTGTTCCAAAGGACGTTTCTCTGCCACCACCCAAAAAAATAGCTCATATTCTGTGGTTGGAAGCAATACTTGTGTGAAAAAATAGCTCATATTCTGTTGGTTGGAAGCAATACTTGGGCATGATCACATCTATATCGCTTTATTCTAAGAACCGATAGATACGAGTGTTCATCTCTATCGCTTTTTTAAAGAACCGATAGAGATGATCCCCTCATCAAAAATGGGCAAGAACCGAATGTGTTAGCGCCGCCTCATCTCTATCTAATGACTTTGTGTCGCCGGCCACCAGAACCGACTGTGATGATAAAAAAGAATTGATTGTGATGTATATTCGTGTAGTAGTGGAAGGACCGAAAATAGCGACTAGAGGGGGGTGAATAGGTGCCAAATAATTTTTTTTTCTGGTCAGATGAACAGGAAAAAATAGCTACCGGTCGGGTGAACATTACTACCGAACAGTAAATTGCACTGGTCAGATGAACAGACACCTAATGAATAGTAAAAACTACAACTGATCGGGTGAAAAATACCCTCGATGAACAACGAAGACAACAAATGGTCGAGTGAATTAGTACCCTATGAACAAGAAGAAAATCAAAACTGTTCGGGGTGAATAGTGATCAGGATGGACAGTGGCCAGTTGAATAGTAAAATCAGCACGACCTCAACACCAAGAATCGATGTAACTTTTGATCGACTAATCTAAAACCCGTGAAACTTTGCATGCACCTTCCCAAAAAAATCAAGAACCTATTCCAACCTTCAATTACAAATATTGATGTAAAAGTTCTGACCTTTTTTCAGTCTAAGGAAGGTTGCACCGAAACAGAGCAAAAATCAAAAACTTCACCCTGGACTTGCTCGTGGGGATTTGATGATCAAGATGACCCTAAATGGTCTCCCACATGTCATAGCAAGCAAGAACCACCAAGAAATAGCCCTCAAACTAACCAGAACACGATCTACGAAAGATCTTTCTCTTCTCCAACAAAAAGAACGGTTTCTTGCAAGAAAATAGAAGAATGAGCTACAGCTAGCACTACTATAGAATGGTACATCACTATCCCCTCATCTGGGTTGGTTCTTACGATTTTAGGAAAAAACGATTGTGATAAATGACTTAGGATGGGTGTTAATAATAATCACTATCGGTTCTCAGGTTATAAGTGATTGTGATGTAGCATTGGGTACATCACAATTGATTTTTATGTTAGAAACGATTGTGATGTGCATGTGCTCATCACTATAGCTTCTTTTGTGAGAAGCGATAGTGATGAGAATGCACATCACTATCGGTTCTCACAAAAGAATCGATAGTGGTGTGCACGTCGTCATCACTATCGCTTCTTATATGAGAACCGATAGTGATGAGCATGCACATCACTATCGTTTTTCACATAAGAATCTATAGCGATGTGCACGTGGTCGTCACTATCGCTTCTTATGTGAGAACCTATAGTGATGACAATGCACATCACTATCACTTCTCAAATAAGAATCGATAGTGATGTACATGATCACATCACTACCGCTTTTCAAGTGAGAACCGATAGTGATATGTGGGCATATCACTATCGCTTCTTAAGTGAGAACCGATTGTGATATGCATTGCTAGGTTATTTATAACCCTCAGCTTGAACTCTCCTCTGTTGTTGTTCCCGAGGGAGCTGCAGCTAGCCTAGATAATTGGGATATAACCTATAGAAGGTTCATCCAACAATCATTCATCCTTGGCAACAAGAATAGGAGAGAAAGAAATCACAGAGAGATCAAAACTCAAGACGGAAGGGCAACCAAAAGAGCAAGAACTTGAGCACAAAAATGATTTCTATTTGTTCATGAGAGGAATGTTTACAAAGCCTCACAATTAGGTGGGAAAATCTCAAAAGAGCATCAGGAAACAAAACTCCTTCTCACAAACCTTAAAACCCTTTTTAATACCCTTAGGCAGAGGCATCCCTCTAGCCCTCTATTTATAGCCTAACCTGAGCAATCTCCACCCTTGGATGATTCCCTTTTTCTATAAAGAACCTCATGAAGGGTTAGGATTAACTCACTTCCTCAAGCATGGGCTAACCCAAAATCCAACAATATAACGGATTTTGACAAACACCTCTCAGAGCACCACTAACTTAACCACTACAACACTGTGAACCCTTGATTCAACGATACTCCTTCGCTTGAGTAGTGCTTAAGTTAGCATCTCCTCCATCCACTTGTCCTCCTGGCTTGTAGCAACTTCCCTGACCTCAGTCATCTTCTAGTTTCACCTTGACCATCTGAACCTTAGCTCTCCTAGCCTAGTCTCGGTCTCCTCTACCTCACCATGACCTAGTTCCGAAGTCCTGCAACCATCACCGACAAGGAAACGCATTATATATCAATGTCCAACACAGATGCAATCAACTCAACACATGATTCAAAATGACACACACCATTATGCCACATTAATCTGACAAAGGTCGCTGACCAGTCAAATATCTAGGAATCTCACCATAGATCACTTAAGTTGCGACCACCTTAGACCCTAACCAGTCAAGGCTCTAACCATCCAAGGCCTGACGAGCTAAGGCTATGACCCCTCAAAGTCCCAACCACTCAACTCAAACTACTCAACGCCAAAGTAGACTCATTTCAAACTCAAACCTGAGCACCACAAGCTTAATTACTCATCACAAACATGGGTAGACCTCCACATGGTCTTTCAATCTCCCTCTTAATGAGTATATATATTGATAAACACTGAAAAGGCATGGATTTGAGTTTGAAATAGAGAAAGGAAAGCAATTTGATTGCAAAGCCATGCTTGGTCCAAATGCAAGAGAAAGCAAGATCATGACCAAGTCAGATGGGTAAAATCTTAGAGCCAACAATGAGAAAGAACAATTTTTCCACGAAAGCTCTAAAAGTCAAGAAAAGTAAACAAAATCTAAATCTGCTTATGATCTAAAGAAAACAACAATTTTTCACCATGATCAAAGAAAAAGATGCATCATTTCTCCCCCTTTGAAGATGCTTTTTTCATATTTCTTCCCCTTCTAGCAATATAGGCATCAAAAGACAGCATGTATGCATGAAATGCATCCTAAAAGAGCTTTAAAGATTATCCAAGTGACCATAAGGATAAAGTATGACACCAAGCTACTCAAATTCATATTATACTAGACTAAGGCATATCCAAGTGCATATTTCCACATTCTTGCTAGCAAACAAATAAAATTATGCTGTTTTTGCATGATTTCACCAAGAGCAACACTTAGCATAATCTCCAAACTAGAAGCAAAGCCATGCTATGGATCAAACGGATAACCTAGAGTTCAACCTAGTCAAAACTTTAGGGAGCTACAAGTGCATAAGAGATCCTTTATGCTCAAACATCTTTTGTGAAAGCAAATTTTAAATTTTAACGCACACAAAGAGGTTTTGAGGGCTTATCCTAACAAAGCACATCCTCGATTGAGATCCATCGACAAAGGCCTTCTAGGCTTCACCCTCTTCCTCATTTTTTATTTACATCCCTCTTCCTCATTTTTTATTTACATTTCTTAATTTTTGATTGACTCATACCATAGTCAACCATCTCATGCATGACACTTAAAAGAATGGTTTTGGTTATACATAATACATCCCAAGTGTAATGAAAAGCAGTCTCGTGAATGTAAAGTATTAAGATCAATCTTAGTACACACACAAGTAAATATTTGATCATTTTTAGCAATATTAATTCTAGTATGAAACAAACTAGCCTTGCCCAAGTTGCTTTAGGGAATCTAGTAGAAATCCAAGATTTCTCAAAGTATAGCATATGCACCTAGGGAGAAAATATAGCAAGTAAAAGCTACAAGTCTCATCAAGTTTTTCATTAAAGCTCAAATTTTAATTTTTTTAGCAAGCTTAGAATGATGAAGTAATATGAAATTAAACAAGACTAAGCTAGCAATGATCTTCAGAGAAATAGCAAAATGCATAACATGAATGAGAATTCATTTGCATAATAGACAAAGCTCATTAAAGCAGAAAATAAAGTCGATATGCAAAGCATGAAGAAAAACTTCTCAAGACTCCCCCTCAACAAGTGAATCAATTTTAAGCACAAATCTGGTTCAAGTTGAGTTATTTTCAAGTTAAGTGCAGAAAACCTCCAAATGAACTACACTAAAAACAGATATACATAATGAGAAGAGGAAACCGAGAAACTAAACACTGGGTGATCTATAGAGCATAGAAAAGTGAAACAGCACACTATGGCTGTAAGGACCAAGTTGGCCTAGAGGGAGGTGAATAGGCAACTTTAAAACTTTTTAATTATTATTATTATGAAAAACTTTTCTCAATAAAAAGCAGAAACGGAAGCAATTAGTATAAAAGTCCAGAACAACACTTGTTCAAGAAAACTTTGTAAGAAAGGGAATTTCGAATGAGAAACTATAAGAGAATAATGAGCAATAAAAATAAACACAGGATAACTCAATGATTTTCCACCGAGGTTCAGAGATCACTCCTACGTCCCCGTTAGAGCACTTCCTCAGAAGTATTGCTCCACCAAACAGCCAACCTCAATAGCTTTTGGTTTTCCACTATCTTGACTCTTTCACTACTCAAGTGAGGTGAGTCTCAACCTTTCACGGTAATGGTGGCCTTCCACAATCTCTGTTGGATAGGTTGCACCAACAACTTCTCCAACCGTCTAGGAACAGCTAGTTCCAAGAGCAATAGACTATCTACAAGCCCTGTCTCTTGGTTCAGTAGCTAGATGCAACCTAAACTTAGCTTGGAGCAAGTACTCTAAATGTTCAGAAAGAATGTTTGTGGTTTTGAGTTGAAGCTCAAACTCTTGATGAAAATGAAGCTCAGGAGTTCTAAAGATCAAGAGTTGTATAGGATTTGAATGATGTCAAAGATGTTCAGGATATCAAAAGATGTGAATGTGCAAAGCTCTATGTCAGTTTGTGAACCCAGTCACTCTATATATAGATCCTGAACAGAAATAACCATTACACCTGTCATTTGCCCGTTGGGGGTTGGTAGGTTAGATGGGGTAGGTCAACTGCTACCTTTTTGCAAGAATTCTATGGTGTATCAACCATAAGTCAAACTACACACACGACAAACCGAAAATTTTAGTCCGGGGTACATAGTATTGAGAAGCATTGTTGAACTCAGAGAGACCCATTTACGCCGAACCGAAAATATCGGTCCGTAGTACATATGCATTGCTTGATTTTGATATCAGCAAGAGAATGCTTGCGCCGGACCGAAAAAGTTCGTCCGGCGTACATATGTTTTTGTTTCTTTTGAGTACCAGCAAATAACGTTTGCGTCGGACCGAAAAAGTTGGTCCGGCGTACACAAGGAATTCTAGTCTGCATCAGACTTTATATTTCTGGTTAAAATAAATTTTAACACAGACTATAATTTTATTTAGAGTGAAAATATAACTTATGCCGGACTAATTTTAAGAAAGAATTTAGATTGGTCCGACGAACATAGTTATACTTGGTTGAAAAAGAATCAAAGGAGAATTCTTAACGCCGGACTGAAAAAGTCGGTCCGGCGTACATGAAGTACGCTCGGTGAAGGAAGTTCTCAGCGCCGGACCGAAAATATCGGTCCGGCGTGCATGGTGTACGCTCAGTTAGAATTATAACTTAGGACCTTTGAGCACCTGAATAGAATGATGTTTGGTCCAGAGAGAATTGTTTTGGCTAACAAGATAAAGCTCTGGATTTTTTAGAGAGAAACATGAAAAGTACTATGCTCAAAGTAATCTTAGTGATTTTGCATATGAACCAAGATCATTTCTTATGTATAATCCCTCTTAATAGTACGGTGATTTTAACTATATGGCTTGAATCAACTCCCAAGCCAAAACTAGAAAAACACCTTAGCCTTGGTCATCAAATCTGACTATTTTCAGTTTACACTGAGTATCCTTTTTAGTCATCAACACCAAAATCTATATGATAAGCATAATTTATAAAAATAGGGAGCCTAGATGCTCTCAATCTCCCCCTTTTTTGTGATTGATGACAATATCTTTGATGTTTTGCTCAGAGCTATAAAAGGATTACTTCTTCTGTAGATAAAAGTTAGTCTGATAGAACAAATAACTCAAGTATTTTATACTCCCCTTGAATGAATGCATGAGATGAATTTTAATTGAACACATGAAGCAATATCAGAAGCATTCAGAATATAACAAACTCTTTTCAAGAAAAGCAAGTGTGCATAAAGCAAAGTCCATAAAAGACTTGAGTTTCTTTATAAGAAAGATTATTAAGATAGACTGAGTTTCTCTTAAAATATATATTATTCTACTATTCTTCTCCCCCTTTGGCATCAATAGCCAAAAAGGTTACTTCTTACGTTTTGAGAAAGTCCTTTTCAGCATGCTTGTCATCCTAGAACTTGCGCTTCTTCTTGGAGGAGAAGGAGATGATTGCTCTTGGTCTTTGTCAGAGTGTGGAGTGGCCATGGCTTGATCATGCCAGCTAGGATAATCAGGATCACCAGGCTGAGGATTGAATGTTAGTTCACTGAAATCATGCTGGACATCTCTGATCAGCTCTTGAGTTTTTTCAGACTTATCCAACAAGATTTGTGCAAGTTGTTCCTGATTAGACACCAGGTTATTTCTATCATATTCAGAGTAATCTCAAAGATAATCAAGCATATCCCTTTGCCAATCCAAACAGCTGCCAGACTTCTCAAAGTTCTTGTACACAGTTTAAGCAGACTTGTCAATCTTTGCATCTTAAGCATTTTGCTTTTTGTTGAGATCATACATTCTGTCCTTGATCACCAATTCCTCAGTCTTGATCTCACCTAACTACTTCTTCATATCCCATTGATTTCCTCTGATCATGTCAAACCTTTTATAGGTTTCATCTCTGAGATTTGCTTGGTCTTGGTAAATCTTTTGCAATAATTCTTGCTGTTGTTGGATGGCTGTCATCTGCTCATTATGTCTCTTAGCTGCCAACCTTCTTTCTTCTACAAAGCTTTCTTGTGCATGTTTGAGGTCAGTGTTGTCTTGTTGCTCAAAAGAAGTGAACCAACCAGGCTGAGAGTCCCACCAAGATGGTTGTTGACCAAAATCATGAGTGGACTAGGGTTCAGCAAATTGAGAATAGTGAGTCCTCATCTGAGTGCTGAGAAAATGTTGGCATATGACCCTGAGGTGGCCTAGAACCACCTGCTTCATGTTCATGGGCTGCTAATGGAAATCTTTGACCCTCCATGAACCTAGCTGCAGCTGCTAGTTCTTGTAATTTGTGCACTTCCTCATCTTCATGATGACATTCTGAGCTAACATGGATTTCAGTATGTTTAGATTGTCCAAACCTTTGCTGACTATGATGTTCAGAGCTATAGTTTAGAATTTATGTAGGAGTATGTGGAAAGTCAGGAGCTGGAAAAATGTATTCCTGAGTATGATAGCTATGATTTGGAGCTCCACCATCATCATCTGAATTTCCATGTATCTCAGTGCCTTCTTGAGCACTTGGCTCATGAATTACTGGTAATGGAGTAGAAAGTCTAGCTTGCCTCTCATCTTGAGCAACTGGCTTGGGCATTTTGTATTGCTTTGGTCTAGAGTTGAAATCCCTGTCCATCTCAAGCCGTGAGATGATACCTTGAGCCAATAACATTTGAGTGATTTGCATGGCAAAAGATAGAGGGCTGCCCATTTTTCTGTAAATAGCTTCTTCCATTTCTCCAAAAGTATAGTCTGCCAGATCAATGGGTTGTCTTGATAGAATTAGATGCAGCAGCCAAGCAAGACATGGAGTTACTCCCTCCCTATAGCCAGATTTAGGGTAAATTGTGGGTTCAGGATCAGGAGCAGAGCCTTGGCCTCGACAGTTAAACAATGAACTCTATTAGCATTAAATCCAGCCTCATGGATATTTCTGTAGATATGAGCAGATACTTGCAAGTCAGGCATGTCACCAATCTGCCTCCATCTATTTCCAGGAAATATCCTATCATGAATCCCAGTTCTGTTTAGCAAAGAACTTGAGACTCCAATAGCAGCTTCAAACTGAGGTGGTCTCACTTTCTTCTTATTTCCATCAATAGTAAATAGAATATAATGCCTATTCTTGTTCACTAATAAAGATGCATAGAATTCCATAATTCTGTTTTCATTCCAAGCTGGCCAAGCAGAAGACATAAGGGCAGCAAGGCCTGGAGTTGATCTGACACAATCTAGAATTCTATTTGATTCTAGAACTGAGCTAATCTGGTTCCAATCAACATATTGATGCTTGCATAGAGCTGACAGGAGTTTACCATTCCTATTTTTTCTGTTTTTGTAGCCCATATATATATTTCTCTGGAATGTAGTGATGAATCGCTCATTAAAGGAAGGTCTATCAAAAGGAAATCAGATCCTTTCAGGCACCAATCTAGCAGCTCTTAGTTTCTTTCCACCTAAAATAGCTAGCTCATGCCCACAAATCATGTCAATTTCACCACTAAGCTCTATTTCTTCATCAGAGGATATGTTTGCACTTGGTTGATAATCACTGTCATCTGAAGAAGAGGTTGAATCATGTTGCACTGGTTGTTTTCCTCTTTTTGATGGTTTAGTAGTTATTTTCTTTACTACACCACCAGACTGCTGGTTTTGACTGGATCTGTCTGTTTTGGCTTTCTTTTTCCCTTTGACTTTATCAACAATTTTTCCAAAAAGACCTCTTTTGTCTGGATTTTGGGAACTCATCTTAACTAAGGCTTCTTTATCAAGCAGAAAAACTGAGCTGATATGGTTGACAGACAAGCAGGCTGTTTGAAGACAATGCAAAACGCAAGAACTGAAGAACACCCTAAACAACAAGAAGAAGACCTTAAGAGACGATTTCTAACTTAGGGTTTTAGTCTAAGCAAAGACAAGATATAAAGATTGAAGAACTTACAGAACCCTAGACGCAATGCCTTGCCGTCAGCACGCAGAGACACCGTTGTCAATCACCCGGTCAGGATGAGCCTCGGTGAGCAGAGGGCTTTTGTGCTCAAGAACAATCTTGCGAGAAGATATGTGGATCAAAGAGGTTTGAGAGGCTTCTGAAGAAGATGAAGCTATAAGTGGCGCATAATGCGAGGAGTAAAATAAGGAAGTTATTGCAGTCGTTTTGAGTATGGACAACATATGGGGAAAGAGATGACTGCAACTGCTCAGTTTTGAAGGAAGTCTCTTTATTGTGGGGTCGAAAAACAGAGAATCCAAGGAACAAGGTTACCAGATTCGGATAGGTTTAGCAAAGATAAGTCCTAAGAATAGGAAAGATTTTGAGATGAACACGATTTGAAAAAGATAAGTGCTTAGAAGACAGAGTTATTGTCGTACAAGCCTCGGACAGCCTTTTCAGTTAAATCTGAAAGCTCTTCAACTGCGCCGGACCGATTTCAAATGGTTTTCCATCTGCGCCGGACCGTGTCCGTATAAGACACACTTGGTCCGCCATAGTTGGAAAACTCTCGGTTAGGTTCAGCAGTCTGTTTTACTTGAAAATACAGATATAACTAATTTCTTAAAGATTTTCTGAGATCTCTCTTTTAAGAAAAAACACACAAATTTTTAGAGGGATCTTAGAATAATCTTAATATTTATATTAATCAATCAATAAATTCAGAAGATATTGGATTTCAAATAGAAATGTATGAGCCCTAATATTCATAAGAACCATGAGTATGATTAACTCAAGCTTAAGAGAAGAGAACTCAGGTGCTGAGTAATTTAGGTTTTCAAAAGCTCTTATTTATATAAGTATTTTTCTTCTGAAACTTACCTAACCTAATTACTGTGTTTTTAGGAAAGTGTAGTATTATACTAGAGAAAGAGAAGGCTTTCAGCAACAATTTTATGACTATTAGTTTTTCAAGTGAACCTATTTAATTTTATAATATGGTTTTAATATTATTCAGCACCACTAATTTCTTTTGATCATATAAGGGTAGCAAGATATGCATGACAGGCAAACTTGACTCCCCCTTAGTGTGATATTTGAAAGAATCAAACAATGTTTGAAGAACTAAGAATATTTAGTTCATTTCTTAATTTTGAAAATCTGGCCTCATCAAGTGGTTTAGTGAAAATATCAGCCAATTGATTCTCAGTCCTTACATGACTAAGCATAATATCACTTTTAGCAACATGATCACGTATGAAGTGATGTCTTATTTCAATATGCTTAGTTCTGGAGTGCTGGACCGGATTATTGGCTATTTTCACTGCACTTTCATTATCACATAACAGAGGCACATTTTCAAACTTAATACCATAGTCCAAAAAGGTTTGTTTAATAAAAGAATTTGGGCACAACAATCGCTTAAAGAACATATTCAACTTTAGCAATTGATGATTATCTTGAATTTTATTTCTTTGAACACCAAGACACTAAAGATCTTCCAAGTAAATGACAACCCCAGAGGTTCTTTTTCGATCAACTTTGCAACCGGCATAATCAGAATCTGAGTAGCCAAGAAGTTCAAAAGAAACACCTTTTGGGTACCATAAGCCAAAACAAGGAATATGCTTTAAGTATCTGAAAATCCTTTTTACTGCACTAAGATGCACTTCTTTAGGTGCAGCTTGAAATCTAGCACACATGCATACACTAAACATGATATCTGGCCTAGATGTTGTCAAATAAAGTAAAGAACCTATCATGGATCTATATAACTTTTGATGAATAGACTTACCTCCCACATCTTGATCAAGATGTGTATGGGTTGCCATAGGAGTTTTAAGAGGCTTGCATTCTTCCAGATTAAAACGTTTGAGAGGGTCTTTAGTATACTTCTCTTGTGAGATGAAAGTCCCTTCCTTCAATTGCTTGGCTTGAAATCCCAAAAAGAATGTAAGCTCTCCCATCATTGGCATTTCAAATTCATTAGCCATTTGATTACTGAATTCTTTGCATAGAGACAGATTAGTACTTCCAAAGATAATATCATCAACATATATTTGGCACATCATTAATGCACCATTGAAGTCTTTTAGAAATAATGTTGGATCAACCTTCCCAATTTTGAAATTATTTTCTAGTAAAGAGTCTCTAAGGCGCTCATACCATGCCCTAGGGGCTTGTTTCAAACCATATAGTGCCTTAGATAACTTATATACATGATTGGAAAATTTCATATGTTCAAAACCAGGAGGTTGTTCAACATAGACAGTTTCTTCAATGATACCATTAAGAAAAGCACTTTTAATGTCCATTTGAAAAAGAGTAATATTGAAATGACATGCAAAGGCTAGAAGGAACCGTATGACTTCAAGTCGAGCTACAGGTGCATAAGTTTCTCCATAATCCAAACCTTCAACTTGAGAGTATCCTTGAGCCACTAGCCTTGCTTTATTTCGTGTGACCACACCATTTTCATCTTGTTTATTTCTGAAAACCCACTTTGTTCCAATGACATTATGATCTATGGGTCTTTCCACTAAGTTCCACACTTTGTTTCTTTCAAAATTGTTGAGCTCTTCTTCCATTGCCACAATCCAATCAGCATCCTTTAAAGCCTCATCTATATTTTTGGGCTCAACACATGAAACAAAAGAATAATGTTCACAAAAAGATGCTTGTTTAGAACGAGTTTGAACACCCTTACTAAATTCACCAATGATTTGATCTACTGGATGATCCTTTGTTATGGTGTGATGGCTCTTTATGAAGTTAAGTCCTTCATCCTTCTTTTCATCATCTTCAAGTTGTGATCCATCTTGAGGTATTATAGACATTTGTGGTAGATCATCTTTGTCTTCCTTGGGCTTGATCTCACCAATTTCCATTTTCTTCATGGAGTCTTTAAGAGCTTCTTCACCTACATCAGCTAGATTCTCATGCTCACCTTGTGAGCCATTAGATTTATCAAATTTAACATCATAGGTTTCTTCTACTAGCCTGGTTGTATTATTGAACACTCTATAAGCTTTAGATTTAGAAGAATAACCTAGCATGATACCTGTGTCACATCTCTTTTGAAATTTTTCTAAGTGTGTTATCTTTTTATAGATATATACCTTGCATCCAAACACACGAAAATATGAGATATTAAGTTTTCTTCCTATCAGAAGCTCATATGAAGTTTTCTTGAGAAGTCGGTGAAGATAGAGTCTGTTGATAGCATGACATGTAGTATTGATAGCTTCTGCCCAGAAAGCATCAGAAGTATTATATTCATCCAACATTGTCCTTGACATTTCTATGAGAATTCTATTTTTTCTTTCAACCACACCATTCTGTTGAGGAGTGTATGTGGCTGAAAGTTCATGCTTTATACCTAACTCATCACAATATTCAATAATGTTAGTATTGACAAATTCAGATCCATTATCACTCCTGATCTTTTTTAATGGGATAGTCAAATCATTTTGAGCTCTTTTTGCAAAAGTTTTAAATATTCTTCCTACTTCACTTTTATTTGGCAAAAAGAATACCCATGTGAATCTAGAGAAATCATCCACAATTACAAGACAATATGAGTTGCCACCTATACTTGCATATGAGGTAGGACCAAAAATATCCATATGCAAAAATTCTAGGGGCCTAGTAGTGGACATAATATTTTTAGTAGGATGAGAGTTGGCTACTTGCTTGCCTGCTTGACAAGCACTGCATAGTTTATCCTTTTCAAATTTAACATCTTTTAGGCCCACTACTAGCTCATTTTTGAAAAGCCTTTTAAGATTAGACATACCTACATGCCCAAATCTTCTGTGCCAAAGCCAACCATGTGAAACTTTAGCAAGCAGACAAGTTGAAATGCATGAGCAATTAGAGTTAAAGTCAACAAGGTAGAGATTTTGAAATCAGAAACCTTTAAAAATAAGCTTCTCATTTTTGTCAAGAACTGTAACTCCATCACTTGAAAACATACAATGGAAACCTAGATCACAGAATTGAGCAACAGACAAAAGATTGAAATTTAAAGAATCAACAAGTAATACATTCTCAATAGAGTGATTATTTGAGATAGCTATTTTACCATTTCCCTTTACCTTTCTTTTACTGTTATCTCCAAAAGTGATTTTGTGACTTGAATCTTTTTCCTTTTCAACTGAACTGAACATTCTTGAGGTGCCGGTCATGTGTTGTGTGCAACCACTGTCGATAACCCAGTGCTGACCACCACTCTTGTAATTTACCTAAAAGAATGTTCATTTCTTGATTTTAGGTACCCAAATGCTTTTGGGTCCATTAGTGTTAGTCTGAACAACTTTGGGGCCAAAAGGATTAGTATGTAAGGACTTAGGCACCCAAATAGCTTTAAGATTTTTATCCAGATTAGAGGGGCCAACATATTTGGCATTCATTTTACCCCTAAAGTCCTTAAACAACATATAATGTGCATCAACCATGCATCTTCTGTTAACCTTAGCATATGAAGCACAGGCAAACTTGCAATTTATAGAAGCATGATTGTAGTTATGACAATAATAGCATTGAGTCCTACTCTTGACAAAGTTTATCTTGAGTTTTGGCTATTCATTCCTTTTGGGCATAGATTTGGCTTTATAACCTAATCCCTTTTTACCCAGAACAACCTTTTCCTCACCAAGAATTTTATCAAGAGTAGCACTACCAAAGAAGCATTTTTTTAATCCTTTGTCAAATTTTGCTACCTTGGATTTCAGCTCATTGTTTTCAGTCATGAGTTCTTTAACATACATAGCATTTTTGCAATTTCTACTACATATGCTAGGTGAGCTAGAAATAATCATTTCATCAGATAGCAAATCACAGTTAACTGAAACATTGCAAGATGAAACAATTTTTGATTTGTTAGTTTGCATTTCATTGTCAATTTCTAGCTCATAGTATTTATCAAGCAATTCATCATGATCTTTAACTAGTTGTATATGAATATTTTTCAAAGAATCATGAGAATTAATAAGAAGAATATGATCGAAATTTAGTACAGAATGAGCATGTGAAAGTTTTTCATGTTTATCTATAAGCTCATTTTGACTAATTTGTAGCACATCATATTTTTCATGCATGATTTTGATGTCAGATTCAAGAGTATCAATTTTATTTATCAAGTTAATATTATTTTTCTTAAGAGCTTTGTCTTTAGCAGATTTAACATATAAAGCATTATTAAGTTCTTTAATAATCTCTACAAGCTCTTCATACGAAGGTGAATCATTTACCTTGTCTTCATCATTTTGGGCCATTAGGCACAGAGGTAAGGAAGCTGAAGGTGAAGGTGGTGTATATTCATCTAGAGCAAGCCCTGCTAGTCCCTTGGGCCTTGGCACTTCTTCATCTGAGGAGGAGGAGGATTCTTACTTGAATTTTCTTCATCAGTGATCCATCCACCAATGTGTGCCTCCTTTTATTTCCTCCAATGTTTCTTGGAGTAGCTCTTCTTGTGATATCTTCTTTTATAGCTTCCCTGAGCTTTTTCTTCATCATTGTCATCTTTGTTTTTGCTCTTGCCCTTTTTGTTGCTTTTGTTAGGGCAGCGGGCAGTTATGTGTCCTTTCTCATTGCACTCAAAACAGACAATGTTAGAGAAAGGGTTTCTTTTTTAGAAGTGGTTGGAGGATTTACCTTTGGCATTTACCCTTCTCATGATTTTGTTTGCTGATCTCATGAGTAATGCCAATTTTCTTATATCTTCATCCTCTTCATAGCATGTATCTTCTTCTTCTTCATCATCAGAAGAGTCTTAAACCTTTTCTTTGGCCTTGAGAGCAATAGATTTCTTCTTAATTTCAACTTCATCACCCAAGGTAAGCTCATGAGATGATATCTTGCCCAATAGTTCAGTGGGTGTGAGCTTCTTCAGATCACCACTATTGGATAGATAAGTGATTAGGCTGTGATAGGCTCTAGGTAAAACCCTAATCATTTTCCTGCATACTTCAACATCATAAATTTTAGTTCCTAGACCTTTAAGCTCATTTATAATGGGGTTTAATCTAGAGAACATATCATTAGCATTTTCATGAGGGAGCATTTTGAACTGGTCAAATTTTTCCCTGACAACAAAATATCTTTCCTCTTTTACATCAGAGGTACCCTCATGAATTTCTTGAAGAGTCGTCCATGTATCATAGGCAGTTGACAAATTACTGACTCTATCAAAAACTTCGACACTGAGGCATGAAAAGATAGCATTTCTAGCCTGAGCATCAAATTGCAAATTTCTTATCTCTCCAGGTGTAGGTTCTGAGGATGAGGATTGCCCGTTTGGTATGATCCGTGGAGGCAAAGGTCTTTCTGTAACCCTCCACACATCACAACTTACGGCCTCAAGATAACACCTCATTCTAATTTTTCAATAAGCATAATTTGTGCCATCAAAAACAGGAACCCTTCCTACACTTACTGTAGCTGATCCTATTCTCTCGGCCATTTTACCCAAGCTGTTAAGCTTTAAAGGGGTAACCTCGCTTTGATACCACTTGTAAGGACCAAGTTGACCTAGAGGGGGGTGAATAGGCAACTTTAAAACTTTTTAATTATTATTATTATGAAAAACTTTTCTCAATAAAAAGCAGAAACGCAAGCAATTAGTATAAAAGTCCAGAACAATACTTGTTCAAGAAAACTTTGTAAGAAAGGGAATTTCGAATGAGAAACTATAAGAGAATAATGAGCAATAAAAATAAACACAGGATAACTCAATGATTTTCCATCGATGTTCAGAGATCACTCCTAAGTCCCCGTTAGAGCACTTCCTCAGAAGTATTGCTCCACCAAACAGCCAATCTCAATAGCTTTTGGTTTTCCACTATCTTGACTCTTTCACTACTCCAATGAGGTGAGTCTCAACCTTTCACAATAATGGTGACCTTCCACAATCTCTGTTGGATAGGTCGCACCAACAACTTCTCCAACCATCTATGAATAGCTAGTTCCAAGAGTAATAGACTATCCACAAGCCCTGTCTCTTGGTTCAGTAGCTAGATGCAACCTAAACTTAGCTTGGAGCAAGTACTCTAAATGTTCATAAAGAATGTTTGTGGTTTTCTGAGTTGAAGCTCAAACTCTTGATGAAAATGAAGCTCAGGAGTTCTAAAGATCAAGAGTTGTATAGGATTTGAATGATGTCAAAGATGTTCAGGATATCAAAAGATGTGAATGTGCAAAGCACTATGTCAGTTTGTGAACCCAATCACTCTATATATAGATCCTGAACAGAAATAACTGTTACACCTGCCATTTGCCCGTTGGGGGTTGGTAGGTTAGATGGGGTAGGTCGACTGCTACCTTTTTGCAAGAATTCTATGGTGTATGAACCATAAGTCAAACTACACACACGCCGGACCGGAAATTTTAGTCTGGGTACATAGTATTGAGAATCATTGTTGAACTCAGATAGACCCATTTACGCCAGACCGAAAATATCGGTCCGTAGTACATATGCATTGCTTGATTTTGATATCAGCAAGAGAATGCTTGGGCCGGACCGAAAAAGTGGGTCCGGCGTACACATGTTTTTGTATCTTTTGAGTACCAGCAAATAACATTTGCGCCAGACCAAAAAGTTGGTCCGGCATACACAAGGAATTCTGCTCTGCATCAGACTTTATATTTCTGGTTAAAATAAATTTTAACACAGACTATAATTTTATTTAGAGTGAAAATATAACTTATGCCAGACTAATTTTAAGAAAGAATTTAGATTGGTCCGACGAACATAGTTATACTTGGTTGAAAAAGAATCAAAGGAAAATTCTTAACGCCGGACTGAAAAAGTCGGTCTGGCGTACATGAAGTACGCTCGGTGAAGGAAGTTCTCAGCGCCGGACCAAAAATATCGGTCCGGCGTACATGGTGTACACTCGGTTAGAATTAGAACTTAGGATCTTTGAGCACCTAAATAGAACAAAGTTTGGTCCAGAGAGAATTGTTTTGGCTAATAAGATAAAGCTCTGGATTTTTGAGAGAGAAACATGAAAAGTACTATGCTCCAAGTAATCTTAGTGATTTTGCATATGAACCAAGATCATTTCTTATGTATAATCCCTCTTAATAGTACGGTGATTTTAACTATATGGCTTGAATCAACTCCCAAGCCAAAACTAGAAAAACACCTTAGCCTTGGTCATCAAATCTGACTATTTTCAGTTTACACTGAGTATCCTTTTTAGTCATCAACACCAAAATCTATATGATAAGCGTAATTTATAAAAATAGGGAGCCTAGATGCTCTCAATGGCTCAGACTCATTATCATCTTCCCCACGTGACTAACATAGGAAAGCTGACTCTACAAATCCAAACTAGAGAGTACACACAGACCCTGTCTACCCAAGGGTCTAACACGTGCTAGACCTACAAGACAGTGAGGGAACTCAACCTAGAGAGAAGAGATAACAGCTAATTATGCATGATAGCAACCTATAGCATAAGATGAGAGATCCATGCAAAGCATGCCAGAAGTCTTAAGTGAAGTGAACTCAATACTCTAAAAGCAAAGCCCAAAGACACTCAAAGCATGCAAAGAAAAGGAAATACTGGAAGTAAACATATATAGTACATAATATACAAGACCAGCTCCCCTTCAAGATATGTCGTAAGGGCTCATAACTCTTAGCTCTCCCCTCAAGGCCACGAATCTAGAGCTATCCAAAGACTTGGTAAATATATCGGTAATCTGATGGTCACTCTCCACAAACTGGAGCACTATAGCACCCTTCTCCACATAATCTCTAAGGAAGTGATATTTGATATCTATATGCTTGGTCTTAGAGTGTTGTACTGGGTTCTTGGCAATGTGAGTGGAAGAAGTGTTATCACAAAAGAGTGGAACATTATGTATAGCTAACCCAAAGTCCCGCAAGGTCGATCTCATCCAAAGCACCTGACTACAGCAACTGGCTGCTGCTATGTACTCAGCCTCAACGGTGGACTATGCAACCCGGACTGCTTCCTATATGACTAAGAGACAAGAGAAGTCCCAATGAATTAGCAAGTACTAGAAGTGCTCTTTCTATCTATCCTACAGCCGGCAAAGTCTGCATCTAAAAACGCTCTTAAGGGACAGACAAGAAGAGAAAACTACGAAATATCATAGTCAATGGTAGCTAGAATGTAACTGAAGATGCACTTTACCTCTTGGCGGTGAGAGGCGTGAGGAGAAACCTGAAATCAAGTGCACAGACACATAGTAAAATGTATGTCCGGCCTCGAGGCAGTGAGGTACAAGAGGGAGCCGATCATGCTTCTGAACTCCTTCTGATCAACAGGCTCACCATCCTCGTTAGAATCAAGAATAGACATACAGGCCATAGGAGTCATTACCGGCTTCCCTTCAGACATGTCAAAGCGTCTCAAGATGTCTCGAGTTTACTTGCCTTGATGCAAGAAAATACCCTCTCGAGTATGCTTGATCTGAAAGTAGAGGAAGTAGCTCAACTCGCCCATCATGCTCATCTCGAACTCTATACTCATCACATCTGAAAACTGATATATAAGAGCATGTGAGGAGCCACCAAAGATAATGTCATCCACATAGATCTGGATAAGGAGAAAGTCTGAGTCTACGTGTCTAACAAACAAGATCTTATCTAGCTTACCCATCTCAAAACCATGACTAAGAAGGTAAGACTTAAGCCTCTCATACCAAGTTCTATGAGCCTGCTTAAGTCCATACAAAGCCTTGGATAGCTTATAGACATAGTTTGGGTACTTGGGTTTCTCAAATCCTGAAGGCTGCCTCACAAAAACCTCTTTCTCGATGTACCCATTGAGGAATACACTTTTATCATCCATCTGATATAGCTTGAAGCCCTTGGATGCCAAAAATATAAGTAGGATTCTAATAGCCTCTAATCTCGCTATAGGGGCAAATGTCTCCTCAAAGTCAATACTCTCAACCTGAGTGAAGCCCTATGCAACTAGCTTAGCCTTATTCCTTATGACCACCTCATCCTCACTTTGCTTATTCTTGAACAACCAATTGGTCCCAATGACATTGTGACTAGAAGGGACCTCAACAAGTTACCAGACTTTGTTTCTCTCAAAATTCTCAAGCTCCTCATGCATGGTATTGATCCAAGACTCATCTATCAATGCATGAGAAACATCCTTTGACTCAAATAAGGCAACAAATGTAGAGTGAAGACAGAAGAGAGATAAACCTGACTTTGAGCGTGTTACATGCCCAAATAGATCGTCGATCATCTTATCAGGAGGATGACGACGCTGAATGTGGCGGGGAGGTCTAGAAGCAGAAGTGACCTCTACCTTAAGAACGGAAGAGGCAGGAGCAGAGCCACTAGCTGCAGGAGAGTCTGAAGGTAAGGGCTAGTAGCCCTGAGGTGCAGAGATAAAAATAGGAGACACCTCAGGTGTAGAGGAGACTAGATCAGGTAAAATACCGTCATCTCTATCATCCTTATCCTCTACAAAGATGGTCTCGGAGAGGAAAGAAGAACTTGATATATCTGGTCTAGCTCCTGGAGTAGCCTCATCAAAGGTTATCTCATAGGTCTTTATAATCATACTTCCCGCACAACTCCAGACCCTATAGCTACGAGAAGAAGTCAAATAACCTAGAAAGATACCATCAGAAGAATGTGACTCGAACTTATCTAGGTTCCCAGACTTCAATATGAAACACTTGAATCCAAAAACATGAAAATATGCAACACTTTTCGCCCATACCTCAATTCATATGAAGTGTGGTGCAAGTGTGCTCTCAAGAAAACTCGATTGGACACATGACAAGCAGTAGCTATAGCCTCAACCCAAAACTTTATAGGAAATTGTACTCATGTAGCATCGTCCTGGCCATCTCAACCAAGGTCTTATTTTTTCTTTCCACTATGCCATTTTGTTGAGGGACGTATGGAGAGGAGAACTGATACTCAATACCTAACTCCTCACAGAAGCTCTCAAAGGAGGAGTTCTTGAACTCTATGCCACTATCACTACGAATAAATTGTAAGGCACCTGGGAGCTCAAAGGATAATCTACGGACCAAACTCCTGAAATGGGTAAAAGACTCATCCTTCGAGACCATAAAAACACCTAAGAATATCTTGAATAGTTATCAACAATGACAAGAATATACCACTTCCCACCAGCTAACTGCACTCTAACTGGACCGATAGTGTCCATATGTAAGAGCTATCCTGGTGCATCAGTCATCACCATGGTTACTGGGGGATGAGAAGCAACAACCATCTTGCCATGTCGGCAAGGAGAACAAACCAAGTCTTTGACCATTTTGAGTTTGGGCAAATCACGAATGACATCATGGCTGCTAACTCGGGTCAAATGATAAAAACCAATATGACCAAGTCTCCTATGTCAGAAGAAGAGATCACGGGACTCTGAAGCAACTAGGTAACAAAGAGAATCAACAGAAGAATCAACAAAATCAGCACGAAAGACTCTTCCAAACCTAGAAATCTCGCAAACCAATCCTCTAGAAGAACCGAGAATTCTACAGGCATTACACTTGAAGCTCGCCTCGAAATCATCATCGGTAAGCTATGACATAGAAAGCAAATTATACTACAGCTTACTCACTAAGGCAACATCCTTAAGAAAGAAATTATCACTAATGCGCATGGTACCTTTAGCGATGACCCGACCAGAAGAAGCATCCTCAAAAGTGATTAGCTCATCACCGCTGGCACGGACTTGGGAAGAGAACCAACGAGAGTCTCTGATCATGTGGCGAGAAAATCTAGAGTCTACGATCCAAACCTCTCCCTTCCTAGCCCTACGAAGATGAATCAGTGAAAGTAAGAGGTTAGTGACTTAGTACTGGGGCAGATAAGTGCAGATATAGGAACTCAATACTGAACCACACGACGAGCACAAGTACTAGTCAAGAAAGCGAAAGATTGAACTCTAACGTCCCTCCAATACTCAACTCTCACGAAATTAGGAACATCACCTACAGAAGGTCTGGGAATTGGAGCTGGATTAGCCCGCCGATGTGCAAAGGCTAGACCATCCCAGAAACGCTGCCCAAATCTCCTACTGGTAGGACAAACTCACGCCGCTGATACCTATCTCGATGCAAAAAACGAGGAATATCAAGAGGTCGGCGAAAACTCTGACCACGAACAGCTTCAAGACTAAAATTAGAATGAACAACCCAAAAACCAAGTTATAGATGCTATCCAACAACAGAAAACACTCTACCCTATCTAGAAGCCGTGGGTGTCTTAGGAGCACTTCGAGTCTAGGGATGAACCTGAATACCCCTATGAGCACAAATACGCTCACATCGTGCAATCATGGCTGAAGCAGAACTCGGCCAAGTGTCTATCCTTCTGACAGAAGGTGCAAGAATACTTCGCCTTACCAGAGGCTGAAGCTGAAGGAGTAGCAACCTTCCTATCAGAATTCCCATGGACAACACCAGCTGAACAAAACATTGTGGTGCTGGATCTAGGAGCAACCACAATCTTTCCACTCTTGGACGCACGCACAATGGTGGGAGGATGTGCCCGAACGTGCTCTAAGTAGTCAAATCCTTGATCTTGATTAAATCTACTGATTTTGGACTAGTCTAAGATGAGATTGAGTTTCTTCTTGCCTCCAACAAACTTTTTAAGATTGCTCATGAGGTACTCACACTCCTGAAAGAGATAGGCACATGAAGAACAGGGGAAAGAAAATGATGAAGAGCCAGAAGAGGAAGAACGAACAGCACGTGCATATCTCTCCCTATACACGACCGCCTAATCTTGACGGCCTAACAAGAAACACACTTGGCATTCCTAATCCTAGCGGTTTGGGCCTCTAGCTTCTTTCTAAACTCATCATGGATTATACCCATGTCCCCCTTAATCTCAGCACATCTAACATAAGCAACTTGTGACTTAGCTAGTAGGTCCTTAACAAGTTCAGTACACTTGACATTCAAGGTATCATTGTCAAGTTTTGGTTGCCTACAGCCCTCACATAAGCTGACTAGATCTTTAGAAGTATGTTGTTCAAGTTCATTATTTCTAGAAGATAGCTTCCTAAGGTGGGTAGTCATGATATCAATTTCAGTAAGCAATTTGGGGCAATTACCACATGATGCACAAGTAGGAATAGGAAGAAGACTAGCATCAACACAAATAGCATCAGAGGTAGTACTATAGCAGCATTCTTTACTCTAAGAATCTCTACCTCAGAAAGCACACTATCATACAAGGTCCTTAGGTTCTCCAACTCCATAAGCAAGGCATCACACAGACAACAATCATCAGTGCCATGAGAGGAATTAGATCTAAGTGAAGCAAGCCCCCGAGACAAACTACCTACTTCCTTCTCAAGTTCTACACACCTAGCTCTAGCATGGAATTTTTCTAGCTTGCAGAAGGCACCGTTGAGAACATCATAGGTAGGTATCTCATCAGACTCGTTGTAGAGGTCATCGTCGCTGATGCCGTTCGTGTCAGCCATTAAGCACATGCTGGTGAAGTCGTCACCACCCTTGATCTTCTCTTGCGGATCACCCTCTCCATCGTCATTGCTCCAAGTATCGGTGTCGGCAAAGAAGTTGCAGTACTTCTTCTCACGCTCGGAATCCCGAGCTGGAGACTTTTTGTTGCGGTTTTTGTCGGTGTATTCATCCTTTCCAGTACCGTCGTAATCGTTCTTGCCCTTCTCTAGCCTAGGATAATTTGCCCGAATGTGGTTGGGGCCACTACACTCGAAGAAAGTGATCAATCCTCCTCTCTTCCTCTCTCTCACTGACTTGTATGCATGAGAGAATTTTTTGGCTAAGAGGGCAAGCTCATTTTCTGGATATATATCCAGCTGCTCATCGCTCATTCACAGAGTTGAGAGGGAAAACCCAATGGAACTCTCAGAAGTGGGATCGATGACCAATGCCATTGAATGTGACTTCGTCTTCCATGTGATGACGTCAATCTCATGAGTCTTGAGTCGGAAATAAAGCCCGTAAGAGTCAAGGTCGACAAGTTAGTGGTATTCTTGATGAAGGTCACCTTCATCTCCCAAATGGAAAGATCAAGTGCTGTGAGAAAATGACGAGCATTCTTCGAGTCAGGGTATATGGTACCAACAGTTCAGAGATCGCTCAAAATCTTGGTGAAACATCCAAAGCACTCATCTAAGGACTCTCTAGCGTGCTACTCAAACTTGTTGTAGGCACGCTTGAACTGATCTTGTTTCACCGTTTTGATTTAGGTGGTACCCTCATGATAAGCACAGAAGGTCACCCAAATCTGGTGAGCAGATCGGAGATGTGAGATACTATCATACTCACTGTGGCTAAGCCCATGTATGAGGATGTTCCTAGCCTTAGCATTTGCCTCAACGTCAGCAATATTCATTGCATTGATGTTTTCATTGGCAGGAATCTCATACGGGAGCTTTACCTTCTGCTATATCATGAAGCCCTGGGCAGTGATATATGATTCCATATGAGATTTCCAAAAGGGATAGCCTACCCCAGAAAATATTGGAGACTTGGTGGAGAATTTGTTCATCGCCATTGGCTCTTGAGACCGGTCAAGATCTAGAAAGAGCAAAACCGGCTCTGATACCAATTGAAGGATCAAAAATGGTGACTAGAGGGTAGTGAATAGGAGCCAAATAAAATTTCCCTTGGTCAGATAAATAGTGGTTAGATGAACAGGAAAATAACTACACGTCGAGTGAACAGTACTGCCGAACTGTAAATTATACTGGTCGGATGAACAGTACCCAATAAACAGTAGAACTACAGCTACTCAGTTGAATAATACCCGCTGAACAGTACTACAAAACTGTTCGGTGAACTGTAAAAACACCCCTATTTGTGAACAATGTTTGGGGAATAATGAAATCAACCCGACCTCAAAACCAAGATCGATGTAACTTTTGATCGGCTGATCCAAAACCCGTGAACTTTGCATGCATGTTCCCAAGGAAGTTAGGAACCTACTCTAACCTTTAATCACAGAGATTGATGTCAAAGTTCTGACTTTTTCTAGTCTAAGGATGGTTGCACAAAAACAGGGCAAAAACCAAAAACTTCACCTTGAGCTTGCTTGTAGGGATTTGATTATCAAGATAACCCTAGATGGTCTCCCACATGTCACAGGCAAGCAAGAACCACTAAGAACTTACCCTCAAAACATCCAGAACATGATCTACCAAAGATCTTTCTCTTCTCCAACAAAAAGACCGATTTCTTCAAAGAAAAAAGAAGAGGGAGCTGCAGCTAGCCTAGATAATTGGGATATGACCTATAGAAGGTTCATCCAACAATCATTCATCCTTGGCAATAAGAATTAGAGAGAAAGAAATCACAAAGAGATCAAAACTCAAGAGGGAAGGGCAACCAAATGAGCAAGAACTTGAGCACGAAAATGATTTCTATTTCTTCATGAGAGGAATGGTTACAAAGCCTCACAACTAGGTGGGTAAAGCTCAAAAGAGCATCAGAAAATCAAAATCTTTCTCACAAACCCTAAAACCCTTTTTAACACCTTTTTTATTACACTTAGGCACAGGCATCTCTCTACCCCTCTATTTATAGCCTAACCTGAGCAATCTTCACCCTTGGATTACTTCCTTCTCTTACAAGGAACCTCATCAAGGGTTGCGATTAACTCACTCACTCATACATGGGCTAACCCGAAACCCAACAACATAACGGGTTTTGACACACACCTCTTAGAGCACCACTAACTTAACCACTACTACACCGCGGACCCTTGATCTAGCGATCTTCTTTTGCTTGATTAGGGTTTAAGTTAGTATCTCCTCCATCCACTTATCCTCCTAGCTTGAAGCAACTTCCCCGGCCTTTGTCATCTTCCAGCGTTACCTTGACTATCTAGACCTCAGCTCTCCTAGCCTAGTCCTAGTCTCCTCCACCTCACCATAACATAGTTTCGAAGTCCTACAACTATCACTAACAAGCAAACACATCACATAGCAATATCCAACACATATGCAATCAACTCAACACATGATTCATAATGACACATACCATTATGCCACATTAATCTGATAGAGGCCACTAACCAGTCAAATATCTAGGAATCCTACCTTAGATCACTTAGGTTGCGACCACCTTAGGCCCGACCACATAAGGCTCTGACCAGTCAAGCCTCTGACTAGCCAAGGCCCGATGATCTAAGGTTACGATCACTCAAAATCCCAACCACTCAACTCAAACTGCTCAACACCATAGCAGACTCATTTCAAACTCAAACCTGAGCACCACAAGCTCAATTACTCATCACAAACTGAAAGACCATGTGGAGGTCTATCCTTGTTGGTGATGAGTTATTGACTGTGATTAAGCATGAGGTTCTCATGTTTGAGTTTATTTTGTATTCAATTCTAAATTTGAAGCAATTTGAGTGCTGTCAGGGCTAAAGCGGTACTACCGGCCTTGTAAGAGCGGTACTGCCAGCTAGGCGACACTATCGACCTGGTGTTGGCGGTAGTTCCGACACGATGGTATTACTGGCCTCCTTAGGCAGTAGTTATTTTCCACGAACAATGTTTTCTCCAGTTGAGCTGAGCGGCACTACCGGCAACTGGGGAGTGGTAGTGCTGGCCTACGGTACTACCGGCCTTAGTAGGCGGTAGTGCCGACTTCATGAGTGAAGTTGAAATTAAAATTGTGATTTTGTGATGTTTATTGCATATCAATTTGGACATTGCTATGTGATGGATTTTCCTTGTTTTTGATGGTTACAAGACGAAGGTGCTAGGTCATGGTGAGGCGAAGGATGACCAGGAATAGACGAGGTGTGCTAGAGGTCCAGACGATCAAAGATCACCGGAAGATGATCGGAGACGGAGTCGCTACGAACCTAAAAGACAATGAATAGATGATATGCTAACTTGAAGCTACTCAGATCAAGGAGGGCCGTTGGATCGCGGTCTAAGTGATAGAGTAGTGGGTCTAGTTAGTATGCTTTGAAAAGCATGCAAAAACCCGGTATGGTTGTTGGGTTTTGGGTTAACCCATGTATGGCTATGTGAGTGAGTTAATTATAGCCCTTGAGATGTTCTTTAGGGTTGAAAGAACTCATCTAAGGGTGGAGGATGGCTCAAGAGTAGTATAAATAGAGGGGTAGGGTTAGCTCTCCCCTTTTTGTAGGTTTTGAGGTTTTTGTGCTCCTTTGAGCTTTGCCCACTTTGTTGCGAGGCTTTGTAAACCTCCCTTCTAGGAATGAATTATTTATTTCCTCAAGTCTGAATTTACTTTCTGCATTTACATTATGTCTTCAAATTCAGCATTTAAATTCCGCACTTACATTCTTGCAATTTACATTCTCGCAAGTTGGATTTGCCTCCCCTCCTACTTGCTTGTGCTTTTTATGCTAGGGATGTATGATTGATGGATGAATCTTCTTCATATCATATCCCAATCATCTAGGCAAATCTTGTGTGTTCTTTGCAAGAAACCGATCTTTTGTTCTTAAGAGAATCATTCTTGGAAGATCGTGTTTTTGAGATTCTTCTTTGGTGTTTTAGCTTGCTATGACATATGAGAAATAATCTAGGATCATCTTGATCATCAAGAACCCACGAGCAAGCTTAGGGACAACATTTTATTCTTGAACCCGTTCTTGTGCACTCTTCCTTCAATTGGAAAAAGGTCATAACTTTGACATCAATCCTTGCGATTGAAGGTTGGAATAGGTTCCCGACATTCACAGGAAGGTATCTACAAAGTTTTATAGGGTTTGGATCAGTCGATTAAAAGATTCATCGATTTTCATTTTAAAGTTGCGCTGATTTTACTATTCACTGGGCTGATTTACTGTAGTGCCGCACTACCGCTACAATAACCTGGTGGTGCCAGGGTACTGTTCATCTGACAGTAACGGGGCTTATTTGTGGTAGTGCCGCCCCTGCTGAAAATTTCTGAGATTTTATTTTCTCCGCTTTGCTTTGTTGAAGTGAGATTCTTTGTTAGTTCTTTGTGGGGAAATTTTTAATTTGTGATCATTTATCCCCGCTCTGATCGCCATTCCGGTCCTTCACAAACATGGGTAGATCTCCATATAGTCTTTCAGAGATCTATCCCATGGCAGAGGCGGTACTAGGGTGTGCTGGGTATGCTGGGTATGCCTCGGCATCTCCAAAAATTTGAAAAGTGTTACAAGATCACCACTTCAATAAAATGAATTTATTGATTGAATTGGTTCTAATTTTAGTGTTTTGGGATTTTAAGACCTTAGAACTATTTGTATTGTACTTTTATTAAATTTTAAATATATATATGTTGAATTTATGATCATACGAAATCTAGAACTGTAGAATTGTACCTAAAATGTGCACACCAACAAAAAAAAAATTCTAATCCGCCGCTGCCCCCCCCCCCCGCGCCTTTACGCCTTTCTCCATTGGGGTATCGATTCTGCCGACCGTGGACCATCGTGTCAATACGGTGACACTAGAAAAACTACTAACTGACGACGTTGGTTGATGCATTTGTCGTAGTCCACGGCAACTAAGCTAGTAAAGTTCTTGGTCGTGATTCGAATATGATGTTTTTGAGGATCAACTTTCCGAGTTATCTTTCAACATATCCAGTCCCTTCCACTATACTACATAACATAGCCCAGTCTTGAATAATAATAAGTATATATCTAGTCAGTTCCAATAGTTTGAAAAAACAAAGTACGTGGTTGATGTACGCAAAGGTATCTAGACTAGCGACATGCAAACGATATTAGAAAAAATGTAATAATAAGTACTTTATTACATTATTTTTAAATTTTATATTAATTTACATATAAGGAAAAATCATTGACAAACGTGGAGACCATATTGATGCTGAAACGACTTGTTTCCTGTATTCCCAAATATTTTCCTAGTATCGAAGGGAGCACTAGTTATGCTAGAGTTATTTTTTCTTTCGAAAGAATTCTTTAATTAATTAAAACATTCTCTGGAAGAGATGGCTAAAATTATCAGGCTAATTCCAATATTTAAGAACACTAGCTAGCTGACAAATTAAGCTAAAAAAACTCTATGCGCACCACAAAAAATTGCATTGTCATCTTAGTGTAGGCATTCTTGTCGACTGAGGTCCTCATAATGCTAATGGCTGTACTCAATTCTAGTTAGAACAATGGAGAAACCATGGATCTTGTTCCCATTGTCCATACATAGGAGGAATATAATCTTACTCTCGGGGAAACCTATAAATAGAATGAATAGGAGCATAGGGTTATACGTACTCTTGTGAGGATTACCATCCAAATATAAAAATGGCTAGTACCAGGGTTAGAGCATTAAGACCATCCGGAGGCTTCTCCTGGTAGACTTTCTTTATGCCGAACATAGTCATATTCTTGCTAGAATTAATATATGTGGTATCACAAACCGACCTTGCCACCCAGGTTTTTTTTTGTTTAATTAATACCATTATTTACTATTCATGTTGAGTTGATCATATGACCTGCTGGTGCTAAGTCTTAAGATAGCTCTCTTAACAAATTCACCTTTTTTTGCAGAAGAAATGTTGAATATAAATTATGAACAATTAATAGTTTTTAGTGAAATTTTACAAACATTATTGATATGTGGCCTCAAAGGACTACATGGAAATCAAATATCCCATATTCTATCTGTTGACAAATTTTCAAGTTCTTTTACCGTCTGTCGAACTATAAATGTGAGCAATTGTTTGATGAAAAAAGATCTCTTTTTAATAGGTCGAGCAGAATATTTGATCATGCGTGGAATGCAGTCTATGTTACTTGAGAGAATCTAATGTGCTGTTCCTCATTTTGTAACTATGTATGAAATCACCTCTGATATGTTTTGTCCAAGTGTAATACCTGTTATGACTTATGAGAATATATTGTTACTGCTTTTCCTTCCGCTCATCGATTCACTTTCTTATTGCCATCTTTTTTATTATAGGAAATTATCTTATACTCTCTCCGTTCTTGAATAGATGACGTTTTAGGATTGTGCACTTCAACCAAGTACATATAGAAATGATCAAATCGTCATCCTTCATTAGCTCACTTATTGCTCTTAAATTGTGTGAGTTACTCTATTCCAGGGTAATAAGTAATATTGTGAATCTATACCTCTTTATAATGCACCTAAGCATTCTTTTCTACGTTCACCCTAAATAATGCACCCCACTAGAGATGGTACAACCTTCATGCACCCAGCGAAACGTCCCCAGAAACTTGTCTCCATCAAAATTAACCTCTCAGATCTTTCCTCAGCTTTACTCACCCACATCCGATGGCCATTGTTTAATGTATCTAACTCATCCCTGTGGCCCACAACAGATCTCCCCCACCTCCAGCATCATCTCAAGGAAAAGGAAACAAATATCCTGAAATTAAGGAAAAGGAAACAAACGTTCTAGAAAAAGAAAAAACCATATATTACGTGCTCGGAAAAGGAAACCGGAAGACAGGGCACTATACTATAATGAATGGTAAGGGAATGGGAAGGAAAAAACAGATAAAATTTGTCTCGATATTGTAGAATGACATGTATTTAAGAACAAAATTTAAAAGCTAGAATAACATGTATTATAGCCGCAAGCAATTAAACCTAATAAGGTTTCTTCTCCTTTATAACTGCATTTGCATCAGGGAAGGCACCAGCATGTGCTGGAATTAACGTTGCAACATATCATTTGGATCACTAGTTTTAGCTGGCCTTTTTTTCTTTTACTCTTGATTGCAAGTAGCCATAATAATGCTACTCCTAATTTGCTTGTAGGACAGAGCATGGGGAACTAGTAATAGGTTTGTCCTACATCCAAACGGCAAGCTCCCTTTGGAATAAAGAAACATAAAGGCTGTTCTTGGGAAGAGGCAGCCAACCATTCTATGATTGTTAGTGGCATCCAATGCACACACAACAAGATGTCCTGGAATTGCTTTCATGAGCATTAGAAGAGTGGAGAAGCATAGCTTTATATGCTATTGGCTAGAAGAGCTTAACCTAGAAGTTTCAGAAGTCACATTAGTATTTTTGCTTCTCTTGAAATTTATGTATTACAAAATTTATTACTGATCAGCTCATGAGTTGTTGAAACAAAAACTGTATTACAGATGCCAGTTGGTGTTCTTAAAAACAGTATATTGTTCAGATGAAGTAACTGAAGAAAGCAGTTGACCAGTATATTGTTTAAGAAATGTGCTTTCATGCTGTCCCAAATAAAAATAATCATAACTTGTAAAATACTACTTGTGACTGAAGGGAGTACCACTGTTATGGTCAGATGACTTGTTGGAACGACTCCTATTTCATGTGATCGTTTGTTTCGATTTAATCATAAGTTAAAACTATTTGTACTCAACTTTTGTTTATGATTGGTTGGTCATGTTCAGATCGGCTCCAAAACTTTAGGTCGCTGACGGCAACTCAGGAGTAATCTACTTGTATGCTGCATCGTGATGGGAATTCATAAGGAAAATACCGTGATTAGAGCATCTATAGACACCCCAAGTGGTTGACTTTCGATTAACATGATTATGCTGTCGCTTAGTGAAGCTAGTTTACAAGATCGATGATAAGAAGATTGAAACTGTTTCTCTATGATGCAACCTCTTGAGCATTTTTTTTTCGAAGGTAAGATATCTACCGTTCACCTTGTACACATAAAAAAATTTAATCAGTGAGGATCTTCAACTCTTAGTGGCGCCCACAACACTTTTGTCTAAGTCAACATTTCGTTATCGATGATAAGAAGATTGAAAACTTAATTACTCGGATCATGAGAAGAAAATTTGCTTCCTTTGCTGGCTCATTCCGATTCCACCAGCTGTTTCTCTATGATGCAACCTCTTGAGCATTTTTTTTCGAAGGTAAGATATCTACCGCTCACCTTGTACACATAAAAAATTTTAATCAGTGAGCATCTTCAACTCTTAGTGGCGCCCACAACACTTTTGTCTAAGTCAACATTTCGTTATCAAAATTTCCTCAGTGATATAATAACCGTATTTCGTATGCCTATTCCGAACATTTTAACTGAAGAAAGACTGATGGATATCTCATTTCTGCAATTCTGACATTACTCTGTTCAGATGAACCGTCACAATGGACAGACAGAGCATCCTTTCTAATCTACGGAATGGCCTCATCTGGACTGCAGGGCTGCTGCTGCTCCTTGTACTGAGCAATGAAGCCAAATCAACACATGATCATCCATGGGCTTTCATACATTCAGATAGGGGCGTAGCCGGCAGAGGGCTCCCGTTAGGCTGGAGCCCCTTCAGCCACTAAAGCTTAAGTACTCTTTTAACATGGTGATTCATTTTTAGTATAGCAATAGCAATGCAAACGCGCTCAGACGAGGCTAGAGGAATAAATTTTGCTAGGTGGATGAGCTGTTTGGCTTGGTAGGCTACCGCTTATTTGAGGCCTAATTTAGCAATTAGTTACTTTGCTTGTTGCTTGCACAACTAGACTCGAACCTTAGACACACGCAAAGATCATAGAGAGACGTGGCTCAACGTCTCTCCTTCGTGAGTATATGGCAGCCTACTAAGTCAAATGTGCTTAACGTGCGTTACGGAAAGTGGATGCCAGAAGCCAGTGCAGGCGAGTGTCTGACCGACTAAATGGGCTAACCAAATAGCAAATAGACAATGTGAGCCTCTTTTCTAGTTTATGATTTTTTTTATTAGTTGTAACTGTGTAAATAGGTTAAATAGAAACAATAGCCAATTTGTTTGATTGATTGGTGTTTACTTGTTCATAGATTTACAAAAGTTTGATAAAAACGTTGTACAAGTATTTCTCAAATAATAAAGTATTATTAATAACCATTGAACCGATAAAAATAAGATACAAACTGTTTAATATGTTTATCTTAATTTAGTCTAATTCTTTGAGTTTATTCTTTTTTTTTTTTTTTTTAGCTTCGCCACTGCGTTAAGACATACGTGGATCATCTCAAACCGCTGTTGGTACACGCGGACTGCGTAAGGTCAATCACACGTATGATTGCTCATTGCCTCGCCCATGCCCAAGCATCTGAATCAGACGAAGAACGAAACGCGGCTGCTCTGCATGTCGCGTCAGGCTTAGCTCGCTTCTTTCCTTATCTTCTCGAGACGGCGCTTGTCTACCCGACTCTGTTTTCTAGCTACAGGATCGTCCATGACGGCACAGCACTACGACCGTCCAGGATCGTCCATGACGTTACAGCACTACAGTCTAGTTTCTAGACGGAGAATGCGTCACGAATGCTTATCTTTTCCTGCATCTGCATGTCTGCTTTAGAAGTGCAGTAGCTGAAGCAAGTGGTGGAGCCAGAATTTATGTGACTATTATTATTGTCAAAGACTACAGGCACTTAGATATAACAAAAGTACAACACAAATACACAATTAAAAATAAATTTGAATTCTATACTTAACATTTCAATAAAATAGATAAAATATGTTAAAACAATATAGCGCAGTGGAGTGGTAGAAAGGTTAATAGCTAATTAACGAAGGTTTGATGCATCTGAGACTATCATATTTTCATTAACAATAGAACAAAAAATTGAATCTGTAAAAGATGAAATTGTACATATAAATTAGACATATAAAACTACGAAGGCTATATAAATGTCTTTCTTCCCGAGCTATGTAAATGCTATATTTTACTTATTTTAGATGTGGATTCCTGTCAAGCACAATTGAGATGGCTTGAATAAGAGGCATGTCATTTGCATTTTCATCTCTTACTTTCACTGTCTGCAATATTAATGAGAAGTAAGCTCATAACTGTTCTATAAAAGCATTGAAGAGGTAATATGTAAATGCAAATGATTGCAGTACCTCCTTAAGAATTTTCTCAAATGTTTCCCCGACTTTGGCTACTATCTCCTGGGATGGCTGTAGTATGTTTGGGCCTAGGACATTACAATTAAATTCCCAATCATGCAATTTTTCAATTCATGGTAATCTGAGGCAAATTGAGGTGTCCCTAGGGTGCCTGAGACCTAAACACCCACTACAAGCAATAAAACAAGTGTCTATGCATCAATGTTCTGAGCTTTCATGATAATATGGCAAGCTATAGTTCAGCAGTCAACGTGCTAGTAGAGAAAGAGTCACGTTCATTAAGCATCCTTTTAATCATTTAAATCAGCCTTACATATGAACAATAGGAAAGCATAATGGTAGTACATTTATGCCTATTTTTCACAATTAGCAGCTAACACATTTTTTTCCTCTATCAAATCTAATAGCAAGAACCTTTCTACGGAAAAAATTCGATCTAATCTGCTCACAGTGAGAACTAAGAACAATGAAGTTAGAGACTTAGAGCTAGAATTTACTATGATCTCCTGGGGAGGCATCATGCGGCTTGCAGCCGATGGGCAGGCCGAGGGCGGGAGCAAGCTGAGCGGCGCCCGATCGTGCCGTCGTTGCCCGTCAGCCGCGGGATCTGCGCTGCGCCGGGAAGGCGAGGATCTGCCACAAAGTTGAGGATCATGCTGTGGGGCCAAGGCGGCAGCGGCTGCCAGCAGGCGGGGGCGGGGACGGCGGCCGGCGGTGGCGTGAACTTGGATCGGGCGGGACTACGGGAGGGAGGTGGCGTGAGTGTGACCTCGGCTCGGGCAATCGGGTGTTTCTCTGGCCGAGATGCTTGGTGGCTGGTGCCCTACCCCTGGTCAAGCAAGCCTAGGTGGACTGGCGCCTGGGCCAGACTGGATGTACAGTACCAGACCTCAAACCCAAATACAAAGTAAACAGTATTGTTCAATGTTATTTGAACTAGACCTCGGGCCCAGACCCCGCTGGCCCGAGGCCCATCTCCACCCCTGCCTGAAGCACATTATACGTCAGCGTCGCAGCCCACAGGAGTGGCCAAAGCGAAGAAGGGGCATCAGATCAGCAGAGCCTCCGGTGTTGCCATGTCGGCTGTCTCGTGGCACCGGGATGCTGCTCGATCCCTTGACCTTCGCGACGAGCAATCAAGGTGGAATTCAAGAACGTGCTAATTGAAAACGTAGTGAATACTGCAAGGACGAGAGATCCGAGACGCTCGTACGTCAGGTCGTAATGGATTGGCAGGGGCTACTAGAAGACCATTCTCTTCTCTGTTGTTGCTGCACCGTCGTCTTGTCATTTACTGTCGACATGTTATGGCACCATGCTCCCTGGGCTAATTAGTGGCTACCAAAATTGTAGCCAACTAGGGCAGACCATTCCAGTGATTCCCAAAATTGTCTGTCAAACTTATTCATGTGCTTGACACAGAGAGTTGTGGTTTGACAGAGCTAATAATGGTTTTAACTGTGTCGTTTAGGTTTTTATCTCTAGCCTCTAGGCTGAACGTCGAAATATGAAGTGACAGACCATGGTGAGAGAACACGACCACGAGGCTCGACTTACTTGTTTGTTTCACTTATTCGTGCCACATTTCTGCTAATGAATTTTGCTATTCTAGTGTTGTTACAAGGTGAAGTACCTAATTCAATGCTACACAGAACATATATTATTCTATTTTATATGTTAGCTGTTTATGTAAAAAAAACAGCATTGCCACACAATCCTTTAATCACTCCTGAAAGATAACTACGGGAAATTTTGGAAAAAAATCAGGATACTTTATACTCCCTTTGTTTCTGAATATATGATGTTTTAGGATTTTACATTTTAACTAAGACATATATAGAAATGTCCAAATCACTCTCCTTTATTAGCTTGGTGTTACTCTATTTTATAGCAATAAATAACATTGGAAACAATGAATGGTAGGGATATGAAAAGGAAAAAAAGTTAAAAGTTATCTTAAAATTATCGAATAACATGTATTTAGAAATAAATTTTAAAAATAGAATAACATCTATTCAAGAAGCATCACGTTTGTTTCTTTTGAAAGAGGATCACGCCATTTTTCTCAGTGCAGCCCAATTCGCTGTGGCTACCCCAATGGGCCAAACGTCGTATTTCGGTCGGATACAAGATGCAAAATCTCAATCAGGTAAAAGAAAAATCCATTTTCCGGATTCTGACTTTTGAGGACCGGATTTGAGTCAATAACCCTTAAGAATGCCATCTTCTATGAAAATTTGTTGAAAAACTAAATTTTTTATTAAAAATAGCAGAAAACACTGTCATATTTTTTATAAAATTTTACAGGGTTGATCATACTCTAAAACTTTAAGATAGCATATTTAGCACACTAGGATCATACTAAAAAAATTTCAAAAGAATTGTACTTCATTTGTTATATTTAAAAATTCATAAACAGAAAGAACATAACTGAGACAGTAATAGGGTTAGAATTTTATAAATTCACTCGTGTGATCATGATCCAAAATTCATAGGAGAGATTAAGAATTGTCTCAGCACCCTTATATAAAAGTTTTAAAAATTTTAAACATGTTTTGCTAGCTCAATCAAATCTATGGAAGCAATATATGTAGCACCATAAGGTTTTTATCAGAACAGCAGCACTATCACAATTTTTGAAAATTCCTCAATCTTGAACATCATCTAAAAATTTTATGGGAATATTAGTGATGCATTAGTACCATCCAAAAAAATGTTTAGAATTTTCTAACATGGTTTGAACTATTTTTTCATCAGGTTAAATTTTGTCGGTCAACCTTCAGTAGCACTGTCCGATTTTTTTAAAATTATTCATATTTTATAATTATTTGAAAATTTTATGAGAATATTATTGATGCATCAGAAACTTTGACTTCCGCTCTCCCTCTTGCCCAGTCCCTTAATGCTTTTCTAATTTTAGATTGCAGCGTGCAACCAGCTCTTTGCTCGATACTGCAACATTTTTTACGCAGAAGTGCTAGCAGGTCGAGCAGCTCATGGCATCTCAAAAGCGAATACTTGAGAGGAACAACACCGAGTTAGAGGCACTCAAAACCAAGTTAAAGGCTACTGAGGCGAAGGCTGATGAGTGGGAAAGAAAGCTAATGACCGAGAAGGCTGTGACGGAAGCTGCACTGGTCGAGGCCCAGGCCAGCCGATGCAAGGCAGAGGCGAGTCAAAAAGCAATCGAGGTCGAAAAGGCTGCAGCGGACGTGGCACTCGCTGCTCTATGGTCGAGGACTCTCGAGCACATGAACACCTCCGCTCGTCTCGCGACCTCGCACATACTAGGCATGGTGAAGAGCCACCACCCGAACCTAGATCTCTCGGTCCTGACGGAAGGATTCACGGGTGATCCGATTGCAACTGCCAATTATATTGAGTCCTTCGCCGGCCTGGCCAAGATGTTCATGGATGGACTAGAGCTGTCCCTCGATGAGAGCAGCACCGCCCAAGGCTCCTATGCCTGACCATGCAACTTGTAAAAACTAACCTTTTTTCCCCTTTGGCGATGATCTATAACAATAGCACTTAACTAGTTTGCCTACTTATTGTGTCTTGCTTTCTATTTCCTTGCCGATGAAATGAAGTAGCACAAATAGACGCAAACTCGAGTTAGCACACATAGATCTTCAAGAAAACAGCGTCCTGACCAGACGCGTGCCTAATTTTATCTGCACGCAGGTCTAAAAAAAACTTCTGTTAAAAGACTTAGCCCCCGAGTGCATACCCGGAGAAGCTTCTTAACATAAATGCTATACGAATTATTATAATGATTACCACGTGACGTTTTGCAAGTCTTTATCGACCATGTGACTTAGTCCCTGCAGCAATCAAGAACCTATCGAGCAACGCATGTAGAATTGACTAGAGGTCTCGTCTCCCACCAGCCACTGAGCTTTTAGATGTCTGACAATCTAGTGCTCGTTTGCGTGCAGGATAGAATTACTCATCATCGGATTCAAGCATGGTCGAACTTTAGTTTCGCTTGCTGACATGCTAAGTACTTCATCGAGCAAATGCGTGCAAAGAAATCGCATGTTTTACAGAATTTAGGACGGATAAACAGAAAATAAAACAGAGTATAGGGTTATCTGTAGCCCCCGACACCTTACTCGATGGGCTCATCGAGTAGGGAGTAGAGCAAATGAGATAAACACACTGGGTTCTTGTTCAGCCAGGGATCGTGCCCTAACGGTGATATTTCATGACGTAGCCCCTAGATTCCTACTCGAGTACCGCTTCGCGTATAGGATAGGACCCCATGGTCGAAAACAACCCAACCCCCGAGACTTTGTCCGATGGGCTCATCGAGTAGGGGAAAACAGGGCATGACAGTCAATGACACGCGGGGTAGTATTCGACCTCTTGCTCGGGGACTGAATCGAGTGGGTGAAAAGACTCGGTTTATGATTGGGATCAAATTGAATGACAGGTAGGTGGGTAATTAAAACCCACTTTCGCGACACAGTAAGTTTACAATTTTTGCACCCCTTCAGCTTCCACCTGGTGGCATTATCCGCCCTGCCCCGTCACTTGACATCTCTTCGATTTTCGCACGTGTGAGGAAGTGCAACGGATGCCTCGGGGATTGGGATAGCCTCGGATCTTGATGGAGCGACCAATGCAGTAGCGACTCGTTCCCTGGGCTATAAATAGTCGGGACTTGTGGTCGTCTGCCGCACTTCATCTTCCTTCTGAACTTTTTGCTTGTAGAGAATTTGTTCCACCACTGCACTCATAACCTCGACACCCACATCCTCCACCTCCCTGGAGATCATTGGGGATTCTCCCCCTGCTACATTGGCGGTGGTTTCCCCGGGGAGGATCATCATCTCCTCTAATGAGGAGAATGAGATCAATTGGGACGCCATCGAGAGGGAATTTTAGCCGGAGGAGGAATAGGAGGTCACCAGTAGGCTAAGGGTAGCGGTCGAAGAGCCCAGCGCCACCTCCGCTTCCCTCGCGAGAGCATATGGCGCTGGTGAGGCCGTTGATGCCAGCGGCAGAGGTGAAGCTCAAAACAGTTTCACCAGCCCGGCACTTGCTCGCCCTCCGACCCATCACGGCGCTTGGGGGCTCCATCGGGGGAGAAGCCTCCTTCTCCATCCGTGGGCCTGCCTATCGTGCGCCCTGCCTCCGCGCCTTCTACGTCGACGAGAGGCTGGATTTTTGCCGCCTCTTTCGGCTCGTACGAAGGGCGTAGGCCCATCCCACGCACCATCTTGTTCAACTACTCGTGGGCTCTGAAGAGGCGATGAGAGTGGCAACAATGTATCTATTTAAAATGTAATAGGACAAACTTTTTGTTAGTTGTAAATATAATGAAATTTTGCTTACCTGAATTTCGATTGCACTCGATGCCTGTGTTACTTATGCTTGAAATTTCTTTAATTGACCTCGATCCACTTAGTGAATGTGTCGATGGCCACAAACAGAAACTTGTAACCTCCTTGGGCTCTTGGGAACGGTCCCAAGATATCCAAATCCCAGACAGAGAAAGGCCAAGACAGAGGAATAGTTTGTAGTGCCTGGGCTAATCGGGTGGTTTGCTTGTCGTAGAACTGGCAGCTCTCGCACTTTTTCACTAGCTCGCAAAGTGTCATAGAGGGCAGTCGGCCAATAGAACCCTTGTCGAAAAACTTTTCTGACTAAGGTGTGATAGGATGCATGGTTGCCGCAGATGCCTCCATGGATATCGAGCAATATCTTATTGCCCTCTTCTTGAGTGATACACTTCATCAATATTCCGTTACTCCCCTTTCGGTAGAGCTTGCCGTCTACCAACGCATATAGCTCGGACTTACGTGCAATTTTCTCAGCTGTTGCATCATCGTCAGAGACTTCTCGACCTTCGAGGTATGTTTGAAATGGAGTTATCCAAGTTGGCTCGCATTCGAGTAGTGCAGCTTCCGTTTCTGTAGTTTCTGCCTCGCTAACTCGACCAGACTGCTGGCCGAGTTGGGCAGCATCGGCCTCCCATACTGGGGAGGTCGATGGTTTGAGGATTTTCTCGACGAAGACTCCTATGGGCATTGGCGAACGAGACGAAGCGAGCCTGGCAAGTTTGTCGGCGGTAGCATTGTCACATTGCCGGATGTGTCTTACCTCGAGCCATTTGAGCTTGTACTCCAGCTTGCGAACCTTGTTCATATACGTCGCCATGTTGTCATCCGAGCACTGGTACTCCTTCTACACCTAGTTTACGACTAGCTGTGAGTCCCCTTTCACGAGTAGTCGTCTAACACCAAGCGACCTGGCTATGCGGAGCCCGTTGACCAGTCCCTCATACTCTTCAACATTGTTAGAAGCTTGAAAATCAAGTCGGATAGCATACTTGAGCTCTTCCCCCATTGGGGATCTAAGCACGATGCCAGCCCCCGAGCCTTGAAGGGTAAACGACCCATCGAAGAACATGGTCCAGTGGTCATCGACCGCCTCATGCTCCTTTTCTTCGACATGTGTCCATTCCGCGACGAAGTCTGCTACGACGCCTGATTTGATGCTGGTTCATGGTGCGAAATCAACCTTGAACTCGTTGAGTTCGACCGCCCATTGCGCTATTCAACTCGTTGCCTCACGATTAAGTATCACCTCCTTGAGCGGATATGTGGTCATGACTGTGACCTTGTGCACTTGGAAGTAGTGCCGTAGCTTTCGGGATATCATCAAGACTGCGTACAGCATCTTCTGTACCCGAGGGAACCGCGCCTTGGCATCGTGCAAGACTTCACTTACGTAGTATACCGGCTTCTAGACCTTAGTCTTGGTGTTGAGTCAATCTCATTCGACCGCCAGGACGGTGCTTACTACCTCAGGCAAGGCTGCAATATACAGAAAAAGCTCCTCTTTTTCGAGAGGCGAAGTTAAAACTGACAGAGATGATAGGTACCTTTTTAGATCTTGAAAGGGTCCTTCCGCCTCCTTGGTCCACTCGAAAGAATTCTTCTTCTTGAGTAGCTTGAAGAAAGGCAACCCTCACTCACCCATCCGAGAGATGAATCGACTAAGGGCAGCGATACAGCCTGTGAGTTTCTGTACCTCCCTTAACGTCTGTGGGGGCGCATCTGGTTGATGGCCTCAATTTTACACGGGTTGGCTTCAATGCCTCGACTAGACAACAGGAAGCCGAGAAGCTTGCCGGACGGAACGTCGAACGTGCACTTCTTGGGATTAAGCATCATTCGATACTTCCTAAAGTTGTCGAATGTTTCCTCGAGGTCGCCCAACAAAGTGCTGCTAGTTCTTGACTTTACTACGATATCATCGACGTACGCTTCCACATCCTGCCTGATTTGGGACTTCAGGCAATTTTGAATGCAATGTTGATATGTAGCACCAGCCCACTTTAAACCAAAAGGCATCTTAACATAACAGAATACACCAATGGGAGTAGTAAAGGTGGTTTTTTCTTAGTCCTCGGTGGACATGCTAATTTGGTGATACCCCGAGTAGGCATCTAGAAAACTTAGCAGTTCACAGCCTACAATTGAATCTACAATCTGGTCGATGCGGGGGAGAGGTAAAGGATCCTTGGGCAAGCCTTGTTGAGGTCGGTGTAGTCGATGCACATCCTCCACTTGCCGTTGGGTTTTTTTTTATAAGGACTGGGTTTGTCAGCCACGTCGGGTGACGGACCTCTCGGATGAAACCAGCGTTCAGGTGTTTGCTGACCTCCTCTTGGATGGCTTGTTTTCGGTCTTCCGCAAATCTACGCTATTTCTGCGCCACCGGCTTGGCGCTTGGTTCCACAACAAATCAATGCTCGATCACTTCCCTGGGGACCCCGGGCATGTCGAACGGTTGCCATGCAAACACGTCGCAATTTGCCCGAAGGAAAGCGATGAGCTCGAGTTCCTATTTAGGGTCAGGGTCAACACCCACCTTAATCGTCTTGGAAGGCTCTGACGGGTCCAGGGGCACTGTCCTGACACCTCCTTCGGTCTTCTTGACCTTGTCACTACCGTTGCTCGAGCTCTCAACAGCGCTGCTGGACACAAGAGCTTCAAACTTCTGGCGCTTGGCTCCCTCATCGTCAGTGTTGGTCGCTGTTCCACACAGGTTTTTTGCCATTTCCAGGCTCTTTTTATCACATCTGACCGCGGCGCGCTGATCCCCTTTGATTGTGAGGACCCCTTTTAGTGCTGGGATCTTAAAGCTTGGTATGCGTAATGCACCATGGCCATGAACTTGGCTAGCATGGGGCGGCCTAAGATCACATTGTAAACGGTCTCAAAATTCGCCACATCAAAAAGAAGCTTTTCAGTGTAGAAATTTTCTAGCGTGCCAAACGCGACTGGCAGCTCGATTTGGTCGAGCGGCGTGGAAGACGATTGTGGAGTTATGCCATGAAATGGCTCTGCTCCAGCTCTGATCGCTGTCTGGGGGATCCCCATGCTATCTAGCGTCTTGGCGAAGATGAGGTTCAGTGAGCTACCCCCATCGATCAAGGTTCGAGTGACCTTTACATTGATGATGGTTGGCTCTACCACTATGGGGTATCAACCCGGATGTAGGACCACAGCTGGGTGATCCGCCTGGTCGAAGGTGATTGGTACTTCTAACTATTTGAGGAATCTGGGGAGGGCCGACACAGCCAGGTTAACCTCCCTTTCAATTGCCTTGTATCGCCTCTTGGACTCATACGTGGCAGATCCTCAAAAGATGTGCGCCAGTCTGTGATCAGCCCCACATTATTTAGGCTCATCGTTTAGGGACTTCTCCTTGGCCTGCTCGATCCCACGCTCGGCGAGTGTGGCTTTAAGCTTTTCCTGAACCTTCCTGCCGATCACCTGGCACTCATCGAAATTCTGCTTGTCAGTTCGGTGGATCGGGCAATACTTACCTCCACCACGACTTCAGCCTTTACTATCGTTTGTGTTGCGCGCCTTGCCCCTTTCAACCACGGCCACAGTGGGATCACCTTTGCGCTTCTCCACGTGGTTCTTATTTCGTTTCACTCCTTAGTGATATATTAATTTATAGCAAGTCACTTGATGAACATCTTCAACACTTACATGCTATTTTTATTGCTTTGAGGATGTGTGTTTGTTTGGTAACCTCGAAAATAGAACCTTTGCACCGATCGAGTTTATTTTCTTAGCTATATTGTTACTCCACAAGGAATTGAGATAGATGAAGCCAAGATTGAAACTATAAAGAATTGTACGACAACACAAACGGTCACACAAGTGTGGAGCTTCCATGGACTTGCTGGATTCTATCTCGTCGCTTTGTGAAGGATTTCAGCACCATCGCTGTACCACTTAATGAATTAACAAAGGAAGACATTTCCTTCAAATAGGGACAAGAGCAAGAAGAAGCTTTCAACCTTCTCAAAGAAAAGCTCACAAATGCACCATTACTCCAACTTCTTGATTTCGGTAAGACTTTTGAACTTGAGTGTGATGCTAGTGGAATTGGAATTGGTGGTGTATTACTTCAAAAAGGTAAACCTGTTGCTTACTTTAGTGAGAAATTGAATGGGCCAAGTCTGAATTATTCAACTTATGATAAAGAATTATATGCTCTAGTGCGTGTGCTTGAAACTTGGCAACATTATTTATGGCCCAAAGAATTTTATTCATTCTGATCATGAATCATTAAAAAATATTAGAAGTCAAGCTAAATTGAACTGTAGACATGCTCGTTGGGTTGAATTCATTTAATCTTTTCCTTATGTTATAAAACATAAGAAATGGAAGGATGCTTTATCTAGACGGTATAATTTGTTGTCTCAACTTGATTGTAAAAATTTTAGGCTTAGAGACAATAAAAGATTTATATGCTTCTGATGATAAATTAAAAGATACCATGTCCAATTATAAAGCTTGTAAATACTAGAACAAATTTGTTTTTAATGAAGTGTTTAGCTATGCATTCTAGCTAGCTCTGTTCGTCTTTTGTTGCTACAGGAGGTGTATGGAGGGAGACTCACGGGACATTTTGGCGTCAAGAAGATGGAGGACATCCTTGTTGAACACTTTTATCGACCAAAAATGAGGTGCGATGTTCGCTATGTTGCTCACTACACTACATACCAAAAATCTAAGTCTTGATTGAATCCATATGGTTTATATATGCCTCTTCCTATTTCTAGTATACCTTGTGAGGATATTTCTATAGATTTTGTTTTAGGATTGCCTAGGACAAAGAGGGAGAGGGATAGTATTTTTGTAGTAGTGATAGATTTTCTAAGATGTCACATTTTATTCATTGTCATAAGAGCGATGATGCTACACATGTTGCTGATTTATTTTTTAAGGAGATAGTTTGACTACATGGTGTGGCAACCATAATTGTTTCAGATCGAGATGCGAAATTCTTGAGCCACTTTTGGAGGACCTTATGAAACAAAGTTGGGGACAAAGTTGCTATTCTCTACCACATGTCATCCCCAAACTGATGGACAAACTGAAGTTGTCAACCACACATTATCAACAATGTTGAGGGCTGTTTTGAGGAAAAACTTGAAGTTGTGAGAAGAAAGTCTACCTCATGTGGTGTTTGCCTAAAACCGCACATTGCATTCACCCACAAAGATGAGCCCTTTTCAGGTAGTATATGGCTTTAACCCTCGCGCTCCAATTAATTTATTACCTTTACCATCTTCGGAGAAGGTAAATCTAAATACTAAGAAATATGATGAATTTGTTCTTAAGTTGCATGAAACTACAAAAGAAAACATAGAGCATATGAATGAGAAATATAGGATTGTTGGTAGTAAAAGTAGAAAGGAAATAACTTTTGAACTTGGTGATCTTATTTGGTTGCATTTAAGAAAAGATAGTTTTTCAGATTTTAGAAAGTCCAAGTTGATGGTCCTTTTAGGATTATTGAAAAGATTAATGATAATGCATACAAACTTAAGTTGCCTATAGATTTTGGGGTTAGTCCCATATTTAACATTGCAGATTTGAAGCTATACTTGAGAGAAGGAAATGAGCTTGAGCCGAGAACAACTCCCATTCAAGAGGGGGAGGAAGATGAGGACGTCACTTCCTTGGATACACATACAACACTCCTTCACATGATGGTAGACAAGGACCTATGACAAGGGCATACACACGACAGTTGAATTATCAAGTGAGCTCATTTCGAGGAGTTCATAATTTTCTTATCGAGGATGGATTGCTACCTAAGTCATGTGATGTTATTCTACTCAGGAACCCTGGTGAGGGGAGCAGCACTACTACACCACAATAAGTCCAGACCGACCTTGCTTCAATTCTAGTCCAATTTGGAATCAGCTTGATAGCCTTGATTTAAAACAATCATAACTTTCACATACGAGTCTGTTGGAGGTGTGTGAGTACTTGATTGAAAGCTTACGACGAGAAATTTCTAACGTATCTAACCCCACCTTCGGATTCGTTGTCTACATATCACAATCATCACAGAGAGGTGCCACGTCACCTGTTCGGCCAACTTGGGCCTTTGTAATGTTGTTCGGATTCGAGCCTAGGTTGTGTACGCCCACCACTATTGGTGCACAACCCTAACAGCTTTCCCTTGGTCACCACCTCCTAATAACCCTTATGGCTGCCACTTTTTAGTTCTTAGGCTTGTTTAGATTGTTTTTCATTCAGAAAAAAATCAGTTATGTACTTGTGTCGATTAGACCAGCTACATCAACTTCAGGCCTCTCTATTATTCAATAAAACTTCATGTTTTATCCTCCAATTCAGTTTGCACTTATTTCTTTCTTGCTCGATTCTGGATTGCTAGCAGGAAAGATCAACTGTGTTGGGCACGGTTGATAACGACAAAGGGTGTGGTGTAGCGATTGCAGGACGGACTTGGTCGTCTCGGTCAAGTAGCGGCGTCGTCAACTTCACATCAATCAATCGTAGTTATCACTCTCATCAGAAGATCGGGCCAACGGTTTTTATCGCAAGGTACCCCACAACATCTTCTTGCTATACTGGGTAAATGCCACCATCTAGCTCCAATAAGCAAACATGTTTCTTGATCATCTTGACTACACTTGCAAAGTAACCAAGAGTTAATTACCAAAGGTAATCAGTTGCTTTATCATAAACCACATGAGTCAAAACATGTATAATAACAAGAGAACAATTTACTTTAGTAGAAAATATGAATGTATGAATTTCCTTGCATAATTTTCTACAAATTGTTCCAAGCATAGACGCAATTTCTTTGAATTAAAATAGCCTAATAACAATTTCTGGTAATCACAGAAAGTCTAAAAGACTAATACGTAAGAACAGACAAGTTCCAAGTCCTAATTTGCAAATTTCCACGTGATGGAAGCCCCCATACTTCAAACCGAAAGTTACAGTGCCTACTTTGCATATTTCAAGCGGAAAGAACTTCATTCAATAGAGTAAGAACCTACTTGTAATTTCCGCAAAGTTTAAGGATTTAAACACTCAAAGGATAGGCTCGCTATTGGGCTCTGTGGGGTGCTAGGCCCAGATGACTCGCTTAACCAGCGGCGAGTTGCCAACCTAGCCTCGGCCCAGCTCAGCGGTGGGAGCCGTACGCGAGCACGCTAGATCAATCGGTCCCATCCCAAGATCCCTCCCAAAAGGCGAAGAGGCGGTGACAATTTTGAGCGATGTCATGGTTTCTCCCATCCCATTGTCCTCCTTGAGGGCGGCGGCAGTGGCGAGGTCATGTGGTAGCGCGATGATACCATGTTGTCCCAGCGATTTCCCTGAAGTGCGATGCGGTGGAGGCGGTAGCTCTGGTGTTGGCGCGGCACCATCTTATCCTTGATCTCTTGGAGAGCGGCGGCGGCGACGACGCTGTGTCTGTTGGGAGCTGGTGGAGCTCACTATTGGCGAGGCACCGCTTCTCTCAGTCTGCACTAGCGTGCTTGCCATTGGCGAGATTGACTAATGTGGCTCGAATTGGGTGACCGCCGAGATGCTTCCCTTGGGTTGTGCCAACGAGTTCGCGTTGCCGTGAACGACCAGTGTAGTTTGGATATGCCGGCTGCCAAGGGTAGCACGGCTAGGGGTTGTCCACCAACGGCCCTGGACACTCGTGTCCTAAAAAAAAATGCCGAATCAACGTTTTGAATCCGAGTCGGATTTTGACACTCGTGTTCGATTTCGAGTAAGTATTTCTGTGTTTAAAATTTCCGATGGAATAGGGTGTTGCCATAGCTGATGATGACAACATTCGCCGTAAGCGATTGCTTGAATAGAATAGTATACTAATCTATGCAAATTCATCTAAATAGATTAATCAGCTAAACGTATCATGAAGCCTTAACGAGAGCGTTATCATGTTAACAACGCGTAGTATTGGGGTCACGTTGCCGACGATGAACCACTCATACGGACAAAAGTGATGAACACAGGATGTAGTCCCCAACAGCCTTCAGGGCTGAACTAAACGACAGTGAGCTGAAATGCAAGTGCTAGGAGGGTTTCTAATGCGCAATATGATTTTTTTTTATTATCCGCAGCAACATTCGAGCATTGTGCTAGTCTTGTTTTCATGTTGGATCGAAGCCTCCTTAGTTTTATACATTCAGTAATGGCTTCAATTGATAGACCTGGTCGACATAGCACAATTCAGGGCATTGTAAATGTAAAGTTCAAGCATACTTACTCCTCTCAGGAAACATTAAACAAGTATTTATTTTGTATAAAATGTCAGCATTTTCAGTCTTTTTTACTTAAAACCAAATCATTATTTAACCGAGGAAATTTAATAGACCATCATTCTTATGCTGCGTGTCTTTCAATTTGAACAATTTTTTTGTGATCAGCAGGGTGTAAGTACTAGTTTGTTAACATGGAACACACATCAATTAGACATAACAACCAAGCCAATAGAAACATTCCTATCGTGAGCTTTATCTATTATATATTAGAAGCTTACGAAAGATCTTTCAAGTGCTGCTAAGAAAAAAATATAAATAGGCTAGAAATTCACACAAAAAAACAAAAATATCTGGCTCTTAATCTGATGGAACCTAAATAAGTTGAACTATAGCAGCCATTAGATATTATTATTTAAAGAAAACATCTAACCATCCATCTAATGGACCCGAGTTATAATGGCTTAGATTAAAATAAAGAGTCCATGCCAAGTATAATAAAACATAACAGAATTTGGAAAACAATAAAAGGTAATTAACCTTTCGATTTTCATATGAACTCCAAATTAAAACCCGTACATAGCGTAAATTCAAAATAAAATTAGATGAAAATTAGCAGCTAGATTTGTGTATGAATTCTAACCTAAAACTAAGATTTTAAATTAAATAAAAATTAAAATATCATTCAAAAATTCCAAGTGAAAAAAATGAAATTAGCAATTCTATTTTCATAAGAACTCCAAATTAAAACCTCTACATAGCTGAAATTCAAAATAAAATCTTCATGAAAATTAGTACTTGGATTTGTATATGAAATCTGAGCTAAAACTATTATTTGAAATTGAATAAAAATAAATTTTAGATTAAAATAAATAGTCCGTGACAAGTATAATAAAAAATAATATAGATTTGAAATAAAAATTAGCCGCTAGATTTATACACGAATTCCAACCTAATACTGAAAAAGAAAGTCTATAGGAATTAGAATCCAAAAATATACAAATTCAGATTAAAAATCAAAGGAAATTAATGGTTGTTTTTAATTCCAAGCTTAGTGAAAAATAGGAATTTTGGTTTATTCAGAATTGAAATTCCAAAAATATGGTAATTTAAGAAAAATTAAAGAAGGTAAAGGATTTGATTTGTGTATAATGAATTAGGAATCAAAATATATTATATAATAAAATTCGATGACACGTGGTTTACAATCGCTAAGAAAAAAGTATATGCTAAAATTATCACAAAAAAATAATATTCTACCCTTTATTTGGTGGACCTTGCGATGAAGGGATTGAGAGGATGATACAGTGATATATGTTAACTCATTTATACTGATATAAGCTATGCGATTTGTATTACAAACATGTAGTATAGACAAGTATTGCAATAATGAAAGAAAAAGATGATGACAATATAAATGGAAAATGCTATGTTTATTGTTTTGCTATGCACGTATTTGTAGACGAAAGTTTTAGTCAAATTTGAGAATTATTGGAAAACAGAGTGAGCATTTTCTCTCTTATAACATATAATATTAAAGTATCAAAAATAGAGTTTTGCAAAATCACATATGTATTGCCAAATCATTTAAACATGCTTTAAGAATGATGCATGCACAAGTGCATGTGCCACCTTACTAATTTCAATAAATGTTTAATAGTTCAAATACATAACAAACACAAATCGGTAGCAAAATGGAAGACAAGAATCACAAACATGAACGCTTTCTAGGGAAAGGATATTGAGCGGTCTTTCATTAAAGAAAATTAGGAATAGGCCGTAAGGCACCAGCAACATGTGCAAAAGAGAAACAATTGTCCTATACCTCAACTTCGTAATGCTGAAAACGCTTTTAGGATTGTGGTGACTTCGTCGTAAACATCCTGCATTGTTGGTCGATCTTTTGGTGTCTCCAAAGAGCATGAGAGCCCAAGCTTAACAAGCTGCACGATGCACCTCAGCATTCCGGCCGTTGCTTGGCATTCATGGTCCAAACTATTGTCTGCATCTTCATCTTTAAAATTTGGAATAATAGTAGGATCAAGAATCGCGCCGATCTTGTGAGGAAATGCTTTTTCCACAAATTTGTGAAGGCTCAAACCATCATTAAACATCTCATCCGTCGGACACTTCCCTGTGATCATTTCTAGGATGATAATTCCATAGCTATAGACATCGCCCTCTGTTGACATTTTGCTCCCAAAGCCATACTCTGCAATGTTTGTCTATAATTGTTTAAACAACTATCTCACAATATTGAAAAATTAAAAAAAATAAAAGCATCTTTTCAAAGGAAAGGTAAAACGTGAATATCAAGAAAATAAATAAGATATTAGATATGCCCCATTAATTTTTTATATTGACAAAAAAATACGAATATGAAAAATTGTCACCTGGTGCAATGTATCCAATTGATCCTCTTGGTCCTGCTAAGCTTGTAGAACTATTAATGCTTGAAGAACTATAACTGTGAAGAAACTTAGCTAACCCAAAGTCACCAAGACGTGCACCCATGACATCATCTAGAAGGACATTGCTGGGCTTCAAATCACAATGGACCATTGGGGGCATGCAATGGTTATGAAGATAATCCAATGCAGAAGCTATGTCCACTGCTATTATTATTCTGGAGCCCAAACTCAACGGCCTTCTCATTCTCGGATCAAGCCAGCTATCTAGGCTACCGTTAGCCATATATTCAATAATAAGTGCTTTGAAATCACTCCCTTTAGGATCCCATGTTGAGCATGCAGAAATCACCCTTACAAGATTACGGTGACGAGTGTTTCTGAATGCCTCGCACTCAGCAAGGAAGCTCTTTTGTGCTCCAAGTTGATCAAGTTTGAAAACTTTGATAGCAACTGCATGTGCTTCAGACTCAAATATACCTTTGTAGACTGATCCATATTTCCCTGAACCAACCAAGTTGTCTGAAGAGAAACCATTTGTTGCTTTGAATAAATCAGCATACGAGAACATCTTCAACTCCTTGCAAGATGGAGGATCTGATTGTTTGGATTTCTTACTCCTCTTCCAAAGAATAAGTACTAAACACGACAAAGAGACCAAAGCAAGAGCCACACTAAGCCCAACTATCTTTAGATTGTGGGGCCAGTGTTTGGATGTAGATGCTAAGCATGGTGGCAATTGTAACTTTGGGGAATTGGAACATAACATATTGTTCCCTTGGACAAATACCTCACTGGAATTCTGAAATATCCCCCCCGCTGGTATTTGACCCTCAAGGTTGTTGAAGGACAAGTTGAGAACCTTCAAAGAACTGAAGGACCGAAAGAATTCAGGAATTTCACCACTCAAGTTGTTTCGAGAAAGATCAATCTCAGCGATACCTCTTAAATTGATGAAAGATCCAGGAATTCTGCCATCAAGAAAGTTACCCTCCATGTGGAGGGACTCTAAGTGGACACAGTCACCTAGAGTATTGGGAATTAATCCAGACAGATGGTTATTGGATATATTAAGAGGGCCAATATTAATCAAGCCACCAATCTCCTGTGGAATCTGTCCAGAAAGCTGGTTGTGAGACAAGTCCAAACCTACTGAAAGGGAGTAAAGAGAGAAGAGCTCTTTTGGTATGCTCCCATCCAAGGTGTTACAAGAAAGGTTCAGAGTGTTTAAATTTTTGCAACCACCTAGAGCCCTAGGAATGGGTCCACTCAAATTATTTTCTTGCAAATTGAGCTCATTCAATTGATGGAGTTTACCAATTGAAACTGGAATTTGTCCGGAAAGTTTGTTCTGTGATAAGCTTAGGACAGTCAAGTTTGCAAGATTTCCAAGTGTGTCAGGAAGATTTCCGACAAAAAAATTCTGTCCCATTTTAAGAAACATGAGGTTTGTGAGGTTGCCTATATCTGGTGGTATGGTACCAGATATCTTATTTGCATTCAGCAGCAAAACCTCTAGGCTGTTTGGAAGACTACCAATTGAATTCGGCAAAATTCCTTGCATTATGTTTGTTGCTAAAGACAATATCACCAACTGTGTGCAATTTTTCAACGAGGAGAGGAAAGACCAATCTCCGGCTTCGAGCTGATTACTAGCTAAAATCAGTTGGATTAAGTTAGGAAGGGACCCAAAAGAAGGGATAATACCATGGAATGCATTAGCCCCTAGATTAATATATTCAAGATTGGTTGCGTTGGCCAGAGAGGGAGGGATTTGGCCTTGGAACTGATTTCCTTGCAAAGTCAACGTTTGGATGCTCGGAAGGGTGTATCCGACGTTGGACGGAATGCCCCCCGTGAGATTGTTGATGCCTATGTGAAGGTATGTGAGTGAGGAAATGTTGTATAGAGAGGCTGGGACAGTCCCTGACAAACTGTTGTAAGACAGGTCCAGTACTTGCAAGTTAGGAATTTTGCCTATACTCACTGGGATGCTACCTTGAAGATTGTTGCCTGCAAGCAAGAGCCAGCGAAGGGAAGAAAAATTCCCCAAAGAGGAAGGTATGGTGCCTGTAAGACCATTCACTGACAAGATAAGATATTGCAAGGGTGAGTTGATATTTGACAAAATTGGTATGGACCCGACAAAGTTGTTCGTATCAAGGGCTAATCTTTGAAGTGATGCGCTGTTGAACAGAGCAGGAGGAATCTCGGAACCGAGACGATTCTTTGTTAGGTCCAGCACTCGGAGCGATGAACTGTTAGCTAGGAGAGACGGGATAGGTCCTGTGAGGCTATTGTTTGCGAGGACAACATAGACAAGGGAAGAGCTGCTTCCAAGTGAAAGAGGAATGTTGCCCGTCAGACTATTGCTAGCAAGGCGTAAGATCGAAAGATTTCGGAGCATCCCCAACCCTTCTGGGATACCTCCACTGAGCAAGTTGAAATCCAGGTTGAGTTTCTGAAGATTTGAACAGTTGCTCAGGCTTGGAGGGATCTCACCATCGAGGGAGTTGCTCCCGAGATCAATCATCTGAAGGAGAGAGGAAGATAGACTGTTTGGGATCACACCACTAAGTTTGTTCGAGCTGAGGTTAAGGTAGCTCAACCTATTTAGCTGGCCAAGCTCAGGTGGAATTTGACCGCTCAGTTGATTTTTCGGGAAGTGGATTCTTGTGAGGAAAGTGAGGTTGGCAATGCAAGGTGGTAATTGGCCATTGAGGCCGAATGACTCGAGGTCCAGCGCAACAACACGAGATGCGCGTGTCTTGCTGCAAGCAACTCCCGGCCAACTGCAGAAATGGAGGGAATCATTCTTCCATGAGCCTAGGAGGCCGGCAGGGTTCGAGAGATGATGCTTCAGGCAAAGGAGGGTTTGGAAATCGGTGTCAGATCCATTGTGGAGAGCTGTATCACCCAGTGAAGAGGCAAGGAATACAAAGCTCGAAAGAGAGGTGAGGACAATGGTCAGGAGCTGTGAGGAACTGAGAGCTCCCACAGGAGACGTATATTTCCTGTCACACATGCTTTTATGACATATGCTTCTGCATTGAGTTGTGTGATTTCTCCAAGTAGTGACATGCTGCATTTATAGAAGAAAGCTAAGCTGCTAGCTACTTGCATCATATTGGAGTTAATTAACGGCAAGTGGGTGCCATTTCTGTCACGCGAGCCATTCAAGCTAAACTCCGAGTATTTTTAAAGCGATGTTCTGGATCTTCCGCGGTTCCGCGTTTCTTCCGCTGTTCCACCTACTTTCAGAGTTTCAGTCAAAGTTGGGTTCTGAATGGAGGCTTTTTAAGTGCTGGAGCTTGCACTGCAATTTGAGCGCCCAGCCAGCATCCATTACGCCAATTGTTCCCTTTCGGTGCTAATTAGCTAGGCTTTGCCTCTCCAAATGGCCGGAGCACACTGCTCGTCAGGAACAATGGCAAAGAAGTACTCTCGCCATCTTCCGAGCCCGGCTCAGTTGCTCCTAATCCTCCTCATTTTACTGGTTTTTGTCAGTGGCATCCTCGGGGGTGAACCAGGTGGATCATGCGCCAACAATCGTAAGCACTCCTGTTTATAAATAAGCACAAGTTTTTATTGCCTATTTAGGGCTTTCTAAACCCACTCGCAAGTCGCAACACATGTGATTTTCCTTCTATTAATCTACTGTTAATACATTAATGGTAGCGTACTGGAATTACCACTTAACTCTGTTGTTCTTCTCCATCATGGCAGCGGCCGTCCAGCATAACTGCCCGCCAATCCACCCCCCAAACTGTTGCCCGAACTGTCCAGGCTGTTGATAACTGCTGGATGGATACGAAGCGCATGCCATTTCTACGCAGCGGAATCGGGGGGATTCCCCAGTTCGTTTGATCTGAGAACGCACGGGACGAGCTGGATGGTTTTCTTCGCGATCCGTTGCGTAGGAAGTTTTCTATGTCAAACAAATAAGATGTTTTTACCATATTGTGCAGGAGCCTTTTACTATGTATGAGTGTAATCCCTTCGCATCAATGATAACATAAATAAACATGTACTGTGTCCTGTCACAGGTACATATCGTTTTGAGATACCTACAGTCAAGCTTTTTTTTTGATTGGATTGTGTTGATTCAAAAATTTGAAGCAGGGTTTCTCACAACAACATATCAGACGAACACCTGGTTCAGAGCGTACCAGTCGATTTGACCTGTAATCGACAAGGTAAAATATAAAATTCACTCAAAGCCGATCGTGAAGATCAATCGGCTTAAATTCAATCAGCTCAAAGCCGATTAAATCAAGATAAAAGGGTAAGTCCAACTAGCTGATTAAGGCTAATCGGAGGATAAAAGTAGATCGATTCTGAAGAAGGCGATGTGCAGCAAAATCAGAACAAATCAAACCTGGGCGTAATTGATGAGGAGCAACAATCGGCGATGCGCAACTTTATTGATCAAAATCGAATTACAGAAAGGATTCTAAATTACAAAAACTACTCCTAGTCGACAAGAAAAAAAGAACAATGTAAATTTGTGGTTTTGATTGTGTTGTTATCCTACAGCTCGCCCTTGTCCTCTTTTTATACCCATAAGCCGATTGAGTCCGGTTACAACACGATAACGAAGTGTGATCCGTATCAAATTTGGTCTTCCCTTAACAACCAATTCAGTTTCCAAACTATATCCAGATAGAACTTCCGAACGTATCCCTTTGACCATAGACCGCTGACTTTGACCACACCTGTTATTTTTTGGTGCAAACAGATTGACTGTCAATATCTTTTTAAATAATTATATCATGATATATAAGAATCATACACTATAAGTCTGTATCAAAAAGTACTTTTATAATATTATAATTTTATTAATTTCTATAAATATATTACAATATAAATTATTGTTTAAAATTGTGTTTTAGGAACCATGTTAATGCTCAAAATAACGTGTATTTATGACCATAGGGAGTAATACCTCTTGTTTATGGGTCGACATTAGCTTTAGAAACATGTTATTTGCTATTGAATTGTCGAACGTTGAGCTGAACACTCCAAACTCCAGAGAGGGTAACTGATAACCTTGCACCTGCCTTATAATTTGCATATGTCTTATCTAAAACTATCCGAGTGCCTACATATCAATGAATCTGGAATAAATATATCTAGTTAGAGGAAGCCAATAATACAAGTGAGAATGCCAGATTTAGAAAAGTGTGTGAAATTTTAGTCTTAGGTTAGAAAATTCAAAGTTAAGCCACTTCGATCACTTCAACAGGAAGCAAGTCTAAAGGACTTCAATGGGAGCTGTATGATCCGAATGATCCGGACATGAGTCAGATAAATTTTACATAGATCATTCTTTTGAGTTATAATGGAAGTCACATGATTCAAGTCAATTCTATATAGAAATGTTCAAAAGGACCTAGATGATCCAAGTGGGTCGAAGCTTAATCCAGATTAATTTCACAGGGAAGTTGTTCTTGAGGATTAGCACTAGCCTAGATAATCCAGGCCATGTCGATGATCTGAGTAGGTTAGATGATCCGGCTTGGGTCAGACGATCCGAGTGTGTACAACAGCTATATTTCTGACCGTTGGAATCGTTAAAATAGGATAATCCGAGTAGGTCGGATGATCCAACTCAAAGAGACATTTTGAAATATCTTTGTCTTCCAACTAGTTTATGAGGAGATCCATAAATAAGCCTTGTGGGGTTAGGGTTAGCTCTCCTGTGACTATTTCATAGTTCATTGTATTGTGGAGTTCAAGGGCACCTTGAAATTTAGATTGAAGATCTTGAGTGCATAAGAGAGTAGATTAGGCCTAGATTGTGCATCACTCCTAGTTGTTTGATTTTGCTAGATTCAAGTGAACTCCTGGCTTATTACTCCTATCAATGACCTTGGAGGAGCTTGTGGAACACACCGAGAGGATTGTAATGATTTGAAGTCTACCTATCCGAAGTGAAGGACTACCATGAGTGTTGGGCTTGATTCCTTAAGGAGCCTCAAGTCAAAGCTAGACTTTTGCAAGATTGCTCCGTTAAGGAGTAAGGGAAATCGCTGAATCTCTAAAACCTAGCTAGGAAAAAAAATCTGTTTTGTTGTCTAATAGGAATTGAACCCTTGGCCCCTCTTAGTCAGAGAACTGGAGTGCCAAACTTGTTGGACTAGTCAACCCGTTCCTAATAAAGGAGCAAACATAATCGAGAGACAACAAGGATCACCTATAGTTGTTGCCATGACACTATGTTAAGCAACTGTAGCTGATTTTATCGCTCTATTTTTTAAGATAAAGGGTTCATATTTGATGCTAAAAATCCTATGCTACAGTGATAACTGTTACTGCAGTAAATATATGGCCCTTGACGCTCGGATTCAGATCTTATGGCTGCAGTTACGCTAACGACCGCACATGATACTGTCCGTCGAGAGAGCAACGTTTCCTGGAAGGCAGAGATGCCCACGTGGAAATCAATATCGCAAATGTCTGCCGACAAGACGTATGTTCTTCGGAAACCGATAGACTGTTAAATTATTACACAACTTGTCTGGCGCTTTTTTTTTGTCCCAATGAAGCCACCAACCAAAGCAACGGTTTCCTGGGAAATGTCTGCCCACAGGACATTAGAGGTCTGTTTACAGTGGGCAGATATTGAAGGTGTGGTTTCATGTCTTCTCATTGACCCAGGAAAACCTGATACTGACAGGCCACCGATAAATTATTACACAAGTTGTCCGGCTGCAATTTCTGCCCGCAGGACATGTGGTCTTCGGATACTGATAGACTAAACTTATTACACAACTTGTGCGGCGCACTTTTTTTTCCATGAAGCCACCAACCGAAGCTCCATTTCGGAGAGTTGGGGTTACATGCTGAAGCGGACTGCAGACGCCGGAGCTGACTGTGTTTGACTCCTCGTGCCACGTACGATTTACATGGCACGAAAGAAAAGGGAGCTATGAGAGAAGAAAGCAGATATATGAGGTATAACTCTTTTAATCAGACTAAGACATCTAGATACTGTTGGAAAAATTAGGAATTTTCTCAATATTTTAATCCACAAAATTATGTAGATCATGTTTAAACAATTGCACATTTCTAGTTCACAGCCAAAGGTTCTAGATAACAGATTATCTATCTCATATGCAAAGGCTAATGAACAAGAAATCAAATCGATAAAAACACGGTATAAGACGATATACCCTTGAGCCGGTGCCACCGTTGGCACAGGCGCAGGCAGAACATTCTCGTTCGCCATGACGGTCGATGTAGACGATCACAGGTTGTCGCAGTGAAGCGTTGGTGCAGTCTGAGGCAGCGTTGCGATCTGAGATGCGCTTCAGGAGCACTTTTGAGCGATCGCGTGGTCGCTCCCAAAACCTTATCGGCCTTCTATCTCGAGCAAGATCTCAAGAAGGGCGAGGTTCCGGAGGCCTGCTCCCTCTGCTACTTGTGCGCGCAAGAAAACAGAGGTGGGGAGACAAGAAATGCAGCACTGGAAATGGAACACTGGAGTCTTGAGAGAGGCAGTATTGGTTCGTCTGTAAAACACAGCCACTGCCCTCCTTATATATAGGCTCGCAGAAGGGTAACTGTCGGCGACATTTAGGAGGCCATCAAAACGACCGTTACTAGTAACTGACGCCATCAAGACGCGCGCGTGTGGCACAGCCTTTACCCTTTTCCACCTTGCTAATTGAGAGACACACAACTCAACTATTTAAGTTGTTCAAATCTTCTCTCAATTACCCATATGGTACTAAACCAATTTCATGACTCCTAGTATTCTAATGGGCCTTTTGGAATTTCTATTAAATTAATTATGGGCCATCCCATAATAATCTAACAGATACGAGTAGATACCTCATTGGGGATGTTTGTATCTAAAAAAATGCGTTTGTAAGCCCAGCTATTTTAAAATATCTAACATCTTTATCTTTTTACTGTTCTTGAGATGTGACTTTGATCATTAATTTTTTGAAACTTTATCTTATTATGAACTAACAAAAATATAATATTATGAAAGTATTTTTTAAAAGCAAATCCAATGACGTGGTTTTCATATAGCCAATCTAGATAGTTTGAAATATATTAGTGGTCAAACTTTAGAAACTTTAATGATACAGATTCTAGGACATCAAATAGAAAAGAATGGAGGGAGCAACATGCATTGCAGTGGTTGTCCTCCTAGGTACATGTTTAGCTAAAATGCATTGCGCATGCTAGCTCTTATTAACTCATACTTTATGCTTATGATATTATTGGTGGATATTTTGTTCATATCTTATCTAAAACTAGCTGAGTGCCTATGTGTCGTAATTAATCTCAAATAAATATACCATGAATTCTAATAACGTGACTTTCCTTTTATAATTCTAATACGTAGGCCGCATTAAACCAACTATAAAATTTTTTATCCTGCACTACCAGTTATCAATTGCCGACTATAGTACCCGCGGACTATTCATCATGCACAGATTTTTATCTCTAAATCTACAACCCATACGAAATTCACATCTGTTCATAATCTATATATATAACCAACCGGTGATATTCAAGACATCTCCTTCGTTTTAAGAGCAAGAAAATATCATAATAATCCTAAATTCTAGAAGTTCTCACATTAATCGAAATAAAAAAGAGAAGGATCTCCACCACTTAATTTAGTGGGGTCAGATTATAACGGTGCAGATTAATCATATATAACAAATACAATTATTTTTCAATCATTGGAAGTAGAGTTGTATAACAAATACAACTGTATTTCAATAATTGAAAGTAGAGTCGTACATCAAAGACAATTGTATTATAATATTTAGATGCGTAGTTGCACAGGTAAGTATGCTAGTTATTACAACATATAAGCCACATATACACGAAAGCACGTGCCTTTTCGTTAGCCCATGCAAAACCCACTAGACAGCTAAGGTACAATTAATCGATACAAGTTTATTTTTAGAGAAATGTTATAGTGGATAACATAGGTAGTAAGTAGTGGTAGTAGAAATCAAATCTAACCATCCATTCCTCAAGGATATTTTAGGCTTTTCCTATTCATTTATTACGGGTATTTTAGACTTTTCTAATTCGTTCACAATTTTGGATTCACCGAATACCTGGTGGTCTTCAGAGGCTTCTTATCCATTCATCAGGACCACAGTACGTGTTTTTACCGTAGATGACAAATAGCGTGACAGAATGTTTTACCCTTTTACTCCTCTCTGAATTTTACTACCAATATTACAGGTGGTAGTATAGCTAGATCTAAATTGATTTCAACCATTAGATTCAAAGGAATGGACGGCTTGTACTGATTTTAATCCACTGTAAAAGAGCTCTATTTTTATCTTTTGAGATGTACCTAGATAATACTTATTCCTCTACGCTTCAAATTCAAGATAGAAGTGGAAACTGGAACTTGACAATTGCACCTAAAAGAAAGTTATCGTCTATAGGAATGAAACTCTTGCTCTCAGCCCATGTCGGTTCGGAATCTCGAATGCCAGACTGGTTCTACTAATCAAATCTTCGGGCAATAAAGGAGCAATTTGAATTGACAGGGACAGATCAACGGTTTCTTGGAAGACCGAGATGCCCAAGCATCCATTTGAGGAAAATGTCTGCCCACGGGACATTAGAGGTTTATTTACAGTGGGCAGATAGGGAAGGTCGCTCAACGTGTGGTTTTCATGTCTTTTCGTTGAACCAGCAAAACCTGATACTGATAGGCCACCAATAAATCATTGCACAACTTGTCCGGCTGAAATTTCTTCCATGAAGCTGCCATCCAAAGCTCCATTTCTGGCCGGAGATTTGGCGTTCGTCACGTGCTGAAGCGGACACCGGGAGCTGATTGTGTTTGATCCCTCGACGGACTAAGCGGAAGCTAATCAAGCGCGCTTGATTATCTGGGCTGCGCCCAACTCTCTTTTTTCTGTCTATGCTGACGCTACTTTTTCTTGCTTGTTTGTTATCTGGCAGACGTATGCGAATGGTGGGCTGATTGTTTTCTATGAATACAGAGGTCGGAGACACTGTTGCTTGTCTTTTATAGACTGAAAAATTGTGTTTTCTATTGGATTTCACACCCTTTATTTAAAACGAGAATTATAAGTATAATACAATTGAACTCTATCTCTAACTTCCTAAACTATCTCTAATTGAATCGGATTCTATTCCAAATTCTTATCCTAACACTTCTCCTCAAAATGGGCTAAAAATATCAATTATGCTCATCTTGTTACATAATATAGCATCCTCGCTAAGACCTAACCTTTTAGTGAAACAATTACCCAACTATTTGCTAGACTTGACATACTTCAGTTTCAGAATTCTGTCATCCAGCTTCTCCTTGATAAAGAACCGATCAATTTCAACATGTTTGGTATGATTATGCTGTACTAGATTATTAACAATGTTGATCGCAGATTTACTGTTACAATGCAATACCAATAGGCCACTCCTCAAAACTAGACATTACTATAGGAATGTACATCACAATTGATTCTTTTTCGTCATTACAGACGGTTCTGATGGCAATACAAAGTCATTAGACAGTTTTTTGCCTGATTATGATAAAAAGCATCGTCACAATCGGTTTTACCTCAGAATCGATTGTGATGAGATACTCATCATAATTGGTTCTGAGCTAGAACTGATTATGATAAAAGAATGTATTGTTTCTTATTTATGCATCATCCTAAAAAACAACACATTACACACAGCATATACATATCATATAACTTAGCGACGCCGTCGGTCTGGTCTCAATCATTCTGCTGGTCTTCTGCGCGAAAACTGGGAGCGCCGGGTGCATAGGTAGGAGGCTAGCAGCTAGCGCGCCGCCCGTATCTGTGCATTCGTTTGCAACGTAGCTGTGCTATAGAAATTAGACTACATGATCTTCTGAATTCTGATATTTGTTACACATTCATATGGTTTCTCAAGTAGTGTCCGTCGAATTGGATTGGATTATTAAAAAAAAAATCTTTGGAAGGTTCGCCCTAACTGGTATTATTTATGTTTCTTTTATTCTCACCGTGCATGTGCGCCAGCGGAGCTAAGACTTTTATTTAAAAAACAACAACTTGAATACAATCATTTGTTGGCTAACCAGAAAAGAAACTCGGGAACAACTTTTTGTAAGATATTGGAGTTGTAGGTATACCACTTTCATCCACCAAAGTTCAAATCCTAGTACCTTATATTACACACAAACGAATACCCCATAGTAAGAAATTTATTCTCAGTCTTTGTTTATTTATGCGTGTGCTAAGTGGCATACTTACATGCACATACATGTGTTGTGCATGTGGAGTGGTGTGTTCGTTCTTTTTTTTTAATAAAAAAGGAAACTAGGAACAAAAGTAAGAACAAAAACTGAGAAACCTTGTGTGAATAAGTCAATTTCTCTCTTAACTCTCTGTCTACAATCTCTTTCTCCAAGCGACTTCTCTCATTTACCAATCACCACCAACTTAGCTTAGGCCAGAGCAAATTTTGTTTCCTTTGTACGATGAGAACGACGATCGGCGAGTTACGACACCGGATCAAGATTTTGTTTCCTTTGGAGGCCTCGGTCAGGGTCGAGCGTTCGCACAAGGGAGTGAGTGTATGGACCGGGACCAGAGGAGCCCCACAAGGGCGTTGCGGCCGACGAGCTCCACCCAAATCCTGGCGCACCGGGGGCTTCGGAGCCAGGTTAGCACTGCGCTCTATGATGCATCGACATAGCGAAATTTAGCGGATTGTATCTATACCCCTTTATAATGCACGTAAGTAATTTTTGCTACGTCCACCCTAAATAATGCACCTCACTAGAGATGGCCTAACGTTCGTGCAACCAACAAAATGTCCCTCGAAACTTGCATTCATCAAAATGAACATCTCAGATCTTTCCTCAGCTTTACTCACCCACATCCGATGGCCATTATTTAGTGTATCTAATCATCCTTGTGGCCCACAACAGACCTCCCCCACCTACATATTTGGAAGGAGAGCGAATCAAACAAGAAAATAAATAAGAAGGATCCGCATGCAAGGAAACCAGATTTGAATTTTTTACTCGCAAAAATTGTACGCACTACATATTTGGAAGGAGGGCGAATCAAACAAGGAAATAATCAGGGAGGATCCGCATGCAAGGAAACAAGACTTGAATTTTTTATTGTCCTGGCATTGTGATCGTATTTTTTTTCTGAATATGACTCTTCTCGAGACTTTTTTACGGATCTAGCCCCATAGAGCCTAATTTCAAATATGCACTGAGAGCGCTGAATTTTTGTTTTATTTTTATCTAAGGAACCAACGGTCCGTGAGTCTTTGCTTAATTTTTTTAATTTTTCTCTCACGGAACCGGTGGTGAAACCTTCGCTTAATTTTTATCTTTTTTCCTTGCGGATCCAAATGATCGACGAGCGATTTATTTTCCATATTTTTCCAAAATCATCCCTGTGGCCCACAACAGACCTTCCCTCACCTCCAGCATCAACAAGAAAAAGGAAACAAACGTTCTAGAATCAAGCAAAAGGAAATAAACGTCCTAGAAAAGGAAAGGACCATACATTACGTGCTGGGAAAAGGAAACCGGGAGATGGGGCAGCGCGACCGGGAGATTGCACGCGACGGCCGGGGCAGCGCGGCCGGGAGAACGCAGGTTTGCAATGGCTCTACGGTCGCCATCGGTGACTTTGCCGACGCGGAGAGGTTGCTGGTCGGTGACCTCGCGGCCGCCGTGCCTTGGTAAATTTATAATTTAATTTTTTTTAAAAATAATTTTATTAAGTACAAAATAACCGAAAGTTTTTTTTGAGAATTTTTCTAGAATTTTTTAACCTAATGTGCTATCTTTTCAAAAATCCTTCTATGTTTAAAAAAAATGGAGGCAGCCCACTTGTAGCTTCTTCTAATTGCAACCTAGACTAGAGAAACTTCTTCTCTTCTCTCCCTCCATTAAAGCAAGAAGGAAGCTCCAAATCTTCATCAATCTCGCACCAAATCTCCTCTTTCCATCTATAGTGTTAATTCCCCAAATTTCGTGCTCTATTGCCAAAATTTCCTTCCAATCTAATTTGATCCCAAATTATGGTTTCCATAAATATGCTTGTTTCGGGGCTATAAAAGCCGGCGAGCTCTCCTCCACCCCATCGCATTGCGTAAATCCCCAAGTGCTCCTTGTTGTAAAGATCGCCGGATTTTGGAGGTAACCCAAGCCATTACCGTCATCTTTCGCGGCGAAATTCACGGCAACCGTGACTCCTCCCCCGCAGGCGCCGGTGCCGACGATCTCGCCGCACCAGATCTGCGAGCCATCTGCGACCGCCGCCACCCCGGCCTTCCCTCCCCATGCGTTGGTTAAGCCGGAGAGCACGTTGTGCTCTCTGTGGAAGCTGCAAAAAAATAATCTAAAATCAGAAAATTCTTTTTTCTTTCTCTTTCTTTATTGAAAATCTTTTGGGAGCCCGTTTTCGCCCATTCGACCTCCATTTAGTTCCGTTTTTCTTTCTAAATTCATTTAAAATTCTAAATTTCTCTTTTATTGTTAAGTGTTGTATTTATACTTATCTTTTCATTTAATTGATAAGCGGGTGTACTGTCGTCGTAGCGTTAGCACAGGCACTATACTAGTATATAAAGTTCGATCATACTTACTCCTCCCAAGAAATATTGAACAAGTATTTATTTTTAATAAAATATTGGGATTTTCCAATCTTTTTACTGAAAACCATGTCATCGTTTAACATTTAGTAGAGCATAAATTTTCCGCTTCATACCTTCCAGTTCGAACATATTTGACTAGCACTCAAGATTTTGACTAGTATGTACTTCGTTTATCCAAGTTTATAAGATATTTTTTCTTCACATATAAACTAAAAAGATATTGAAAATGACTAAATTACTCCTAATTATTATTACTAAGCATTATATTCAATGTATGTATGTAGTGAATATAAAATAAAGATAGATATTTAAAGCAGTGCTTCAATGCTTTTCCTCCTAATACAAGTTGTACAAATCTTAAAGCAAACGAAGAAATAAGTAATCACTATCTACCCTTCATTCATGTTTTAATATTTATGCAACTGTCATAAAGAAAAGTATGGAAGCACCTCTCAGATATTTATTAGGGGTATAGAGGGAACATAAGATTAATCTAGCATTAGAATATAAAATACGTCTTATATTTATAGACAAGACATTAAAAAAATAAGCCTTATAAACTTAGACGAGGAAGTATATTGTTTATGATCAACAAGGTGTGGAAGTACTACTCTCTCCTGTCACGAATAAAATTCGTTTTAGGATGCGAGCAATCAAATTTTGGAAATTTTGACTAAATATCTTTTTAAATATTTACATTGGATATATGAAAATAATATGTATAGTTTTTTCTCGAAAACTATATTCGTAGTATATAACTTTATTAGTTTTATAAATGGCAACATATCTAGTGAAAACCTCCCTTATCGTGAAAACTCCGTGAAATCCACATGTACAAGTTTTCAAAAATTCTCAAAAAATTACCATACGTAGGGGAGATGAGCTTCTACAATCCTGCAAAATTTGAAAACCAAACTCAGCAAATGCGATTGAGTTTGGTTTTCAAATTTTGCAGGATTGTAGAAGCTCATGTCTCCTACGTATGGTAATTTTTTGAGAATTTTTGAAAACTTGTACACGTGGATTTCGTGGAGTTTTTACGATAAGAGGGGTTTTCACTGGATATATTGCCTTTATAAATACATTACAATATAAATTAGTGGTTAAAGTTGTGTGTCGGAAGAAGTAGTTTATTAACACGAAACAGACATCAATTAGACAAAACCAAGCAAACAAAAACGTTAATGTGGTGAACTTTATTTCATGTCTAGCAGTTCTGATACATAACAAACACCAGTAGCAAAATGGAAGACGTGCTTTCCAGGGAAAAGAACTTTCAGTAAAACAAAATTAGGCATGGGCCGCAGTGCAGCAATAACATGTGAACAGGAGAAACAATTGTCCTTTTCCTCAACTGCGTAGTGCTGAAAATGCTTCTTTGATTGCGATGACTTCAGAGTAAACATCCGACATTGTTGGTCGATCTTTTGGTGTCTCCACAGAGCATGAGAGACCAAGCTTAATAAGCTGCATGACGTACCTCAGCATTCCGACCGTTGCATGATTTTCATGGTCTAAATGATTGTCTACATCTTCATATTCAAAATTTGGAATGATATTAGGGTCAAGAATCTCACCAATCTTTTGAGGAAATGCTTTCTCCACAAATTTGTGAAGGCTCAAACCATTATTAAACATCTCATCTGTCGGACACTTTCCTGTAAGCATTTCTAGGATGATAATTCCGTAGCTATAGACATCGCCCTCTGTTGAGATTTTGTTCCCAAAGCCATATTCTGCAATATTGTGCATAATTGTTCAAACAATTGACCATCTCACAATATTGACGATAAAAAAAATCATAAAAACGTCTTTTCAAAGAAATAAAAGTAAAACATAAATATCAAGAAAAATTAAGAAGATATTACTATTAGAGATGCCCTATTCTTTTTTTTTGGTACTTGAAAGACCATGTGGAGGTCTATCCCTGATGGTGATGAGTAATTGACTGTGGTTTAGCCTGTTGTGCTTGAATTTGAGTTTGATCCGAGTGGTCAGGTCTTTGGTTGGTCGAGACCGGTTATCCGACCAGTGGTCAGTCTTTGGTTGGTCGGAGACCGTTATACGACCAGTGGTCAGATCTTTGGTTGGTCGGAGACCAGTTGTCTGACCCCGAGTGGTCTGAGCTTTGGCTGGTTGGAGACCGATCATCCGACCCAGTGGTCCGAGCTTTGGTGGTTGGAGACCAGTCATCCGACCCAGTGGTGAGCCGTGGCTGGTTGGAAACGATCGTCCGACCCCGAGTGGTCGGACGGAGACCGATGGTCGGACCCGAGTGGTCGGGGCGAAGACCGATGGTCGGACCCGAGTGGTCGGGGCGAAGACCGATGGTCGGACCTCGAGTGGTCGGAAGAAGACCGATGGTCGGACCCGAGTGGTCGGGGCGAAGACCGGTGGTCGGACCTCGAGTGGTCGGGATGGAGACCGGTGGTCGTGCGTGGTCGGGATGGAGACCGGTGGTCGGACCATGTGTGGTCGAGGTTTTGGCCGCCGATGAAGTGTATATCTTTCTGTTGAGATGGATATGTGTTGTTGGACATTGCTATGTGATGTGGTTTCCTTGTCTATGATGGTTGCGGGACTTTGGAGCTAGGTCATGGTGAGGCGAAGGGGATCGGGACTAGGTGGGAGAGCCGAGGTCGGATGATCGGGGTGTCGCCAAAGATGGTGAGGCCGGGAGTAGCCGCAAGCCAAGAAGACAAAGGAATGGATGAGATGCTAACTTGGAGCTGCTCGATCGAGGAGGACCGTTGGATCGCGGTCGGGAAGAGAGAGTAGCGGGTCAAGTTGGTATGCTTTGAACAGCGTGCAAAACCCGTTGTGTTGTTGGGTTTGGGTCACCATGCATAGCTGTGTGAGTGGGTAAAATCTCAGCCCTTGATGGAGTGCTCTAGGGTTTAGAGGCTCATCCAAGGGTGGTAGGTGTTCCTAGCTGCTACTAGGCAGGGGAGAGGGTGTCTCCACAGGGACGTGGTGGCGGTGAGGAAAGTCTCGTGAGTAGTTGAGAGTTGTTGAGAGTGGCGATGTAAGGATCAAATCCTGGCTCTTGGATGTTGGCTTAGGATTGAAGCAAGATATCCAAGGGTGGGAATTGATCCTGTGTCACTATAAATAGAGGGTAGGGCAGCCTTCCCTCTCTGAAGGTTCCGAGGTTTTCTTTGCTCATTTGAGCTTTGCCCACTTTGTTGTGAGGCTTTGTAAACCTCCCTTCCGAAATGAAATGTTCTTCACTTATATTCTTGTTTCATTTCTCTTATGTATTTACATTACGCACTTAAATTACATTATCTAAATTCGCATTTACTTACTTGCAATTTTCTTTACGTAATTTGGATTTGCCTCATCTCCTTCTACATGCTTCGAGTCTTTGTTGAAATTCATGATTGATGAACTCTTCTCTAGATTCGGTGCTTTCAATCATCTAGGCAATCCTTGCGTTCTTGTTGCAAGTTTGTAAATCTGTGTTCTTGAAGTGCGTAAGCGTGTGACTTGCGCTTCTTTAGTTACGATTGGCTTCGTTCTTGTTGCCAAGGATGAAAGATTCTTGGATGAATCTTCTATAGATCATATCCCAATCATCTAGGCAATCTACAACCTCTTCTATTCAGTTTTGCAAGAAACCAATTTACGTGACTAGTTTTGAGATAGTGTTTCTATTTGTTTGAAGGGTTGTTTCTTCGTGTACTTACTTGCTGTGATTTGTGGAGAGTTATCCAAGGATATTACGACCATCAACTCCCACCGACAAGTTAGGGGTGAAATCTGTGTTTGTGACTCTGTTTTTGGTGTTGCATTTGTTTAATCGAAAAGGGACGGAACCTTGGTATCAATTCCTTCGATTGATGATTGAAATAGGTTCTGACATCCTTAGGGAGGTGCATACCAATTTTCACTGTTTTGGATCACCGATCAAAAGTTACATCGATTTGCTTTTAAGATCGTGCTGATTTTCTTTGTTCATCCGACCCGATCTTGTTCATCCGACCTCTGTAGGTCGGGCGTCTCGCTCATTGGTCGGGAGCACTATTCATCCGAACACCGCTCACCCGAGTCTCGTTCATCCGACCTCTGTAGGTCGGGCGTCTTCGCTCATCGGTCGGGAACACTATTCACCCGAGTATCTTGTTCATCCGACCTCGTAGGTCGGGCGTCTTGCTCATCGGTCGGGAGCACTGCTCATCCAAACACTATTCACCCGAGTCTCGTTCATCCGACCTCGTAGGTCGGGCGTCTTTATTCATCGGTCGGGAGTCTTGTTCTTCCAACACTATTCACCCGAGTCTTGTTCATCCGACCTCTGCGATCGGAGTCTTGTTTAACCGACCTCCGCATCGGAGTCTTGTTCATCCGGTCGAGTCTTGTTCACCCGAACATCGCTCATCCGACCACTTCGGTCGGAGTTACATTCACCCACCACTTCCGGTCGGGAGTACTGCTCATCCGACCACTTGGTCGAAGTATTCATCCGACCGATACTAACGACCGATTCGCGATCTTGTTCATCAGACGAGCTACCCGACCGGTCACGATTTTCTTGTTCACCCTATCTTAACCGGTCGAGCCTCTGTTTTGAAATTGCTGATCGATGGTTCGATTCTCTCTTTACGGTCTTTTGGTGGATTGAATTCTAGGGAAGAATTTATTCGAAAATTTTATTTGGCTCCTATTCACCCCCTCTAGTCGCCTTTTCGATCTTTCAATTGGTATCGAGCGGTTCTGCTCTTTCTAGATCTTGACCGGTCTCAAGAGCCATGGCGATGGACAAGTATTCCACCAAGCCTCCTTTTTCTCTGGAGTTGATTTTCCTTTTGGAAATCTCGGATGGAGTCGTACATCACGCCTGTGGCTTCTGATATGGCGAAGGTGAAGCTCCGTATGAGGTTCTGGCGATGAGAACGTCACGGCCGCAATATGGTCGACGTTGAGGCGAATGCTAAGGCAAGGAACATCCTCATACAGGTCTTAGCCGATGAGTATGACAGATTTCTCACCTTCGTTACGCTCATGAGATTTGGGTGACCCTCGATGCTTACCATGAGGGCACTACCCAAATCAAGGCGGTTCGACAGGACCAATTCAAGCGTGAGTTCAACAAGTTTGAACAACCGCGGCGGTGAGAGTCTTGGCGAGTGCTTTGGTCGGTTTACAAAGATTACGGCGACCTCCGAGCGATCGGTTGCATATACCCCGACTCGGATAATGCTCGATATTTCTTGACCGCACTCGATCTTCGTGTTTGGGAAATGAAAGTGACCACCATCAAGGACACCACCGACACATGTCGACCTTGACTCTTGGCGGGCTTTATTCCGCCTCAAGACTCATGAGATCGGCGTCGTCTCGCGAAGACGAAGTCTCGATCGATGGCTTTGGTCACCGATCCCATTGGATCCTCTCTTTACGATTCTTACATTGGTTTCTCTCTCTCGCCTTTGCGAGCTAAGCGATGACCAACTGGAAAATTTTCCAGAAAATGAGCTTGCTCTTCTTGCTCGCAAATTTTCATATGCATACAAAAGATTGAGAGAGAGGAAGAGAGGTGGGATGATCACCTGTTTCGAGTGTGGTGGCCCCAACCACATTCGAGCAAACTGTCCCAAGCTGGAGAAGGGCAGAAACGAACAAAGCGGTTCGGGCAAGAACGACTACACCGATAAGAACCGCAACAAGAAGGCCCCAGCTCGTGAGCCGGCGAAGAAGAAGTACCACAACTTTGCCAAAAACAAGAAGCTCTTTCATCGGGTCCTCGCCGCGCTAGATGATATCGAGCTCTTCGACTCGGAGACGTGGAGCGACGAAGGCGAGGATGAGCCGCAAGTGAAGAAGAGCGGCGACGACTTCTCCGGCATGTGCTTCATGGCAGGCGCCATTGAAGCAAGCGACTCCGAGCTGTACAGCGACTCGGACGAGGTACCCACCTCTGACGAATTAAATCTTGCTTACGTAAATTAGGCAAGTTTCATGCTAAGGCTAGGTCGAGGTGTTACGAGTTAGAAAAGGAAGTAGGTACCTTGACTCGGAGTTAGCTTCGCTTAGATCTTCTCCTCCGAGTCACCGATGACCGTGTTCTCTGTGATCTTTGTTCTTGTGGAGTTGGAGAACCTAAGGACCATACATGATAGTGTGCTTGCTGAACTTGATGGTCTTAGGAGGAAGAATGCTAGCACTAGTTCTATTGATGATATTCTGTTGAGGCTAGTTTTCTTCATGCTCACTCTACTTGTTCTTGTGCTAATTGCCCTAAATTGTTTGTTTGAAATTGATGCCATGAGTTCACACCTTAAGAAGCTTTACGCTAGAAATGATGAACTTGAATTGCATGCTTCTAAGGACCCAAAATTTCATGTGAGGGTCAGAGGCAACTAAAACTTGACAATGATGCTTTGAATGTCAAGTGTGATCAACTTGCTAAGGACTTACTAGATAAGTCAAAAACTGGTTACTCTTTGTGTGTTGGGGTTAAGGATGACTTGGATAAAATCCATGTCGAGCTTAGAAAGAAATTAGAAGACCAAGCCAATAGGATTAGAGATGCTTCTTGCGTTTCTTGTGAGTCCCTCAAGATTGAGGCAGCCGTGCTAAGGGAACAAAAGCACGTCTTTGAGAGATCTTCTCTTCTGGTTCTTCTTCTTTCTCTCCTTCCCCTGTTCTTCTTGTGCTTCTCTCTTCCGAGATTGCCAAGATCTTATGAGCACTCTCGAGAAGTTTGTTGGAGGCAAGAAGAAGCTCAATCTTTTCTAGACCAATCCAAAATTAGTAGATTCAATCAAGGTCTAGGATTTGATCCTTGGAGCACGCTCGGCGCATCCTCCCACCTTTGTGCGGCTCCAAGAGTGGTGAGATTGTGGTAGCTTCAGAGTGAGCACCACCGTGTTTAGGTCTCACTGGGGTTGTCCATAGGACTTGACCGGAAGGGTGTTACTCTGTTATTCTGCCTCTAGCAAGGCGAAGTACACATGCACCATCTGTAAGAAGGATGGTCACCTAGTAGATTTACGCTTGAGCACGCCAAGATCACTCGGCGTGGCGTGTTGTCGCTCTTAGGGTATTCGTGGTCATCCCTGCACTTTGAGTGCTCCTAAGGCACACACCGCTTCTAGACAAGTTAGAGAGTCGCTTTGTTTTTGGCGCGTCCGAGACTTGGTTTTCATGCTAGTTCTTCGAGTTTTAGTCCTGGAGCTGTTCGTAGTCAGTCTTTCCGCCGTCCTCTTGATATTCCTCGTTTTTCCCATCGAGGTAGATATCAGCGGCGTGAGGTGTTTTCCGGTAGGAGATCTAGGTAGCCTTCCTGGGATGGTCCGGCTTTTGCACCACGGCGTGCCAACCCAGTTTTGACTCCTAGATTATCTACCAGAGTTGCTCCCGATCGTGTGAGAGTTGAGCGTCAGAGAGACACTCGAGTCCAGTCTTCTTCTGTGACTGGTACTCTGAGGCGTCGTGTGGCTCAGTATTGGGTTCCCAGATCTTCTCTCTATCTCAGTACTGAGTCATCTTTCCCTCTTGTGTCAATTCCTTGTGTCATGTCTATGCAATAATGCTTTTAAGTGTCTTTTGCCTTTTTCATGACATGAGTCGCTTGAGGCTAGCTTGAGGATATGATCACTGCCTAGTGGAGTGGATTTGGGTCATCTTGTGGACTTGTCCTTTCTTAGTTCGATTCTTAGTCCATGAGTTGTCCTGAGGCATCATCTTCGCCGTGCATAAGTAGTGGACCTCGTTTTTCCTCGAGGTACCCACTCATGGCAAGAGTTGCAGGTAAGTATGTTGGTCATGTTGATCCTTACTAATCTCATCTAGGATCGTTTTGTCGCTTTTCAATGTTGGCACTCGATGTGAATTCCGAGTTGGCCTTTGCGGCTTGTCTCTAGAGGATTGGATCTTCCTGCATGACCATCATGAGCATCATGCTAACCTGCATGTACTTTCAACTTTGTTTGCCTCGTGTTTCGCTCCACAAGTGTTGAGCTTCATGATAACAAAGATTGGGGTCTTTCACTTCCATGGTGAGCTATCTCATACCCTCATGTCGGTTATATTTGTGATCATCATTTCCATGACATGTTGTGATTGCTCTTGCTCCCATGTGTATTATATGTACTTTGCTAGGTCTTGTTAGTTTTTGTCTGTCTTGTTTTGTGCCATAGCATGTTTTCCCCAACCATCTTTGTGCTTCATGTATTATATCATAAATTCATGAGCTCTTTCCCAGCATGTGATTTTCTTGTTTTTATCTTGTCCATGATATTGTTCATTTGGTATGAGCATTTGTATTAACTATGGGCACGTGCTATATATCATTTACTTTATTTTGTCATGAGTAGTATCTAGGTTATATGACCACGATTTTCTATTACATCCATGATTAGCCTTGTTTAGACTTTGTTTGTCGGACTTTGTGCTACATGTGAGTGCCTTTCATGAGATTAGGGTTATATGATCTAGCTGCCGCTGTATGACTTATATTGTTCATGATCACCTTTTATTGTCCTTCATGCTTATATGCTTCATACCTATTTTGCATGAGCTTGTATTCTTCATTCATGGCATGTATTCATCATCATGCATAGAGTGTTGCCATAAGTAGCTTCTCATCTTTGTGTCCATGGTCACCATTTACTTTCATCTTTTTGTGTCCTCATGACCTTTTGTTTGGTCTCCTTTTGACGGGCCTTTTCGCAACATGTAAATATTGTTATTGAGACTATGGATAAATGGATCTTGATGTTGCTAATTGGTTTGTTTTATGCATGATCCTCTTTGGTTGTCTTTATTTATCTTGCTCATGTTATATCTAGTAGCATGTTGTTGTGCTTCATTATGGTATTTCTTCATTTACATGGTCATTGCCATGTTTAGGGTAGTATCTTGATCCATGTATTTCTAGGCTTGCACATGATCCTGCTAGCATTTTGTTGCCGTGATACACCTTGCTTAGCTTCTTATGCCACATATGACAGTGCTATGATGCACCTTCTTTGTTGTTTATCATGTGGATATGTTTTCACCGTTGTCTATGGATATATGGATCTTGATGCTATCTTTAGCTTGGTTGTGAACATGATCTTACATTACCTTCTGCATCATGTTCATGCTCTAGATGATCATTTGCCACACTTTTCATGTATCTTGTCCATTCGTGCCTAGGAAACTGGATCTGCCTAACCCCAGTTTCGAAAGTATAGATTTGTTGGATGCATGTGTGTAGGCTTTCGGTGAGAGACCATCATCCTAGGAATATCTCTTCCTCTGCTTTTAGGATCCACTTGTGTCCTTTACCACTACTTGTTCTACAACGCAGTAGGTAAGTACCTCTGAAAATGTTGATGATAATGATGGATCTCTTAGGAGGTTGTGGTTCTTTTGTAGGTAGAGCTTGTGTCCTTTTTGTCTAGAGTCTTTTGGTTGGACTTCTAGCATAATTAGGTTGCTTTTACCTTGAGCCGTCTTGCTCCTTAGAGACCATGTGGTTTTCGATCTTATCTCTTTTCCTCTAGCTTTCTACCTATCTCTTGTGAGGAGAGAGTTTTAGAGTGTGTTCAGGGGATTTGAGCTTGGGTTTATGAGCTCATATAGCTTATCTTGAGGGGAGCTGGTTTGTATATTATGTACTATATATTCTCTCCAGATTTTCCTTTCTTCTTACGGGTGACTTTGGGCTTGTTTTCTTGAGTTGAGTTCACTCACTTAGACTTGGCATGCCTCGCATGGACCTCTTATCTTGTGCTTTAGGTTGCTATCATGCGTGATTAGTTTGTTCTCTCTTCTCTCTAGGTTGAGTTCCCTCACAGTCTTATAAGTCTAGTAGGTTTTGTGGCCTCCAGGTAGGCAGTGTGCATGTGCACTCCTTAGTTGAGATCTAGAGTCGACTTCCTATGTCGATCTCTGGGAAGATAAGAGCGAGTCGAGCCATAGTGAATCTCTTCTATCTTATCTATGCTCAATAGCCATCCGGTGTTGCGCGCCTCGACTTCTTCTCCTCATTCTGCTTTTTCGGTTATTATTGAGTTCATTCGGGTTTTCTTTATGCCTAATCTTGATAATAACCCAACTTTAACAGATTTGAGCTTAAAATTGATTCAATTGTTGAGGGGAGTTTGGGAATCTGTTCATGCATTGCATTTAGACTGCATTTTTCGTTTTATGAGCTTTGTCTATTATGCATTTGACTCAATCTTCGTGAAATACATCATGCTATATCTTTCGAAGAAAATCACTAGCTTAGATATGTCAAGTTCATTTATCAAGCTAATGTTCATTGAAATCAAAAACTTAAAAGCTTTAAATGAAAACTTGATGAAACATGTTGATTTTACTTACTAAGTTTCTTCTCTAAGAGCTTTTACCATAAATTGTGAAATTTTGGAATTCTCTAGAGTCCCTATAGCAACTTGGGTGAAATTTGCTTGATCCATATTTGAGTCCTTGAAATTGCTTATATGTGCTAAACGAAAATTAAAAAAATTGACTCTTTTGTGCAAAATTGATCTCAAGACTTTATATTCTCGAGACGCCTCCCATTGCATTTGGGATGAACTTGGAATATATTGTGTATGACCAAGATCATTCTCTTAAGAGTAACTCTTGAGATGATCGAAAATGGCTTGAGTCAATCAACAAAAAAATGCAAATATCAAACACATAAGTGGGTAAAGAATGCAAATAATGTCAAACATTTGCACCCGCTATGTTTTTCAAGTCTTAAAGAAAATTTGCATAAATTGAAAAAATGGGCTCGAAGGACCTTATATGCACTTCAAATTTCCCAAAGTGTTGAGTAGGTTGAACTCTAGGTTTTCCATTTGATCCACGAGTGGTTTTGCTTCTAGTTTTGAAACTTTGCTAAGTTTTGCACTTGTCAAATCTTGCTAAAAATGATACATTTTCAAAACTTCGCTGATGAGCAAAATTTGTTATTTGCACTTGGACATGTCTTAGTTTGGTTATAATCTGAGATTAATAAGCTTGGTGTCATATCTTGTCATTATGATTATTTGGATAATCTTCAAAGCTCCTTTAGGTTGCATTTCATGCATACATAAAAGAGGGAGAAAATTCTATTTTGATGCCTATATTGCCAAAAGGGGGAGAAAATGTAGAAAAGGCATCATTTAAAATGTAGAAAAGGGGGAGATAAAAATGTGAAAGCTTGCTATCTCTTATGATCTTTGTAAATCTTTGCTATCTCTTATGGATCATATCACATTTGGCACTTATGATTGATTTTAGAGCTTTTGTAGAAAACTTGCTCTTTTCATGATCTTGCTCTAAAATCTTATCGCCAACTTGGTCATGATTTTATATCTTTCTCTCTGGACCAAGTTTGGTTTTGCAATCAAATTGCTTTACAAACTCAAATTTATGCCTTTTAGTGTTTGTCAATATACTCAACAAGGGGAGATTGAAAGACCATGTGGAGGTCTATCCTCGATGGTGATGAGTAATTGACTGTGGTTTAGCTTGTTGTGCTTGAATTTGAGTTTGATCCGAGTGGTCGTCTTTGGTTGGTCGGAGACCGCTTGTCCGACCAGTGGTCGTCTTTGGTTGGTCGGAGACCGGTTATCCGACCAGTGGTCGTCTTTGGTTGGTCGGAGACCGGTTGTCCGACCCGAGTGGTCCGAGCTTTGGTGGTTGGAGACCACCATCCGACCCGAGTGGTTCGAGCTGTGGTGGTTGAAACGATCGTCCGACCCAGTGGTCGGGACGGAGACCGATGGTCGACCCGAGTGGTCGGACGAAGACCGATGGTCGACCCGAGTGGTCGGGGCGAAGACCGATGGTCGGACCTCGAGTGGTCGGGAAGAAGACCAGCGGTCGGACCCGAGTGGTCGGGGCGAAGACCGGTGGTCGGACCTCGAGTGGTCGGGATGGAGACCGGTGGTCGTCTGTGGTCGGGATGGAGACCGGTGGTCGGACCATGTGTGGTCGGGTTTCTTTGGCGATGAAGTGTATATCTTTCTGTTGAGATGGATATGTGTTGTTGGACATTGCTATGTGATGTGGTTTCCTTGTCTATGATGGTTGCGGGACTTTGGAGCTAGGTCATGGTGAGGCGAAGGGGATCGGGACTAGGCCGGAGAGCCGAGGTCCGGATGATCGTGGTGTCGCCAAAGATGACCGAGGCCGTGGAGTAGCGCAAGCCAAGAAGACAAAGGAATGGATGAGATGCTAACTTGGAGCTGCTCGATCGAGGAGGACCGTTGGATCGCGATCGAAGAGAGAGAAGCGGTCAAGTTGGTATGCTTTGAACAGCGTGCAAAACCCGTTGTGTTGTTGGGTTTGGGTCACCCATGCATAGCTGTGTGAGTGGGTAAAATCTCACCCTTGATGGAGTGCTCTAGGGTTTAGAGGCTCATCCAAGGGTGGTAGGTGTTCCTAGCTCGCTACTAGACAGGAGAGGGTGTCTCCACAGGGGCGTGGTGAGCGGTGAGGAAAGTCTACGTGAGTAGTTGAGAGTTGTTGAGAGTGATGGTGTAAGGATCAAATCTGGCTCTTGGATGTTGGCTTAGGATTGAAGCAAGATATCCAAGGGTGGGAATTGATCCTGTGTCACTATAAATAGAGGGTAGGGCAGCCTTCCTCTCTGAAGGTTCGAGGTTTTTTGCTCATTTGAGCTTTGCCCACTTTGTTGTGAGGCTTTGTAAACCTCCCTTCCGTAAATGAAATGTTCTTCACTTATATTCTTGTTTCATTTCTCTTATGTATTTACATTACGCACTTAAATTCATTATCTAAATTCGCATTTACTTACTTGCAATTTTCTTTACGTAATTTGGATTTGCCTCATCTCCTTCTACATGCTTCGAGTCTTTGTTGAAATTCATGATTGATGAACTCTTCTCTAGATTCGGTGCTTTCAATCATCTAGGCAATCCTTGCGTTCTTGTTGCAAGTTTGTAAATCATGTGTTCTTGAAGTGCGTAAGCGTGTGACTTGCGCTCTTTAGTTACGATTGGCTTCGGTTCTTGTTGCCAAGGATGAAAGATTGCTGGATGAATCTTCTATAGATCATATCCCAATCATCTAGGCAATCTACAACCTCTTCTATTCAGTTTTGCAAGAAACCAATTTCTGTGACTAGTTTTCAGATAGTGTTTCTATTTGTTTGAAGGGTTGTTTCTTCGTGTACTTACTTGCTGTGATTTGTGGAGAGTTATCCAAGGATATTCTGACCATCAACTCCCACCAGCAAGTTAGGGGTGAAGTCTGTGTTCGTGGCTCTGTTTTTTGGTGTTGTATTTGTTAAACTGAAAAGGGACGGAACCTTGGTATCAATTCCTTCGATTGATGACTGAAATAGGTTCCTGACATCCTTAGGGAGGTGCACACCAAGTTTCACTGTTTTTGGATCAGCCGATCAAAAGTTACATCGATTTCTGTTTTTAAGATCCGTGCTGATTTTACTGTTCATCCGACCCCGGCACTGTTCATCCGACCTCCGTAGGTCGGGTGTACTGTTCATCCGGTCAGGATACTGTTCACCCAAACACTATTCACACCGAGTACTGTTCATCCGACCACTTCGGGTCGGTAGTACTGTTCATCCGACCAGTGCTGGTCGGGAGTACTGTTCATCCGACCTCTGTAGGTCGGGGGTACTGTTCATCCGACCAGAGATACCCGACCAGTGCAGTTTCTTTCTGGTCTTTTGGTGGTTTGAATTCTAGGGGGAAAGTTTATTCGAAAAATTTTATTTGGCTCCTATTCACCCCCGCTCTAGTCGACTTTTTCGATCTTTCAGGTTTGTGAGGTGCTCTATCTCTTTTGGTATGGTGCCAGATATTTCATTTGCTGTTAAAACAATACCTCTAAGCTCCTTGAAAGGTCCGCAATGGAACTTGGTAATATTCCTTGAAGGATATTTTTATCCAAGCATAATAGAACCAATTGACTGCAATTTGTCAATGAGGATAAGAAAGACCAATCTCCGGCTTCAAGCTGATTCTTACCTAAATTCAATTCTGTTAAGCTGGACAGGTTCCCGAAAGAAGGAACAATACCATTGAATGCATTGTCACGAAGATCAATCACCTGAAGATTTGTTGCGTTTGCTAGTGAAGTGGGGATTTGGCCTTGGAACTGATTTCCGTGCAAAATCAATGTTTCGATGCTTGGAAGGGTATATCCTATGCTATATGGAATTTCCCCAATGAGATTGTTCTTTCCCAGGTTAAGGTATGTGAGTGTTGACATGTTGTAAAGAGAAGCCGAAACGGTCCCCGACAAGTTATTATAGCTCAAGTCCAGTATTTGAAAGTTTGGGATTCTGCTTAAACTCGATGGAACTGTTCCTTCGAAGTTATTTTGTGAAAGCAAAAGCTCGACAAGGGAGGAAAGGTTTACTATAGAGGAAGGTATGCTGCCTGAGAGATTGTTTTGGGATAGAATAAGAACTGCTAGTGGTGAGGAGATATTTAAGAGTGGTGGGATAGACCTGAAAGATCGAAAAAGGCGACTAGAGGGGGGTGAATAGGAGCCAAATAAAATTTTCGAATAAATTCTCCACCTAGAATTCAATCCACCAAAAAACTAGAAAGAAAGAACTGAACCATCGATCAGGCAATTTCAAGAACAGAGGCTCCGACCAGTTAAGGTCGGGTGAACAGTAAAAACTGCACTGGTCGGGTAGCTCTGGTCGGATGAACAGTAAAAACTGCACTGGTCGGGTAGCTCTGGTCGGATGAACGATCGCGAATCGGTCGTTAGAATCTGGTCGATGAATGAGCAGTACTCCCGACTGAAGTGGTCGGATGAACAGACTCCCGACCGGAAGTGGCGGCGAGCAGACTCCCGGCCGAAGTGGTCGGATGAGCGATGGTTGGGTGAATAGTATTCGTGTGAACAAGACCCGACGGATGAACAAGATTCCGATCGCGGAGGTCGGTTAAACAGTACTCCCTAACCTACAGAGGTCGGATGAACAGTATCGGGTAAATAGTGTTCTGATGAGCAAGACTCCGACCGATGAGCGATGACGCCCGACCTACAGAGTTCGGATGAACAGTACTCGGGTGAATAGTGTTCGGATGAACAGTGCTCCGACCGATGAACAGTACGCCCGACCTACAGAGCTCGGATGAACAATACTCGGGTGAATAGTGTTCGGATGAACAGTACGCCCGACCTACAGAGGTCGGGTGATATAGTGTCCGGATGAACAGTACTCCCGACCGATGAACAGTACGCCCGACCTACAGATGTCGGATGAACAGTACTCGGGTAAATAGTGTTCGGATGAACAGTACTCCCGATCGATGAACAGTACGCCCGACCTACAGAGATCGGATGAACAGTACCCCCGGGTCGGGATGAACAGTAAATCAGCACGATCTTAAAAACGGAAATCGATATAACTTTTGATCGGCTGATCCAAAAACAGTGAAACTTGGTGTGCACCTCCCTAAGGATGTCAGGAACCTATTTTAGTCATCAATCGAAGGAATTGATACCAAGGTTCCGTCCCTTTTCAGTTTAACAAATGCAACACCAAAAAACAGAGTCACGAACACAGACTTCACCCCTAACTTGCTGGTGTGAGTTGATGGTCAGAATATCCTTGGATAACTCTCCACAAACCACAGCAAGTAAGTACACGAAGAAACAACCCTTCAAACAGATAGAAACACTATCTGAAAACTGGGCACAGAAATTGGTTTCTTCCAAAACTGAATTGAAGAGGTTGTAGATTGCCTAGATGATTGGGATATGATCTATAGAAGATTCATCCAGCAATCTTTCATCCTTGGCAATAAGAACCAGAAGCCAATCAAGACTAACGAACTGCAAGTCACACGCTTACGCACTTTAAGAACACAGATTTACAACTTGCAACAAGAACGCAAGGATTGCCTAAATGATTGAAAGCACCAATCCAGAGAAGAGTTCATCAATCATGAATTTCAAAAAGGACTCAAAAGCATGTAGAAGGAGATGAGGCAAATCCAAATTACGTAAAGTAAATTGCAAGTGAGTAAATGCGAATTTAGATAATGAATTTAAGTGCGTAATGTAAATACGTAAGAGAAATGAAACAAGAATATAAGTAAAGAACATTTCATTTCGGAAGGAGGTTTACAAAGCCTCACAACAAAGTGGGCAAAACTCAAGCGAGCAAAGAAAACCTCGAACCTTCACTAAGGGAGGCTGCCCTACCCTCTATTTATAGTGACACGATCAATTCCCACCTTTGGATGTTCTGCTTCAATCCTAAGCCAACATCCAAGAGCCGTGGATTTGATCCTTACAACATCCTCTCAACAACTCTCAACTACTCACGTACACTTTCTTCACTGCTCACCCCAAGGAGACACCCTCTCCTGTATATTTGAAGCAGGCTTGGACCACCACCACCCTTGGATGAGCCTCTAAACCCTAGAGCACTCCATCAAGGGCTGAGATTTTACCCACTCACACAGCTATGCATGGGTTGACCCGAAACCCAACAACACAACGGGTTTTGCACGCTGTTCAAACCATACCAACTTGACCCGCTACTCTATCTTCCTGACCGCGATCCAACGGTCCTCCTCGATCAGAGCAGCTCCAAGTTAGCATCTCATCCATTCCTTTGTCTTCTCGGCTTGCGGCTACTCCACGGCCTCGGTCATCTTTGGCGACACCTTGATCATCTGGACCTCAGCTCTCCCAGCCTAGTCCTGATCTCCTTCGCCTCACCATTACCTAGCTCCAAAGTCCTGCAACCATCATAGACAAGGAACCACATCACATAGCAATGTCCAACAACACATATCCATCTCAACAGAAAGATATACACTTCGCTGACCAGCAAAACCCTGACCACACATGGTCTGATCACTGGTCTCCATCCCGACCACAGACCTAACCACTGGTCTCCATCCCGACCACTCGAGGTCTGACCACTGGTCTTCGTCCCGACCACTCGGGGTCTGACCACTGATCTTCGTCCCGACCACTCGGGGTCGGATCACTGGTCTTCATCCCGACCACTCGGGGTCGGATCACTGGTCTTCATCCCGACCACTCGAGGTCTGATCACTGGTCTCCGACCAGCAAAAGCCCAGACCACTCTGGGTCGGACAACTGGTCTCCGACCAACCAAAGACCTGACCAGTCGGGGTCGGATGACTGGTCTTCCAACTAGCCAAAACTCAGACCACTCGGATCAAACTCAAATTCAAGCACAACATGCTAAACCACAGTCAATTACTCATCACCATCAGGGATAGACCTCCACATGGTCTTTCAATCTCCCCCTTGATGAGTATATTGACAAACACCCGAAAAGGCATAAATTTGAGTTTGTAAAGCAATTTGATTGCAAAACCAAACTTGGTCCAGAGAGAAAGATATAAAATCATGACCAAGTTGGCAGTAAGATTTTAGAGCAAGACCATGAAAAGAGCAAGTTTTCCACAAAAGCTCTAAAAACCAATCATAAGTGCCAAATGTGATTATGATCCATAAGAGATAACAAAGATTTACAAATATCATAAGAATCAACAAGCTTTCACATTTTTATCTCCCCCTTTTCTACATTTTAAATGATGCCTTTTCTACATTTTCTCCCCCTTTTGGCAATATAGGTATCAAAATGATTTTTTTATATATATATGTATGCATGAAATGCAACCTAAGTGAGCTTTGAAGATTATCCAATTGATCGCAATGACAAGATAAGACACCAAGCTAGTCAATTTAGAAAATGACTGAACTAGGATGTCTCCAAGAACAAATTCATTTTGCTCACAAGCTTGGTTTACAAGATTTTATTTTAGCAAGATTTGAACAAGTGCAAAACTTAGCAAAAGTTTCAAAGCTAGAAGCCAGCACCATTCATAGGATCAAATGGAGAACCTAGAGTTCAACCTACTCAACACTTTGGGGAATCTTGAAGTACATATAGAGTCCTTGAGCTCATTTTTCAATTCATGCAAATTCTTCTTCTTTGATATTTTAAAAGACATAGCGGGTGCAAATGTTTGACATTATTTGCATTCTTTACCCACTTATGTTTTTGTTATTTGCATTTCTTAATGGTTGACTCAAGCCATGTTCGATCACCCCAAGAGTAGCTCTTAAGAGAATGATCTTGGTCATACACTATATATTCCAAGTTCATCCCAAGTGCAATGGGAGGCGGTCTAGAGAATATATAGTGTTGAGTTCAATTTTGCACAAAAGAGTCAAGTTTTTCTTATTTTAGCACATATGAGCAATTTTGAAGGACTAAAATATGGATCAAGCAAGTTTCACCCAAGTTGCTATAGGGACTCTAGAGAACTCCATAAATTCACAATTCATGGTAAAAACCTCTAGAGAAGAAACTTAACAAGAAAAAGCAACATGTTTTTCATTTAAGATTTTCAATTTTCAGATTTTAACAAGCTTAGTATGATAGATGGACTTGGATAGACCTAAGCTAGTGATTTTCTTCAAAGATGTAGCAAGGTGCATTACATGAAGATTGAATCAATTGCATAATAGACAAAGCTCATAAAACAGAAAATGCAGTCTAAATGCAATGCATTAACATATTCCCAAACTCCCCCTCAACAAATGAATCAATTTTAGGCTCAAATCTGGTTAAAGTTGAGTTATTATCAAGATTAGGCATAAAGAAAACCCGAATGAACTCAATAACAACCAGAAAAACAGAATGAGGAGAAGAAGTCGAGAAACTGCAAGACTGGATGGCTATTGAGCATAGATAAGATAGAAGAGACTCACTACGGCTCAGACTGGCTCTTATCTTCCCTAGTGACAGACATAGGGAAGCTGACTCTAGATCCCAACTAAGGAGTGCACACAGCACTCTGCCTACCTGTGAGGCCCAAAACCCGCTAGACTTATAAGATCGTGAGGGAACTCATCCTAGAGAGAAGAGAGAACGACTAATCACGCATGATAGCAACCTAAAGCATAAGATAAGAGGTCCATGGAAGACATGCCAAAAGTCTAAGTGAGTGAACTCAACTTAAGAAAACCAGCCCAAAGTCACCCAGAAGAAGAAAGAAAATGCTGGAGGAAAATATATAGTACATAATATACAAACCAGCTCCCCTCAAGATAAGCCGTATGGGCTCACGACTCCAAGCTCACTCCTCAAGGCAACAAACCCGAGCTATCCAAAGGCTTGGTAAAGATATCGCTAACGGTGGTCACCATCTATGAATCAAGCACGATATCGCCCTTCTCCACATGGTCTCTAAGGAAGTGATATCTAATATCAATGAGCTTGGTCCGGGAATGTTGCACTGGGTTTTTCGCAATGCAAATAGCTGAAGTGTTGTCACAGAAAAGTGGAACACTCTCTATCTCTAACCCATAGTCCCGCAAGGTCGATCTCATCCAGAGCACTGCTCTGAAGAACTAGTCTGCACAGAATATACTCGGCCTCGGTGGTGGATCAGGCAACCCTGCATCGCTTCCTAGATGACCAAGAAACAAGAGAAGTGCCAATGAATTGGCAAGTGCCGAAGTGCTTTTCCTATCTATCCTACACCCGAAGAAAGTCGGCATCGGAAAAGGCTCTAAGAGATAGACAAGAAGAAGAAGAGTACCAAATACCATAATCGGTGGTGTACGAAGGTACCAAGATGCGCTTGACCGCTGGCGGTGAGAGGCGCGAGGAGAAGCTTGAAATCTAGCGCCGCAGACTTACGAAGAAAATGTATGTCGGCCTCGAAGCGGTGAGGTACAAGAGGGAGCCGATCATAGTCCAAACTCCTTTTGATCGGCGAGCTCACCATCCTCATCGGGCTCGAGAACAGCGATGGTGGCCATAGGAGTCATCACCGGCTTCCCATCGGACATATCGAGCGCCTCGGAGGTCAGGTATACTTGCCTTGATGCAGAAGGTACCCTCTCGAGTGCGCTTGATTTGGAAGCCAAAAAAGTAGCTCAACTCGCCCATCATACTCATCTCAAACTCTGTACTCATCACATCAGAAAACTGAGAGACAAGAGAATGAGAGGATCCACCAAAAATGATATCGTACACATAAATCTGGACAATAAGAAAATGAGACTCATGGTGTCTGATGAACAGAGTTTTGTCTACTATGCCCATTTTAAAGTCATGGCTGAGAAGATAAGACTTGAGCCTCTCATACCATGCTCTGGGGGCCTGTTTGAGTCCATACAGAGCTTTGGAAAGCTTGAAAACATGACTCGGAAACTTGGGGTTCTCAAATCCTGGAGGTTGTTTGACATACACCTCTTCCTCAATATAGCCATTGAGAAATGCACTCTTGACATCCATTTGATAGAGCTTAAAGCCCCGGGATGCAGAAAATGCAAGCAGGATCCTAATAGCCTCTAGCCTAGCTACAGGGGCAAAGGTCTCCTCAAAGTCAAGACCCTCAACTTTGAAAAGCCCTGCAACTAGCCTAGCCTTGTTGCGAATGACAACCCCATCCTCACTCTGCTTGTTTTTGAACACCCACTTGGTCCCAATGACATTATGACCAGATGGGCGCTCTACAAGCTGCGAGACTTTGTTCCTCTCAAAGTTCTCAAGTTCCTCATGCATAGCATTAATCCACGACTCATCGGATAATGCATGAGAAATATCCTTCGGCTCAAAGGAGGCAACAAAGGCAGAGTGAAGACAGAAGGAGGACAGACCCGTTCTTGAGCGAGTGACACGCTCGAACAAATCGCCAATCATCTGATCAGAAGGATGACGTCTCTGAATATGACGGGAGGTCTAGGAGCGTATGGCCTCTACCTCTTGAGCAGAAGAGATAGGAGCAGAGCCACTCGGCCAAGGAGAGCCAAGACAAAGGTGGTCTCCGAGGTGCGAGAAATGGAAACAGGAGGCACCTCAGGTGTAGAGGGGACTGGATCAGGTGGAACACCATCATCTCCATCATCCTCATTCTCTACAAAAATGGTCTTGGAGGAAGAAGAAGAGCACAAACATCGTGTCTAGCTCCTGGGCTAGCCTCATCAAAAGTCACATCACGAGTCTCTATGATCCTATGCGCATCAACACTCCACCCTATAGCTACGAGAAGAAGACGAGTAACCTAGAAAGATACCATCGGAAGAGCGAGACTCAAACTTATCTAGGTTACTGACTTCAAGATAAAACACTTGCAACCAAAACGCGAAAATGAGACACACTGGGCTTTCGCCCATACCTCAACTCATAAGAAGTGCGATGCAAATGTGCTCTCAAAAACACGCGATTAGAAACATGGCAAGCAGTAGCTATAGCCTCAGCCCAAAACTTCCTAGGAGTACTGTACTCATCTAGCATCGTCCTGGCCATCTCAACCAGGGTCCTGTTCTTCCTTTCCACTACGCCATTTTGCTGAGGGGCGTAGGGAGAAGAGAACTGATGCTCTAAACCAGACTCCACACAAAAACTCTCAAAGTAGGAATTTTTGAACTCCGTGCCATTATCACTGCGTATAGCTCGTAATGCACCTGGGAGCTCAATAGACAACCTCTTGACTGACCCTCAAGTGAGAAAAGTCTCATCCTTTGAGGCCATGAAAAATACCCAAGAGTATCTAGAAAATCATCAACGATGACAAGAACATACCACTTCCCTCCTGTGATCAGACTCTAGCCGGACCAACGGTGTCCATATGTAAAAGCTGTCTGGTGCATCACCATCACTACGGTGGATGGAGGATGAGAAGCGATAACCATCTTGCCATGTCGGCAAGGAGAGCAAACTAAGTCTTTGACCATCTTGAGTTTGGGCAAACCCGAATGAGATCGTGGTACTTAACTCGGGTCAAATGATCAAAACCAATGTGACCAAGTCTCCTATGCCGAAGGAGAGATCACGGGACTCGAAGCAATCAAACATCGAAGAGAGTCTCCAAGAAGCGAAAAAACAGCACGAAAGACTCTCCCAAATCTAGAAATCCCAAAACTAACCCTCCCGATGAATCAATGATTCTACAGCATTACTCTTGAAGCTTACCTCGAAAGAGTCATCGATAAGTGAGAAACAGAGAGCGATTGTATTGCGACTTACTTACTAAGGCAACATCTTTAAGAATGAAATTTTGGTTAATGCAGATGGTACCTTTAGCAATGACTCTACCTGAAGATGCATCCCCAAAAGTGATTAACTCATCACCGGGGGCTCGGACTAGGGAAGAGAACCATCGAGAATCTCCGGTCATATGACGAGAACAACCGGAGTCAACAATCCAAACATCTCCCTTCCCCATCCGACCAACCTGATCAAGACACAAGAGAGAAAGATGACTCAGTACTGGGATAGAGTGAAGACTTGGGAACCCAATCTTTGACCACACGACGCCTCGAGTGCGATCCACGAAGAAGATCGGACTCGAGTGTCTCTCGACGCTTAGACTTAACAAGATCGTGCAACTCTAGTAGATGATCTATGAGTGGCCCGGGTTGGCATGCCGTGGTGCAAAAGCCGACCATCCCAATGAAGGCTGCTGGATCTCCTACCGAGAAAACACCTCACGCCACGATATCTACCTCGATGGGAAGAGCGAGGAATATCAAGAGGACGGCGGAAGACCGACTACGAACAGCTCCAAGACTAAAACTCAAGAACCAAGATGAAAACCGAGTCACGGATGTTGCCCAAAAGCAGCGACTCTCTAACTTTGTCTAGAAGCGGTGTGTGTCTTAGGAGCACTCAAAGTCCGGGATGACCACGAATACCCCTAAGAGCGATGAACACGCCACGCCGAGTGATCTTGGCGCGCTGAAGCGTAAATCTACTAGGTGACCATCCTTCTTACGGAAGGTGCATGTGTACTTCGCCTTGCTAGAGACAGGAAGCAACAGGGTAACACCCTTCAGTCGACAATCTCACCACTCCGGAGCCGCGCACAATGGTGGGAGGATGCGCCGAGCGTGCTCAAGGATCAAATCCTAGACCTTGATTGAATCTACTAATTTTGGATTGGTCTAGAATAAGATTGAGCTTCTTCTTGCCTCCAACAAACTTCTCGAGAGTGCTCATAAGATCTGGCAATCTCGGAAGAGAGAAGCACAAGAAGAACAGGGGTGGGAGAGAAAGAAGAAGAACCAAAAGAGAAGATCTCTCAGCACGTGCTTTTTGTTCCCTTAGCACGGCTGCCTCAATCTTGAGGGACTCACAAGAAACGCAAGAAGCATCTCTAATCCTATTAGCTTGGTCTTCTAATTTCTTTCTAAGCTCGACATGGATTTTATCCAAGTCATCCTTAACCCCAACACACAAGCAGTAAACAGCTTTTGACTTATCTAGTAAGTCCTTAGCAAGTTGATCACACTTGACATTCAAAGCATCATTGTCAAGTTTTAGTTGCCTACAGCCCTCACATGAGCTGACTGGGTCCTTAGAAGCATGCAATTCAAGTTCATCATTTCTAACAAAAAGCTTCTTAAGGTGTGAACTCATGGCATCAATTTCAGCAAGCAATTTAGGGCAATTAGCACAAGAAGGAGTAGAGTGAGCATAAAGAAAACTAGTCTCAACAGGAATATTTTCAATAGAACTTGTGCTAGCATTCTTCATCCTAAGACCATCAAGTTCAAGAAGCACACTATCATGTATGGTCCTTAGGTTCTCCAACTCCACAAGAACAAAGATCACAGAGAACACAGTCATCAGTGACTCGGGAGGGAGAAGATCTAAGTGAAGCTAACTCCCGAGTCAAGGTACCTACTTCCTTCTCTAACTCAGAACACCTCGACCTAGCCTTAGCATGAAACTTGCCTAATTTACAGAAGGCAGCATTTAACTCATCGTAGGTGGGTACCTCATCCGTGTCGCTGTACAGCTCGGAGTCGCTTACTTCAATGGCGCCTGCCATGAAGCACATGCCGGAGAAGTCATCGTTGCCCTTCACCTTCTCTTGCGGATCGTCCTCGCTTGCATCGCTCCAGCCTCCGTGTCGAGAGCTCGATGTCGTCCAAAGGCGGCGAGGACCCGGTGAAAGAGCTTCTTGTTCTTGGTAAAGTTGCGGTACTTCTTCTTCGCCGGCTCATGAGCTGGGGCCTTCTTGTTGCGGTTCTTATCGGTGTAGTCGTTCTTGCCCGAACCGCTTTGTTCGTTTTTGCCCTTCTCTAGCTTGGGACAGTTTGCTCGAATGTGGTTGGGGCCACCACACTCGAAACAGGTGATCATCCCACCTCTCTTCCTCTCTCTCACTCTCTTGTATGCATATGAAAATTTGCGAGCAAGAAGAGCAAGCTCATTTTCTCGAAATTTTTCCAGCTTGGTCATCGCTTAGCTCGCAAAGGGCGAGAGAGAGAAACCAATGAAGAATCGAAAGAGAGGATCAATGGGATCGGTGACCAAAGCCATCGATCGAGACTTCGTCTTTCGCGAGACGACGTCGATCTCATAAGTCTTGAGGCGGAATAAAGCCCGTCAAGAGTCAAGGTCGGCCAGTCGGTGGTGTCCTTGATGGTGGTCACTTTCATTTCCCAAACACGAAGATCGAGTGCGGTCAAGAAATGTCGAGCATTATCCGAGTCGTATATGCAACCGATCGCTCGAGGTCGCCGTAATCTTTGTAAACCGACCAAAGCACTCGTCAAGACTCTCACCAGCGTCTTTGTTCAAACTTGTTGAACTCACGCTTGAATTGGTCTGTCGAACCGTCTTGATTTGGGTAGTGCCCTCATGGTAAGCATCGAGGGTCACCCAAATCTCATGAGCGAAACGAAGGTGAGAAATCTGTCATACTCATCTGCGGCTAAGACCACAGTATGAGGATGTTCCTTGCCTTAGCATTCGCCTCAACGTCGACCATATTGCCGCCGTGACGTTCTCATCGATAGGAACCTCATACGGAGCTTCACCTTCGCCATATCAGAAGCCACGGCGTGATGTACGACTCCATCCGAGATTTCCAAAAGGAAAATCAACTCCAGAGAAAATAGGAGGCTTGGTGGAATACTTGTCCATCGCCATGGCTCTTGAGACCGGTCAAGATCTAGAAAGAGCGAACCGGCTCGATACCAATTGAAAGATCGAAAAATGCGACTAGAGGGGTGAATAGGAGCCAAATAAAATTTTCGAATAAATTCTCCCCTAGAATTCAATCCACCAAAAACCGTAAAGAAAGAATGAACCAACGATCGTGCAATTTCAAGAATGCAGGCTCACCGCTTAAGGTCGGGTGAGCGATAAAAACCGCACCGGTCGGGTAGCTCAGTCGGATCAACGATCGCGAATCGGTCGTTAGAACTGGTCGGATGAATAATACTCCCGACCGAAGTGGTCGGATGAGCGATACTCCGGCCGGAAGTGGTCGGATGAATGATGTTTGGGTGAATAGTGTTCATGTGAACGAGACCCGATGGATGAGCAGACTCCGATCATGGAGGTCGGTTAAACAGTACTCCCCGACCTAAAGAGGTCGGATGAACAGTACTTGGGTGAATAGTGTTCAGATGAACAGTACTCCCGACCGATGAACAGTACGCCCGACCTACAGAGTTCGGATGAACATTGCTCCGACCGATGAACAGTACGCCCCGACCTACAGAGTTCGGATGAACAGTACTCAGGTGAATAGTGGTCGGATGAACATTACTCCTGACCGATGAACAGTACGCCCGACCTACAGAGGTCGGGTGAATAGTGTTCGGATGAACAGTACTCCCGACCGATGAACAGTACGCCCGGCCTACAGAGGTCGGATGAACAGTACTCGGGTAAATAGTGTTCGGATGAACAGTACTCCCGATCGATTAACAGTACGCCCGACCTACAGAGATCGGATGAACAGTACCCGGGTCGGGATGAACAGTAAAATCAGCACGATCTTAAAACGGAAATCGATGTAACTTTTGATCGGCTGATCCAAAAACAGTGAAACTTGGTGTGCACCTCCCTAAGGATGTCAGGAACCTATTTTAGTCATCAATCGAAGGAATTGATACCAAGGTTCCGTCCCTTTTCAGTTTAACAAATGCAACACCAAAAAACAGAGCCACGAACACAGACTTCACCCCTAACTTGCTGGTGGGAGTTGATGGTCAGAATATCCTTGGATAACTCTCCACAAATCACAGCAAGTAAGTACACGAAGAAACAATCCTTCAAACAGATAGAAACACTATCTGAAAACTAGGCACAGAAATTGGTTTCTTCCAAAACTGAATAGAAGAGGTTGTAGATTGCCTAGATGATTAGGATATGATCTATAGAAGATTCATCCAGCAATCTTTCATCCTTGGCAATAAGAACCAGAAGCCAATCAAGACTAACGAACTGCAAGTCACACGTTTACGCACTTTAAGAACACAGATTTACAACTTGCAACAAGAACACAAGGATTGCCTAAATGATTGAAAGCACCGAATCCAGAAAAGAGTTCATCAATCATGAATTTCAAAAAGGACTCAAAAGCATGTAGAAGGAGATGAGGCAAATCCAAATTACGTAAAGTAAATTGCAAGTGAGTAAATGCGGAATTTAGATAACAGAATTTAAGTGCGTAATGTAAATACGTAAGAGAAATGAAACAAGAATATAAGTGAAGAACATTTCATTTACGGAAGGAGGTTTACAAAGCCTCACAACAAAGTGGGCAAAACTCAAGCGAGCAAAGAAAAACCTCGTAACCTTCACTAAGGGAGGCTGCCTCTACCCTCTATTTATAGTGACACAGGATCAATTCCCACCTTTGGATGTTCTCGCTTCAATCCTAAGCCAACATCCAAGAGCCAGATTTGATCCTTACACATCCTCTCAACAACTCTCAACTACTCACGTACACTTTCCTCACTGCTCACCCCCAAGGAGACACCCTCTCCTGTATATTTGAAGCGTGCTTGGACCACCACCACCCTTGGATGAGCCTCTAAACCCTAGAGCACTCCATCAAGGGCTGAGATTTTACCCACTCACACAGCTATGCATGGGCTGACCCGAAACCCAACAACACAACGGGTTTTGCACGCTGTTCAAACCATACCAACTTGACCCGCTTCTCTATCTTCCCGACCGCGATCCAACGGTCCTCCTCGATCGAGCGGCTCCAAGTTAGCATCTCATCCATTCCTTTGTCTTCTCGGCTTGCGGCTACTCCACGGCCTCACCATCTTTGGCGACACCTTGATCATCCGGACCTCGGCTCTCGGCCTAGTCTTGATCTCCTTCGCCTCACCATGACCTAGCTCCAAAGTCCTGCAACCATCATAGACAAGGAACCACATCACATAGCAATGTCCAACAACACATATCCATCTCAACAGAAAGATATACACTTCACGACCAAAGAAAACCACGACCACACATGGTCCGATCACGGTCTCCATCCCGACCACGGACGACCATCGGTCTCCATCCCGACCACTCGAGTCCGACCATCGGTCTTCGCCCCAACCACTCGGGGTCTGACCACTGATCTTCGTCCCGACCACTCGGGGTCGGATCACTGGTCTTCATCCCGACCACTCGGGGTCGGATCACTGGTCTTCATCCCGACCACTCGAGGTCTGATCACTGGTCTCCGACCAGCAAAAGCCTGAACCACTGCTGGTCGGACAAGCGGTCTCCGACCAACCAAAGACTGACGATCGGGTCGGATGACTGGTCTTCCAACTAGCCAAAGCTCAGACCACTCGGATCAAACTCAAATTCAAGCACAACATGCTAAACCACAGTCAATTACTCATCACCATCAGGGATAGACCTCCACATGGTCTTTCAAGACCCAACAATGTTATTAACTCCAAGGGCTATTAATTGAAGTGATGAGCTATTAAACAGATCAAAAGGAATTTCCCCGCTGAGATGATTGTTAGTTAAGTCCAGCGATTGAAGCGATTGACTTTTCGCTAGGAGAGGCGGGATGCCTCCTGTCAGGCTATTGTTTGTGAGAATGACATCATTGAGAGATGGGCTGCTTCCGAGTGAAAAAGGAATGTTGCCAGTCAAGCTGTTGCTTGCAAGAAACAGAACTGAAAGGTTGGAGAGTGTACCTAAACCTTCAGGGATTGCTCCACGTAGCTTATTGTTGAACAAGAAGACCCCTCGCAGATTTGAACACTTGCTCAGGCTTGAGGGGATCTCACCATCAAGATAGTTGTCCGCGAGATCAATGATCTCAAGGCCAGAGCAGGAAGACAAACTATTTGGTATCATGCCAGTGAGGTTGTTAGAGCTGAGGTTCAGGTAGGTTAGGCGACGCATGTTACCAAGTTCAGGCGGAATAAGGCCATTCAACTGATTATTTGGAAGGTGTATGCTTTTAAGGAAAGTAAGATTGCCAATACAAGGTGGGATTTGGCCATGAAGGTTGAGTGACTCGACAGCCAGAGCGACGACACGAGATGCGTGGCTCTTGCTACAAGTGACGCCGGGCCAACTACAGTATTGCACGGAATCATTTCTCCATGAAGCCATGGCTCCGGCATTGTCAGAGAGGTGGAGCTTGAGGCAAAGCAGGGCCTGGAAATCGACGTCGGAGGCATTATGGAGTGGTGCATTGGGAACTAATGAAGATGCAGGGGAGAGGAAACTTGAGAAACATGTGAGCACGATGACCACAAGCATAGGGGAACAGAGAGCGCGTAAAGGCGCCATCTATTTGCCGAGGTGGGGTTACAATGGTGGTGATGGGTGTCTGGTACTTCGGTTGCACACTTGAGTTGTGTGATGCTTGTGTTGCCAATGTACGTGCATTTATAGGCCTGAGGGCACACCTATGAAAGGCAAAAAAATACAGAGACAAGAGATAATTGGTTATTGCTTCTTATTTCTGTCAGGCAAAGTCGTCAAACTTGGACAATCCTGCATATACGGCAATAAACCTATGCGTCACGGCTGCGGCGCATAATGTGCGCTTGAACTTTTTTTTCGGCACTTTGTAGCTTAGGAGCTCAGAGTAAATCCTGTTACGGTGATCTCATTAAGTGCATCCATGTTATATTACAATGCTAACATAGCGCATACTCCGGGCTTTCTCTGATCTCTAGTCGACCTGCAGGATGAAAAAAAAAGACAGGCCGCCTACGATATAAGTGTTGGTTGTGATCTCAGCTTAACCGGCAGATCCGAAATTTTAATGCTAAGCCCACCTCACGTAAGCGCATTGATCGGGAGCACTCCAACAGTCTGGTTCCATCCCGTTAGCTTGCGTGAGAATAAAAAGAGAAAGGCCGGCACTTGTTTGATTAAGCTACTCTCGTGTTCAGCCCTCTCCCTAAATCATCCGATCATCAACTCGTGCACAGGCTAATGAAGACCCGTGACCACCACTGAAGAAGATCTCGGTGCTCTTGCCATCTTCGTTCATCTACATTAGCGTCCTCTTCACCGACACTCAAGAACACCACCGAACAACTAATGGCTTCGTCTTCTCTGGATCAGTGTATCTAATGTTTAATAAACAAAATTGTGGTGGTAGGCATGCTTGTAGATGTATATGATGAATTAATATCATAAAGAAATTGAAGAAAATTATGACACGAAGCAAATCCTGTGTGTAGTGCACTCTTCTTCGGTATATTCATTTTATCTGATGCACTTGTATTACTTTGCATATATATCCGGCGAGAAGATGCTAACTCTGCATGCACAGCATATCCACTTATATAATCTTTTCTTTTTGGTTGCATGGGCTAAAGCTTCAGCGCAGCAAGTTTGTAGCGTCAGTTCCAAATTCTGTCGTGCTCAATTACCAGTGCCTATTTTCTTGCTAATCTTCTCTGCTAATTAAAAGTTGTTTGGACAAAGTAAAGTGCTCAATGACAGTAAAGCTCGACGTGTAACTCGTGATGTTCAGTGAAGTAAGGTTTTAAAAATGTCGTCGTCAGTCAGAGCCATGATAATTTTATTGCATTTTTAAATATATTATAATAAGAATTAGTGATAAAAACTGTGTATTAGAGATTATATTAATATCCAAAAGGATAATTATTTGTAGTCGGAAGGAGTATTCAGTTGAATTGCCTGACCCATGGTGCACGCGGGAAAGCTGCCCATATATGGAGTGAGCTTTTGGGAAGACTTTCCACAAGTCTGCATCTTGACTGGTGAAGACGACACCACTACACCAGTGCGGTCCTTGGGTGGACTGGACTCTGGCAACTTCGGAAAAACTAGCTAACTCGAATCGAAATGGTCGGGTGAGAGGATAGTAGATGCGTGTTTGACTAATATATTGTTCATTCGTTGTTTACCAAGCAAATTGGCCCGTGCAATTGAGCAGTGTAGTGCAGTATAGTATAGTGTATAAAATTTTATGTGCCAATTCTGGATGTTGAAATTACTATTTCGCAATGAAATATTTGATTTTATATTTAGTTAGCCTAATTTATTTTGAGATCTCTCTCCTCTCTGCATGCATAAAAGAGATGATCGAGATCAAGGTGGGCCTGTCTCAACCTATGATATGATTTGAGGTAATGCTACTTATCTTTTCCTGAATTAATATATCACTAAGCCAACTATCAAATCTAAACATTTAAATTTAGGTTCTACCAAATGAAATACTAGATATTTTTCTTTGTTAAATATTATTCCAAATTCTTATATCTCTAAGTCAACTACGAAATCTAAGGCTTTAAAACTTGAGCATTTTTACGATACATAATATTGAATATTAGCAGTCAATTCTATTTGATCTAACGGATCAGATTATTTATAATTTATTTATAATTCCGTTGGTAGCATTGGCAGTAAAAATCATATAGTGGTAGTATTGTAATTAGCCATTTTTTTAATTTTGAACGCATGTGTATTTTTTGGTTCTTTTTTGTAAAATTCGGAATTGCTTTGTGGGCCACGCAGGACAGAGCACTCGATGTGTTAGTGCAAGGCCACGGTATCATCACGAATCAGGCGGAAGGGCGTCAGCCGCGGCATGGTCAAAATCCGGGAGGGCACTGACAAGAAGGCAGAGGCTAAGGAGTCGACATGACCAGACTGCCGGCGACGGTGGAAAAAGGAGGACAGTGATAACGAGTAACACAACAAAGGGCAGTGACGGTGGAAAATGAAGGTCAGCGATAACGATTAACGAGTAGCGTAGCAAAGGATCAAAAGTCCATAATACCCCTGAGAAATGCATGACTAGATCTGATTTCTATTACTACTATTTACTACCAATGTTATTTACCGCAAAATTGCTCCTAAGTTAACCCACTAAAATGGTGGAATAAGCTAACCCACCTGCACTAACCATTCCGACTGTTGTTTTTCCGCTAACCCAGCTAACGTCATCTAGGCAAATAGTAATTTACCATAACAAGTTTAGTTGAAAAACACAAAATTCGGGTTAAGCTAACCTACCTAAGTTAAAAAAGGAGAATTCCTAAAAAGGAGTATCTTTTTGTTAAGAAGAAGAAAGACACCCAAATTAGAGTTAAGGAGGGCTGTAACCTAAGCGGTGGGGATGTATATCTCCCACCAATAAGCTAGGCTCAGCACCTAACATATGTAGGTTAGGGTTAACCTATTTAACTTAACCTCTGAACAAACGCGGAGCAGAAGCCCAAGACTCAGACAAAAAATAGAACGAACTTATTTTTGAGGTGTGATGGGATAAGACTTATTACCCTACTTTCACATAAAGATAGAAGTGAGACTCGAACATAGGTGAATAGGTTCACAATCTTATATCCTTTTCGTACCGTGTGTGCAAAACAGACGTTCTGGGCATTGGATACAACTTTTTACCTGGTAATATATTTGTCAAGCTGATCTAACAACAGCACTCAGACAGAGCAGAATACTAGAATAGTGCAGGGAATTATAGTGTAATTTTTTTCTAATTCAATCTTATTTTGCGAGGATTGCCTAAAATAACTTACAAAGCGATATTATTACGATATATGGATTATATCTATGCTTAGGAAATAAAACACAATTTGTGCGAGGAAAAAGTATAGCTTTTCTACTATGCATAATTAAGAACTGTATAGAAGATCCTCTTCCGAGTAGTACTTCTATACATCACCCTTTTAATACAAACTACATAAATCTTGAAGTAAAAAAGAGATAAGTAATTACCATCCACTATATTAATGCTTTAATATTTGTGGAACCTTCAAATAGCGATGCATCGGAACACATCCCTCCTCTGCTATCTATATCTTCCTGCCAAAAAAATATTCTAAGTTAATAATGTTTACTAGATCACAGTTAACTGTTCAACACTTTGACATTCAAGAGAGCGTCAAGTAACAGTGTTTACAGTGCCAATCGCCAATACCGTGCTCGACACGCCCCATTTCCTCTCCGTCAACAGTCACGTTGAGTAAAGATTACCTTTATTTTTATGTTTTGATCTACGTGTATAATGAACTAATTGTATGTGTGTGATAAACTAAATCTTATATAATTTTATTTGCGACATGGTATCTAACTATTGTCTAAGTGAATGAAAATGCTTATATTTGTTCAATTTTCAATAATATTTTCATCAAATCAACTAGTTATGTGTTTTCGTTGACTTTTTATGTACAATCTAAAGGGTTATCATGTTCCGATAAATATTCGAAACGTATCTGATTCGATTCGTATTCGATCCGTATCTGTATTCGATATTATCCGTATTCGTATTCGTATTCAGACTATCCGTATCCGTATCCGAGAAAAAAATATGGGAACAAATATGATAGAGCTATTATTCATCCGTATCTGATCCGTTTTCACTCCTAAGTAGTAGTAGTCCACTTACGCGCTTGCTCCCTCTCCAACCTGAAAGCGCAAACAGAACTAATTAAGGAGCTACTGATCGATCGATGTCGCCTTGCCGGGCACTCGCCGTGTTACGACGCGGTTGCTTGCTGCCCGTGTCATTTTGACCGGGAGGCGACCTCATGTCTCATACCCAAGTGAGTTCCTACCACCCCAGATGCATGCTTTAGATATGGTGAGCCGTGGACAGAACTATTTCTTAGATTTAGTGTTTTCTTGGTGTGTATATATACGGTGTACTGTGAATAAATATAATGAAACGGATGGAGTATTACCATATACGGACTATTTAGGCTTAGGAAAAATAAAACAATTCTTTTGCATGAAAAAAAAAGATATAACACGTTTGAGCTTCGCATTCTCATAATTCGAAACTATACAGAAAAGTGTCTTAAGTATTCACTTTCCGCTATAAAATCTCTTCTAAATTATTGTTTACTTCATATTACTAGAGGTAACACTTGAACTCCTTGATGTCGAAGCACACATCCAATAAGAGTGTTGACAGTCGATTTTTTTTCAAATAATGCATTTTTTTATTCAAATTGCAAAAATATACCTCGATATCAAAAAATTACAAAAATATAGGTACATACCTTAATAATTCATAAAACTAGGATACAATATAGGTACATACATCCTTAGCGAATTCATAAAACTGGGATACAACACAAGTCACAAAACCATACATTCTATGGACATGGTTGTCGGGATAGGGAATGGTAAAAAAAAGTAAAGTTATCTATTGGTGGCTGACGGGGTATTACGATTGGATCGCTGATAGGGCTTAATATAATATCATGGTCAGAATTAGGAGGACTCTGAGGACGCAAGCCCGCCTGTAGTGCTGGTTGAACGTCCTCTTGCATTGTTTCTTGAACGGTCTGCTGTAGTAGTGCTTGAACGGCCTATTGTGGTAGTGCTTGAACGGCCTATTTTGGTAGTGCTTGAACATCGAGGTCTAGGTGATACGAAATCGTCATCATCATCGTCATTTGCATAGTTAGGAGCAAGCCCCCTTCGGTGGTGGTTGAACGCCCTCTTGAACTTGCTGCTGCAGTAGTACTGTGTCAATCTCTACCCCTCCAGTTAGATTCTCTTCTGTATCTTCTGTGCGAACCAGGTATCACGCCCCCGCCGAAGAGCATATACATCGCTAAGAATTCTGGGATATCTTTGTTCAGCAACTCTTCATCCTCTAGGAATGACTAACACACAAGACGAGTATACAAAGAAGTGAACTTATGTATAATGGTAAAAAGATTAGTAAGGTGAACAAATATAAAATAATTAACCTTAATATGCTTTGCATACCGATCGGGCAGCATCAGTACCATGTTAGATCTTCTAGAGAAACCTGTAGCAGAAGGGTGGTCGGCTAATTCATATACCCTGAAATACCTTTGATGCCACCATTGCAAGTGCGCCTTCAGGTCGTCAGAGGTCACAAGGTTCAGGCCAGAGGTTGTCACGTTATGCCTCCGTAATGTTGGGCGCCACTCTTGTAATTTGGACATCACTTTACTTAGGTTCTCCTCCTTAAATGGATCATCCTTCCCACCACGCGTAACCTTCAACGTGTAATGAACGGCTACGGTGCTCATATCTGGTGTTCAGGAGAATGCTTTGCTAGAGGATACAGCCATGGTGAAGTGTGAGTGAGAGCTGTGATTTTGTGTCTGCGGTTTGGCTTTTTATAGACCGAAGGGGTGGTGTATGGACTACGTGTTGGAAGGTAAGATTGAAACAAACAGACGGATAGTAAAATACTGGAGTTTGTAGTCAAGTCGGGCTAAAAAGTAGGCAGTGAGTGGTCACTTCGGCCTGACAAAGCTATAGGTAGAGTGTTGTCAAATCGACCTGAAAAAGTTTAAAGTGGGCAGAGTGTCGCAACATGTCACCGAAAAGGGTAATAGAGGATTTCTTTTTTGGCAACTCATCCTAACAAAGCTACAACATGTGACTTGTCTAATTGGCCTGACAAGGCTGCACGCTCATGAGTAGGCTAATCGCCCTGAAAAAGCTGCTGCACGGCCGTCATCTCCAACAATTGTTTAAGTGTTTTAGAATCTGCGCCTGTAGTGATCGTTTAGGGTGTTTGCTTTGGCAGGATTGAGATGCAAAGCAAGTTTTAAATAGGATCCTATTTCATATTATGGTAGTATAAGTATCATAGGGTGTTTCGGGGCTATTCCTCCATAATTTCTTTTCTAAACATGTTATTTTACGGGCTACCGAAAAGGCTTAAGTGACCATTCACTTTACACGATTGCGATCCAGTTTTCTTTGTAAGTCTATGACTACACCGTATATAATATGTTAACCTTTTTTGAGGTATTAGTACGGGATATTATAACCATTTTTAACTAATTGACTCTTTATGCATAAAAGCATGCCTATTTTAACAAAGAATAACAATATTGCATAACCAAATATAATAGTAAGACAATTATAAAAACCATATATCGTACAACATATCCAGAACGGATTAACTAAATACATAAGATAACAAGTTACAGCAATCCAAAACACAAGAAACTATTGCCGGCCCCGTTTCTAGGCGGCTCCTCGCGGTTGGGCAGGCCTGCTGCGAGCCTGCCCCTGCGAGTAGGTGAACTGTGTTGGTGCGTGGTGGGCCCTCTGTGGTCTAGCTGGAGGTGTAGCGTACTCCGGCTGAGAAGGCTGCGTCGATGGTGGTGCTCCCTGTAACTGCAATGGTCCAGGCTCATCCGCATCAGCGAAAAATCTCGGCACACCACCATCGTCGAGGTCATCCTCCGCGTGGGCTGGATCATCATACTGCCCGTCGTAGCCTCCTTCTCCCTCCATGGGCCCATCTCGCGGACACCCCGCCTTCGCGCCTTCTTTGATGGTGGGCAGTCGAGTCTTCGCCGCCTCTTCCGGCCCTTACAACGGGCGCAGGCCCATCCCGGGCACCATCCGTTTTTGGTCCCCATGGATGGAGGGTAGGCGGTGCGATTCACCCAAAGATGGGTAGTGGCAACAATGTACCTTAAAATGTAATAGGTTAGTTTCAAATATAATGAAATTTTACTTACCTGAATCTCGGCTGCTCTCGATGCCTAAATTACTTATGCATGAAATTTCTTTAATTGATCGATGTTACACGAGTTTTTGGGTATCGCGCCTTCTGATGTCGCTAGACGTCGAGTCACATTGACCACCACGTAAGGACCTTCCCACTTGGGTGATAGCTTATTGCGATTTTCTTGCTTCTGCACCTTTCGTAGTACTAAGTCCCCTGCAGCTAATGCTCTTTCCTGGATCCTTTGGCCATGGTATCTGCGTAAGGCTTGTTGATACTTAGCTACTCGAATCGACACTCAATCTCTGTACTCTTCGAGTAAATTTACGTCATCTGCCCGCGTCTGCTCTTGTTCCTCCTCCAAGTGTGTCCACTCGAGGTGACTTAAACGCTAACTCAGTCGGGAGCCACAAACAGAAACTTGTAATCTCCTTGGGCTCTTGGTAATGATCCCAAGATATCCAAGCCCCAGACAGAGGAATAGTTTGCAGTGACTGGGCTGGTCGGGTGGTTTGCCTATCGTAGAATTTGCAGCTCTCACACTTTTCACCAGCTCGCAAGCGTCCTGGAGGGCAGTCGGCCAATAGAACCCTTTTCGAAAGACTTTTCCAACTAAGGTGTGATAAGACGCATGGTTGCCACAGATACCTCCATGGACATCGAGCAATATCTTATTGCCCTGTTCCTGAGTGATGAACTTCATCAAGATGCCGTTACTCCCCTTTCGGTAGAGCTTGCCATCTACCAACGCGTATAGCTTGGATTTACGTGCAACTTTCTCGGCTGTTGCATCATCGTTAGGGAGATCTCGACCTTCGAGGTAGGCTTGGAATGGAGTCATCCAAGTCGGCTCACATTCGAGTAGTGCAGCTTCCATGTCTGCGGTTTCTGCCTCACTAACTCGCCCAGACCGCTGGCCGAGTTGGGCAGCATCGGCCTCCCATACGCGGAGGGTCGATGGTTTGAGGAGTTTCTCGACAAAGACTCCTACGGGCACTGAAGAACGAGACGAAATGAGCTGGCAAGTTCGTCGACGACGGCATTGTCGCATCGTCGGATGTGTCGTACCTCGAGCCCCTCGAACTTGTGCTCCAGCTTGTGAACCTCATTCAGATACGCTGCCATGTTGTCGTTCGAGCACTGGTACTCCTCTGCACTTCAGCTCTTCACCTGTTGGGGATCTAAGCACAATGCCAGCCCCCTAGCCTTGAAGGGTGAAAGATCTATCGAAGAACATGGTCCAATGGTCATCAACCACCTCGCGCTCCTTTTCTTCGACATGTGTCCATTCCGCGATGAAGCCTGCTAGGACGCTTGATTTTACGCTGGTTTCGCGGCGCGAAATCAACTTTGAACTTGTTGAGTTTGACCGTCCATTGGGCTATTCGACCCGTTGCCTCACGATTGCGTATCACCTCCTTGAGCGGATATGTGGTCATGACCGTGACCTTGTGGGCCTGGAAGTAGTGCCGCAACTTTTAGGATGTCATCAAGACTGCGTATAGCATCTTCTGTACCTAAGGGTATCGTGCCTTGGCGTTGTGCAGGACTTTGCTTACGTAGTATACCTGCTTCTGGACCATAGTCTTGGTTTTGATGCAATCCCGTTCGACCGCTAGGACGGTGCTTACTACCTGAGGCAAGGCTGCAATATACAGAAAAAGCTCCTCTTTTTTGTAAGGTGAAATAAAAATTGACGGAAATGTCAGGTACCTTTTTAGATCTTGAAAAGCTCCTTTCGCTTCTTTGGTCCACTCGAAAGAACCTTGCTTCTTGAGTAGCTTGAGGAAAGGCAGCCCTCGCTCACCCATCCGAGAGATGAATCGACTAAGGGCAGCGATACAGCCTGTGAATTTCTGCACCTCCCTTAACGTCCGCGGGGAGCGCATCTGGTCGATGGCTTCAATTTTGCGTGGGTTGGCCTCGATGCCTCGGCTAGATACCAGGAAGCTGAGAAGCTTGCCGGACGAGACGCTGAACGTGCACTTCTCGGGATTAAGCATCATTCGATACTTCCTGAGGTTGTCGAACGTTTCTTCAAGTTCGCCCAACAGAGTGCTGCTGGTTCTTGATTTTACTACGATATCATCGACGTATGCTTCCACATTCCGCCTAATTTGGGATTTCAGGCAATTCTAAATGCAACGTTGATATGTAGCACCAGCACACTTTAAACTAAAAGGCATCTTAATATAACAGAAAACACCAATCAGAGTAGTAAAAGCAGTTTTTTCCTCATCCTCGGCGAACATGCTAATTTGGTGATACCCCGAGTAGTCATATAGAAAACTTAGCAGTTCAGTCGAATCTACAATTTGGTCGATGTGAGGGAGAGGAAAAGGATCCTTGGGGCATGCTTTGGTGAGGTCGGTGTAGTCGACACACATTCTCCACTTGTCGTTGGGATTTTTTACAAGGACTGGGTTTGCCAGCCACATTGGATGACGGACCTCTCGGATGAAGCCAGCCTTTAGGAGTTTGCTTGCCTCCTCTTGGATGGTTTTTTTTCGGTCTTTCGCAAATCTGCGCTGTTTCTACACCACTGGCTTGGTGCTTGGTTCCACAGCCAATCGATGCTCGATCACCTCCCTGGGGACCCTGGGCATGTCGGACGGTTGCTATTCAAACACGTCGCTGTTTGCCAGGAGGAAAGCGATGAGCTCGAGTTCCTATTTGGGGTCGAGGTCAGCACCCACCTTGATCGTCTTGGAAGGTTCTAACGGGTCCAGGGGCACCGTCTTGACACCTCCTTCAGTCTTCTGGCCTTGCTGTTACCGTTGTTCGAGCTCTTGACAGCGCTGCTGGGCACAAGAGCTTTGGACTTCTGGCGCTTGGCTCCCTCTTCGTCAACATTGATCGCTGTTTCGCACAAGTGTTCTGCCATCTCCAAACTCTTTTTGTTGCATCTGACCGCGGCGCGCTGATCCCCTTTTATTGTGAGGACCCCTTTTAACGCTGGGATCTTGACAGCCTGGTATGCGTAATGCACTACGGCCATGAACTTGGCTAGCATAGGGTGGCCTAGGATAACGTTGTACGCGGTTTCAAAATTTGACACATCGAAAAGAAGCTTTTCGATGCGAAAATTTTCTGACTCTGCTCCGGCTTTGATCTCTGTCCGGGGGATTCCCATGTTATCTAGCATCTTGGCGAAGATGAGGTTCAGTGAGCTACCCCCATCGATCAAGGTTCGAGCGACCTTTACATTGATGATGGTTGGCTCTACCACTACGGGGTATCGACCCGGATATGGGACCACAGTTGGGTGATCCGTTTGGTCGAAGTTGATCGGCACTTCGGACCATTTGAGGTATCTGAGGAGGGTCGAAGCACCCAGGTTGACCACCCTTTTGATTGCCTTGTAACGCCTCTTGGACTCATACGTGACAGATCCTCCAAAGATGTGCGTCAGCTTGTGATCAGCCCCGCGGTATTCGGGCTCCTCGTCTAGGGACTTCTCCTTGGTCGGCTCGATTCCACGCTCAGCAAACGCCGCTTTAAGCTTTTCCTGAATCTTCCTGCTAATCACCTGGCACTCATCGAAGTCATGCTTGTCAGTTCGGTGGATCGGGCAGTACTTACCTTCCACTACGGCTTCGACCTTTACCGTCGCCTGTGTTGCGCGTCTTGCCCCTTTCGACCGTGGCCACAGTTGGGTCGCATTTGCGCTTCTCCCGCGGTTCTTATTTCGTTTTGCTCCTTGCTTGGACGATTCGGGCTTGTCGTCGCCTGCTCCAGGGCTGTCCACATGGTCTTAGGCTTCGGCACGTCTAGCGTACTTGTCCGCCAACTCGAAGAGTTCCATAGGAGTATAGATCTTTCGAGTGGCGAGCTTCCCCTTCAACTCCTTATCCCTGACACCGTTCTCAAAGGCCACGATGAAAGCCTCGTCTGAGATGTCAGGAATCGAGTTTCGCTTGTCACTGAAGCGTCGGATGAAACCGCGCAACAACTCACCCGGCTTCTGCACCACTCGATGCAAGCCGCTGCGAGTTCCGGGGCGTTCATAGGTGCCTTGGAAATTGGCAACGAACTGGGCCCACAACTCCGCCCAGGAGGATATCGAGTGAGGAGGAAGGTTGAGTAACCAAGACCTGGCCGCCCCATCGAGGGTGGTGACTAGATAGTTGGCCATCACCTTTTCACTGCCACCAGCTACCCTCATGACCATAGTGTAGATTTGCAGCCACTCGACCGGGTTTATCTTGCCCAAGTACTCCTCGATGGGGCCTGGCTTGAATTTATCCGACCATCTGACATTACGTAGCTCGGGGGTGAAAGCTTTACAGACTTCACCGTCGTCCTTGGGGGTCACCGGTCGCGGACCTTGTCAGGGGAGGAACCTTCGTCTTGCGGGAGAACGACCTCTAAAGGGCGGAGACTCACCTCGCCGTGCACAACGTGCAGGTGATCGGCCCTTCGAGGATGGGGACGCGTGTCCTTGCCACTCACGGTCCTCCCGTTCCTGCTCCTTCCTCCGATCTCGGATGACGTTACGCAGGTCTCGTCAATCGTGCGGAATCAAATTTTGAATATCTTCGGGACGTCCTCGATGGAGGTTGGAGTGTGTCGTCCTGGAGGTTCTCTAGTTAGAGCTAGCCGCTATTGACCCTGTTACTTGAGGGCGGTTGGGTAGCCCTGACCACAGGCTCCTTGGCCCCTGCTGGCTGGGGCGCGTTAGCCTAGAATTGGTGGCTCGAGCGGTCTGTGGCTATGCTGTATCAAGCAGCATTTTCATCTGATCGAACACTGGAGTCATCGAGTTGTTCGGATCCAGTGGTGGAAGGGATTTCAGCAGCACATGAGCGCACTAGACGTTTGCTTCAGGAGTACTGAAAACACCACTGGTGTGGCTCTGATGGGACGCTGTTGGCTTAACGCAGTTGCGCTTTCCATTATGGCCGTGCGGTCTAAGGGCTTGTTTCCTCTAAAGCTCTGGCGCCTGCGGACGAGGCGTCGTGAGGTCACCTAGGGCAAGTTGCCTTGTTAGATTAGCGATGATCCCTGTTGCTGCCGCGGCTGCCAAGTCGCACCGATGAACTGCAGTATCGGGCGCTACAATGGTTGCGGCTATTTCTATCATTGCCGCACGATTTTGAGGCGTGTGTAGAGGGATATGGGGTTCCTGCCCCCTGAGGTGTCTGCACCTAGGCCTTTGCTTTGGGAACCCTCGGTGGGAGCACCGTTATCACCACCAGTTGCAAACATGTACCGATCTATTCGGCTGCTGCCCTGATTGCTGCAGGTGTCGCTTTCATCTTCGCTTTCTGTATCAAAGCACCTTAAGACGTTGGGCTCTGTTGGGTCGAAGTCGATGACGCCTACCTCTCAGCATGGATCCCATGAGGGGGACTCAATAAAGACGATGTGCAGGAGGTCTTCGTTCGCTCCCCATCGATAGAGCATTGCTCCAAAAGTGATCTCCGCTCCGCTTGCAGGCGTTTGATCCAGGATGTTGACCGAGAGGTCATCAGCGAGTCCGCAGCGAGCGCGCTCTGAAGACATGCTTGATCCGGAAGAAAACAGCTGAAGGCCCCTACCTGGCGCGTCAATTGTCGAAGGTTAGGAATCGATAATAAACTTATACTTCGGGTACCTTCGAGATAACAGAGTCAAGCACACAAACAGAGGCACACGATATAGACAGGTTCGGACCTCCTAGAGGAGTAATACCCTACATCCTGTGTGGGGGGATTGTTGTGTATGTCTGATGATATACAAAACAAGGGGGTATCCCCCTGATTACAATGCAGATGATGTCTATATACATGTACATCACAATCGGTTCTAACCTGCGAACCGATTGTGACGATTCCCCACCAATTATTACAATCTTGCCGGATCATCTATCATAGTCGGTTTTTCCTGAAAAGTTCGAAACCAACCCAGATGAAGCGATAGTGTTGTAGCATTCTGTAGTAGTGTAATTTGCCTATTGTGGTAATCTACAGTGCAGTTATTATAAATTTTCACACACTATCCCTTAAATGCTTTGGAATATGTTAGGTGGTCATATTATGTCATTTAACAGGAGTACGAATGGTCATTCTTTTATTAACTATTTTTAGATTTATTGCTTTCTTGATTTGTGCACATGACGAACTATGGACAAATATATGGAAACGGATGGAGTAATAGAAATTCGGACTATACTGGTTTAGGAAAATGATATAACATTTATTTTCGGTGAAAAAAGATATAACGCATCCAGCAAGAGTGTTGACAGTGCCAACCGCCAACACCGTGCTCGACTCCTCCCATTTTCTCTCAGTCAACAGTCAATGACCTTTCCACACGAGCCGGCCGCCGGCGACCCGTGCAAGACCCAGCCAGCCTAGCAAGGTAGATTATTATTATGTACTTTCTGCGTACGTAGGCCGTATACCACTTATTTTTTATTGGGTCGATTGTAAAGTTGTAGACTAATTAGATACTGTTCAGTTGTATAAAAATATTGTTGTGTTTCAACCGTAGATATTAAATTGTAATTAGCAAATATAAATATATTTTGAAAATTTAGCCGTATAATTGCACTGACAGTTTGTGTACATTAAGGGTAGCCACGCAATTGTATGCACGCACTCATGCTAATCGATCAGCAAATGCTACATGGCGCTCTAAACGACGTCCGAGCACCTTGTCGTCCAAGATAAACGAACATACAGTGGCAGCGTTGTGTTCGTTTACAAGAAAGACTTACACGAATACATACCACCGCATATATGCACACGTATCACTATTAACACACGCATAGAAAGACAGAGATCAGGATAACTCAGCGAGTTCCGAAAATTTCTTCTTCTTCTTTTAAAACTAATGGCAGGAGCTTTGTCATTTATTTCAGAAGAAAAGAGTATTACGCTAGCCCCTAGAGGTGAAACAACGTAGACACCGACCACCGGGATACCAACACCGGAGAAGTCCGAAACCCTGAAAACTTCAACCATGACACTAAATACACTAACGAGACTAACATCTTGTGGAGCAACGACAAAACATGACCCAATCACCCAACATGCAAACAACAGAGCCTGAAGCTGGGTAATAACAAGCTGAGGAACATAGCTCTACTCCACGGCTGTGGTTAGGTAACCTGCACCTTAGGACACCAACCCAACAACGACTGGCTTGTAATACCTCAAGGCAACAATCTTGAACAAATACCCCCCCAACAACCCAGCAAGGTTGATCTTCACCACAAACATGTTGGCCAACGGACCGACATAGACAAACCAGAGGAGATGGTGGAGCTAGGAATCTGCACTCCACAAGCCACAACAGGATGCAAGACACGCAAACGAGCTGCACCGCTACCTCGAAGCGACCGTCCTGCAGTAGCGACATGCCACCCGTGCCACCACAACATATCATGCTCACATGGCCCAACACCGCCACAACAGTTATTGTGCCGAACCATCGTCGTTCTTCCATGGTGCACCACCTATGCCTTCGTGGCATGCCACCAAGGAGCCATGGCATCAGTCGCTTAGGCTGAACCCTAGACGCCAAGACTTCCCGTTGCCACAGAACGAAGAAGTCAACGAGGCCCATCTACCGCAACGCACGAAGAGCATGCCACCATGATGCACTCGTCGCCAAGGTACCGACCGAAGACAAGCACCCACTAAGACAGAGGCTAGATCCTGTCACTACCGACGACCCCCACAGGCCCTACTACCTCGACTCTGGCCGTCGCAAGTCACAAGTCACGCGATTTCCGCGCGAAATACGCGCGCGTGTGGTTGCTAGGACTCGAAGTCGTGACCTGCTGCCTCATGCGAGCCCACCTTACCATCTCACCTATCACTCATTCTCAACCAATATAGGATATATTTTCCTTTTGTTCCTTTGTCTCCGAAAGTTTTGATAATTATTTGGATATCTAAATGAATTCAAATGGAAAGATTGTCAACTAAAAAGTTGTAGATCTCGTCAAGAGCTACAATTTTCATATAAATTTTATCTTCATCTGACTTTGTATGAAAAAGTTATGATTTTTCGAAAAACGGTTGGTAGCATTATCACTGCCGGTTGGGAATACGAACCGCCAACCGACAGTGATACCATTATTTGGATATTTAAACTACTTCAAATGAAAAGTTGTCAACTACAAAGTTGTAGGTATCATCGAGAGCTACAATTTTCATATAAATTTTATCTCCATCCAACTCCGTATGAAAACATTATCACTACCGGTTGGGAATACGAATCGCCAACCGGGAGTGATACTATTATTTGCATATTTAAACTACTTCAAATGAAAACGTTGTCAACTACAAAGTTGTAGATATCGTCGAGAGCTACAATTTTCATATAAATGTTATCTCCATCCGACTCCGTATGAAAAAGTTATGAATTTTCGAAAAATGGTTGGTAACATTATCACTGCCGGTTGGGATACGAATCGCCAACCGGCAGTGATACCATTATTTGGATATTTAAACTACTTTAAATGAAAATGTTGTCAACTACAAAGTTGTAGATCTTGTCGAAGGCTACAATTTTCATATAAATTTTATCTCCATCCGACTCCGTATGAAAAAGTTATGAATTTTCGAAAAATGGTTGGTAACATTATCACTGCCGGTTGGGAATACGAATCGCCAACCGGCAGTGACACCATTATTTGAATATTTAAACTATTTCAAATGAAATATTTGTTAACTACAAAGTTGTAGATATCGTCGAGAGCTACAATTGGGAGTTATGATTTTTCAAAAAATATCAGCATTGTCGGTTCTTACAAAAACCGGCAGTGATAGTATTACTGCCGATTCGGACACGAACCGGCAGTAATAAGGGATTTATCACTGCCGGTTCATAAGAAAAAAGTCGTTACCGCCGGTTTTCCATCCAAACCGACGGTGATAATATTATTATTGCCGGTTTTTGATGAACCGGCAGTGATATAGCGACAATGATAACTGATTCTGTAGTAGTGAACTTACATATACATAAAACTAAACATTAGTGTTAAACCCTGTTGATAGAGTCATAGATCCACAACTCTACTGTGCCACTAAGAGATGATTAGTGCATCCGGTGGAAGTGTTGACAGAACCAGCTGCCGGCCGTGCTCGATTCGAGCCTCTATTTTCTTGCTGCCGTTTCCATATTCACACGACCCTGCCGGCGACCCGTACAAGACCCGGCCGGTTGCATGCATGCTGCTCCGTGCGGGGTCAAAGTCAACTTCTCAGGTATGCATGCGATTCCTAATTTATAATTAATTGCATATCATGAGGAGAATGCGATATAAGTGATGCCAGCATATATAGGTACGTACACGCTAGCGATTTTTTCTTACAACGGCGATCTGTGCAAGAGCCTGTCGATTTAGCTGGTGCGGCGGTGCCAGCGTAGGTACATCCGGCCTCTTCAAGCACGTACGCAAGGAACCATTCATCGATCCATCCATGTCGCCGACCGCTCGCCAGGTTACGCTGCGGCCGCACGCGGCCCGTGCCATTCTGCTGCTGCTCATCGTGATCGGCGGGCGTGGCAGCCTCATCCTCCACGCGGCTGCTGCGAGCGGGAGTGTGGGGGCTAGCGGCGGCAGCGGTAACAGTGAGTGCCCACTGGCCATCTAGCCACCCTATAAGCTTGATTGCTTACAATGCCACCTCTATTTTTATTTGTCGTTTTACATATCGATATGGTTTTTAATACATAAATTTGATCATTATTTTTTAAATATACGCTAGTAAAAGTTATTAAAAATATAATAATATGAAAGTATTTCTTATGACAAATCTAATGATATCATTTCCATGTGGAGCTCACATACTTTTGTGCGTATTGTTCAAGTGAAAAGATTGACCGCACATATTAAAAATGACATCTAAAAAGAATGCTGGGAGTATATTAAAAACCAAATGGGTTATAGGAGGTTTAGGATGAAAAGAAATCAGTGCTTCTACATCACTAAAAAAAGTAAATTATAAGAATTTTAAATTTTTGTGAGTAGTGATATATAGTATTAGGTGATTGGAAGCGAGGCTCTCTGATTGCTTTAGACTTTATGATTTACAATGTTTTTCGAGAAAGCACCGAGTCGTACTTTCATATGTGTGGTTTATACGAGTCCTTGGCTTGTGTGATCTTCTCGGTGTTTTCTTTTACCAAATTAGCTCCCTCGTGTACCAAATTGTATTTTTGATTCCCACCCACGGCAGTAGTGGCAGGTAGTAGGTAGCTCGTAACTAGTGCACAATGGGCCCGCATTGCTAGGGCAGAAAAAATCGTCGATATAGATAGAGATTCTAACAGAGTAAGAGAAAGAAAAATTTTTTTGGAAACACTTAAAAAAATGAAAACCAAATCGTCATAAATTTTAAAAATCGCAAAAGCTTGATCATGATCCAATTTTTTTATGGTATCTCAGGCAGCTCCCAGGACCCTTCTAACAAATTTTAAAGAATTTACAAAATCAGTAGCTCAATCAAATCAGCGAACTCGCTTTAAGTGTGTCAGTAGCATTGTCAGAATTTTCTAAAAATTGCAAAAGCTTGATCACATTTTAGAATTCTTACGGTAGCGTAGGCATGGTCTCAGGACCCTTCTCAAAAAAATTCAAGAATTTGCAAATTTAGTTGCTCAATTAAATCAGCGAAGTTGTTTTGAACTCATTAGTAAAATTGACAGAATTTTTAAAAATCACACAGGTTTGATCATGATCCAACTTTTTTATGGAAGGGTAGGCATGCTTTGGGGACTATCATAAAAAAGTTTCAAAAATTTACAACATGATTTAGCAATTCAATAAAATCAGCAAAGTTTACTACCTTCTTTGTTAAAAAAAAAGGTTGTAGCAGCTACCGTGCCTGCGCCCTAGGGATTCGAACCGGCGACCTGGCGCATGCACGGCAGGGCTTTGGCCAACCGAGCTAAGCGCGTATTGTGAAGTGTGAGGGGCAACAAATATATGAGCTTATGTAGCTGGCTACATTAGAAACCACAGTGACAAAACGCCGTGTGTCGGGTCGGGAGGAGGGCATGCCATACATCACCAAGACTATATAGATATATAGATACGGTGTTGTATCGCAAAAGGTAGATGGCATCGCAGCATAATGCAGAACGCTTGTTAGGCCTACTGTGTCAAGCTTGTTACCGTGCTATGTGATAGGGGTGCAATGGGCTCATATTCAATCAAATATCGCTTTTTTCGTATGCTAAACCATATTTTTTTTGTCAGAATCGAAGTCAGATACAGATAGTGCCGAATATGAAGATGGTGTGGATAATATCGGTTACGAATTCAAAGCGAATACGGAGCAGAACAGATAAAGTACCGAATATTGTTTGTCTGATATCGCGCAAAAAAAAGTTGATGCATATGGCATACATATAACAATTGTTAATCAATCATATGAGTTTAACATGCAACAAAATTATCGCAATTTAACAAGTCATTTTAGTTGGCATGTACTATCCTATAATTTTATCTTTATATATAATAAAAAGATTTCAATTTAAAAATATTATTGGCTTTTGTGAATTTGCATATAATAATTCAATTTTTAGGATTTTCTAATAATTACTTTTGACTTTCATGTATTTTACATTAATTTTTTTGGATTTTCTTAATTTTAGAAATTAAAACTAATTTTTGTGTAAAAATAAAAACAAAATTTTAGTTGGAAATAATTTTATTAAATTCAAAATATCTCAGGAATTTTTTTGAATTTTTTCCAAATTTGTGAACTCTATTTGTAATTTTCTAAAGAGCCTTTCTGGATTTTAGCAATTATGTATATATATATTGAAAATAATTTTAGTAAGTTCAAAATACCCTTTTTCAATTCTCTGATTTTTTTTAGAATTTTTGGAGCTGTTCTAGTATTTTTCTATATTAAAAAAATTTCAGCGTTTAAAATCAATTTATTGCATAAAAATGATAATATTATATTATGTGCCATGGCTATTTTGTTGGGCCTAATTGAAGCTACTAGATATGGGCTGTAAATATCTAAATAAAGTTATTTGAAATTATCTAAAAATATATTCGAAATATTCCGATCTGACGGATAGTCATCTCCTGAATCCGAAAGTAATACCAAATCCGACAACTATCTAACACGACTATCTGAATTCGATCCAAATAGATCCGATCGGTTGGTCGGTTGATATCTATTCGATTCGATTACACGCCTAAACGTAGCAGCAAAATGCTATGGTACTTGGGCATGGGAGCACCCACGGTTCGTGATATGGGCTTTCTGTCACTAATCATCTTGATGCTCTTTCTCTCTCAAGAGCTAAGTAGCAGTAAACTAATATTCTTGTAAGCTCTCTGTCACACACGAGCAATGAAGTATCAAAAAATTAATCTTGTTGAGTGCTCTGTCTTTCACACAGGAGCAATAAAGTTGTGCTCAAATTTACATATATGACCTACTGCCGGTACATGACCACATGAGCTTGTACTGTGACAGAGATGGAGCTGGCCCTCAGGCTGTTGGGGCTACGGCCTGAGACGTGAACCTACTAGTAGTGCAACCCCTCACTATATATGCATCCTAACCTTGAGCCCACAACGGCCAGTCCGAGGCTAACACCTATCAGGCCTCCCTTCGTCTCATCCTGCCATCCTTCCCTAGCTCACCAAGCCAGCAACAATGCAGCATTCATTCCTCATGCCCTCACTTGACCGCCTTCGCTTTCTCTCTCTACCGTGACGACGCTTAGCCTACCACTCCGTGTTGCTCACGCCGGCAGACCGCCTGCCGTCGTCGCCACCCTACACCTAAGCCGAGTACCCTACGCCATGCGCCATTTTCACTTTATGCCACACGCCTCCATGCCCGATAGCCCTACCCCTCCAAGCAGGGTAGCTGGCTGCACCTTGTGCCTCCAACCCATTTACTAGCCGTCAAATCTAGGTGATTTTCTCTAAACCTTTTTATTTGTCACATAATGTTTGTATTACCCAGTACCCACATTCTAAATTGGCCAATTAGGGTTTAATTGATAAGACTCACATTGATGTAATAGAAATACTCGATGAAGAGGACCAAGACATTGGCATTTTATTTTTCATAACAGCCACAGTCCAACCAATCCCCTTCAGAAACAGCAAGAACCGGAGCTAGTATTGTTTTGACATATTTTATCTATTTTGTTGAAATGTAAAGCACAGAGTTCAAATTTATTTAATTGTATATTTGTGATGCACTTTTGTTATACTTTAATGTCAGTAGTATTTGGCATTAGCTATAGCTACTTAGTTTTTATTCCAATGTTTAGTGAAATACTGTAGTAGTAAGGTGCCGCTGCTCGCTGCTGCGCTGCCATAAAGGTACTACGGTCAAGTATCATCTACTTCTCCTGCCGTGGTCTGTAAAAGTGCTAAATATGCAATTTGATATGGAGCGAGTCAATTCGACCAAAGAAATTTGGCTAGAGGGCCCACATGAGCTTAGACCTCCTATATATGCACGTGCACACGCCCGTATGTACGTTTTGTCCTGCACTGATGATAGCACCGTGGTGAGATTGATCTTCCCAGCAAAAGTTCATCATCAAGTGATGGTATTATTTCTCTAGTTATGTAATTTGCGTGTTTAATTATTTGCCATGCTCTCGCAGATAACCCGTCCGGGTCTGGTGATCCACCGCCCCACCACTCGTACGTGGACTACGGGGCTCTTACACGGGACAGACAGGCCATGGTCCGGGGGCGCGGGCAATGCTACGAAAAGGACCGATGCAGACAATCATGACACATGGAGCTACGTGGATATACTCCCTCCCGTTACACACAACACACACAGTGTGTGTAAGCAGTAGTTCAGTGCCCGTGCATTGCTACGGAAAATAAAATTGATAACGAAACATAAAGGTCAAGCAACAAAATTATCAAATCGTGGTATGATACACTACTGCTTTCCTTTTGTACTGTTCAAATTTTACGTAATCTTCTACAGAGATATCAATTTCCAATCAATTATCAAATCGTGGTATGATACACTACCATTTTCCTTTTGTACTATCCAAATTTTACGTAATCTTCTACAGAGATATCAATTTCCAATCAATTATCAAAACGTGGGCCCGAAGGCTGGGAGGGGAGTGGTGGAAGAACAGACCACCGCCACCAACTAGTAATTAGAAGTAGTAGAGATATGAAAATGATTCTATACTCTGGGTGTACGTACTCCCACCTCTAGTATACCGTTTAAATGACGTTGTTATACCTCTTTATCCTTTTGAGTATACTCTAATACTGATTATAAAATACCCTAAAGTGAGTTCTATGAAAAATTTCATTAAACTCCACCCTTTATAGCATAATTTGTTTATATATTCCTTTTACATATGAAAAATGGTATGTAGCAAAAAAAATAAGGGCACTGATGAAATTTTTTCAACCATATCGCATTGGAGTATCTTAGAATTATTATTGGAGTATACCAAAAGTGATAAAAAAAGTATAAAGCGTTCATTTAAGTGGTATATTAGAGGTGGGAGTATGTACTCCTGAGAGTACAGAAAAGGCTTCCTACATATATATAAAGTTTTTTCGTACTCCTGGTAGTATATACTCTTATCTCTAATATACCACTTAAATGAACGATGTATACTCCTTTATCATTTTTGGTATACTCCAATAATAATTCTGAGATACTCCAATATGATATGGTTGAAAAAATTTCATCAAACCCTTTATTTTTTTTTGCTACATACCCTTTTCCATATGTAAAAGGAATATATAAACAAATTTTGCTATATAGGGTGGGTTTCAATGAAATTTTCCATAGAACTCGCTTTGGAGTATCTTATAATCAGTATTAGAGTATACTCAATGGATAAAGAGGTATAATAACATCATCTAAATGGAGTACTGGAGGCGAGAGTACGTACACCCAAGAGTATGAAATTATTTTCATATATATATATATATATTAAAATTACCTGGGGCATCATGGAGCTTAGGCTCTACGATAGAAAATGGGTATATTCTCTTATGTATTGCATATTTAATTTTTTGAAAATTTTAAGATGTTAAGTTTAACTAGTTCAAACAAGTTTGAACTGAAATTTAAACTAGAGTTTCCTTTTTTTATGATAAGTTATTTGTAGGTACGTGCTGATTATATATATAAATCAGCAAAGCATGTAATCTAAACTCATTTAAAATGTTTGAATTCGTGTATATTTTTCCAATATATGTGTTTCCTTTGAATTGTTATAGATGTGTATATGCCCTAAAACTAAAATTTTTGAAAAATATACCCGAATTTGGCTTGAATCCGCGCATTTGAAATCATAGAGCCTAGGCTCCGTGGTGCCCCATTTCGACGTCACACACACATATATATATATATATATATATATATATATATATATCCTTTTCTAAGTAATCGAAGACAAAATTTTAAAACTTCAATAATTAATATCTTTTTAAATATTTAAATTAGATATATGTAAAATCATATATGTGTATTTTCTTGAAAAGTATTTTCATAATATTATATTTTTGTCATTTTTAAAATAAATTACAATAAAATTAGTGGTCAAAATTATATTTTAAAGATTATGTCGATTTGAAAATGATTTCTATCTATAGACAAAGAAAGTACACAAACACGAAGGGGTGTGTTTGTCACATACATTTGGGCTCGAATCCTCAGAATCAATAATATATACGTGCCTATATTAAAGCCTGGAGATTTGCCGGCCTCTCGCCGTGGCCATGTCGCCTTCGGGGCGATGTGGGCGCGCGTCATCGCTCCGCGTCGCACGCGCTGTCGTCCGGCCGCTCCGCTGTGCGTAGGCGCGCACGGCGTTCGTCCACGTCTACTGCTTGACTCACGCGCTGATATGGCTCAACTAATATGTCGTCGTTTGTTTTCTTGTCCGAACGTGCGGCGTAGTGGTTGCCTGGCTCGCGCTCACGCACGCGGGCTGCGTTCGATTCCTTGCGCGCCTCTTGCACCAAGTTTTTGCGGCGACGACGCGTGCCCCTTCGTTCTTTGGCCGATGCGTGCCGTGGACAGAAGGGCAAAGAACGGGATGGCAATGACTCAATGAGATACGAAGGAATGCACCCGTTAGCTCAATACAGGCTAGATGGAACTTTAGTTATTTGCTCTCTGCAAGGAGCACACAACGGAGGAATCTCCATGATCCAAAACATTCCCCCTATTAAGCGTAATCCCACTGTATGGTCCTCCTTTCTATTATCGCTTGGATATCAGCTTATCTTTTTTAGCAAAGTAGACGATTGTCTCTATCACCTTGTCGTCGCAGCGCGTGAGTTTCATGTTTGCTAATCGTGAGCCATCTGAGATTTTCTTGGTTTTTCGTCTGCTCAAAAAATACAGAGGTTAGAAAAAAATTATTGCGCTAGCCAATATACAGCTTCAGTACCGTTCTTCATATCAAACGCCTTATCGATTGCCGCTCGTATTCCAGCCACCGTAAATTATCCATAGAAATTACAGAAGAACAAGCGGTTTATCAATATGTGAACCCATAGATTAACAGCGCGGTTCCAGCTCTTTTGCTCTTCGGATCGATTACTGCTCGTATTCAGGTTGGTATAGATTATTCCAGCTCTTTTGCTCTTCGGATCGATTACCGCTCGTATTCAGGTTGGTATAGATTATCTACAGCCGGAGTTGTTCTCACAGAAAAACAATGAAAAACTGTGGAACAGACCAAGCATACACAAATCAAATTAATCGAACAAAACGCTCCTCATAGAACAGGATGCATTACACATTTCATATGTTAGATTCCCACTTGATTCTTTCTGAAAAGTCCTAAGAAAATCCATGGTGTTTCCTTTAAAACCTATTACAATAATTACGTATAGATGTTTGTTTGAAAGGACAGCCCCCCAAGATTCCAAAATCGTATTTTTATTAAAAATTACGCTACCATTACATTTATATCCAGCTTCTTTGACGAGTGGATCATTCATAACTTGTATGGTTTGGTTTTTTTTTCTGCAGGGTTCCTCACAAACTTTTTTTCCGTGGAAGACACACCGAATTTCCAAAAGTTTCCCCCTTTTATCGCAGATATAATTTTTCGTCTAAGCACATTCTTTTAGCAATGAAGACCCACAGAAAAAAAAACTCTTCTGCTACAAACCATTTACCACAACGCAAGAATCCCTATTACTTCTAGAACAACTCGATTTTTCCAATGGTGACCCAATGCATTTAGAAGCCGTTTTACACAAAAAAAAACAAGCTTCCTGCATTTCGTTTTTCCCCATAGTTCTTCCGTTCGATAAGAAACTCTTCTCGCATTGACGCATGACTGCAAAGCGCGCATGATTCCTTTTTCCACCCGTGGCAACCCTCAAGAAAGACATCCAAACATATTTTTTTACCGCCCCAGCCCGCAAAACTTCCAAAAAAATTCCCATTATTAATACAGGTTGTCTTCCTATATCTAAATACATTTTCACAAAAAAAATATGCCTCCAAAATCCCTCTCAAATTTATCCCAAAGTACATGTACATGTGTCTCTTCGTCAAACAACCACCTCAAAACTTACAAGCATTTTACGCTTTTATCGCAGATTGGCTTGTTGCATTTATATAGCCTGTTTTAACAATGAGGCCAAAAAAAAACTCAGAGTTGCTTCCCTTTTCCCACCAATTAATCTCTCCCCCAGCAATCCTCGCAGATTCTACGAACAGCTTGTTTTTTTAAAAAACAAACCACCTCACGCAACACATCTAGCCGCATTTTTTTAGAAACAATATCTCCAAACGTCTTAGATTTATTTTTCAAACACAGTACTATTTTTTCGCTAACAAAAAATACTTTTCCATATCATCTTATATCTGCACGGCGCGACGTCGCACAGACGCACCTAGTATACCTTAAGATCGGAAGAATTCAGTTGCAAGGAGAGCATCCACGTCATATTTTTTTTCTAAAAACCTCCCTGAAAAATCAGAAATCGCAGATAGGTCCTTCCATCAGTAAATTAGAAATCACGAATAAGTTCTTCTACCAGTTATTTTGCAAAAAAGACCCTGTAGTTCCGCAAATTCCGGTTCTTTCGACTCGAAAAATTTTAAAAATTTTGAAATCGCGAACAGATCCTTCCACTGGTTATTTTGCAAAAAGAACCCCATAGTTCTGCAAATTCGACACGGTGCCGGTTCTTTCAACCCGAAAGATTTAAAGTTTTTTGAAATCACGAGCAGGTCCTTCCACCGGTTATTTTGCAAAAATGACCCATGGTTCTGCAAATTCGTTTTGCGAAAAGCTCAGACCAAATATTTTCTAGCCATGCGGCATCGCGCGCGTCTCTACCTAGTTTTCATCATGCCTCCACAAATGTAGGAGAGGCTCAACCATGTATGCTCATGGATGTACGAAGGCATCCACACTAGTTGCTTACAAATTAATCTATGACGGCATCGATCGTTTGTATCCGTCTACAAAAATAATTGAATGCAAACTTGTGTACAATTGAGTGGATAAACGGTGAGCTCTTCTGTGGTACCCAAGCTAATTGATATAGATTGATTGTCCATTGTTTTCAATCTAAAGGGTAGCATTAGTTAGGATTTAGATGTACTTCGTCATCTAGTATAAGATGTATAGATTCTTTAATGATAAAATTGTATCTAAAAATGCAAATCAGTTAATCATAGACTAAGAACATGCGCAACAGTAGAGATAATTACCATTTATACACTGCTCTATATCATCTAGAGAACAAACTAGAGACATACATCTGTAATCATTTGTTTATTAAACTTGTCTCTATAGGACCCTATAATATTTTAATTCGAACAGGAAAAAATATTTGTTTAGACAATGACTCATACAATAGTGTGTTTGTGATGTTTATATTTCTTTATCGTTACTAATTTGAGACTCCTTTAGAAGCCCTCGCATTAATTCTAGGAAGCAGAAAGCTACAAATTCTCACATTAATAAAAAATAGATAAAAATTTCCAGGTTAATATGAAAATAGACAAGTCATGCCCACCGCTTTATATGGTCTCTTCCTGATCCAATTGGAAACTAACACTAGATTTGATGCTCCTTTAGAAGCCCCCAGTTACTTCTATGAAGTAAAAAGCTAAAAATTCCTACGTTAATTACAAGAAGAGAAATTTGTTATCTTTACTAATTGGAGGTTCATTTAGAAGCCCCACATTAATTTTAGAAATTAAAAACCTAAAAATTCCTACATTAATCAAAAGAAAAGAAAAGGCTCCTTTAGAAGCCCCTTCGTTGCTTCTATGAAGTAAAAAGCTAGAAACTCCTACGTTAATTAAAAGAAGAGAAAATTCGTTATCTTTACTAACTGGAGGTTCATTTAGAATCCCCACATTAATTTTAGAAATTAAAAACCTAAAAATTCCTACATTAATCAAAAGAAAAGAAAAGGCTCCTTTAGCTATATATGAATTCTAGAAATTAAAAGGATACAAATTCTCGCATTAATAAAAAAGAGAAAAATAGATAGAAATGTCCACATTAATCTGAAAATAGAGAAATCATGTCCATTGCTTTTAATGGTGTCTTCTGATCCAATTGGAAACTAATACCAGGTTCAATGCTTCTTTAGAAGCCCCACATTAATTCTAGGAAGTAAAAAGTTATAAATTCCTACATTAATCAAAAGAAGAGAAAAACATTTATCTTTACTAATAGATGCTCCTTTAGAAACCCTACATTAATTTTAGGAAGTAAAAAGCTAGAAATTCCTACATTAATGAAAAAAATGAAAAATAGATAGAAATTTTCACGATAGAGAAGTCACGTCCATCGCTTTATATGGTCTCTTCCTGATCCAATTGGAAACTGACACTAACCCCAATGCTCCTTTAAAAACTCCTATGTTAATGTTTAGGAACCTCGCTATCGAATAGTCTGGGATTACCGAACAGATCTGAAGTGGAGAACAGGGGGAGAAAGATGAACACAAGATATAAGAGGAATGGCGAGATGACTCTTTATTGCTTTTTCAATTCTATGTACAATGGGAGACCCCTCCTTCTTATATAGTAGTCGTCTAGAATTTGGTTAAGGGGTCATCGTGGGCCACATGGTTTCCCAACAGTTAATACTAGGAAGTAAAACGCTAAAAATTCCTACATTATTAAAAAAGAAAAATAGATTGAAATTTCCACGTTAATCGAAAATAGAGAAGTGGCATCCATCGCTTTGTACGGTCTCTTCATGATCCAATAGGAAACTAACACCAGATTCAATGGGAAGTCTACTCCAAATAAACTATTGCGATTCAATCACACCGACGCAGTCAAAGATAAATTACACAAAACGGACCAGACCCCGTGCCATATAAGCCAAAAGTCCAAAGCTAAATCCAATTGTATGAACTGACAAAGCAAAATAAAGGTGGAAGAATGCTATTATTCCAAATATGAAAATCATCAGATTACAAGAAGACATACAATATTGGTACTTGGTAGAAATTAATTATTAAGAAAAAAAGTATTTGAATCCGTATCGAGATATATATGAGTGTAACTTGACGTAGAAAACACAAATAAAAACAATTGACAGAAACCAGCAATGAAAACCAAGAAGCAACAAAATCTATTATAGTAGCGTGCAGATCTTTCTCAATCCAGGACCCAACGAAAAAGAAGAACTCCAGTATTTTTTTAAAAAAAAGAAAAGAAAAAACAGCGTAGCATCCAAACCATGACCCCACTAATCCCATTATAGTGTGTAAGTGAGACATACCTTCGGAAATTCTTGCAAAAAAAGAGAGACATCTTACCTATACTAAAGATGGGGAAATCCTCGCTCCTGGTACGTTTGAGCCGCGTGGGGCCGGCTCGGCTCGCGGCTCGAGCCGAGCCGGCCAAAAATTTTTCGCAAACAGGTCTTTTTCAAAAAAAAAAATTACGGATAGGTCCTTTTTCGGAAAAAAAAATGATTGGGTCCTTTTTCCCGAAAAAGATTACATATTACGTCCATGCCCTTTTAGCGTTTTTAGGAATAACGCTCGGGTCCTTTTCATAAAAAACAAAATTACGTTTAGGTCCTTTTTTTGAAGAAAAAATTCTTTTTTCCCGAAAAAAAAATGCACCGTGTTCATGTCATTTTTCCGCTTTTCTAGCATTACGTTTAAACCCTTTTGCGAAAAACAAAGTCTTAATTTTAGATCCTTTTCGCGCGTTTTCTCGATTTACTCGTGCGTGGAGCGTCAGTCGCGAGTTTTGTCGATTTTCTAGCGTGGAAAGCAGAGCCCGCGGCGTGTCACGCAGCGCACGTATTTCTAGTACCTATACTACATGTTGCAGAGCTCCCGCCTCCTCAGCGTTTTGAGCCGGGAGGGGCCGGCTCGGCTCGCGGCTCGAGCCGAGCCGGCCAGATTTTTTTCGCAAACGGGTCCTTTTCAAAAAAAATACGGATAGATCCTTTTTACAAAAAAATATTACGATTGGATCCTTTTCCCAAAAAAGATTACATATTACATCCATGCCCTTTTAGCGTTTTTAGGAATAGCGCTCGGATCCTTTTTAGGAAACTCGAAATTACGTTTAGGTCCTTTTTAAGAAAAAAACGCTTCTTTTTTTTACAAAAAAATATGCATCGCATTTATGTCCTTTTTCCGTTTTTCGAGCATTACGTTTAAACCCTTTTGCGAAAAACAAAGTCTTATTTTTAGATCATTTTCGCGCGCTTTCTCGATTTACTCGTGTGTTGAGCGTCAGTCGCGCGTTTTGTAGATTTTCTCGCGCGAAAAGCAGCGTCCGCGGCGTGGCACGCAGCGCATAAATTTCTAGTAAATATGATAGGTAATCAAGTGTTCATTGCCTTGCCTTTTCTTCCTTCTTAAGAATTCTTTCTCCAATTTTTTCCTCCCATGCTCACAACTTCATAACTTGGTCAGTGAAGCAGTAGTAGGAACTTCACATGTCAAAAACAATGGTATGAGTATTTGTAGAATACGCTTCTAGATTCTTTCCAGAGTTCCAAATATCGAAATAGCTATTTTTGAATGATATTTGATTTTCGATTATCGGCAAAAACCGGTCAAAAATCGGTAAAAATCGAATGAGTTCGAAGTCAAATATTTTGAAATTGGCGGTAATCGACCAATTTCGAGTGATTTTCACCATTTTTTATTTTCAATTTAGGGTGAAAACTATTTGTTCTGCTTTTAGCTACTATCTACAATCTACATTAGCTCAGCTAACCAACAGTGTACACAATTTTAATGTCATCATTAAAGAAATTTTAACAAAGGCGCAGAACCCTCCTGAACCTGAAGCCATGATTCCTCAACAGCCATAAAAAAAAGTGGTCTTAATCCAACGGAAGATTGATCAAATGTGAACTCCAGAGATATCCGATGCGAAGCCATGTATGGGATCACACCCTCATTTCTGTACAAAGAATTTCTGTACAGACTCCACTCACCAGTTCTTTAGCAATTTTTCTTTATTTCCCTAAGAAGAAGACCAAAAATTAGACATTGGAGATGTCTGAATTCTGATGGTCTATTCTACATAAGAGATTAACCAATTGATTCAGAGAAAAATCACGTAGTGTGCTAGTAAATCAGACTGCATCAAAGTGCATATTCAGAAGAGGGGGTGTTTCACTACCGTGGCATATAGAGATGTCAAATGTAGAATAGCAAATTTTGTGGGTATATGCAGATATGCTGGTTCTCATCCAAGCTAGAAATAGGTACAAAAGTTCATATATAAGTCCAAACTCTAAAGCAGAAGGATCAACACAAGTAACAAGGTAATGACAATGCTGCTTTGCTATCAAAGGGATAAGAAAACAAAGATTCTGGCTACACATAAAAAGTAGGAAATAAAAAGGAATTGTTCATCGGTAGAGGAAATATAACAGATCTAAATTATCCAACAATAATAAATCCAAGCAACATAACCTAATTCTATGTACAAGTAGAGAACGGGTAATATTGGCCTGTAAGCAGCAAAAGAAGCAAAGGCATATTGCTAGAATCTTTTTATTTTTGTGAATAATCACAAGTAACGAAAATTCTTTATCATATACTAAATCCTAAGATGTATCATCCTGACCAAGGTTCCAAATTTTGGCGAAATTCGCCGAAATTTCGAATTTCGGACCACCCCGAAATCTCAAGTACCGGCCGGAAAATAAATCTGAAATTGCTATAGTAAAATCCGAAATTTCGTCGAAATTTAGTGTTTTTTGGCCGATTTTGAAAGTTTTAGGGCCGTATTTGACCGTATTTGGTCCAATAACCCTTAGGAAAGTCATCTCCTATGAAAATTTGTTGAAAAACCTAATTTTTTAAATATTTTAAAATTTTGGCAGAAACACTATCAGATTTTTATAAAATTTTACAAGCTTGATAATAATTTGAAAATTTTATGGTACCATCCTTAGTAATTTAGGATCATAAATAAAAAATTTAAAAATAATTTAACTTCATTTGTTATCTTTAAAAAATCAAAAACAGAATGAACATAATTGGGACAGTTATATTGTCAGAATTTTATAAATTTTCTTGAGTGTGATTATTATCTAAATTTTTTTTGAGAGATTAATAATTGACTCAGTACCATTATATAAATTTTTCAAAAAATTTCAACTTTTTTTGTTTGGTCAATCAAATCTATGTAAGCATTGAACTTCGTTTGTTATATTATATTTCCAAAATAAAAAAGAAAAGAACATAAATGGTAATGTGACTTGTAAGAATTTTATAAATTCACTGGAGTGTGATCATGAATCACAATTTTTATGTGATATTAAGAACTTCCTTATCACCATTCTGTAAAATTTCAAAAAAATCTATGGTTTACATAATTTTTAATTTTGTTCAAGTTTGCTGGTAAGCCTTTTAAGAGGGCAGTAGTACTGTTCGAATTTTTAAAACTTCATACAATTTGATCATCATCTGAAAATTTTATGAGAGCATTATAGATACATCATAACCATGTACAAAAAATTTCAACAGTTTCTAACTTCATTTGTACCATTTTCCATTCGGATCAAACTTGTCGATCAGTGTTTTGTCTGGACAATGCCACTCTCCGAATTTTTAAAAATTCCTCACATGTGACAATCAGCTGAAATTTTTGTGAGAACATTATTTATGGATCATAACCATCCACAAAAAATTTCAACACTTTATAACTTGATTTGTACTATTTTCCATTCGGATCAAACTTATCGGTCAGTGTTTTATCAAGACAGTACCACTCTCCGAATTTTTAAAAATTCCTCAGATGTGATAATCAGCTGAAATTTTTATGAGAACATCAGCAATGTGTCAGGAACCTCCAAAACAAATTTCAAAATTTTTCGATAAAATTTAGACCACTTTTCAGCCAATGCGAAAAACCCGAAATTTCGGGAATTCCGTCCGAAATTTCGGGTTTTTTCGTCGAATTTCGGATTTTTTTTCCAGAATGAACCGGATTTTAATTTTCAAATTCAAATTTCGTCCGAAATTTTTTCAAAATTTCGCTATCCGGCAAGGGATGAAATTCATTCCGAAACCGAAATTTAAAACCTTGATCCTGACCAAACAATGGAGGTACCACTCAGCCCTATCCTCTGTGAGAGTAAAATGTACTTCACCTCAACCTAACTAGCTGTAGTTTGTACAGCAAAATCAATGGTAATTGTTACAGCCTCAAAATAAAAAGTGAAATTTAAAAACTTATATTTGAATTTTAGCCATTAATAAAAGCATTTAATGATTAAGTAAGTGAATCCTTAATCTTAAGTCTCGAAATCGAACACACACATACATACCCAATTATCAGCAATGTATATCAATATTCAAACAAATATTCTGCACAACCTCAGTTCAATCAAAAGAGATTTCACATTCGCAATTAACATCCCAGTTGAGTATTACTACCATCATTCAAACAAGTACCACATTCAGTTAAATGCACTCAAGGTCAGCACAACCAAAACATGTCAGCATATCCACACAAGTGCATACACATCCATAATTAACAAAAGGTGAAAAATCAATTGATACAAACTAACATACATCAAGATCTGCATAGCTTCAAATCTCCCATAAATCACTATCTTCAGATCTCATACAACACAAAGTACAAACAAATTCTCAAAAATATACAAAGGAAATATACTCCTAATCATTGCCATCCAAACTGACAAAAGAAATTTCTTCAGTTCAACATCTCACCAGACCCACTCTTTGCCCATTACTTACCCATCCCTCACACCCAAGTGGCAGGGAAGTATGCTGCATGTTTGCCACCACACCATCCTAGCCATTTTACCACTGCCTTAGCCCCCAAGTAGTAGCCAGTTCATCATAGCTCATCTCAGGATAGCTGCCAAGCTGCATGAATGCCAAGCATGGCATGCATGCCACCTCCACCCCAGCTGTCCTTCCTGACCCTGGTTTTAGCCCCGACTGTGCTGGCTGCCATATAAAAGAAAACTGGTTAGTGTCATTTGCAGCCCTACTTTTCTTACCACCCTAAAGAGTCAACCACACACACACACCTTTGCTATTGTCTTTATCTTCACTATCCCCTTGCTGTTCTCGACTTAAGACCAGGAGCAAGGCAATGTTCAGTTGTCCCTTTTCCCCTCTCCTGCCATTTTTGACCTCTACATCTTCTTCTCTACAGTAAAAGGTACCAATCGTTAGTTGATGCATTTCTTTCCCTCTCTAACCAATGAAAGTAAATACTACTAAGCTCATATCAACTTTTCATACAAACAGTTTAGTAGCCATTAACCCTTGAAAGAACATAAATCTCAATTTAATATCTATGTAAGACTAATACTAGAGCAAAAACAAATAGAACAATAGACATTCACATGTATATACACACATAAAGGAATGTTCAACTGGAATCATGATTTGTAGAAGCAGTAAGCAGCCTCTATGCTCTGGATAAAAGTATTTATTTCAGATAGCTTCACTAACCAACTTATCACTTTCAAAGCTCAACTAATTATGAATTACATACCGGCAATGCATTGATTCCTATATTCACAATTTCAGCACAACCAAGCACAAGGTAGAGATGCCCAGTAGTGATTTGAGTGAATGTAATCAATAAGGTTCAGGGTACACATAATGCTACTCAGTAGCTCAACAGAATAAATACATAAAGCTAGCATCACTGTAAAAACGAATATTGATCAATGAGCATAAAGTAGAATCAGTAATGCACATTCCTAAAATCACATCACGCATTCTGAGCAGTGCTACTCACTTAAGGAAACTTCATGCATATACATAAGTATGTCTTCACAGATGCACACAAAGATTCAGCAAATACATCGATTCTTATACTCGCAATCACCATCACACAAGAACTAGGAATAAAAGCATATAGATTCGAATAGTAAACCCGTTTCTACTCACGGCCAAACTTTTAAACGAAAATTTGCATGGTGAAATTGGCTTGGCCATACAAGTACACATGAGACATTCTTAACTGCACATATATTTGATGAAAGGAAAACTCCAACACATTTATCAATTTGGGATCTTATGCATCGATGAATAACCATGGCATTAACAATATGAGCTCATACACATATGACCACTATAGGACTGAGGACATAAGCATATCAAACCGACAACTATATATAGAACCACTGTTCTCAATCAATTTGGCATAAATCACAGCATAAAAGCTACAACTAAAATATAGGCTCAAATGGAAATGAGACCCAATAGTCTGTTAGTTATGCTCAAGAAGGGAGTACTTAGCTCGTGAGGGTTAGGGGCGGCCTTTGGAGTCGATGTCAGCGTATGGTGGTGACGAGGCCGCCCAGAACCGAGGACGACCAAGGGGGCGGTCGGAGGCCACCGACGTCAGGTAAGCTGGACTCGGCCGCAACCGTGTAGGGGTGACCTAGGGAGAAAAGAGAAGGGGATGAGTGGATGAGGTGAAGAAGAAAAGGGAATTAAATGAAAGAGGAAAGGGGGCAGATCCACTTAGCTCGGGCTCACACTGGATCTGGCGAGGAGCCACAGGAGAGGAGGCCCACGGCAATAGTCACCACCGGATCTAGCAAATTCGGGCCGCGGCGCAAGGCTTGGCGCCAGCGCCAAGGGGAAGGCGGCGGCGGCATGGGACCCGAGACGGTGGCGTAGGCGCTCGGGTTGGGGAAGGAAGAGCGTGAGAAGGAGAGGCGCAGGTGGCGGCACTCAGCGCACAGGAGAGGTAGGCGGTGGAGCTAGTGAGGGAGAGGAACCGGAAGGGCCGAAGGCCAGCTATGGCGTGGTCGGCCGGGAATCGAAGACCGGCGGCGGCACAAACGCTCAGGGCCGAAGTAAAGGGGAGGGGTAGAGAGGGATAGGCACTCGGGTAGGGGGAGGAGAGCGCGAGAAATGAGAAGGGAGAAGAACGTAGGCGGCGGCGCACGGGAGCAACAGGCAACAGCGGTGAGAAGGAGCTGGAGCTCGGGTGAGTCGCGACTCGCGCGTGAGAAAAGAGAGAGGAGTGAGGTGGCGCATGCGAGAGAGGAAAAGGGGATGGGGTGTGGCAGCTGAGGAAATGAGAAGAGGATTAGGGAGTGACCCAGACCTGTCCAAACGGGCCGCCCGGCACGACACGGCCCGTTTAAAAATGAGCACGGCCCGTTTAGATCCGGCTCAGAACGGCCGCGTGCCGCCGCCCACGCATCAACCTTCGCCCAAGCACGCCCGTTTGGTTGTCGTCCGCGGTCTTGCTTGGATCCTTCGCAGCTAAGCACGGTAAGCCGGTCCAGAGTCTGCTTAGCGCCAGAAAATTTGAAAAAATTAGAAAAAAATTGAAAATAGATAAAATATGGTAAACAATATGAAAAAATTCAGAAAAATGGGAAAATTTAGAATAATTAGAAAAACTCGAATGATGAATAAATTTTTTTAATATATATATATAAATTAAGAAAAAGCTAAAATACAAGATAAATTCTAAAATAAGACAAATAATTTGAATTAAATAATGAGCTTTATTGATGTTTGGTCGCCTCGTTAAAAACTTTGCCAAGTAAAAACTCAACACGAAAACCTTGGCAAAGAAAAAGAGTACTACTTATAGCTCGGTGATACAATAAAAAGTGAAGATTACAATTATTCTTCCTCATTATCTAGATAAAGATTTTGAACGTCTCTGCCAAATTTCAAGATTTTCTGCAGTATGTTGAGCTCGTTGATTAGCTTGTTCCCAATCTTTCACAGTGAGAAGTATTTCCACCATCTCACTAGTTAGACTTGTTCTTCTCTCTTCGATTATTCTTCCGGATAGACTGAAAGCAGACTCCGAAGAAACCGTGGAGACAGAAACTGTTAACACATCCCGTGCTAGTATGGAAAGCACCGGATATGTTATCTTGTGCTCGTGCCACCACCGCAAAATGTTGAACTCCTCTTCCTTCTCTTGGTAGTTGATGATTGTCATTGCTGAGATAGGCGACTAGCTCCCACTACTTGATGTGTCCGCACTTGTCGTTGATGTAGTTGAACTCCTTGAGGAAGAGCCACTGCATTCTATATCTTTCCCCACGCGGTTTTCTTCTTACCTGTTGTGGGTCCTGGTGGAGGTCGTTGCATGCGAACTCCATCAAATTTTCGATCGTACTTATCATAAACTTTAGTTAAGTTAGCACGGACAGTTGAAAAATAACTAGAATAATCAGTACCTGCCGCATCACTTAGAAGTGAGAGAACATTACCGAATCCCCGAATTTTAGCTCTAGGATCTAAAATAAATGCAAATGCATATAACATAGGAATTTCTTGCCAATATTTTAAAAATTTAGTTTTCATAGCATAAACAGCTTCCCGCAATATATTATCATTTTCGTAGCTCTTTAAGTGGGTAGCGATTTCTAAAATATGATGCACAATTAAAGGAGAGGTTGAATAATAAACTCGGATAAAACAACGGTGGAATCAAAAAAGTTCTAAAATGAAAGCAAGTATTTAGCAACATACCAATGTCGCTCTATGAGTACCGGTTGACCATCCTGTACGACGGTGCGTGTTAATAAAAATGCAAAATGTGCTCTCATATGGTATGACATTCTTAAGCATCAAGTAAGTAGAGTTCCATCTAACGAGCATATCCAAACCAAACTTACGCGGACGTACATTCATTGCAATACAATAAGTTTTATATGTCGCTACTCTTTGATTAGAATGAATTAAGAAAGATATTGCGATGCGAAAAGGTTCAATATACTTGATTTAACCTCTTTAAACCAGATTTAACTATAAGATTAATAATATGGCAAGCACAACGCTGATGTAATAAGAAAGATTCAGCATATGAATTGAAAAGCGGAGTAAGTATGTTCATGGCAGAAGTATTTGCGGAAGCATTATCTAATGTTATTGCAAAAATCTTATCATTAAGTCCAAAATCTTCCACAACTTTTACAATACAATCAAGAATATTTTCACCAAGATGTGCTACATCAATTAATTTGAATCCTATGATTCTCTTTTCTAGTTGCCAATCATCGCTTACATAATGAGCAACTACACTAAGGTAATCCTCTTTAGCTCTACCACTCCATATATCACATGTCAAAGACACGAAAAAGCAATGTACTAAATTTTTCTTTTAGCTTATTAAACAATTATTATAATATTTAATCAAATCTCTAGTTGTTGTCCTGCCTAGAGACCGCAGAAAATCTAGGATTAGAGCGGTCCTAATAAAGTTTTCAAACGCAATGACTCACCAAAGTTTAAAGGAAGATCTTGAGAAGCGATTAAACGACAAAGAGATTCACGAGCTACCTCAGATTGTAGTCCCGATTCGCATCGCATCGTGGGGTTGTACTGCAGATCGCCTCGCCTCGAAGCCATTCCCGCTTTTTCTACAAATTGTCGATGCCTCTTCAAGTGCCCGCTTCACCAAGATTTCGCAGCTTAATTTATGCTTGCAATATTTACAAATAGCATACCCGATTTGGGCGTCGTTTGATATCTCAAAATCGTCGAAATCTTCCCAGACTCGATGTATCGCGTCTTGCTCTTTTCGCCTTGCTTGCCGACGCAGTAGCACTTGTAGAGCTCGAAGATGGCACACTCCTGCAGCTTCTTCGGCATATGATGCAAGAAGCTCCTCGGGTGAAATACCAAATCGAAGTCGAACGACGGAAAATCCCGGCCCATAAAGCAAACTACAAGAAATAATGACGCTATTAATACTAAAATATGATTGAAAATACTAACAAAATAAAATAATAAATCACAATTATCACCTTGATTTCTTGACAGAAGCCGAAAGCCGAATTTCGGATTTTTGACAAAACTATTTTTAATTTTGCCAAATTACCACTAAGAGCAAAAGAATTTCCACAAGAGAATGATTAGAAGAGAATGCAAGGTTGCTGGTGTAGAAATGAGGAGGGGGCAGCCACCTATTTATAGGAAAAAATTCAGGATTTTTCTGAATTTTTTCGAATTTTTTATGAATTTTTTAAATCTGCAACGGCTATAAACGGCTATTTTTTTAAACGGGCCGGACCGTGCGTTGCCGTGCCGTGCCGGGCCGGGCCGTTGCCGGGCCGTGCCGTCGTCCGTCTTGCGTCGGGCCCACTCAGAACGCGTCGCGTGCCGTCGTGACCGGCCGTCCGCCCTCCCCGCCCAAGCACTACGACGGTTTGGTTTAGTCTTAAACACTGACGCCCGCTTAGCTACCGGCCGCGCCGCGCCCACGATGAACGACCCCGCTTGGCCCGTTTGGCCAGGTCTAATTAGGGTTAGAAGAAACCGGCTGGGCTAGTCGGCCCGAGAGAAATATATATATATATATATATATATATATATAAAGGAATGAATAAGTAAATAAGTAAGACAAATAAATAAAATAAAATGAAAATAAAGTAAAATTAAAATAAAATATATACATATATATAAATAAAATACATATATGTATTCCAACTAGGGCCAAAATAAGAGTAAAAGAAAATGGGATGAGAAAATAGTAGAAAACAAACATTTTATTTTATTTTTTCTCTTTTCTTTTCTCTGAAATTAATACAGAAATATTTAGAGATGAAACATCAGATGCACATGACTTACTGTAGGGTAATTTCTATATTAATATTATAAATCCAAATAATTTTAGCCTCTTGAATTCATAACTAAACACATACATATATCTATATAATTTTAGCCTTTTGAATTCGAAGGATAAGAATAGCAAATCTACATAAAACAAGGGTTCATGTCATAAGTTGAAATGGGAGCTTATTCCATGCCTTCATCAGCTCATAAATAAGGACTAAATAAGACATTTACACATACAACCAAGAAACCCTAACCCTAAACAACACGTGTTCTATGTAGTACTCACTCCGTTGATAAATATAAGGCCTATAGTTTGAATGGTCTTGTTGAAAAATATAAGGCGTGCATGTAGATTTAATGAGCCTTTCACATATACCCTTATTTATTCTCTCTCAACCATGTGCATTTATTCATTACCACCTACACAAAGTATTATCTCTCATCTTCCAAGATAATTAAGAGGGATATGTAAGTCATTTCCTCTCAAAGTTTCCTCAATTTCCTCACAACCTTAATCCTTGTGCGAAGTCAAAATACGCCTTATATTTATCAACGGAGGGAGTAGGTTTCTATTTGATTTTTCAGCTGATTTTTTTTGCCCTTATTAAAAGTTTTTTATTCGCTATATTTTCAATGAACAACATGTAGACTCCGACGTTCCAGAATCTACGGCAGTTGACTCTGACTTCACGACTGAAATCAACAAGCAAGGCAGGCACCCCCTTTGATCATATTGATCCCCGTGTTTTAATTTTTATTTGTTTTATCAAATCAATTTATGCATGCTTTTATTTTCTGTAAATTTTCTAAATTATGGTATTGGTAGATATATTTGTTATCTCATGGAACTTCCTTGATAAGTATGGATATGTGAACCTTGATAACCATAGAATAAGGTTAGGCAAAATATAATATCAACATTGGTATATATGATTACCTATTAATCTTGCTTAGCCATGCTCTAGATTTAGAATGAATAGGTTGGATAAACCGATCAGATAAAACTTTGGAATATTGAGACATGATGTTGGTTGCTGGTATTTTGGTTAAAAAAATGAAAATAAAACTATAATTTGACGCGGGCGATTACTGGCAATAGCCGGAGGTGCAAGTGTTGCACATAGTGTAGGGGGAGATTATCGCCCGGGTAAGATTAAGGACCGAACTACTATGTTGTTTTCAAGCCAAGTCAATCGTACAACCACAAGGCTGGTATGAGACGACCTTAACCTATTAAGTTACTTAGAACTAGCTTTGCACATTGGAAGGCTGTAGTAGTACAAGCATTCCGGTAATGGTTTGCTCGAAAGGACGTTCACACCGAGGTGATTATGAAATAAATATTTACCGATACAATGGTGTACACCTTGTTATGGGGAGAAACATCATAAATTTGTTGTGAGTTTTGCGACCATAATAGGGGTTTGTCGTCACCGGGCTGGTGCAAAGTTAGGACTAGGTAATGTAACGGTTATGTCATAACTCTCTGCGGCACACCAAAGGAAGTGTGCTATTATCTTGCATAAAGAGTTGATTATGTCTTGTGGGTAAAGCTGTATATCTCTGCAGAGTGTAAATCTTTTCAAAAAGCCGCGCCTGCGGTCAAGAGCACTTGGTAAAATCATCACATAGTTAGGAATTTTATTATTATTAAAATAGTTTAGTTTCATCTGTTTTGCCTCGTGTTGGTAAAGAATGGTGTTGTCAGGAATTGGACGTCTCAATGCTCACGTCGTGGAGGACTGTGAGTTAATACTTATGCTTTACTTACTTGTTATTTTCATATCAGTCAACCTTTCTTTTATTAATTCTGTTTGTAAATTACAACTTGATTTACAAATTCAAATTCACTTTTTTAACATCCCAAAATTTGCTTTTAATATTACTTTATTTCTATTTGTGCATTTGGTGATTTTTCTGGATTTATTAGAATTAATTTTAAATTATGTATATTGGCCCTTTTGTGAAAATTAATTAAATATATGCAAAGTTAATATAAAGTTTTGCCAAAAATATTTTATTTGAGTTTAAAATGTCTGAAAGTATTTATGAGAATTTACTTGGATTTTTCCTGATATGTTTATCGCCTAAAACTAATTAAATGAATATCTAGAATTATTTTAAAAAGAAAAACCTGCGAAAATCCCGAAACAGTAATGGGCCGAGCCCATGTACTATGGAAGCCCGGCCACGTTGGCATGGCCCATCCATTCGCGTCGACGGCCCGTTAGCTCAAATCCGAACCGCTGACCGTAGGATCCAAATCAGACGGCTAGGAGTTGATGATGAGGTTTCCTTTGGAGTCCAGCGTTGGCGACCATCAGATTGAGATCACACGGTGGGTATCAAGGCGTACCGGTTCCGGACTCCTTCGGATCTGGGCTGTTGTAGAAAATGCGTGGTCGGTTGAGATCGTGCGGCATCCGGAGTGTGTCGCGACCGTCCGATCGGCATTGAACGGCGCTGCTTCATCGTCTTCGCGAAGAACTCGGAGCCGTAGCCGCCACGGACTCCCTGTCCGAGTCGTCGCCGGAGAGGATCGGGGTGGCTATATAAAGCGCGCATCGGGTGCGTAGATCCCCAAGCGACCAAAACCCTAAGGTTTAGCCTCGGAAATCGTAGCCGTCTCGCCGCAATCGAAGGTATTCCGCCGAGCGCCGCCGCAAGAAGAAGTTGCCGATTCACCACTATTAAGCCGTCGTGAAACCTGGGTCTTGTCGCATCTGCTTCGCCTTCGTCCACAGCATCTCGTGCGTGTGTCCGTTCTGCTAGAGCACCGCCAGAGAGGAGGTTCCCCATGGAGATCACCGCCGCCGTTGAAGAAGACCTCACCGACTGCGTTTCCATGAGCAAAACGTGGATCTGGTCGTGTCACCGAACCCATCTTGTCGAGCTCAATCTGAAGGTACCCCACTTAGTCGTCGCGGATGACCCTAGGTCTCTGCGCATCGTCGGGCGACGTGGCTAGATAGTTCGTCGATGCGTGTCACCCACATGGCAACCAGATCGGATCGAAAACTGAGGTGGCAGTCACGTGGCGCTTGTGTGGCGGATGTGTTGGCGTTGTGATGGTGTTGAGTCATCATGCCGCGGCCCCGCGTGTCAGTGAGACCAGAGGCTCATGGACCGGGTCCACGGTGGACCAGATCCAAACCGTGGACCGGGTCCATGGACCGGGGCAACGTGTCACAGTTTGGTTGGCCCAGGTCAGGGCTGACGTCAGCTTGACGCATTAACGCGACTTTTCAGAATAAAAATAATTCGGGAAAATCGGATTTTCTATTTTCTGTATTTTCAGAATTAATTCAATATTTGAAAGGCTATAACTTTTGCATTTTAACTCGGATTTGGGTGATTCAAATTTATAAAAATTTGTATAATTGAGATCTATTTAACGGTGAATTTTATTTGATTTTTTGAGTTCATCAACTCTCTATTTTGGTGTTTATTTGTTATCTTTGCATCGTTTCGCGTAAACGTTGAGTTGATCGATACTCCGGGAGAGGATTCGTCGCTTCAAGATCAAGTTCCAGAGCTAGATTAGAACCTTTGCTAAGGCAAGTTGTGCTTTGACCTTGTCGAACCCATGTTTATAAAATTACTATATTGTTTTACTCTATTGCATGTTATTTCACATATACAATTGTTTCAAATTAAATTGGGACTAGCTATTATACCAATTTGATCTATACCCTACCTTGTCAATTGTATGCCATAATCTATTGTCATCCTAGATTGGTTCATTATAGTTTGTTAATACTAAAATCAACATGGGATGGTTAGACCGTGTTAGTTGCTTAGCCTTGCTACGTCATCACATGTACTCGAATCAATGATGTTTAATCTTGACTAATGGAATATAGAAGAATGATATGAACTTGTGTGTCATGTGTAGTCACACGATGAGATTGAGTTGTTGTGGCGATGGATGTCACGCAACGATGTTGAATTGTTGATGGCACGTGGTGCTTGGTAATCAATTGGGATGGTAATCACTTAGTTTGGGGTAAGTGACAAGGGGCGAGTATGCCAAGGTGGGCCCGATGGGCAGAGAGTATGTGGAAGTCTTACTTCGATCATCCTAAGGATTTAACCTTGTAAGCTTTTGACCTGAGTCAATCATGCAACCACATGTCTGGTATGGGACAGCCTAGCTGATTAATTTGCAATGTTTTAACTTTGGTACTATCATTGGCGGTGTGAGTTCCTGAGTTATGGAGTAACTCACATGGAGCAAGAAGGGGGCTCTGGATGTGGTTTTCAGACCCACCAGTGTTGAAACTTTAGCGGGTAGTACTAGGTTAAGGCATGGTATTGTAAAGGCTTTATTATAATCACTCACCTTTGTGGTGTATGGTTGTATCATGTGGGTAAAGTGCATAACCTATGCAGAGTGTAAATCTATTCGGATAGCCGTGCTCATGGTATTGAGCAATGATCGGGAATTACAGTTAAGGGTTAGTTTAATTAAATGAAAACTTAGGTGGGATGGCAGAATTGTCATATGGAAGGTTGGAACTTGACTTAGGATTGAAAACTTGGTTTACTTGAGAAATGTTGAATTTATCTATTACTGTTATTTGTTCTACAGTCTTTACAATCTATTTATTGTATTTATTCATAAATGCTACTTATTGCAAAATAGCCATAATAGCCTTTTCCTTTGGAATAAGCCTTACATATAGTTACACAGAATTGCATTCCGTGCACAACTTGTTAAGTGCGTTATGTACTCACCCTTGCCAACAACCACAATCAACAGTTGAGGAGTCTACACCTTTGTTGAAGGAGTTCCAGGAGGACACGAGTCGTTAAGATCCGAGCCTTGTCAGTTGCCTGTGGTGAACTGATGAGTCATCTACGTCTTCTATTTTTCGCTGCATATTTCTTAGTTCATATTTCAAGTCTAGCCCTGCGTGGTTTAATAATGTAAGTTGGCCATAAGATCATACACTTAGTTATATCAATAAATGGAGTTTTATTATTATTATCATTAAGTATGATGTGATATGCACCAATGTTAAGCTATGTGCACTAGCGTTGATCCTGGGACTAGTGCGACTAAACACAGTAGGTCTAAATCAGTGGATTCGGGTCCTTACAACTTTTATGCAAATTAACCGTAGAAGCCTCCTTTGATATAGCCCGTATTACTGCATTTTGCAAATACCATCTCAAGTCTTGCTGAGTACGAAAGTATTCACCCTTGCTTATTTGTGGGTTTTAGGTGAGGATAGTGAACCTCTAGACAATATGGGCACACTACAAGACTTTTGCTTCTTTCGCTATAATATACTCTGAATTGTAAGACTACACTGTATCAACACCTTACGTTTTAATAATATTGTGTATGAATGTGATTCCAATTGTTGTAAATGTGCGTACTAGCCATTGATCATGGGACTAATAGTGTATGCACATAGATAATCCTTCTTGGTATTCTATACTAAAAAGAATGGTCGCTACAGTAATGGATAGCCTACAATGGCTAACATAAGAGTTGCTAAGATTTATATGAGAAAACTAGCTTTTGTCATTTATCTGTCATGAAGGTGAGAAGCAATCTTCTCGTGTTGCCTGGCAAAGTCACATCCCAGTAGCTGAGCATTAGACTGTACTGTTGTGCAAAGATCTTGCAATGAAGCTTGGTAGGAACTGACTAATATAAAGAAAAACCATGATTCAGCCCACCATTTACAGCAGCAACAACGCTAACATTTGCTTGGTGCGTCCTTGTCGTGTTTCCCCTTGCTTTCGCAACACCCAAACAAGACCTCAGTAGCTGACTGATGTATGTTGAAGTACCGAAATGGCGATCAGGGGGGTGAATGATCACAATTAAAATTTTCCTCCACCAAGCAAGTAGAAGGAGGGGAGTCAAATCCAACTTGTGAGAATGTAAATTGCAGAATTTAAAAGCAAGTAGAAGGAGGGGAGGAAAATCCAACTTGCGGGAATGTAAATTGCAAGAATTTAAATTGCGGAATTTAAAGTGCGGAATTTAAATGCTGAATTTAAGATATAATGTAAATGCTGAAATTAAATTTAGAAAAGTGAGAAAGTGAAAATTTATTTCTTTGGAGGAAGGTTTAAAAAGCCTCACAATAAGGTGGGCAAAGCCCAAAGGAGCACTCAAAACCTTCAAGAGGGGAGAGCTACCCCTCTCCCTCTATTTATACTACTCTTGAATCATCCTTCACCCTTAGATGAGTTCAACTTGGCCCTCAAGTAACCTCATCAAGGGTTGAGATTGAGTCATCCTCCACACTTGGATGAGTTCTACTTGGCCCTCAAGAAACATCATCAAGGGTTAAGATTAATTCAAGCTAACTTGGCCACTACTCTATCCTCTAAACCGCAATCCAACGGTTCTCCTTGATCCGAGCAGCTCCAAGCTAGCATCTCAGCCGTTCCCTTGTCTTCTAGGCTCGCAGCGACTGTCTTCGGTCATCTTCCGGCGATCCCCGACCATCTGAACCTCCGGCGCACCTCACCTAGTCCCGGTCATCCTCCGCCTCACCATAACCTGTCACCGTCATCCTGCAACAATCAAAAATAAGGAAACCCATCACATAGCAATGTCTAAAATGATATACAATAATTATCCAGTTGCTAAAAATAAATCATATTCCTAACTCAAATACAGTCAAATACTCATCACCAACGTAGGCAGACCTCCACATGGTCTTTCATATGCATTTAGCCCAGAGTTCAGCACATCAGTGCACTCTCTAGGTAGGCTAATACAAAACCAAAGTAATGGACTTTGCTCATAATCATGGCTTATTGTATTGGTTTTCCATCGTTATCCAATTGTGTAGATCAGGACATACTTGCCTCAGTCTAGACAGTCAAACCACAGAGTTGGGGACGAAGGCACCAGGGAAGATGTCGTCGCTCGGAGCGGGGAGGACAGAGGCGCGGGACAGGCCTGTGGTGCTCGGACTCGCAGGGGACGACGGAGTAATTGGGGACGCTGGAGTCGCAAGGGAGGCCGGTCTCCCTCATCGCAAAGGTGTTGGGGTGAGGGAGTCGCGGGGGTGGAGTGCGCCATGTGCTCTCATCGGCGATGAGGGAGTCGTGGGGAAGAACGGCACCATCGACTCCTTGCCATTGGGGAGGAGGGCATTATTGGATAACCCTAGACATGAGGGAGGAGCACCGTCGCCTGTTGTGGTGAACGAGGGATCGGGGGAGGAGTATGAGGAAAAAAAGGGTAAGAATTCTTCATTTATATATGAATGGCATTGGTGGGTAATTATTTAGAACTGCAATGGCAAATGACTAATCCCAACTCGCAAAAGCCGAAAAAAGCCCATCGTAACTGGCTTTTGGCTTACAGTTGTGTGAAGACTTTAGGCTTTTTTTAAGCCCAGCTGAAAAGCTCTTTATTTGTTTCAGTTTTAACTTTTTGGTTTTTAAGCCAGTGAAAAAGTCAAAACAAATAGAGCCTATGTGTTCTGTTAGGGTTTGTAGATACAAAACACACGCACAAAAAAGAGAGACACAAAATTTACGTGGAAAACCCTTGCAGGAAAAAACCACGGGAGACGAATGCACTATTTGGTTCAAAGATTACATGTACAAAGGGGTTGGCATATATAGCCAAAATAAAATCTGAGATTTGGAAAGATTTATTCTGTTGGTAAGTTGAGATATTGGATATTGAGGCAATCCGTGATTATCTCTAACAAACCTCCCCTTGACTCAAAATCCATAATGAATTGTCTCCAAAAAAACCCTGAAGGGAAATTAAGCACCATGAATGCCAACCAAGTCAAGGCAATGCTTGAACTTGGTATTTGAAAGTGTCTTGGTCAATATGTCTACAGGATTATCATCAGTATGTATCTTTCCTACAACAACTTGTCCTTCAGTGACAACATCACGAATAAAGTGGTACTTGATATCAATATGCTTGGTCTTGGCATGATACATATCATTCTTGGTCAATTAAATAGCACTCTGGCTATCACAATAAACAGTAAGAATATCCTGTTTAAAGTCAAGTTTAGAAACCAGACCTCGCAACCAAATAGCTTCCTTAACGCCTTCAGTGGCTGAAACATATTCCGCTTGAAGAGTAGAAAGAGCGCAATAGGTCGTAAGGATGCCTTCCAACCGATCGCAGAACCACATAAAGAGAAGATATATCCAGAAATTGACCTTCTTTTATCAAGATCACCAGCATAATCAGAATCAACAAACCCAAGAACATCATTTGTCTTCACTTTATTCTTATCAAACATCAAGCCAAAGTTAGAAGTGCCTTTCAAAAAACGAAGAATCCACTTAATTGCATTCCAATGCTCTTTGCCAGGATTATGCATAAATCCGCTAACAACGCTAACAGAATGAGCTAAATCTGGTCTGGTGCAAATCATAGCATACATGAGATTACCAACTGCACTAGAGTAAGGAATACGAGACATATAATATTTGTCTTCTTCATTAATAGGACACTGACTTGAAGATAACTTAAAGTGTGAGGCAAAAGGTGTAGAAACAGGTTTGCAATTACTAAGATTAAATTTGTCAAGTACTTTCTCAATGTAATTTTTCTGAGATAGAAATAATGTACTAGCTTTGCGATCACGTTGAATTTCCATCCCAAGAATTTTCTTAGCTGGACCAAGATCTTTCATCTCAAACTCATGACTAAGTTGAGCCTTCAACTGTTTAATGAGTGACTTGTCATGAGAAATAATAAGCATATCATCAACATAGAGTAGCAAATAAACAAATGAACCATTTGGAAACTGTTTGAAGTAAACACAGTTATCATAATTGCTGCTAGAATACTGTTGTGCAATCATGAAGGAATCAAACCTTTTATACCACTGCCTAGGAGCTTGTTTAAGACTATAGAGAGACTTTTTCAAATGACAAACTAAATCCTCTTTTCCAGGAGTAGCAAAACCCTCAGGTTGTGTCATAAAAATTTCTTCTTCAAAATCTCCATGTAAGAAGGCAGTTTTAACATCAAGTTGCTCTAATTCCAAGTCAAATAAAGCAACAAAAGCAAGCATAACCCGAATGGAAGAGTGACGCACAACAGGAGAAAAAACTTCATTGAAGTCAATACCTTCTCTTTGGTCAAAACCTTTTACCACTAAACGGGCTTTCCATCTTGCAGGTTCAACGCCAGAAATACCATCCTTCTTCTTATAGATCCATTTGCACTTTAAAGGTTTCTTACCTTGTGGAAGCTTAACCAAATCCCATGTACAGTTTTTATGAAGGCTCAAAATTTCTTCATTCATAGCTGTTAACCACTTAGAAGAATTTTCACATGAGATAGCTTCAGAATAAGAAGAAGGTTCAAAAGTATCACAAATATCTTGTGCAGCAAGAAGAGCATAACATGCATATTATCAGTGTCACGATATCTAGCAGGTAATTGAGTGTTCCTCCCTGGTCTATCTCGAGCAATACAATGATCATTAATACTAGGAGATGCAGAAACTGATTGTGACGAAGAACCACTAGGTGCTAAAATTGGTTGTGAAGAAGAACCACTAGAAGAATCATTATCAATGGTAGGTAAAACTACCTCAAATTCTACATTTCTTTCAGCAATTTCAGAAGTTCTAGATTCATTAGTGGATGAACAACCATCACTGTCACTACCAGGTGAAAGTAAAACATATTCATGAAAAGTAACATCACGACTAATGATTAATTTGCGAGAATCAAAACACCATAAACGATATCCTTTGACACCTGAACCATACCCAACAAATATGCATTTTCTTGCTCTAGGCTCTAATTTTCCATCGCTAACATGAGCATAAGCAGGACAACCAAAAATTTTCAAATTAGAATAATCAACTGGTTTACCTGACCAAACCTCTTCTGGAATCTTAAAGTCAATGGCTGAATTTGGAGAGCGATTAATCAAGTAAGAGGCTGTAGAAACAGTCTCAGCCCATAAAGCACGCTTATTCCATAAACCTGCATTTGAAAGCATGCAATGGGCTCTTTCCAGAAGAGTGCGATTCATACGCTCTACCACACCATTCTGCTGAGGTTTACCTGGAAGAGTTAAATGTCTTGCAATACCATGATTAGCACAAAATTGATCAAACTCACCACTACAAAATTCCAATCCATTGTCAGTTCTAAGTTTCTTGATTTTCTTGCCAGTTTGATTTTCAACTAAGACTTTCCACTTCTTGAAAACTGAAAAAGCTTCATACTTATGTTTCAAGAAATAAACCCAAACTTTGCGAGAAAAATCATCAATGAAGGTAATCATGCACTCACAACCTCCAATAGAAGGAAATTTAGAACGACCCCAAAGATCAGAATGAATATAATCAAGAATTCCCTTAGTCTGATGAGTTGAAACAGAAAAACTGACTCTCTTTTGTTTGCCAAATACACAATGTTCACCGAAATCAAGTTTGCCAATATCATGCAAAAATCCTTTCTTGCATAAAAGATGAATACCTTTCTCACTCATGTGACCCAAGCGCATATGCCAAAGCTTGGTGATGTGAGGATTTGATGCAATTGTAGAAACAGCTGCAGAACCTGTAACTGTAAAACCTTGCAAGTAATAAAGACTGTTCATTCTATTGGCTTTCATAACAACAAGGTTGCCTTTTGAAATCTTAAGAACACCATTTTCACCGGTATATTTATAACCCAAAGATTCTATGGTGCCCAAAGAAATAAGATTTCTTTTCATTCTGGGAATATGGCGAACATTTGAAAGAGTCCTAACAATGCCATCATGGGTTTTAATTTGAATAGAACCGATGCCAACAATTTCAAGTGGAGACTCATCCGCAATCACAACTTCACCACTACCAACAGAATCATATGTAGAGAACCACTCTTTAAATGGACAAATATGAAAAGTGCAAGCTGAATCAATAATCCATGCAGTTTAATTCTTCAAGTTGGGAGTGATAATTAGAGCCTCACCATCAGATTCATTTTCAACAAGACTAGCCTCAACAGGTTTATCAGAATGTGTCTTTTTGTCTTTATCTGCCCTATTTTTCAACTTGTAACAATGATCAATAACATGACCAGGTGTCTTGCAATAACGGCAAAAATTGTTGGGTTTACGTCCTCTTGATTTAGATCTAGACTTTGATCTATGATAATTGCCTTTATGAGGAGATCTACCTCTAACAATTAACCCCTCAGCCTTAACTTCAGAACGAGAATCAATATCAAATTTCTCCTTAGACAATAAATTTGATTTAACATTCTCAAAACTAAGGGTATCATGATTGCCATAAAGCATAATTTCCTTAAAATGCTTAAAGGTAGCAGGCAAAGAGACGACCAACAGAATAGCCTTATCTTCATCATCAATTTTCACTTCTAATTTCTCAAGATCAATGATGAGCGAATTAAACTCATTAAGATGAGACTGAATAGAGGTACCTTCCACCATGCGAATTGTGTACAGACGTTCTTTGAGGCACAATTTGTTGGCAAGACTTTTCTTCATGTACAAGTCTTCCAATTTCTGCCACAGTTTTGCGGCGGTAGTCTCATAAATGACTTCACGCAGAATATCTATAGACAAACTGAGCTGTATGGTGGAGAGGGCTTTCTGGTCAAGTTATTCCCATTGTTCATCTGTCATTGTCGCCGGTTTAGCTGACAGTGCTTTTCTGACGCCCACCTGTGTAAGAACGACTTTCATTTGAACCTGCTATATCGAAAAACTGGTCTTGCTATCAAACTTCTCAATGTCAAAATTAGTGGATGACATGGTGGAGAATAAAAATTGCAGATCAGAAAATATGATAGGTTCTGAAGAAAAACTTCCTGATACGCTCTAGGTACGCAATGCAAATTTTTCTGCACGTTCTGGTACACTTGGGTGCGCTGTAGCAATTTTCTGTTAAACAGAAGCCGGAGCTATAAAGTCTCTGGAAACCGAAGCCAACAGAAGCCTGAGACGAAACAGAGATCTCTGGAGCCGAACCCAAAATCAAGAATCAAATGGAGCAGCCGATCTGTTTGGAGTCCAAACTGGCTCCTTCTGTCCTTCACACGTAGGGGTGAAAACGGAACGGAAACTTTCCGACCGTTCCGAAGAAAAACGGAAACAGAAGCACTTTTTCGGAAACGGAAACGAAAAGTATCGGTACGGAAACGGAAACGGAATTTTTTTTTCGGAAATGGAAACGGAAACGGGAGAGCCAATTCCGACGGAATCGGAAACAGAACAGAAATTCCGTTTAAGGTTATTTGGAAATTCCGAACTTCTTGAATGCCTCTGGGCCTCTGGCCTCCCGAAACCAACCCAGTAAGTGAAGCTGCGAAGGCCCAAGAAGAAGCGCAAAATGAACCCTAGCTCTTGAAGATTCATAGTCTCGAACGCCTCGCGATCGGGCGATCGACCTCCCGAGTCCGTAGCGCCGCCCCATCCATCCTGAACAATCGCGCGCGCCGCCGCCCCACCACGCCGCTTCATCCAAGGCAAGGCGCGCGCCGCGCCCCACGCCGCCCTATCCAGTGCAGCGGCGCGCTGCCGCCGCCCCACCACGCCGCCCCATCCTGTGCACCGCGCCGTGTCCCCATCCCAACCAATCTGCGCCAGCCGTCCCCCACTACACCGCCCCATCCGGAAGGTGCGCCGCGCACCGCCCCGGCGTCCCCACCACGCCGCCCCATCCCGTGCAATGCGTCGCGCCGTCACCCCCACCATGCCCCGACTCCCGACCGACGTTCCTCCACCTCGCTGCCCCGATCGGAGTTTCTCCACTGTGACCCGCCGGCGCGAAGACTACCCGAGGGCCTGCAGAGTCCCTAGCCTCTGCAGCTTCGACCGCGCCGAGGCCATCACCGACGACGGTGCCCCACGTAGCGACGACCCCGTGGCCGCCGAGGCTGATCGCATCAAGGGCGTCCTCCTGAACAATGAACAAAAGGTCCTCTTCCCTTGTTCATTTTCCTTTGTATGTACTGCAATTTCTGAAAATTCTGGAGAACTTGATGAATAGGAAAATCTGGAGAACTTGATGAACAAAAGGTCCTCTTCCCTTGTTCATTTTCTTTTGTATGTACTGCATAGGAAATTCTGGAGAACTTGATGAATGATGAATCTGTATGTACTGCAATTTCTGAAAATGGTGAATTTAACATCATTGAATAAGAAAGGTGTATAAAATTGTTTTTCCTGTTTCTTTCAGATATTGTCGCTTCTACTGTGTTGTCTAGAAACAGGAATTTCAAAGGACGTGTACATCCATTAACCAGAGCAAATTATCTCGCTTCTCCTCCATTGGTTGTGGCTTATGCCCTCACTGGCATGGTAAGAGAATGCAGCTGGAGCATGGTTTGGGGTTTGCAACATAGTTAGACATTAGATAATGCAGCTATATCTTAAATAAATTCAACTCCAAAGAAAAAGAACAAAATAAGTCCCAAATACCACAATCCACCATATCAAGTTGATGTATATTGAATTTCCTGAACTGCTTGATAAAACAACACACTTGCTTTGCCATACAGGAATAAAAAGTGGATGTATAACAGTATAAGTAGAGGATGCTGTACGCCTGTACCTATGAATGTCTTACGGAGTTATAGGGCCACTAAGAGAAGATATGCTGTTATTTGACCTGAGAGGATAGTAAGAGGGTAGGGCTGCCACTAAGAGAAGATTATGAATCATCACAGAATTAGTGCAGATCTGTGCTTGCTGTTATGATGGTTGGCGATCTCAATCTCGTAGCCTTCTGTAATCTATAGACAGTGCTAAATTGCTTGGTTTGGTACTATTTGTTTGGCTCGCGATGTCGGAGTTGTGATATTTAGATGTCCGTCCTAGAGCATTTGTAGTAGCTGCTGTTTCCTCAATGTTCAAAGGAACTATCTGTCGTTTCCATTCTATATTTACTTGTTCATGTTATCCCTGGCATTTCCTTTTGGTAGTTCAGTTGTTCCCTTGCAATGTTTACTGATTTACTTTTCCTTGGGGTAGTAGTTTCTACAATCTGTTGGTTTTTAATTCAATTCTATAGTCTGTCATTTCCAGAATTCTTGAGTCTGACAAAGAGTTGTTAACCTGTTGAATATATTGGTGTGTACTTTGGTACTGATCGTGATCTTTTGTTATGTATTGCTTTAGGTTGTTTCGTCTGTAGGACTTTGTGTGTTGCAGTATCATTGGATTTCTTGTCTGTATATTGTTTAGCTGTTTAGTATCACATGATGATGTGCAGATGTGATGTTTTATTTGTGATCAACCATCAAATTCGAGATATTGTACAACTAATCATTTATTGCAATGTAACAGATAGCCACGGACAATGCTGCAAATAGGAGTAGCAGTGCAAGTGCAAGCGCAACATCCCCTGCTTTGGCTCAGTCATTGCTGCTGCTGGAGCCCCCTAGTGATACTCCAACTCCAAATATTGTTGCAGCTGCTACTCCAACTCCAAGTGTGGATTTGACCAATGAAACTGAGGGTAAGCCACCACCTGAAAAGAAAGCTAAGAAAGCCACCTCTGATGTTTGGATGCACTTCACCAAGTATGAGGTTAATGCAAAAGATGAAAAAGGCAACAATGTTGTACAGTTATGGGCTAGGTGCAATAAGACCGGATGTTGTTACAAAGGTCGATGCGAGAGCAGTAGAGGGACATCGGGTTTGAAAAGTCACTTGAAACACAAGCATTTTATCTTGACTGGGCAGCAAACAATCAATCTGAAGAAGAGTGAGGGCGACGAATCCATTGCATCTATTGAGACTTATAGGTATGATGAGGCTGTCAGTTTGAAAAAATTTTATCTTGCAATTATCATGCATGAATATCCCTTTAATATTGTTGAGCATGAGTACTTTGTGGACTTTATCAAGAGTTTGCATCCTTATTTTCCAATTAAAAGCCGTATTACTGTGAGAAAAGATATATTGAATATGTTTGTGGAGGAAAAGAAAAAACTGTATGAGTACTTTAAAACAATTGAATGCCGCTTTAGTGCAACTATGGATATGTGGACATCTAATCAAAACAAAGGCTACATGTGCATCACAGTGCATTGGATAGATGATAGTTGGTGCATGCAAAAAAGGATTATCAAGTTCATGCATGTAGAAGGGCATCATTCGGGAAAAAAATCTGTGCTTATCGTTTTATGATAGTATAGTGGATTGGAATCTTGATAGGAGATTGCTTGAACTTACTTTGGACAATGCTTCAGCAAATGATAAATGTGTTCAGGGGATAGTAAGCAAACTCAATAAGATATCTCTATTAATCTGTGATGGCATCTTTTTCCATGTGAGATGTTTGAATCATATTTTGAACCTTGTTGCCCAAGATGGTTTAAAGACAATTGCACCAGCCATTGCAAATATTAGAAATACAGTCTCAATTGTCAAGAACTCTCCACTGCAGTATGAATAATTTAAGAAGTGTGCTTCAGAGTGTGACTTGGATGTGACCAAGGGTCTCTCCTTGGATGTTTCTACAAGGTGGAATTCCACATATCTTATGTTGAAGAGTGCAATTTACTATAAAGATGCTTTTGGTAGGCTCTTTTTTCGAAATTCAAGCAAATATAAGAAGTGTGCTCCAACTTCCGATAATTGGGCTATGGCAACATCGATATCTGCATTATTGAAGCTATTTTATGATGCTACTGAGCTATTCTCTGGTACTAAATATCCAACTGCGAATCTATTTTTCAGAAAGTTTTGTCAAATTAAGATTGCAATTGCAGAATGGTGTGACAACTCTGACCCAGTAATCAAAGCTATGGCACATTCCATGAAAATTAAATATGACAAGTATTGGGAAAAATCCAACATGGCACTTGTCAGAGCATGCTTCTTTGATCCTAGATACAAGAGAAATGTGATAGAATATTATGCACCGAAGATTTACCCCATTACTTCTATGCAAGAGATTGATAAGTTTACTAAAATTGTTTATGAGTTGTTCCAAGCTTATGTATCCGCTTCAAAGAAAATCTCTAGCGCTACAAATGTGCACCAAGTGGGTTCTCAACTTGATAGTGTTGATGAGGATGATGAGCTTGATATGTTCTTGCATAGCATTAGTGAAACAAATCATGTTAGCAAAAATGAGTTGGAAGTGTACTTGGAGCAACCTTTAGCATCTATAAAAGACAAGCATTTTGATATCTTGTCATGGTGGAAGGTCAAGCAAGTTGAGCTCCCTATTCTCTCCCAGCTTGCTCGTGATGTGTTATCTATTCAAGTGTCAACGGTTGCTTCGGAGTCGGCATTCAGTGCTGGTGGACGGGTTGTTGACCCATTTCGCAGCCGTCTAGATCCTGAGATTGTGCAAGCTTTAATTTGTATTAAAGATTGGACCGCAGCATCAAAAGGTAACTTTTTAGTTTGCTTCAATAGTTTGTTCATAATGTGAAAATATTTAAGTCTAATCAGTTTGTACTAATCATTTAGGTGGTACCATTGCATCTATCATGACTGAGTTGGATGTGGATAGCCTTGAGCGACATTTTGCAAGCTCGATAGCAACAATTTGCCTTTTTTATCTAACTTACAAACCATATTGTGCAAATCAAGTAAAATTCAGTTTAATGTGCTTCTATTTGTCTTATCAAAAACATTACTATTGTTTCGTGTTTGTCTTTGTAGTTGGAGGAGCAAGATGATGTCGATGGTACTGATATAGAGGAGAATATGATGGATTAATATGGGGGACAGATAGCTTGAGAAAAAAAATAAGTTTTAACGACTTGAAACTATATGTGTTTGCTATTATGGTATGATGTGAAACTATGTGTGTTTTCTATTATGTTATGATGTGGAACTACATGTCTTTGCTATTATGTTATGATGTGGAACTACGTGACTTTGCTATTATGTTATGATTTGAAACTATCTATGTTTGCTATTATACTATGATGTGTTGGCTGATTTTGAGGTAAACAATGTTTACATGTCCTTGTTCATATCATACTCAATGAGTTCATGTTGACTAATGTTATTAAGATGTTCAATGTAACTACAATACCATTCAAAGTTGGTATGTTTGAAACTTTGGATAGATCATGTACTATATTCTTGTGAAATTTTTCGTTTCTGTTTCCGTATCCGTTCCGTTCCGCTTCCGTTTCCGTATCTGTTTCCGGGGTTTCCGATTTCGTTTCCGTTACCGGTAAAACTTATGGAAATGAAAACAGAATAACTATTTACCGACCGTTTCGTACCGTTTTCATCCCTATTCACACGTGATGGTTCTTCCCTTGTTCTTCTCTTCACGAGCATAGCCTTCACGGCAAGCAATCTTCTAGTCGAGAGGCAAGTGGCCGCGCAAAGGACGAGCTGCTTCTTCACGCGCGGGCTTCGGTGACCGGTCGCGCAAGGAGGCCGACAACTGGCGAGAGGCCAAGCGAGCCTGTGGTCGGCGCAAGCGGCGCGACAACAGGCGACGGCGCCGGCTGAAGCGTTGGGAGCCGGACGACGGTCGGTGGTCGAGGCGCCGAACGCGTCAAGCACGATGAGGCCGGGCGTGACGAAGTCGGACCGAGGGTCCGGAGGGGCGTCGGCGCCGGGGGGACCGCGCAGAAGATGCGGCGCGTGGGGAAGATAAACCGGCGGCCGACGCAGAGAATGAAGCGACGGCGCGACCGGAGGTGGCTGCGGATCCGGGACGCGCGGAGGACGGCGCACGCGAGGGATGGCGACGGCGCGACAAGCGACGGCGGCAGATGGGAACCCCAGATGCGTGCTTGCGGCTCTGATACCACTTGTTAGGGTTTATAGATACAAAACACACGCACAAAAAAAAGGGAGACACAAAATTTACGTGAAAAACCTTTGCGGGAAAAACCACAGGAGACGAATGCACTATTTGGTTCAAAGATTACATGTGCAAAGGGGTTGGCATATATAGCCAAAATAAAATCCGAGATTTGGAAAGATTTATTATGTTGGTAAGTTGAGATATTGGATATTGAAGCAATCCGTGATTATCTCTAACAAACCTCCCCTTGACTCAAAATCCATAATGAATTGTCTCAAAAAAAAACCCCGAAGTGCAATTAAGCACCATGAACGCCAACCAAGTCAAGGCAATGCTTGTACTTGGTATTTGAAAGTGTCTTAGTCAATATGTCTGCAGGATTATCATCAGTATGTATCTTTCCCACAACAACTTGTCCTTCAGCAACAACATCACAAATAAAGTGGTACTTGATATCAATGTGCTTGGTCTTGGCATGATACATATCATTCTTGGTCAAATAAATAGCACTCTGGCTATCACAATAAACAGTAAGAATATCCTGTTTAAAGCCAAGTTCAGAAACTAGACCTCGCAACCAAATAACTTCCTTAACGCCTTCAGTGGCTGAAACATATTCCGCTTCAATAGTAGAAAGAGC